>OU974070.1:1822500-3022500 GCA_918843875.1 Diadumene lineata
TGCTTTCTTTAATGAATATCACTTACAAGAGGTAAATACCATTAATAAACTAAGGCCTACATGTAGTTCAGACGTCGAACTTTTGCCGTATCGAATCAAATGGTTGAATTATGTAATCAGTCCCTGAACCAACTAAATTCAACAAAATGTAATTCCTATGGATGTTTTTGTAAAATATTTTGAAATCAAAGAAGTTGAGTGCTACATTCTTCATTTACAAAAGTCGACGATTAGATTGGACATGGCAAAAGATTTCTGTCTGAACTAGGCCTTGGCTTAGCTATAATTAAATGTCATATTATGGAAGAAATATGCCTAATCATAACTGTGTTGTTACATGGGAAAGAGTGTTATTTTGGTGAGAAAGTAAGTATCGGATGTAAGAGTGGTGTGCCTCAAGTCATCGACATATATATGTGTTTTTTGCTTTCATGATAATAGTAGTACACTTGTAAAAACATAAATGTATGAGAGTGAATGGTTTTACATGTATTTCCAGGTGAAGTCAAAAGACCTTGAACTACTGTGTAACCTGAAAGAAATTGATTTTGATCCAATGGAACAAGAACAGGTCGTGGGGAAACTGATGTGAGTCCATTTCTTTATTTCTATAGTGAAACCCCTCTAAACCGGACTCTACTGGGACCAAATAAAATTTCCGGTTTTAGAGAGGGTTCAGGTTTATTGAGGTTTTTGTATAATCATTGAAAATCACACTGTAAATTAAAGGCACGATCATTTTTGCATTTGAGTATCGCTATATCAATAAAGTAAACATGTTATATTCATTTACATTTTCGTTGTCGACTTTGGCACTTTTTCCGAAGTTTTGAAATGCTTTGACAAAATAAGGCGATTTCAGATGATCAAGCCAGCTGTTTAAATTATTGAAATCATCAATTTTGTCCGGACTAGCGGGGTAGATTCTATTGTTAAATATCGTTTTGAAGAGAAATTAGTGTCCGGTTTCCGGAATAGAGGGATTCCGGTTTACTGAGGTTCATTTTACAAAAGATATATAGGGAAAATTTCCGGACCAAAAACATTGTCCGGTATAGAGAGAATTCCGGTAAACTGAGGGTCCGGTATAGAGGGGTTTCACTGTATAATCTTTCAAATTATGCATAAGTAAAGATTAAAAAGATAAAGATAGTAAGATTCCTTTGGATTTTATCAATTCCAACCTATGGTTTGTGAAAAGTCACATGAAGTGTTGTATTATGTGACTTTCCTTACTATATTAGTATTATAAGAGATACCCCTGTCAAGTGATAGGATTATATATATACCGGTAATTGCAGATAATACGGTTGTTTTCTTGTTCCAGAGAGCTACTTGATGGTGATTCCAAATCAGATGCCATCTCTTACGATCCCGATGATTTGCTATCTCGAATGCCCAAGACAAGAGTGATGCGACACTCTGTGATGGAATGTGGTGAATTATTATGCCGTGTTACTATTAAGAATGACTGTAAGAAAGACGCACCCGGCCGAAGCATTTCTCAAGGAACATTTTCAAATTCTACAGATAAAGGTACTGTTCTGAATTCTTTGGTACAAATTATTGCTTAGGTTCGGGTCAACAGGCTAGTAAGCGCTTTCGGCCAAATCTTTTTCCAAACTTGTTTTTTTTCCTGGGACTGTCTACCAATTTGTTTGGGCAGAACTTTCCGTTACATCACCTGCATTTTGTTGATTTAACATTGATTGACAGCCCCCCCATAAATGACAAAATCTATATACTATGCAGCAAATTTGGCTAGTGCATGTAATGTCAATTGCAGGACTTTTAAAAGGTATTTATATTAAAACATGTTATCCTTGACTTAAGTGTGTGTGAAGTTTGATTGAGAACTGGTATACGCACAATATGAATTTATAGGTTTGAAAAGGGAAATCATTACAATACTACAAAGAGCCAACTGTTGTTTGAAAGAAATGTCGTGTTACTTTCAGACAATACAAAGGTTGAATCTGAAGACAAAGCTGTACTGTTCTATCGGTCTCTTTCTGCACCATCTCATCTCCATCGCTCATTGTCCCTCCAAGAGGGAGCTAAAGATCTGCGCAGACTCCAACGATGGAGAACCGCTGTGCAGAAAAAGAACAACTTGCTTAGCCAAACGTCACATCCAGAGGGCGGTAGACGCAGTATGGACTATGGCACTATTGTGGATGATATCTTTGCTTTCATTGGCAGTGACAGTGACAACGCGGTATGTGACACTTTTCCGCTTGGCTTATTTTGCGTCTTTGGTCATTCCAATAGATCAAAGAAACCAAAAGGAAGAACGATGAAATTCCTTAAGAACTCCAACCAAGCAATAGACAAACCAGTTTTTTTTATTTACAAACATGGTAAAAAATACAGTTTCAGATAAAGGACAGAGTGCGAGATCATTTCTCTATTCATGGTATAATATTGTACACTTTGAAAAGTCAAAAGAAGCTTTGAGATTTTATTGCTTTACTTGTTCTAGTGCTCCCGTGCATCTTGCGTTATAACCATATTGTTTTATAGGTGTCATGTGCCAGTTTCCTAGCAGCAGCAAGAATACGTAACGAACGTGGATTATCACGCGTTCAAGCTCTACTTCACATGCACGACCTAGTGACCATGTGTAGTGAAATGCCTGGTAGTACACCAAACCTTCTTCACACTGTTGCATCTATACTATCACAGGGGCCAAGGTACGTCATTACACCATGTTTTGTCTCACCACACCACACCACCCCATACCATACCACACCATACTACACCACACCACACCACACCATACCACACCATACCACACCACACCACACCACACCACACCACACCACACCACACCACACCACACCACACCACACCACACCACACCACACCACACCATACCATACCATACCATACCATACCATACCATACCATACCATACAACACCACACCATACCATACCATACCATACCATACCATATACCATACCATATCATACGATACCATACCATACCATACCATATACCATACCATACCATACCATATACCATACCATACCATACCATATTATACCATACCATACCATGCTATACCATACCAATCCAAGACACACCACACTATACTATGCACTAATTCTCCAATAATGGTGTTAAAACAAAACGTTTCTTTGTATAGGGTGGAAGACCTAAAGTGCGGTGGGTTGGTAGAAACAGTCAGTGAAGAATTCAGCAATGTCGTGCAGTCACTACTACAACAAGCAGCAAGCGATCCTGTAGAATACAGCAATACTATCATCACTATGTCACTCTGTCCATTCTCTTGGCAAGATGAAATATGCGTGATTCGTAGCGGTATTGTTGTGTTACTTGATAGACTATGTGTGTTGGGCTGTAGCAAAACAGGAGAATCACACAACTTGTCCTCTATGGCTTGGGCGAGTTTTCAGGTGCTGTTGAACCAGTTAGTTCAGTGGGAAACTGATCAAGGTGAGCATTTTATTGACGAGTCTTTAGTATTGTAATCGCAAATTAGGTGCATTGGTGCAGGAGGTTTTCCCTACTTTCTTTTTGAAAATCTACATCGAGGTTATTATTTCCATGAAGATTCTTTTGTATGATTCAATATCATGGAATATATTGCAGATTATAAGGCTGGAGCCATCGAGTGGTCAGGTCAAGCCTATCAAGTGTCATCTTTGATAACTAACTATCTAAACACTGTACTACAAGACAGCAACAGAAATAGCTCACGGACGAAGGATGCATTGCAACATATATTGAAACTATTGCAAAGCATAGCTCAGTAAGTTGTCGATCGTATGTAAATATAATGGTCTTAGCTTTTTCTTATTTCCCTGTTGATTACATTCGTCTTTTCGATCATTGATCTACAGTTGATTGATTCCACAGAAGCAAGATGGGAGAAGCCATCTTACAGCAACCATGTATGGTATCGACTCTACTGGCCGTGCTACTACACAGACAATCTCCCCCCAAACTAGTGCTAGCTGTCCTGAGACTTTGTCACGTTGCCCTTCCACTTATGACAGAAACTACCTGCCAAGAAATCACTTTTCCTACCGACTGTGATAATTACCTTAGCAACAAGGGAGGTTCCTATGATAACAGTGACAGTTCTCTAGGAAACAGCGGAAGCAGCTCTGGGAACAGTGATACTTCCCTAGACAACGATGACATTTCCACAAGAAATGGTGAAAACAGCGCCAGCAACGGTATAAACAGTCCTAGTGACAGTGAAAACATCGGTGATATATCTCAAATTAAGGGTAGCGGTTGTCTTGGCACCAGTAACAGTTTCCTTGGCAATGATAGTGTCAAACCTGACGTCAAAGTTGCCAAGCTACTTCTGACAAAACTTGGCGAGTTCGTTCTTCCCTTCACACCTGTTGAAAAGAGCGAACGAGGAGAAAGTGAAGATGATAGTTCAAATAGTATGAATCAGTATTCACTGTTTGTTCACAAGAGAGTCAATCAACCCGCACATGAGGTGGTCCATAAAGTTATGAGGTTTGTAAAGTTATTCTATTTCATAACAACCTGGATCACTCTTTTAGAAAATCGCCATATGACGTTTTGTTATTTTCATTTGTTAGTAAAACAAACAATTAAGTTTCTGTATTATTTTATAAATTTTTGCGCCTTAGCCACAATAGAGAGTAAACTTTTTAAGTTTGACAGAGCTATAGGTATTCATTTAAATGAATGAATCATTATGAAGTCTGACATTTCGATAACCATCTTCTAGGCATTGTACATCCCTAGACTAACACCACATTACGTCTTTCTGATGTGTGTTTGTTTATTTGTTTAGTTCAATGGGTCAACAGCTGAAACAAGGTCCAGGTTTGAGAGAAGAAATTTTTCGCGCTGTACAATTAGACCGTGAGCTGACTCAAAACAATCAAATGCTTGTACTGACTGACAGCATGAATGCTTGCCTGAACCAGGCCACCCAGCTTGCTGAGATTGGACTGGTGACTAGTATTGCTCCGCCCAATCACAACACAGGGACCTCTGAGGACGAGAGAGACCTGAAAACAAGTGAAGAGGTCTGTCAACGACGTAATCGAAAACTTGCAAGGTATTAATGGTTTTGATGTTACTGCACGGCAGCCATATTGGATGAAGTTGAACAAAAGATTTTCAATCAGTCTATTATATTGTTTGTTCGTCCACCATGGATTCTTTGGTGCATTGATTACCAAAGGAATGATTGCAAACTACAAATGCACGACGATATTTAAAAACAGCTATAATTCACTGTTATTCAGTTAATAATCAATATGACACTTATAGTTAAAATTGTGCCCATGTAGTATCTGTAATTAACATCCTGAGACATTCTGTGGTCCCAAAGCTCGGTTTTAATTTTGTAAACTTTTAAGGGGAAGAAACTTAGATATACCTCAAAATATGCCTACATACAAACCAACTTCAGAACCCTGAGACGTGTTTTTTTTTTCGAATTAATAATGTCATCATTATAAAAACAATATAATTTGTAATCATTAAAGATGTAATAGGTTAACTGGCAATATTGTCGTGTTCGTAGTGAGTCATGCCGACCGTTCGTTAGTGGACAAGTAGCACTGACCATGGCATCTGAAGTCATTTTGCTCTTGCAATCTCTCTTATCCTCTAACGGTACATCAAAAAAGCTGTGGTCAAATACTATCAGAATGGTTCTCTTAGACGCCCTAAACTTGGTCCCTTCATTGGTACAGAATATCGCAGAGAACGTTGATCACGTGATACAGTATTTACAGTCAGATAACAGTGACGATAGTATACCAGACAACCACGTAGAGCTGATGACTACATCGCGACAGGTCATGTCTGCGCTGTGTGTCCTAGGAGGTTTTAAGCAGAATATCTACACAGGATGCAAAGCTAAGGTATCTCATGACAATTTTTTTGTTCTAATTGTTTGAGAGATAATGTTCTAACGTGATGCAAAATGATAAAGCGCAGGAACTCGGAGGTTACAGGAGATTTCGTTTCACTCTGCAAAATGTTGTTCCGCCCTGATTTAGTCTACAACCTCTTTTGGGGGTTTCTATAGGATGACAAACATGAATAGGCAATTCTTAGCTAATTATTATCATCATATCTGTATTTCTAGATCACTGGAGAAGACATGAAGCCTTCGAATTGTGAAGTTACAGTTATAAATGACCTACAGTCAACAGCAACTGTGACGATGAATGATGGGAATCCTCAATCCACTGTAGACGTCCCACTGGCTCGACTGGAACTCGCAAACAAACGGGTATGACACCTTTGACTGTCGAGTTTTGTTTGTTTGTCTGTTTGACTCTGCCTGTTTGTTTGTGTCTCTGTCTACTGTTTGTTTGTCTGTCTGTTTGTTTGTCTGTCTGTCTGTCTGTCTGTCTGTCTGTCTGTCTGTTTGTTTGTTGGTTTGTTGGTTTGTTGGTTCGATCTTTTATACATAATGTTCAAAAAAATCTAAAAATCGCATTCTATTCCACATAAATAACACTGCCTTCAAATAAAATGAAAATACTATGCTGTCACTTAAATCTTGATCAGGTCGTGCTAGCAGACAGGCTAGGTTTAGTTGAAACAACATTGGAAGCCTTGATGGAAATACTAAAGACGCGTGATGTCACGCTACCTTGCCCTAACGCAATCCACGATGGTAACACGTTACTGGTTAGAACCTGTACTGCAAGAGTTCTGGCTGAAATGAAATCAAGGTTTGTCACTGATCATGTCTCCTGTGCAGTAACGGTTCTAGGTGAGGGGTGCAGGGGGGTGCGCACCCCTCCTTGGAAGGACTTCGAGTCCTAGTACCCCTCCTGAAGATGATGCACCTACTCCTGGAAACAATCCTGGATCCGCGCCAGCTATACATCACCCATTAGTCTATCGAAACTACGATACTGCAGATTATGTGATTGTTTTCTTAGAAATCACGGCTGTAATGGCTGCAATACCGTTTCCGGCTGTAATGTACTTGCGGATGGTGTGATTTAGATGGTTCACTATCAAAACATTTATTCTCCATACCGAGCAGAATCGATTTTCAAACTTTTTGATTGTGCTCTTAGTAAATTTGTTGTTTTGAAGGATAAGGTATGCGTCTCATTATTTCAGGGCTAGCATGGTATTAGCTTGTCAAATGAAAACCCCAACCTTCAACAGTTTCTTCAACGATCATCCTTCACGTCCCATGCAAGCAATCCAAGTCCTTGCTAATGATTGTGATCCAGGACAGCGTCAGTCCGTCCTTGAAAGTCACTGTCAAGAACTAAGAAAACTCTTCAAGGATTTAATCAAACCTTCAGATGTCAGTTTTAAAGGAAGAATTAAAGACATAATTCTAGATGTTACCAAGGATTATCCTCCTGTACAGGGCATAATGGTTTCTGAGGGGAACAAGGTGGCGCATTTGGTTTGTGAGGGCGCTAGTGTCCCGAGCCTACCTCGTGGATCTTACCTTCATGCTAACGTATCCATTCCTGTCAAGGTTGGTCCCACATGTTTTGTTACAATTGAAATATATAACACGTTTGGTAGTTGATTGATGAATGCAGACTTAGACTCAATACATATGTTTGTCACTCATAATTAACGACATATTTTGGTACCTTTTGACCACATCAAACTCTCTACACAGTTTCAAAAGACTTTTTCTAGTGTCATTGCTCTTTTCTTTCCTAGGCACCTTCATTTTATTGGGAAGTCGAAGTGTTATCTCTGGGCAACATAGAAGACAATTATGCAAGCAGCGGTTCTTCCCTCTCCATTGGACTTGTGCCTGCAATCACTCATTCTCCTGAACAGTGGTCAACCCCAATATGCTCATGCTTACTTCACGAGTAAGTAAATGGAATTGCTATTGGGTACTCTGGAAGGAAATAGTAGGAAGGACAGGTTTGGTGCATGAACTAGGCCGACCACATGAGGATCCTGATCATTGATAATGGTGGTGTTGATCGTAATCATGAGAGTCAGTGTTGTGAAGGAATTTTAGACCTGGTTCATGTCTGAGGTCTTTTATTGGATACAATTAGTATCAATTCACATTATTACGTCACCGCGTGACATGTATTTCACCTGTACTTTACATCAATGAGTTTTCAATGGAGGTGTACTATATTTGTTTCTAATAATATCTATGTATAATATCTACTTTATTTTAGCAATGGCATCGCAGTCCACTACAAGAGAGGTGGGTTCACTGCGTGGGAGACGTTCAGTACAGGCCTGGTACTAAAGCCAAATCACGTGGTTGGATGCGGTTACACGAGATCTGAAGACAACCGAGGAACCGTTTACTTTACTCACAATGGTCAGCTGCTACCTGGATGTTTGAATGACGTCAGTGCTGGACTTTGGCCAGTAGTGCACTTGCAAAGAAAGGTAGATAGATATACGAGCGTTTTGTTTCCAAGTAGATGATCGCCAACATCTCTGTAAGACATGGACAGATCAAACTGTAATCATGGTGATTAATACCTTTTTATTGTAGAATGTCAAAGTACGTGTCAACTTTGGTAACCGACCGTTCAAGTATGCCAAGGGAAGTGAAATACGAGAGGCTGCTGACTTGGTTACTGACTCAATGGAAGAAATAAGGAACTTGCTACAAGAATTACCATTTACTGGAGGAGACCACGACAGTGAAGAAGACAGTAAGCCTGCAACACCACCAACGTCAACAACTGCGGATCAAGCTGCTGTTAATGAGCAAAGTACATCCAAGAACATCCCTGAACCTTTTGCATTACCTACAGCAGTAGAGTTTAGAGGTTAGAAATAGCTATGGCTAGAGATCTAAGATGTTAAGGTGTTAGGTCTGGGTGAGAGTAGTCTTGACGAAAACTGTTTGTGAGCTCCGACATTTTTGCAACATTTGTGCAGAAGTCATCTTTAGACTAAAAGTGTGTCTTTGTGTGTTTTCTTCATTGTCTTGTTGTTGAAAGGAGCGTCGTTGGTTGTGTTGTTGGTACGGTTGAAGTGGAGAAGACTTGGACTAGAGATCTCGAAATTTGTATTTTATTTGTTAGAGATTGTTAGAGCAAATTTTCCAAAACATTTAAATGCCAATATGAGGTGTCGTTTTGAGGAGCAATGCTAAACAACTAACATGCGATTCATGCTTTCAGAATATGACCCCAGTTTATCTGTTAGCTACTTACTAACAAGCAGCTGTGATGTCATGGCCGATATCGGACCGTCCACTCATTTAAAAGAAGATGACCATCAGACAGATATTGGTCTGGACCATAAAACTACTAACCCTACTGATCTACTGGTTAAGGCTTGGGAAGACAAGGTGTTCCCTGTTATCAGGAGACGATTTCGTAATGAAGCTGATAGAAGGTCTGGTCTTGAACAGATACGAGGCGCCTTGCAGGCAGGTTAGTGTATGTACCATTCAATTAACTATTAGACACACGAACGGACAGACAGTCAAACAGACAGACACACAGACAGTCAAACAGACCTACAGACAGTCAAACAGCCAGCCAGCCAGACGGTCAAACAGAGAGAAAAACGTCAAAAAGACGAAGTGATAGTCAAATAGTCAACTAGAGCCATAGAGCACTTTGTCTAGTCAATCAGTGAGGCTCGAATATTATCTGTGGTAAAGCTCACTTATTCATCGAATATTTATTGTGTGTGATTTCCAGGTCTAATGGATATAGCTATTGCTACTCTAGAGGACCTTTATGAAGACTCGGGAGGAATACCCAATAGTCTGACCATGCCTCGACTGGAGGATGTCAAAGATGATGCTAACAAGATCACTATTACTACAATCAAGCAAAACATGAATGTAGTTATAAGCACCAGTCTACTAGATTCATCCATGGCAGCTTATATAGTTCCTGACATGAGGAAGACAGCTGGTTTAAATGGATTGGTTGTTGCTGTTGACAAGGTAATTTGAAGGACAGTCTCTTTGGCTTGTAATTCTTTGCAAGATTATAAAGCTGTCCATGAGTTTGATTCCAATTTGGATGCTCTTGAGGGACGATTATTAAATACCTTTTCACATTCACTGATCATTAATCATTTCTGATGATGTTGATTATTAAGATAGCGATGGTCGATGAAATCTTTAGAACAATACTGTTTATACGGTCAGATGCCTGTGTGAAATATTCACATTAAAAGAGCGAGAAAACGTTATTGCAATCACTAACGTTATACTCTCTCAAAACATTTCATTTTTACGTATTCAGGCTCAAAAGCTGGTTGAAGTACAGACGTACAACCGCGAGGAAGGCCATTTGACTCGTTTTTGGTATCCTGTGGATGTACTAGAGAAGCCATCGTCAGGATTGGCTAGATCGTCATCATTCTTAGCCATGCAATCACGTGATACTAGTCAAGTTGACGCCCAGCATCTACTATTGACCAGCGAAAGACAACTTACTCGGCTGAACTGCAGAAACGTTTTAGTAGAAGCAATGAGCAAACGCACTGAATCAGGTAACTTTGACTTTGTTCTGAATAGAAAGTGGGTGTTTCCATTACCGTCCGGGAAAAATGCAGGCCGGTACGAAAAATCAGACAGAAAGTTCTTCAAGAAGCGTCAAGCTCATGCAATGGGGTTTTCAAACGGAGATGAAAGTCAAAATATGTTCATTAGAAATTACTTCGGCGAAAATACAACACCTGCAGTACTACTTCAACTGAAGTCATGCTGTTTTTAGTAATCATTTTTTTCCACAAAACAACTTTGTTATTTGACTTAATCGTTAACATTTTCTCGAGCTATCGCCTTTTTTAAAGAGACTCACTCTTACTTCTTGTTTCATTCCAGAGCAAGATGGTTTGGGATTTGTCAAGACTTTATCGTGCCAGCTTCTCAAGGATCCATACTGCAATGGTAGCACTACACCGTGGTCTCTTCCTACTGTACCATACCCGCGCGAATGCCTCTCGCTGTCTCATTGTCTACCTAGTGCAATATTCTACTCTGATCCAAAAACTATAACCAGTGAAATACATCGTCTGATAGATACAGCATGCCACCTTGGTGAAGATGACATGATTAAGCTCACCAATGCACTTTGTAAGGGACTCAAAGAACCAACTATTTCTCACCGTGAATTTCACGTCAACCATAATGCCTTTGAAGAGGAAGTCTACTTTAATGACGCAGCTGTTACCATAGTAACCTGTCGTCTCAACCCCGCAGTGCATAACGGGTATGTGAACCATTTATTATATATGGGTACTGGTATTGCTGTCATGATTGTTATCGATATCATCATCGTATCGTCTATCAAATCATCATCATCATCATTAAGGTCAGGGGCCGCTTGTACGAAGGATACCTGGATACCGCAATCCAGCGGGTACAACCCTATCTAGCGGATAAATTCTAAAGAAATTCTATGGAGTGAATAACTTTTATCCAGTGGATAACTTTATTCAGGTTTCATGTAGCTGTCCTCAGGACTACTATATTATGGCCCGGATTATCATCATTGTAAGCAGCATACTGCCGTTGTCATTAGTATAATTATTTCAAAGATATTAACTATTCTTTTAATACAAGATCGTACAAAAAATAAGTTACACTGACAGTTATATTTGACCTAATTGGCACTGCAGCTTTCAATATATCATAATCGACCGACATGCTCTTACCTATAGGAGTCAACATGGTTGAGTGGTCAGAACGTTGGTCTCACAATCCGGTGGTCCTAGGTTCGATTCCCGCTCTGGCCACAGAAATTGTATTTGCCTGGGTTTCGATTTTGTCAAAATATAATTTCTCGGTCATGCTTTTTATAGCCAGCTGGTTTGTCTCCAATGTTTCGTTTCATTTGTGGGCTACCTGCAAACTAGCTTGACCTTATATGTACCTACCATGATAAATACAGTAATTCACAATTTTTTTTTTTTTTTACATACATTGCATTTATTTCTTTGCAGTTGGCTGAACAACAAGAATCCTCTAGTCACAGCACTGTGCTACTATGGCGGTCCAATTTTGAACAAATCCGGTAGAAAAGCTCGTTACAAGGCTGTGCAATATCCTGACGTAGACCAAGATGACAACCATGACAAGTACCCTAGTAGAATACTACCAACCAATCGACTATCAGTACGTTGTGAGAAACATGCTGTGGAAGGACCTATTCTTGACCTACACGGGTTTTCCGCTGAAGTGTTGCTCGGCCTCGTCTTTGCTGAATGTTTTGTGGATAGACTTTCGACTGATTTAAAATCCGGTCGTCACTTGAAGGAAACAGCGGTGAAAGCCTCTCTTCGTGCTGCGGTCTACACTGTTTTAGAAACGGTCTCGAAGTTTATTCTCAAGATCGATTTACCTCCATGCGTAAAGGAAATTGGTTTTCATCTTGTTGCTCAGCTTCTCCGATTGAATCATAAGCTAGAAGCAATGACAAACAGCACGCCGCCTTCACAGACGTACACGGCCCAGTTGTCATTGATACTTGCCCGTCTTTCTCCGTTAAAAACAGAACTACAGAAACTACTTGATAAAGAAGTGTCCGTATCTAATGTAGCTGCTCTGGAGTTTGTTCTTAAAGGAAACTTTGAGAACAATAAGTTCTCGTCGTACTTGCAGGCGCTGTTTGGTGTCGTACTGGCCATGGGTGAGGTCACCCCGTTGATGAGGGATCACAGTGGATCGAGACGAAATCGACAGGGATCAATCACTGAGGTAGAACTTCTCGAGTCGCAGGTTGAACCAGTGTTGTCTCCTTCTTCTTTTACCTTCGCGTCATTTGACTTCAAGCTTAGTGATTCAGAAACGACTCCATCCGCCTCTCCTCTGTCTTCACCTTCTGCAGTAGTACCTCGAACCCCTCCTGCACACGCACGACCTAGACGACGAGGTAGTTTACGTAAAAGGAAACGAGCACATGTACAAGAGATATTTTCGCCAACTGATTCGATGTCTTGGTTTAATGCCGTTATATCTACGACTTTACTACTGAGATACATGGTAGACAACGATCCGGTCGGTACAGCAGCTGTCCATGATAGTTTACTTGCAGTCGTCAACGCTAAAACATCAAGTGTTCTTCAACGACTACTAGTCGTCACAAATATCTCTCAAACCATGGACAGACAGCATGTCATCGATGCATTAAAGAAAGCTTGTAAGCCTTGTGGTGGGATCTTTGAAGAACGGGCTTACATCCCAGAAATACACGAAGATGTTGAACAACAAGATAAACAGCCGAAATCAGAGGAACACAACTGGGAGGCGTACTCGCAACTTCTTCCAAGCGCCAAAGCAAATAAACCAAGAAGAATATGCGGACATGCAGTGATCGAACTACGAAACAGTAGTCAAGTAGATCTAGCCAGACAGAACATTGTTGCTAATAAATCCCTCAGAGAATCTACTACCGAACAAGATAACATCGTTGGTGTAGCCAAGGTCAACTCTGATCTTCTAATGTCCGGTACCAATGAGCTTGAAGCATTTGCTGTTTTTGATAAGTTCTTGGTTGATAAACTTTTCCAAAGTGGCGAGCTAAGAAAAGATGCTTTGTGTGCCTTTACGGAGATTTTCAATAGCTGCAGTACAGCTTTGTCACAACAAGAACTGGGAAGGGACACCCCTCCTAGTTTGACACCAAGACACGAAATGCCTCCATATCAAACGTCATCAACAGAGATGCTTGTAGAAGATCATCAAGGAAAGAGCCAAAACGATGAAGTATCGAAGACAGTTTTAAGAAGTGATTCCAGTATATTGGACCAGACCGAGAAACAACCAACGAGTGAAAAAAACCTTTTAGTCCAAGACACTGCTGCACTATCAGTAGCTCAACAATCTTATCCAGAACTCATCACCAAAACCAAAAGTGAAAACATTTCTCCAGCTTTGCCCCAATCAGAGTTTCTTCCAGAAGAACATATATGTACCTTGTCATCCAGCAATCTACTTGGTGCCTTCTTCCAAAGTTTCTGTCACAGTAAGCAAACGATACATAATGTTGTTGATCAAGTGTTACAAGACTTTGGGGTGCCGGTAGGAGACGAACAGCATTGCTGTCTGACAATAGACGGTTTTATTGAATGGGTGAAATCCAAGGATACAGACAGCGTTCGCTCTGTTTGGAAGGCTATTTTTGTCTGTGGATACGACCTGCAATTCCAGAGGTTGGTTTTGATATTTGATGATGTTATCGACATCAATGTCATCTCCACCACCACCACCACTACTACTTTAATCATAACCTCCATTGTAATCAATGCCAATGAGCAGCCTTGTCCTCAACACACATCGTTTGCAGCACAATCATCATCTTTACCATTACCATTACCATTACCATTACCATTACCATTACCATTACCATTACCATTACCATTACCATTATATTAACGTTTAGAGTAATTTATATGCTTATAAAAACGTATTTTCTTCTTGTTATTATTATTGTGATCAATACTATTATTAAGATATTATTACTGATAAATACCACCATTTCCATCGTCATCACGACCTTATCGCCATGACATAGCACAAGTTTGCCCATGCTCTAGCATTTACAATCTGACAAGCTAACTCATTAGTTACAGCAAGACAAATTCATGTATCGTTTCTAGATGTACCTTCATATTCTGTAAAGATATTCTAGAAGATCACAGCAATTGGTCCATTTCTAAAGACAAGACTTTGGTGAATTTTGTTGATCATAAATGTCGAGCTCTGTCAACTTCACCTTCCCAGCTGATGCCAGACGAGCTGCACGTTACAACAGCTGATCTTGCCAGTGAACGGTTCGCTGCCCTACAGGGTAAGAATGCTGGTTGTCATGACAACTGACAAGGGAAAATCGATCCATTTATGGACGTTCCTGGGTATTGGTCGCGCGCATCGTTACTGCGCAAGATTGAGCGCGCGCGCTCATTACCGTTGGTCAAATTAATGATAATTTTTCCTTCATTTTTTTCATCTAAGTCCCAATTGTCTTCGATTAAAAAGCAATTGAATTTATTTTTCTGTAGTTTAAAGTCAATTTGCTATAAAAAGAGCAAATATTAAACGTTTTATGCGGTAAACGGTAAATTATTAGAACCCAGTCTCCGCGCGGTATTCAAGATGGCCAGATTTTTTTTCAACTTTGCCGCAAGATATCTCGAAAACAAAGCCGGTGACCCCTATTTTTTTCTTTCGTGAAATGAAGCTTTTTATCAAGACTACAACATATGTGAAACACAAAAAAATGACATTACATGAAACGAAGAACAGTACACTTTTGTAAAATAAATCGACCCCTACCTTTATTTGTAAAGAAAGGCATAAACAATCCTATTAATTCTTGGAAATGGAAGACAACAGTTTATTAATTTTCTTTTCAAATTTTGAAGAGAGTTGATTTCTGTTTTACTACATTTTTATGACTTTATTCTTTGAAAATGGTAGTGTTTAAATACGCGCGTTTTTTCATCAAAATACCCCATTTTCTACGCCTTGTACCTCAAAAACAAACTCGGTGACCCCCGATTTTTATTGCATTTCTGAAATCCTCATATAATGAAATAGCTTTGTGCTAAATTTCATAAAAATGACATTAGAACTTCATTTACCCATGAACGTCCTTATATCATCGTGAGTGAGTGATGACATCAAGGCGTCAGTCCGTACTAACGTACAGATATCTATCTAATAGTAGACACTTTATATTAACACTTTTTCTGTCTATTTAACACTGTTTTCGTTGATACGCGCCCGTCGCAAAAAAAAAAACAAGTCGCTCGAAAAAGTGGTGGGTTCTCTTCCGTCAATCAAACATAACTTGTCTAGACAATATGGCGCAATTTCGAAATAAATCATGCAGTATGCGAAAAAAATTCTCAAATAGAAAACCTGACTTCTTGAACTTCTTCTGAACAATAGAAATATGAATATTTAAGTTTTTTATTGTTGGTTATGCAGTAGTTTCATATTAGCGTTGATTGACTGACAAGAATCGACCACTTTTTCGAGCGACTGTCTTTTTTGCTATGGGTGCGTTTCAATGAAACCAGTAGTAAACGTCTTAATTATTGTTTTTAATCCAAAACGTATATCATTTGTAGTGTCCTTTTGAAAAGTACTAAAATATCAGTTTGCAAGACTTTTTGATCGATCATTTTGCATCGAGGTGTGGTTTGGTTTTAGTGAAGACCTGTTTTGATTTTGTTGATGAAGGCGCTCCTTAAAACCTGCATTTAATGTGCGCAACCCATAATATATTGTTCTTCTATCCTCTTCTGAGTTTCTGATCTTGGCTGAGCGTTTTATTGTCTATTTTGATTATCAGACCTCAGTCTTTTGAGTATACGATCCCGATTTGCATTCTTAAAGTCTGTGAACGACACTGTCGAGCGTCTGGTTCTATCCATGGCTGATTTACGAGTATCAAACACACACTCGTTGAGTACTGGAGCTATATTAAAGACGGCGAGTGGTTTGCTATTCTATGACACTAAAATGGCTTTCCTTAATCGAACACTTGATCAATCAAGTCAGAGAAGCTGTCCTAATTCATCGCCTGAATTATCGCTGGATCCACTGCAGACATTGGAAGGTATGGTGACTTGTTAGTGAGTAATACCATACTATAAATAGTATTACATAGTTCGTAAACTATCCTTAGCTGCAACACTGTGTCTAACCCTTATCAATCTTTCTGTTTGTCCATTTTTTTATTCATTCCTTTTTTAAATTATATATCTTTTATTGATTTACTTGTTCTTTGGTTTGTGGTATATTTTCAGTGATTCATTCATTCGTTCATTTATTATTCCTTCGTTTTGTTCATTTGTTTGTTCGTTCGTTCGTTCGTTTATTCATTCATTGTTTCATTCATTAATTTATCAATTCATTGTTTCATTCATTGTTTCGTTCATTCCTTGTTTCATTCAATCATTGTTTCATTCATTCGTTTTACCTAGCGGACAAACTATCGTCATCATCCCAATTCAGCCAAGCTGCAGGCTATCTAGCGTCTGTTTCGTCAGCTGGTTTACGAGTTAAAGTAGCTTCAGGCGGTGATCCTAACTTCCCTCTGCGAGTACAGCTACGAGGCGAGCAAGTACTCGGCTCAGGTTAGTAACTCTTTACTTTCCAATCAAAATTATCGGTTGCAGTCATTAGAAATACTGACAGCACTGACAAGGATCAAGGATGGCACAGTTAGTATACTCCTTTAGGTGTGAGAGGAGATTCCTAGTGACTTCACATCCTTGTTTCGACTTCTTTCTGTTAAGTGTAACTTGTAGTAGATTTACATACCCATAAAATGTAACACTGGCAGAGAGAGGGTACACCTTCGAACTGGGCAGCCACTCCCCGCTCTTCGAAGTAACTTTTATTTGAAGTATTGAATCAGGTTGTATTGACGCACTGTAGTTATCTTCAGAATACAAAATATATATATTTATAACATTTTGGAACACTTTTTGTGCTATGAAAAATGTTTCCGGTCTTGTTAACAGTGAATTTGTTCAATATCTGGATGCAGTTTGTGAATTGTGTTTTATTTACCATTGTTTGTTTTCATAACTAGTGCTGTATTGTTGTAGGAGGTTCGTTTCGTCATTTCGTATGGCTAATGGCTCGTGAATTACAGTCTCAACATATTAATTTATTGATACCATGCCCTAGCACAGCGGCTAATAAAAACAAAGTAAGTCTAGTTATTGTTGTAAAATATATTGATAAGTTGTACTCCGTAGAAAGAATAAGGCAAAACTGACGTTTCGAACGTTAGTCCTTCCTGCCTTACTTACCTACTTACTTACTTACTTACTTACTTACTTACTTACCTACCTACTTACTTGCTTAATTACTTACTTACTTAATTACTTAATTGCTTACTTACTTACTTACTTACTTACATACCTTTATTTATTTATTTCTTCCCTTCTTTGCCATATTGTAATTTTGTTGTGTGACTAGCATTATGATATTTTCAGGGGATGCTGATACTAAAGCCAGGTCCAATGAGTTATAACGAAGAGAGGCTGCTTGTATTCTTTGGGCAGGTAAACACTGAACCAGATATCACAATATTTATGTTGTAAACTACGTTGTTAGTAGTATTTTTTAAGCGTAGAGAGCTGACTTGGACGAGCGCCATATAAATGTTGCAACAGCAACGATTACTTATGCAAATTTATTTAAATCATGTGCTTGTTTTGTGTGTAGCTTCTAGGGATAGCTCTTCGTTCCGATATACCATTGGCTGTAGATCTTATGCCAGTGTTCTGGAAAAGTCTTCTTGGATTACCTCTGGACTCGAAGAGTGACTTGTTTGAGACTGATATTCTAACTTATAACTACATCAGACGATTTTCTGAGGTGAGTCAATAACAAACAGATCTTTTTATTGTCGTGTTACTACATATCACTGCAATGTGAAGATCCACATCAATCGTCGAATCGATTCGATTTTCTTACAAATCGACAAAATTGATTGTACATTTCATACGAGAATATATATTTTTATAGATAACAGTTATAACATCATTAAAGATTGTGCATCTTTGATCTCCAATCTCTACAGTATTACACCTAATAATTGATCTTTGTATGTAGGTTGAGAGTAAAGAAGAATTCCTTACACTATGTTACGAGGCTAATCTGTGTTCATATCGTTTTGTATGTAGGTTGAGAGTAAAGAAGAATTCAGTACACTTTGTTACGAGGCTGATCTGTGTCCATATCGGTTTGTATATACTTCTCTTAATGGACAAGAAGTGGAGCTTTGTCCTGATGGAGCCAACAAGTCCGTAACGTAAGTAACTGTAAGGAAAGGAAAGGAAAGGAAAGGAAAGGAAAGGAAAGGAAAGGAAAGGAAAGGAAAGGAAAGGCAAGGCAACTACATTTAACGTCGGTAGTTCCTTCAGTATTAAACTGGTCTCCCAGGAAGCCGACGGTGCGCACTTTACCCCCTCTTTCCATCAATGCTCCTTTCTACGGATATTTAAAGCTACTACAAGCTCGGCTACACAGAACAGAAAGAAGTCGAAACAAGGATGTGAAGCTACTGTGAATCGAACTCGTGGCCTCTCGCAAGACAGCTGCGCTCTAACCAACTGTGGTTAATGTGTACTAGTCCCTGTGACCAGGTGCATGTGATATCGATCGCCTAGTGATAGGTCTTGAGGGAGGTCATCTGTACAGTCTGACTTTGGCACATGTGCGGTTCCAAATCCTATACATTGAAACGCCAGACTGTACTGTACTATCACTCACATGAAAGATTTGATTTCATCGAGAGAGAGAGAATATGTAGTGCTTGGTATTTAGGGCAATGGCAGGAAAAACTCTTCTTATTCATGTTCAATTCCTTATCACGTGGTGTGGTTTGTTTTCTATTTGTAGGTGGGACAATCACCGTGAGTACTTGGAGTTAATAAGAGAACTTCGATTAAGAGAACTTGGTTGCGAGTCTCGTATGGCTGCTATTCGATGTGGGCTGTACTCTGTCATTCCTTTACATGATCTATGTGTCTTACAACCTTCAGATCTACAGAAGCGAACTTGTGGAATACCTAACGTAGATCTAGACTTTCTAAAGGTATTAAACAGGCATATACAGTCGTATCCGTATTAGTCGTAAAGAGTACGGTTACGATCCGGCAGATGATTCCAATGTTTTCTTAGAAATTACAACGATACAATATTGAACATCGAATCATAATAATCATCCGGCAGCTGGAGTTGTTGCTATCATTATCTATAGCGCTCTTAGTCTGATAACTGTTCGCGATGTTTTAACCTGACTTTTCTTTTGTTTTTCTTTTCAATTTACAAGGCCCATACAACGTACGTGGCAGGGATCAAAGAAACTGATCAACATATTGAATTCTTCTGGAATGCATTAGAAAGCTTTACACAGGTACCTTTCTTTCTTACATTTCTTTCTCCAAATAAGAAAAAACTACCGAGGAGTCAAAAATCCATTTATTGCAGATATGAAGAGCTATGGATAGTTTTTCTTACAGTGAAGGAGCGTCTATCCCCGTCATTCTCCCACATCCCCTCCATGGACGATTCCTCCCCCCTTCATGGACGATTCTTCCACCCCCCCTCCCCCCGTGTCCATGGATGATTCTACCCCCATCCCTTCATGGACGATCCCCCCTCCATAGACGATTCTACCCCCACCCCCCACCCCAATGGTAAATTTTCCCTCCCTCCATGGACGATTCCCAAACCCCCTCTCCCATGAAAGTATAATTAACCTTGTGTGCTATGTGTTGCAACAGGACCAGCTGTGCAAGTTTGTCAAGTTTGCTTGTAATCAAGAAAGACTGCCTAGTACGTGCACATGTCAGAAGGGAATCAGTACAGCTGACGTGCATGTCCCCCCGTATCCTATGAAGATTGGACCCCCTGATGGATCAGGTCAGTATGATATTTAAATGTGATATGGAAAAGATACAGGGGGGCGTGGGTTTAGGTAGAGTACTCAAGCTAACATTTAGAAATCAACAAGCGCGTGATTTCAACAATCGCGATTTTGCCGTGGTGATTCTCTGGTGCAAACACTCGGCATGTTGAGAAACTGATTCAAGAGTATTGTCAGTAACCACGGGGTTACATCTACTTTGCTGTTCTCTCAACATGACAAATGAAGTTTATTTTACGATCTGAACTACACTATTACAGGCAGTTAAAATGTGTTTTTTGTTTTTTTCTGCTAATGTTTAGGTCGGTCAGACGCCAGATATATACGCGTGGAGACTTGTATGTTTATGGTGAAACTACCTCAATATTCTACGCAGGAAATCACTAATCAGAAACTACTATATGCTATTAATTGTAGAGAAGATCCTTTAACTGACATATAAACATATGGGACGATTTCCATTTATTCAAGAAGTGGGACTTTGTTCGATGAATAGCGCAACCTGGCCGGCTTCTCGCATACATGCATCAATTTATGAATTAAGAGAATTGAAACATTTTTAAACTAATATTATTAGCATCACCAAAGAACCTTCTGAGCAATAACAACTTGGCTGTTTATAGCTGACTAAATCCAATAAACTATTTGTACAATAGGGCACTTAGGGTCTTCTTGTATCACTAGACTTTAGACGCGTGCAGTAGTCATTTCGGTTCAAGTAGTTCCAGATAACCAGCCAGTTGTGAATGCACTTGTTGTCCTCGCCACTCAGTATATTTTTGAAATAATTCCCATTAACTTATTTCTTGGAGAATGAAAAAAGTTTGTGAACAAAAACGAGTAACTAAAAATTCTTGACTATGACTATTTTGTTCGAGAAAACCATACTCCAAAAAAAAAAAAAAAAACATACCAAGTAAAATTGTCAGAAGAAAAGGTTGTGCAACGCCATGTGTTTAATATAAGGGCAAGTCAGGTGTAATAAAATATTATAAGATATTTGAACATTTTTGAAGTATTGATAAGAATGTATCTTGTATGAAATCAATGCACACAAATTAGTAATTCAACGAAGCAAATAAAGAAGTTGTTTTGAGTTTGTTTGGTTTGTTTCTCTATAGATACTTTGCTAATCTTAACAATTCAAAGTTGACAGAATATGCAAAAGCACTGAAAGGCCATAGCTCTTGCAAAATATTTAAAATCACGTCAAATTTGACAAAAGCAATTAAAGGGTATTGCCCGTACAAAGTGCGTGAAATGAGGCAATAGCACCAATACAAAAACGAGAGATCACGTGAAAGTAGACAAACAAAGGCTATAACCATGCAAAATGCTCAAACATGCGTCAAAATCGACCAAAAGCAAAAGCTATAGCTCATGCAAAATGCTCAAAAATGCGTCAAAATCGACCAAAAGCAAATGCTATAGCCCATGCAAAATGATCAAACATGCGTCAAAATCGACCAAAAGCAAAAGCTATAGCACTTGCAAAATGCTCAAAAATGCGTCAAAATCGACCAAAAGCAAAGGCTATAACACTTGCAAAATGCTCAAAAATGCGTCAAAATCGACCAAAAGCAAAAGCTATAGCTCATGCAAAATGCTCAAAAATGCGTCAAAATCGAGCAAAAGCAAACGCTATAGCCCATGCAAAATGATCAAACATGCGTCAAAATCGACCAAAAGCAAACGCTATAGCCCTTGCAAAATGCTCAAAAATGCGTCAAAATCGACCAAAAGCAAAGGCTATAGCCCATGCAAAATGCGCAGAAATGCGTCAAAAAATGCAAAATGCTCAAAAATGCGTCAAAATTGACCAAAAGCAAACACTATAGCCCACGCAAAATGCTCAAAAATGCGTCAAAATCGACCAAAAGTAAAGGCTATAGCCCACGCAAAAAGCTCAAACATGCGTCAAAATCGAGCAAAAGCAAAGGCTATAGCCCTTGCAAAATGCTCAAAAATGCGTCAAAATCGACCAAAAGCAAAGGCTATAGCCCACGCAAAAAGCTCAAACATGTGTCAAAATCGACCAAAAGCAAACGCTATAGCCCACGCAAAATGCTCAAAAATGCGTCAAAATCGACCAAAAGCAAAAGCTATAGCCCACGCAAAAAGCTCAAACATGCGTCAAAATCGAGCAAAAGCAAAGGCTATAGTCCACGCAAAAGGCTCAAACATGTGTCAAAATCGACCAAAAGCAAACGCTATAGCCCACGCAAAATGCTCAAAAATGCGTCAAAATCGACCAAAAGCAAAAGCTATAGCCCACGCAAAAAGCTCAAACATGCGTCAAAATCGACCAAAAGCAAAAGTTATAGCTCATGCAAAATGCTCAAAAATGCGTCAAAATCGACCAAAAGCAAATGCTATAGCCCATGCAAAATGCTCAGAAATGCGTCAAAAAATGCAAAATGCTCAAAAATGCGTCAAAATTGACCAAAAGCAAACACTATAGCCCACGCAAAATGCTCAAAAATGCGTCAAAATCGACCAAAAGTAAAAGCTATAGCCCACGCAAAAAGCTCAAACATGCGTCAAAATCGAGCAAAAGCAAAGGCTATAGCCCTTGCAAAATGCTCAAAAATGCGTCAAAATCGACCAAAAGCAAAGGCTATAGCCCACGCAAAAAGCTCAAACATGTGTCAAAATCGACCAAAAGCAAACGCTATAGCCCACGCAAAATGCTCAAAAATGCGTCAAAATCGACCAAAAGCAAAAGCTATAGCCCACGCAAAAAGCTCAAACATGCGTCAAAATCGAGCAAAAGCAAAGGCTATAGTCCACGCAAAAGGCTCAAACATGTGTCAAAATCGACCAAAAGCAAACGCTATAGCCCACGCAAAATGCTCAAAAATGCGTCAAAATCGACCAAAAGCAAAAGCTATAGCCCACGCAAAAAGCTCAAACATGCGTCAAAATCGACCAAAAGCAAAAGTTATAGCTCATGCAAAATGCTCAAAAATGCGTCAAAATCGACCAAAAGCAAATGCTATAGCCCATGCAAAAAGCACAAAAATGCGTCAAAATCGAAGTAAAGCAAAGGCTATAGCCAATGCAAAATGCTCAAAAATGCGTCAAAATCGACCAAAAGCAATAAATGCGTGAAATCATGTCAAATTCGACAAAATGTGAAATGTTTTAAAATCGCGCGTTGTGCGTTTTTGCTGTTTCATGGTTTATGAGGGAGTGAAATAGAGCGCTTGGGTAGTAACTAAACACACAGATGGTCACAACAACTTGATAATCTGCATATCTCTTTTATTTGAAACTGAAACTGCATAAGTGTTTACATGAATAGTAATTTTACATATGTGGATTTCATAATTGGAAGTTGGAGCTAGTCATTGGTTTCAAGCTTCATACAAGCACAAAGTTTAGTTGATTGCAAAAAATTGTAAATACAAACATCGCCAAAAGAACCAAATCTAGAAAGAAATTCATTCAACAAACCTTGGGATTTCATAAAACTCGACGTGGTCATTCTCAGAAATGACTGTTGTTGCCCGACTGCTCTCACAACATGAAACGCGGTAATTAACAGAACAATTTGCTAGGATCAAACGGCGTAATATGTACAATTTTCATAAAAAAATCAATTTCAATTTCAAACAAACAGTCCTTGAATATCGATGCTGAAAACTCGAATTTACGTAATGTTTGAAATAAATTTGTACAAATCTCAATAAAAAATGGGCCAATAACGTCAATGTTCATATCTGAAGAAAAACAGTTTTCAAACGTTTCCAATAAAATATTGATATATATTCTAAAAGTGGACTGAAAATACCCTCATATGTTCGACAATTTTCTTTTCGTTAAAAAAGGGTTTCCCTCCAATCCGCAAACAAATGAAAACTGCCTTCGTGTGAATATTGTACACAAATATATATAACAACGTCAAATTATGAAAGTTTGTACCAAACTGTACACAAAATGATAAGAAATTCTTTAGACTATCGTGGTTTTGATGGGTCAATTATGAGCGACTTCGTTCTGTAGTAGGGTAATATAGTTGTCAATGTAAGTTTCTACTGTATCTTCTGATACCATCTCTTCTGCTCCCTGTCAATAAACAAACATCGTATGTCAACGTTCTGGACGTTTAAGGGGGTAGAGTATGGGATAAATTGACGACCTCTGGGACAGTGTGGCAAGCGACGAACCACTATTCAATAGAGGTGCGTCACACTGTACTTTACTTTACTTTCCCTGCAGTGTGTAGAAATGCAATTATTGAATCATACATGTGGAGAATAAAATGACTTCACAATAATATCGACACAAAGTATTTAGTACATGAAGGTAGCACAAAGCACGTTTTACAACCACATCAATCGTTACCCGTCAAGCAGACAAATGGTGTCAAGGCTAGTTAACTGTCCGCCATGTTAAAGTTCATCATTTCACGTTCATGAAAACTCAACCAAAATAATAATTGTTTTTTTCGACCCGAGTGCAGATACAGTTTTAACGACCCTATTGCCATTTTCCAATGGTAAATAAAATGTTCTCGATTTTTTTTGTTTGGATTTTTACTTACTTCGTTCAACATGCCGATAAGTTGTGCTGTTTTACCACGAAGTGACGTCAATTGTTGAGTTACGCGTGACAATTCCTGCGTTCTCTGCAGCAGCAGATCTGCTGTTAGTTGTTCACGTTGCGTTACGCGTGTAAGTTCGTCAGATTTTTGCTTTAATGCTACTGACATATTGTCACGCAGTGACGTGACACGTGACAATTCTCCTGTTTTTTGATGTAATGATATTTTATGTTGTTCACATTGTTGTGTGACACGAGCCAGCTCCTCTGTTTTCTGGGCTATTGTTGTTGCTTGTTGGGTTCGTTGAGCCACGACATCATCATATTTTTCCTTTAATTCTTCCAGCGCTTTGTCACCTTTAGCAGTAACGCCACTCATCAACTGGGACAAATGATATAACTTTTATTAGTGTTATAGTTAGGGTAGTTCTGTGTCATATTATCGTATTAGTTTTACTAAGTGATGCCACCATAGAGAATTAACAGTCGTTGTGCAAATATCCCAACACTTTTCATAAGAGACTGACAATTCCCAGCCAGAATGTCATGAATGTAATGTGAGTTGGGACAATATGACCAGTCATAATGTGATGACCTTTCAGCCAATCAGAGAGTGTGCTCTCTGTAAATCACTTGCTGATTGGTTGAAACATAATCAATAGAAAGAATGGTTAGGAAGCCTATTGTTTTGTCTTTGTTCGGTTTTGAAGTTGAACCGGTCTTGACCCTGCACAGGTTTTTATTTGTGCTCATTCGAAATTGTGAAATAAGTAGACATAAACTTTGTATATGATATTATGGTAAACATTATTCAATTTGTTTGTATCAATTATTAGGCATTTGGAGCGAGCAGCCAAAAGAACGATTAAAAGCAATAGTGAAACAAAAGATTGTGCATGGTCATGCTTGAAAAAAGTGTACTTATAACATATAACAAAAGAGTTTCCTAACCATTTCACTCTATTAACTATGGTTGGAAAGTATATGCCAAAGCAACATATGACTGGTCATACACAAGTACATCTTTACAAACTAACCATAGAAAGAGTGTCCAGACTGATGGTTAACTCTCGCTATAGCGAGCACGTGATTTGATGTTCGTTATAGCCACAGTGAGCATTTCATTCCAACTTTTTGTGAACATACTATGTTAATGTTTGTTATTTGCATGAGTAGATTAGTGAATTGTGGATTAGAATAAGCAAGTATTAGTAAAAGCTTTGAACAACGAATGGATAAAACGCTATGCATATAGATTCAACCTACTTGTCCAAGATCGTCCTCGTATTTCTTACAAAACTCGCTCTGTAAAATACATTTGACACATTTGTTACGATCAGCGCATTTATCTTACAATAATAACAACAGTTAATTTATGTATTAAACTGATTTATGCTTTATGAATAAATAAAAGTTGCAAATGTGAAGTTGTTTGCGTTTTCTTTTAAGTGACAAAATTAAACAAACGAAAGAACGAATGAACGGACAAACGAACGAGCAAACGAAAGAACGAACGAACGAACGCATGAACGAACGAGCGTACGAACGAACGAACGAACGAACGAACGAATGAACGAGCGCACAAACGAACGAGCACAAGGAAAAAAAGAACGAACGAAAGCACGAGTGCACGAACGAACGAACACACGAACGACCGAATGAACAAACGAATGAACGAACTAATAAAACATCCATCCACACATTGATCCATCAAACACAAATTATTATCTTACCACATCAAAGTTTCTCAGTTCGTCGATCGACAGACTTCTCAACTGTTCCTTCGTTAAATGATAGTGTGGTGGGACGAAAAATTCCAATAATTTCCTGGAAAATGACAAATTTATGAGACGGATTTTGTATTGCAAAAGTGCTCGAGTGTATATGGCGTATAATGAACAATTAAGGAAAATGCAGCAATTCATATTATTTGTGCCACAAATACACACGAATTTACACAAAACCAGTTATTAAAGCTAAATGATCGTGTGAAAATATCGTAATTAAAAAGTAGATAAAAAATCTTGTTAATATTCCAACCTTGTCAATGATACAATATGGTCTTGACTGTCAGCTAATGATGATACAGTATTATCAGGCGATGCTACGGGGCTGGACGGTAGACTAACTGCTGTAGGCTGTTCACTAGTAGTTGTACTGGGTAGTTCTACAGTTGATGGCTGTGGTGATGGGTGATTTACCGGCGAGGGTGGTGTTAAAACTGGTTCACTTGTCTACAATCATACATTGAGAGATATTAGAACTTTTAAAGCAGCGGTCATGCAAGCGCTATTCATAACACATCAGCGCCAACAGAATGGCCGGCTGTACGATGAGAGTTCTGGCGTTTCACCGCTGCAGCTCTGGTTCAATTTTGAGGTATTTCTAAGGAGTACGAGACAGAAAGACAATGACGACGAGTTCCCATAAACGTAGTTGACGTGTATGTTACCCGAGTCTTTCTTTGATATGATTATTGTATTTTCAGCAGTTGTTGCCAACACAGTTCAAGTTTTGGCAAAAAGGGCTCATTGCACATTTTTTGCAGATCAATACAATACTCACCGTGACCTCGAGACGGATATCTGAACCTGGATAATCATACCTACACAAAAGCACACGTACAAAAACGGTATATTAGTAAAAGTGCATTAGAAAGTCATGCTAAAAGAGAGAGGACATACACGTATAAAAAAAAAACGACGAGAGAACCTCACAACACTAAAAGAACTGCATTTCTTATTAGCATTCGCAATACGAAATTCTTCTATTTTCCTACGATGCTTTTTTTTTAAATACAGTGCAACCCGGTGAGAAAGGAACCCCGCTTTACGACCACTTCGCTAATGCGACCATTTTTTCAGGTCCTGGCAAAACGCACATCCACACATTTTCTGTAAAACATGCACGCATAATACGGTCACCTTGGTAATGCATCAACTTTGAGATTCCACTTGGCGGCCGCATTCACGGGGTCCAACGGTAGGTATATTTTGTAATCTATATGTCAGACCCCATTCTACACATTTTGAGTGTCGGGCTGCCTGTGTCGCTCCTAATTCTGCAAGCGTTGCGTGACAGTTTAAATAAAGTCTGCGTGTGGACCGAATGAGGCTGCAAAACCATTTGTATAGTATAGTCTTACCATTTATCGAACTTGTTATTTTGATATTGAGCGAACTTGACCTTTGCTCTGATTCCTTCGCCCATTTGTTTGACACACGTGATAGTACCAGCGTACCATTTCCCATCTTCTGCCTTAGCTTTACACGCACCACCTTGCAGGGATACGATGTCATGATCTGCATATAAGAGACATCTCATATGAAATCAATCAATAGATAGGATGGGATGGGATGGGGTGAGATGGGATAGGGTGAGATGGGATGGGGTGAGATGGGATGGGGTGAGATTGGATGTGATAGGACAGGATAAGATAGGATAGTACGGGATGGGGTGAGATTGGATGTGATAGGACAGGATAAGATGGGATAGTACGGGATGGGGTGAGATGGCATAGGAAAGAATAGGATAAGGGAATAGTAAACTGAATGAATGATTGATTGAACGAACGTACGAACAAACGAACGATTTTTTTCCTACACAACCGGAAAAAATGGACATGAATATTATGACCATAGATGTGCCTATTGCGTTCCATTCCCCTCTAAAAGTCGAAAATGACGATCCAACATACGACATTTATGTCGATCTTCATTTGAAATGACATCACTCATAAGTGCTATACCGTCATTTACCACTGTTGGAAGCAGTATCCTACCTGATAACTTTGTTGGTTCTTGTTTCGCTGGAGAACGGCTTGCTTCAGCCTCACGATCGCTGGTCCAGTCCATCTCATTATCGTTGCTGTCAACCTCGGGTTCCTAAACACGAGACATCAATTTCACCAATGATTGCACTAAATAGCTTTAGGTATTTAGCTAATGGTTGCACTGGCTAAACATGTTATATTCTAATGATAGAGTCGTTGTCGTATGCATGGGGAACAGTACTGTATCGTATAGTAGCCATAATTTCTAGGAAAACACTCGAAAAATCTACCGTATCGTAGCAGTATCGTAACGGTAACCTTTCCCACTCATGCGAAAACGACTTTGCATGAATACGGCAAAAACATATTATGCATACTAGCAACGAAAACAAAGAGGTTGATACTTACACTATTGACGGGGGATGGTATTACATCACTCTTTCGTCGTTTAACACTCTCTTTCTGCAATGAAAACAAACAGTAAGACTATATGCTATCCGTGATTTTACGTTTAATTTTAAGTTTTTAAGTTGTTTCACTTCATTTTATTTTGACAACAAATAAGATAAAGTTGAACAACTCTTCAAGCGTCTGTTCGAGTTCTCGAATTTTCCCTCGAGATGGCTTCAGTGGAAGTCGTCTCACCATGAGAAAAACATAATTGTTGGTTTAGCTCGAACCCACGGCCCTCCAAGCACTGAGCAATATAGTACGAGTTTTGCTGATATTATCAGATAATGAAATTGACGGAGCATTTTATAATGTTCACACTAATATTAGACTTTATAATTCTACACAGACGTACACTGTTAGAAACATTGTCGTCACCATCACCATTGTTACTATTGTTTGTTTAATAAGAGCACGTTTGATACCATGTATTTCATATTTGTACCTGTTAGTATAACATTCAGTCAGCAATGTTATCTACTTACTGTTCGTTTGGCGTTGTTGTTATCCGGGTGTGGACGCTTCATTTTCTAGAACATACACAACATCATTAGCACCACATATTAATTATGTTCAACGTATGAAATACATCAATAGTGCTCTTTTTCAACCAGCCTTCCAATCCTTTCTTTACGTTTGATGCCATAAACACAACGAAGCACTCGGGAAAAAATGGCAAGGTATACGTATCGCAATTTGCCACAATTTCGGGCGATCGCAATTGAGATAAGTTGACTGTAGAAAGATTGTTCTCAAAACAGCTAAAACAACGTTCTTCCGCGATTTGGGACGAGGTTCAACGATCTCGAGCGATTTCTGAGCCTGAAGTTGGTTTCGTGTTACGACTTGTCAACGCTAATAGGTATGTCATATTTGCAAAAAGATATGAGAAAGAAAATTCAATAATGAATTTGGTTTAGGAAATCTGGTTTTCAATTTGTGTATTCTTCAATGTAATTATTACTAACCGGTTCTCGTTTATCTTCTGTACTATCAGCTTTCGGTCTCCCAGGCTTCTGTTAACAACGATAAAAACACATTAATATCATTTTGACAGTGAGAATCGAACAAGCACATATACAAAAAAAACGAACAAATAAGCCAACAAACAAACAAATCAAACCGAAGAAAAAAAAAAACAGCAAATACTTACTCTTTGTTGTGCTGGCGGTTTTTCTTGTTTTATCTGTCTGGTGATTGCTGGTTTTGGGCTCGGTGTCTGAATCATAAGTGAAAGTCGTTCAATACCACTGGTGTATGCTTTAAAGCCAGTTATTACAGCTAGCTCACTACGCGACACCGTCACTAGTATGTACTAACGTCAAACAGTCCGGTATTACAAACACTCCGGTATTACAAACACTCCGGTATTACAAACACTCCGGTATTACAAAAACCTCGGTATTACAAACACTCCGGTATTACAAACACTCCTGTATTACAAACACCTCGGCATTAAAAACAAAAAAAGTACAGAACCAACTCCGTCTGTTATGGGCTCTCGTTAATACGGACACCATGCCCCGTGGGTTTCCTTAATAACGAGAGCTAATTAAAATGTACTTTGTCTACAACTAAGAAATATATGGAGACAGCTCCTGACTCAAATTATCGCCGACGGACACCGCGTCAATGAAGCTCGCTAAAGCGTGTGTAATTTAATCTTACGAAATAGGTGTTTACTTACTGAGCGCTGTTCTTGTTTTTTACTGGATGTTGTTTGAGGTTTTGGTCGAATAGGAACAGATGAACTTGGTGTCGTTACTACAGCTCTTTGCTGTGGAGGAGCCTGTCAACAAATAACAAATAAATAAACAAGCGAATGAGTGAATAATGAATGGATGACAGTAGTATTTCTTGCACCGAATTAACCTTAGGGGAGGCGGGGAGTTATCCGGGGAGGCGGGGAGTTATCGGGGAGTTACCGGGGAGGTAGAGAGTTCCGGGGAGGTGGGGAGGTACCGGGGAGGTAGGTAGTTCCGGGGAGGTATGGAGTGACCGGGGAGGTATGGAGTTACCGGGGAGGTGGAGAGTTACCGGGGAGGTGTGGAGTTTACGTTGGAGTTTTAGGGGAGTTCAGGATAGCTTTAAAAGCGAAGCTTATTTCTGAGCAGTTTATCGAAATACCATCGAGTATCTATAGAAGAGAACTACTATCTAGAGCAAACAAGAAATGGCATCACTTCAAGTTGACGAAGTTGAGATTACAGAATGTGCGTTTCTTTTAGAATTGTTGTTTTCCATCTTAAACCTATCGTATGCCCTTCTATGTGACGAAGCGATATGGAAATCTATCAAGTGTGAAGGATGTGAGTTGAATTGGCCAAGTCAAAAAGATCATTTGTGTGTGGCTTTTTGGAACAGAGAAGAAGACGCGTGGGTCTATTACTATGACGAAGCAATTCAAGTGGTCGATCCAAAGAACGTTTGGAACCTAGCACAAGAAGTCGCCTATATGCTGGAAATCAACATTCACCCTTCATGGCGTAATTATATCACAGAACTTTTCAAACTTTCTAGAACAACAGCCTACTTAAACTTTTACCAAATCGCCTGTTTTGCCAATCACAGTGACACAAAAGTAAATCAAATCCTAACCGTAATACAGATAAGCTTAAAGATAAACACAAAACGAAAAACATTAACAAAAGCATCGACGATAATTTATCCTGTAGAAAAACTGAAAACTGAAGAAGAAAACATGGAATTAAGTATGTAAAAAATGTATATTCAATACCGTTACTTTAATAAACTATTGTCACAATATATGCATTTGTTTTTGTTTGGTAAAACCTACTGAAATAGAACAAGTAAACACACACTGTGTTTGAAACAAAAAAACAACGGCTCTTTTAGGAGCCACCACAGATCACAAAGTCAATGACCGCTTATTTTCATAAAATCAATAAACCAATCACAAGAAAGATTTTTCTGTATTTTGAATAACAAGAGGGATGTAACAACACATTTAATGATCCATAAAAATATCAATAACATTTGCAGAGAGTTAATATATACTAATTCACTTTTCATATTTATACGGAAAATTACGGTTCTTAACCCTAAGAGATCGTCGTATCATTGGCTTTTTATAACTTAGTGGATCCCCTTCCATGTAATTCCTTAACTTCAAACGACGGGGTTTCAGTCTTGAGATAGAATCAGCTGGTGGGGTTAGAATAGAGGAAGGTGGTGGTGTTAAAGTAGAAGAGTTCTCAACATAAGTTAAAGGGGTTACAAGATTTTCAGTATTCAACATTGGTAGTTGACTTAAAGACGTTTGAGGTGTGCTATCTTCTGTTTCTAATAAAGGAGTAGAGATTACATTCGATGTTTCGAGTGATCCAGTTTCTCTAGGCAACACAAAGTTATCTGATGGTGTAAAAACTTCGTTTAATAATGGCTCAGGTTGCGTTCTTGGAGTTTCGTTGATGTGATCTATCTTATGTTTATAGGTTAACAAGTTGTTTTGGAGCTGAATATATTGCCTTGTTTTTTGACTATCACTAATAAATGGATCACGCAAAATGTTATTCATTCTTGTTTGTAAGTCTTGCATCCTTGCCATTTCTGGTGGTTGTTGACCTTGGAGATATTGTAGTAATTCCTGATGAAATTGTGGTTCTTGCTCCACTCTTTTCTCCCCGGGGAAGATATCAGATTTAAATCGACATTCGTCAGGGGTGGTTGTTTTTAAGTCGAGAAGTAAATACCCATATGGGCGGCTCACTGCTTGCTCGTACTTTTGCAGGAACATTTCTGTCTTCCCAGGGTACATTTGTTTGGCCAAATTGAGGATTTGAAGTTTGTCTCTTGGGTTTTTGAATATCACCATGTAATGACAATTCAGACTTATATCTCGATTCACCTTTCCCTGGTGGAAGATATTCTGCACCATGTAAATGACACTCAGATTACGGTGATGTGAACCTTTGGTAAAAAGGTTAACGATCCGTTTGTCATTTCCAGTTTCAGTCATTTGATCATCAATAACAATAAGATTTCTAACAGTGACATCAAAATAGTGATCTTTTTCAAGATCCTGGGGAACACCTCTTACAAATTCTATTTCTGGGAATGTGTTGAGAACCATTTCTACATATGCAGGCTGCCATTGAGAATAACAGTAGACAATGCGTTGTGGAGGTGGGCTGATCATAGTTTGCGCATGTTCCAACAACTTCTGAACCCAAACAGTTTTGCCGCAACCTGTTGTTCCAGCAACCATACATGTGAACGGATGTAGAAGTTTAAAGTCAGCACAATAATCAGACTCCATGTTCCTTATTATTTGATTTGTTCTTGGTTTATACGGGATGTTATGCGTAATATCTCGTTGATGAAGTAAAGTTCGTTCTGGACCAGTTATTTTGTGAACTTTCATTAGATGGCTTGATAAATTTTGTACTACTTTGTAACACACAGGACAGCTCCGACCCATTTTGTGATTTGATAGGAATGATTTCAAAATGACACAAACAAATTATTATATAGACTATCTGGCTATTGGCTATTGGCTATTGGCTATTGGCTATTGGCTATTGGCTATCAGGCTATTGGCTATCTGGCTATTGTATTTTGGCTATTGCCTATCTGGCTATTGGCTATTGGTTATTGGCTATCTGTCTATTGTCTTTTGGCTATCTGGCTATTGTCTTTTGGTTATTGGCTATTGGCTATCTGGCTATTGGCTATCTGGCTATTGTATTTTGGCTATTGGCTATTGGCTATTGGCTATTGGCTATTGGCTATTGGCTGTTGGCTATTGGCTATTGGCTATTGGCTATTGGCTATTGGCTATCAGGCTATTGGCTATCAGGCTATCAGGCTATCAGGCTATCAGGCTATTGGCTATTGGCTATTGTCTTTTGGCTATCTGTCTATTGTCTTTTGGCTATCTGGCTATTGTCTTTTGGTTATTGGCTATTGGCTATCTGGCTATTGGCTATCTGGCTATTGTATTTTGGCTATTGGCTATTGGCTATTGGCTATTGGCTATTGGCTATTGGCTATTGGCTATTGGCTGTTGGCTATTGGCTATTGGCTATTGGCTATTGGCTATCAGGCTATTGGCTATCAGGCTATCAGGCTATCAGGCTATTGGCTATTGGCTATTGTCTTTTGGCTATCTGGCTATTGTATTTTGGCTATCTGGCTATTGGCTATTGGCTATTGGCTATTGGCTATTGGCTATTGGCTATTGGCTATTGGCTATTGGCTATTGGCTATTGTCTTTTGGTTATTGGCTATTGGCTATCTGGCTATTGGCTATTGACTATCAATCTATCAAGCTATCAGGCTATCAGGTTTTAAATACTAAAGTACTTTCACGTTTAATTCATTCTGTCATCATGTCTCATGTAGTGAGGAACAACATTGGCTACCTCCAGCTTTTGACTACCTGCCCTGAAAATCAAAAACAACTTCTACTTGCAACAGCTACACCAGAACAGGTCCATGCTATTGTCCAAGTTATTCATAATTATCTCCATGGTTACCTTCCAATGTCCGAAGACGAAAAGAGAATTCTGCGTCCTTATAAAAACTCAATCTTTGATCTACATCACCCTTCTAAATCATTTAAGAACAAAAAACAAATTCTTGTGCAAGAGGGGGGTAGTTTTATTTCAGAATTGTTAACCCCATTTATATCAGGACTTTTAATGCTATAAAAAATCAGTCATGTAAAGAATATAAATCATATAGCTAAAGTATTGGTAGAGTGCACATATCATCAACATGAAACGAAAACTGAGCTGGGAAAATGAAGAAGAAAGTAGTGAAATCGAGGACGAGGAAAGTGAGGAAGAGCCTATCATACAATCCGTTCTAGACAGTATTTCTAGTGGCGTATCTCATCATGATGCTAAGGATCTCTTGCATAGTATGGCTGCCTCGAAAAACATTGTCTATTGGACTTCAGCGGGGGAACTTGTAAGAAATCAGCAACGTATTCCTCAGTCTAGTATAACAGATCTTTTAGACTATGTTTTGTTGCCCTATAATAATGACGTTCCCAGACCCAAAGCATTGTATTCTTTCTTACTGGGTTTGGCCAAGCTAGGCATCAACAAACGATTGATTCGTAACAAAAAAGTTTTGAGCGATTTGATTGTAATAGAAGATGAGTTATCAAGTGAAGAAACAAGTGATGATGATGATGATGATGATGATGCTTCAGGATCCAAAGAAAATGAGAATGACACTGGAAATGAAAGTGATTCTGATCAAAGCAGTCAAGAAGATGATGAGGATGATACTCCAGCAGAGAGCTGTGCTTATTGTGAAAACAATGATATCAAAGTGCACAGATTGCTAGAATGTCCCCATTGTATGTGGAGTGATGGAATCAACGAAACTATGAGTTCAGCTCAATGTCCAATATGTAAACACGATATTCCAGTGGATAAGAACACTGAAAAAGCTGTGATAACCAGATGTCATGCCTGTAACACTATTCACCATCGTGCTCAAAACAAAGACAAATTATTTCGGATTGATGAAAAATAATTTTAGTCGATGTTGACAACTCTATCAGACAGTGTACAACGCACTTTTGTACTATTTTGTTAGTATCTTTTTCGGTATCTACAAGTTGAAGAAACTTTATTTCGCGGGTTGGAAAGCTGATTTTATTTTCCAGTTGTTGTGTTATAATTTACCAAACGATTATAGAAGAAGACACATTGTGTTTAGAAAACTAGTGTATTTAACTTTCAATTTAGTATAACGGAACTTTGTTAAAAATTCGTAATGTAATTTCTAGTAGTAATAAAAGTAATCATCAACTGAAATAAATCAAACATGTATATTGTTTAAACACTTTAATGAGGAGAATAATAATAATAATAAATACACCAATTCAGTATGAAATTACAAAACTTTCTGTTTTTTTCGTAAAAGTTTTTTAAGTTTTGGTTTTCTTTTTTGTTTTTCTTCTTCTTGATCTTCTTCCTCTTCTTGAAGTTTTCTTTTGGAAGGGGTGGGTTGTTTTGATTCATCACATTCATCAAACCATTTAAAAAAGTTACAAGAAACATCAGGTACTTTGACATTACAGCTAAAATAAAGTTTTCCATAGTTTTTGTCTGATGTACTTATACCAAGTCGGGCTAAGAGGTTGTGTTCACACTTTGGAAACAGCTTTCTTTCAATGTTCATATTCACTTCATTTTTTAGAAAATCGACTTCCTCTTTCTTCATTTTCATGTTGCATCCTAGATCTAGTTGACTTAGGGCATCGTCCTTTTCAGGGCTGGCTTTCATTTTCAAAACATCCCTCATCTTCTTGAAATCTATTTTTGCTCCACACATGAAAATGTGATCCTCATTTTTGGTTTTGAAAGACTTGGCGTTCTTTCCACAGAAACATGTGAATTCCATATTGCTAATTAACAATCTGATAATGCTGGTGTTCAATAAACTATTCAGAAATAAGCTTCGCTTTTAAAGCTATCCTGAACTCCCCTAAAACTCCAACGTAAACTCCCCACCTCCCCGGTAACTCTCCACCTCCCCGGTAACTCCATACCTCCCCGGTCACTCCATACCTCCCCGGAACTACCTACCTCCCCGGTCACTCCCCACCTCCCCGGAACTACCTACCTCCCCGGTACCTCCCCACCTCCCCGGAACTCTCTACCTCCCCGGTAACTCCCCGATAACTCCCCGCCTCCCCGGATAACTCCCCGCCTCCCCTAAGGTTAATTCGGTGCAAGAAATACTACTGATGACAGGATGAGTAAATGAATGAGTGAACGATTGAATGAAACAATGAACGAAAAAGGAATTAATAGATGCGTTGAATGAGTGAGTAAATGCGAAAAAAAAAAACTGGAAATAAAAATGAATGAAACAAGGAATGAATAAATGAACGAAAGGATGGATGAATGAGTACATGAAACATAACGAATGATGAGCAAAACAATTAATGAGTGTGTATATGGTAGAGTGAGGAAATGCATTAATCAATGATAAATTGAACGAATGAGTGAACTAGCAAACTCCAGAACTTGTCGATATAAGACCAGCAGTCCCTATGTATGAGTACTTACTGGTCTGATGGCTCTTTGAGCGACAGGTCTTGGTGGTTCTTTGGGTGGAGTTGGTTGTCGTCTTGTCTCTCTTTGTACACCTTGTACTCTGGAATCGTTCGCTTGTCTGCTCTCTCGCTAGATATGACCAGAAGGGAGAATGAGTGGTTTGAAACTACCATCGTAATCAAAATATATACCATTGGAAAGAAAATATCTTCATTCAAATACTTGACCGCAAAATGTTTAAAAGGAAATAAAAAAACGTTAATAATAATAAATAAATAAAATAAAAACGTACATACTTATTTTGTGCCTAAAGAATAATTTCGCTCCAATATTCAAATTTGTATTGACTTTATCTGGGCTTCGAGGCAACCTGTCTCTGATGGTCACACACTAACCAACTGTGCCATGATTGGTGTTCTACTTACCGTAGACGCTGCTGGTGTTGTGGTTGATGTAGTAGCGGCTCTTTGCTGTTTTGATTTGTTTAACGTTCGAACAGCCATAGGCGCAGGTTTCTTCTCCGGTCGTTGACAACTAAAATAACACAACTAAATTAATATTGACTTAGTTTTTAGCATTCCTTCTCTGACTAACCGCAGATCAGCGGTAACGCGGACTGCGATATTTGGTAAGGAAAGGGTGGGGGGGGGGAAGAAAAGGGGTTGGCAGAGAAAGAGAGCCTGTCGGCAATCTAACCAGAAAGAGTCGAGAACGAGGTGTTGTTTTTTTATCTTACTTGTTACAGTCTGTGTCGGGATTCATCTTGCAGCACCAATCGGCTTGTATCTCGTCTTTGATGTACTTGGAGTGAAAATCTAGCTTTCGCCACTTTAAGCATCGATCTAGTTAACATTCAAACACATAAGAAGAATGATTCTAAAATCCATGATAATCCATAGAATATTTGTCGATTTTTGGGTCTGTGGGTCAATGAATTATTGAAATTGAACTCTAATCATCATCAGTTTTAAATAATAATAAAAACTGTATTGTATCTAACTTTGCCCACCAAAAAATGTATGTTGAGTGCTGCGTGATATAGATAAAATATCTATAACATGCGCATCATGTGAAGAAATGAGAATAAAAATAAATAATTAGTTACCGCACTGCACGTAGAGAGGAAGTTCCATCATGCGTTTTCTGACATATCTGTCTTCATTCGATGGGCCAGCTTTCCAGTCAGAACTGTTATAACCGTACGAATCCCTAACGAACAGAGATAGAAAACACTATTAAACTGCTGACATCGTGGAGAATAAGAACTGTCTTTGTGTATTCAATGACCAAGACTCAAGGCAGTTGAAATGTTATTGTTTTTTTTTTGTTTCTATGATTGTTTGTGTGTGTTAACAAAAATAAACTTTTTTTCTTTATTTCTTTCACGATAATATGTCGTATTGTGTTTGAACATGAAGTAAGTACTTACCAAAACCGTACAACCTGTTTTGCTGTAGGAAAACAAAACAAAACGCCGTGTAAGTTAATGATAATCCATTCACCAAAAAATATTTTTTGTAGGTATTGCTTCAATCAGTCGAAGTTCTGCAATCTACATTAGTATCAAACCGTATTAGAATTATACTGTACTATAATACATGTATATAAAGTATTTCTGTATTCACCTATAGGACAGTTTTTCCAGTAATCATCTAAATGTTCTCCCAAAGCTTTGGTTAACGCTTTGTATTCCTGTAAAATGGTATCGATAAATTATTAGAAACATGAGACAAACATGAACCGCATTGATTGATTGATTGATTGATTGATTGATTCATTCATTCATTTATTCATTGATAAGAACTTCCATTCATTCATCCATAGATACATACATACATTCATCCACCAAGTCATTTACTCATTCAATCACTCATTTGTTCATTCATTTATTTATAACGAAGATGACTAGTAAATACTAGTTTCAGTGTTTTGAAAGAAACAGTTCTGAAGTAAGAAGACGAAGGACCAACGTCCGAAACGTCAGTTCTCTACAAATCTCCACGGTGATTCAAATAACAAAATTTTATTCAACCATTCATTCATGCTCTCAAAATACTAATTTATTGTTGTTTATAATCTAGTGCTTACCTTTCCATCAGCAAAGTCTTGTTTGTTATGAGTTGGTTCCAGTACAAGATATGGTACGTTGACTATTCCCATGACTCCAAACCCTTGACTAAACAAGACAAATAGGTCAAATACTGACCGAAAACCTTTCAGTCGATGAAAAATGGGAATATAAAAAATATGAAAGAGAGAGCTGCAGGCTAGCGACATTCTAGTGGACTTCTACCGTTTCTTTTTAAAGTGGTTATAACCCTTTGAATGAAATTTAGGTAGTTAATTCTACTCACTGTCAGCTTTCGAATGAGTTAGCAATCTTTTTGTATTTTTACATGATCGTCCGAATGACGGAAATGACGCTCAGGCAGCTACCTAACATGCGTATTGTGCGATATCAGGTTTACTTTTCTTCAGGTTTTCATATAATTATAAAAACCGGAAAGAAAAGTAAACAAGATATCGCACATTGCGCATGCTAACTTTCGCATCGAATACCTTGGTCGTATTTTATCGAATACCCTTAAGATATACCTCATTCGAAAGCTGACAGTGAGTAGAATTATCTACATAAATTTCATTCAAAGGGTTATAACCATTTTAATGGGCTGCAGAGAAGTATCGTTCGTTCACCACGACGTGCAAAGGCGCTTGGGAAGGAACGTTTTCTCCTTCCCACGATTCTCAATGTGAACGCTCTACTCCCATCACTCTTTGCAGGCGTAACGACGGATAAGAAGCGACTGGGTACAAGTTTGGTCTTTTAAGTAGGCTACACATCAAATGAATCATCAAACCGGAGTTGAGTAAGCTTTTCTGTGGCATAAAGGAACAGAGACGTGGCTGTTTAACACAACAGTAATACATTACGTTTAAGACACTTACACTCCACCGTCTGTCTGACATCCAACCTTTTGATACATCTTGATTAACCTGGAAAATAATTACAAAACACTAATAAGCCAACTGTATTGGACGTAAGGCCTTAATGGTGTGCTGCAAGCGACTATAGTCTCGTGCTTTACTGAATATTTCTAGAAACATTTCTGACTTCACTTATTTATTCATTTATTACAATACTGATCACGTGATCAACTGTTCTTGTCAATACTGATCACGTGATCAACTGTTCTTGTCAATACTGATCGAGTGATCAACTGTTCTTGTCAATACTGACCACGTGATCAGCTGTTCTTGTCAATACTGATCACGTGATCAACTGTTCTTGTCAATACTGATCACGTGATCAGCTGTTCTTGTCAATACTGATCACGTGATCAACTGTTCTTGTCAATACTGATCACGTGATCAGCTGTTCTTGTCAATACTGATCGAGTGATCAACTGTTCTTGTCAATACTGATCGAGTGATCAACTGTTCTTGTCAATACCAACCTATTACAGTTATACACCATGACACCACAGCACTGCCGTTTATTCAAATTGATACCAAATATAAAATCTAACGTCTGTGGTTCTTTCAAGGCTCTGTAAAAAATAAACATAATGATGGTGATGATGATGATGATGATGATAACGTGTGTTGATCCATAGAGAAACTTGTGAAAAAAGTGGATCCAGCAGTGGAAAGGTGCGTTAACATGTGACCAATAGTTTAGAGAAATAGTTGACAGAGAATATATTTGTACTTTTTAGTGTTCTCGTAAGTCATTTTCTTGATATTGACATCAGCTCGAGCAGAAGCTAAACGGTCTCCAGCTTGTCTGTGTTGGGTCTGAGAAAGCAATCGTTATCAATTAGAGATTATTATACAATTAGTAAACTTTGCTTAAGGATTTTCCACAGAGCTGCCACCATAATCAACATACTCATCAACATCATCATTAATATCATCATCATTTTCTAACCCGACATCACCATTATCATAACCATTATCATGATCTTTATCGTGATCATCGCCGTCCATCCATGACACCATCAACATAACCAACATCGCACATATCAGTATACTTACAAATGCATCTTTAGATGTTTCCGACTCAGCTTTTTCTCTTTCTTCCCTGTCGAACGAAATCCAGAAACAAATTACTTAAGAATTTCAAACGTAAATAGACAGACCCGCAATGTTTGACTTGCATATTAATACGAACAGCAATTGACATTTTACAACGTACTGCAGTACCATGTAACGCCATTACGTCATAACAACTCTGTACTGTTATCAAACAATCGCTGTTGAGCTCATTGAACAACGTAAACAGCACATTTAGACAACTAATGCATCTTACAGTTATAGACTCGATTTGAGTGCGAAACAGTACCGTATTGTATCGTAATGGTCTTTTCGATTGTGTTGTAGCCGATACCAATCAAGCAAAAAGACTCAGCAACAGGATGTACAGTACAACAACCGCCCGGCTAGCTCAGTCGGTAGAGCATGAGACTCTTAATCTCAGGGTCGTGGGTTCGAGCCCCACGTTGGGCGATGTTTTTTGGCGCATATGAACATATACACATGGAATATGCGCCTTATAACTATTAAATTATTATTATTATTATTACAAATTATCTTTTGGCTTCGAAACTCAGGGAGTCAACGAGAGATGTATTTTTGTTATTCTGTTACCCCCTCCCCGCTTGCCCTACATATTGGTTTTGTATTCTCACTATGTCCTACCTTTCTTGCATCTCAAGTTCCTTCGCTTTTGCCTCCGCTTAAAAAATAAGCAAAATTAAATAAATAACGTTTCCTGACTTACTTTTTAATCGGTTGTTCGTCTGACGGAATCTTTAATCTTTATTTTTTTCGTTTGTGGACTTATGCATTTGTTTGTTTGTTTTTGCGTGACATAAACTAGGGTTAACCATCATCTTTATTACTTTATGGCTTGTCTGTTTGTGTATGTTTGCAACTTTACGCTGTCAATACCTATTCTAAGTTCTTGTTCAGCTTTCTTTTCTTCTTTCTCCAGTCGACATTTGAAACGTTTAGACGTAAATGTGTACACACTGGGCATTGAAACAAACAAAACACATTATTAACAAAATATAAACCACCTTTTGATTATTATAACAACAGTCATTAAGGACGTTAAGCATGCAAACAAGAGCTTGTTTTTTGCGAAAATTCATCGAGCCGTTCAACTCAACCTCCTAATGTTCGTCATTTTATAACTGAGTATATTTTTGTGCCCACTTACGCTGGTTTATAGAGAGATGTTGCGAGTCGAACTGTTCGTACTTTCTTGTTCTGGAAGACAATAAATGGCAAAGGAATGAATAGAAAAATTAATAGATCAATGAAAAACGATGCATATCAAACTTATTGTCGCAAAAGCCCCTTTGAAGTCACGAGTGTCACGCTCCACTTCAGACTCCATATAAACACCGTATAAATTCCATAAAATTTTCAGCATATTGCCGTTTTACTCAAAACCCTTTGAAATAACAACATTTTTACCACGGTGATCAAATATTACACTATTATAGCTGGCATATTGAATAGTTTTCGAGCCATTACGGCAAATTTTTCGTGGGGCAATTTAGATTTGCAAACAGAGGACTTTTAGTGCTTTTACAAGAGAAATTGACCTCTGTGACCCAGTTGCGTTACGAAACGTCACTTTACGCCCTAATACGCATGTTCAGGTCCATTTTTACCGCAAAAATCGAATTCTACATAAAATTTCCTGTATTTTGACATATAAATTGTCTATTTTTCGACAAAATTCGATGGGGGCAAATAGCAAGAGAAGATGGAGTTCTTTGCCGTATTTATAACCATCTTTCTTGTGTCGGTGTAGGCAATAGCAGAGGACTTTGTTACCGGCAATGGCGATTCTTCGCAGTCAAATCGCAAAATTCCAATGTTTACATGCAGTATCAACAAGTAACATCTATAACTTACTTATAATAACTTTTTGTGTTATAACTAATGTCCAAATAAGCTTCGATAGAATTGATATTGATAGTTTGAGCAAATATTCCACAATATGGGGAATAAGTTTGATATGAAAAAGTAGAGAATGGATGAATGAATGAATGGGTGAAATGAACTAGCGAATTTATGAATGGGTGAACGAACATGAAGCAAATGGGAAACAGACAAACCTGAATGTATATCTTCATTTTAGGGTCAAGATACAACACAGCTGTGTAGGCACGGAACGACTTTCTCTCAGGAACAACACTGTAACGAAACATACAATATTTACCATATATAACAACAACAAAAAAGAGAGAGAGAAAGAGACATGTTAACGGTTCGATTCCCGTATCGGCCGCGGTGATATGTGAACTGTCTGATGTGTTGTACCCTCTCATTCCCTCAACGGTAATATTATATAGAATGTTAAATATACAGCTATCTAACTATTTCAACCCTTAGTCATTTTAAACAGCTTCTACCTAATTTCCTGAAAAATGTTTCATTGCAATTTCATGAATATGTAATTTTAAGGTACTAAATAAATATATGTCTACGTCTATGTCTTATGCCATGATGGTTGCTCTCCAGGTCCTCCAGTCTTTTTTTTAATAATTTTGAGTAAAATATACTTTAAAAATATCACCATTATTATCGAGATAAAACTTTGATAAAGTACGACTGACCTGTGATCGTCTCCATATGATTCCCCGGCGTAAGGATCACCCATCAAGATGTCGTAAGGGTCTGTGGTTACCTAAAATACCCAACCGTTAGTCTGCTTATTAGATTGAATACCTATCCTTTGGATAGGTATTTATCCGCTGGATAGGTATTTATCCGCTGGATAGGTATTTATCCGCTGGATAGGTATTTATCCGCTGGATAGGTATTTATCCGCTGGATAGGTATTTATCCGCTGGATAGGTATTTATCCGCTGGATAGGTATTTATCCGCTGGATAGGTATTTATCCGCTGGATAGGTATTTATCCGCTGGATAGGTATTTATCCTTTGGATAGGTATTTATCCTTTGGATAGGTATTTATCCGCTGGATAGGTATTTATCCGCTGGATAGGTATTTATCCGCTGGATAGGGTTTTATCCGGTAGATAGCGATATTCAAGCTTAGTACAACTGTCCCGTGTTTGGTCACATTACTTTTGAGTTAAACCTTCTTTTGATTTTTGTTTGTTTGTTTGTTAATCTCACGTATGCCTTCTTGCTTTGTTTGTTTCTTACACAGCGGCTTTTATATTCAATAGTTGTTTGTTTTTTCGACAGTTTCTTGATCGTTCATTTCATAATTGCTTGTTTGTTTGTTTGACAGTTCATTGATAGTCCATTTGACATTTGCTTATTTGACAGGTGTTTGATTGTTTTATTGATAATTGTTCATTAATTTAAGTTGTTTATTTAACTCACGTCTAGTTCTGGCTTCCCATTATCCATTAGCTGTAAGTTAAACAAAATAACTAGAGTTCCTGTAGCTTTAATCTTGTCGAACTGAGCTAAGAGACTTTCTGTTGTCTTGAACGGTGAGTACTTGGTTATGATATCAACTTCCGTTTTGTGCTGAAAGGAGAGAGAGCAAACAACTTCATTTTACAAATTATATTATCATCATCATAAATCACCACCACCACTACCATCACCATCACTACCATCACCATCACTACCATCACCATCACTACCATCACCATCACTACCATCACCATCACTACCATCACCATCACTACCATCACCATCACTACCATCACCATCACTACCATCACCATCCTACCATCACCATCACTACCATAACCATCACTACCATCATCATCACTACCATCATCATCACTACCATCATCATCACTACCATCACCATCACTACCATCACCATCACTACCATCACCATCACTACTATCACCATCACTACCATCACTACCATCACTACCACCATCATCATTACCATCATCATTGCCACCATCATCTCTACCATCATCATCACTACCATCATCATCACTACCATCCTCATCACTACCATCACCATCACTACCATCACTACCACCATCATCACTACCATCATCATCACTACCATCACCATCACTACCATCATCATCACTACCATCACCATCACTATCATCATCATCACTACCATCATCATCACTACCATCATCATCACTACCATCACCATCACTATCATCATCATCACAACCATCACCATCACTACCATCATCATCACTACCATCATCATCACTACCATCATCATCACTACCATCATCATCACTACCATCATCATCACTACCATCATCATCACTACCATCATCATCACTACCATCACCATCACTACCATCATCATCACTACCATTATCATCACTACCATCATCATCACTACCATCATCATCACTACCATCACCATCACTACCATCACTACCACCATCATCATTACCATCATCATTGCCATCATCATCATCTCTACCATCATCATCACTACCATCATCATCACTACCATCATCATCACTACCATCATCATCACTACTATCACCATCACTACCACCATCATCATTACCATCATCATTGCCACCATCATCATCTCTACCTCATCATCACTACCACCATCATCACTACCATCATCATCACTACCATCACCTCTATAACCATAATCATTTACACTACCATCTTCATCACCAGCAACATCATCATCACCATCACCATCATCACCACAGACATTACCATTATCATCATCATAATCAACTTAATCACCACTACCATCAACATCATCACCATTGATAATCACAGTTAACATCAAAACATCATCCTGTAAATGTTCGTTTGCTAAAATATAGTGAATATTTCTATCCTAAATATTACACCTATACTACTATACCTGCTGTGCGTCTCTTTTCATTCTGTACAGCGGTTTTTTGGTCCTACCATCCCAGTTGGGCATGGGAATAAGAATCTAAAGACATGGAAATATGGTAGATTAGAAGACAACTTTTGTCTGGGTAATCTACAGAAAAAAAAAAACAGGTCGACAACCAAAGGAACTAACAAACAATTAGACAAACAAATGAAACGTTTGAGCTACAAACCTCCTGGATCTCCTCTCTTTCGTGAAAAGTTCTTGAAATCATCAAACAACTCAATTTATTTTCCCTGATACAGACAAACGAATTTACTAGGTAAGACTAAAATCTGTGCAAAATGAAATTAAGGTGGCTCCATATAATTTCAGAGCGCGCGCTCGTGCATGACCACGCACATGCGCACACCTCAAACTTGAAGAATTTTTATTTTGATGACGTCAGTGAAAATATACAACGCGCGCTTTTAAAAAAAATAAAAAACTCAAAAACTGAGCGGTAAATTTTTTTGAAATTTTCAGAATATTATTTTAGTGGTATAATAAAGTAGTTTGCAAATTTTCAACGATTTTCCAACTGCAGAATTTTTTTAATATAGGAAAAACCATTATTCCGTTATTTCTGAGGTTCTACAGTTGGGATTTTTTTGTCACGGTAATATATGCTAGGTCATCGTACTGCAATCCATATACAATGTTTTCAAAAACATTTACCGCTTAAAACTAGAGTTTTTATTTTTTCTACGTTAAAAATGAGCTTTATTATGACAGCCATAGCGTTGCTATGGTGACCGGTCACGTGATCATTTGTGCAAAAACTAAATCTTTGACTCAAAGTCTTTGAAATATGGTCCGCCCATGCGCTTTGTGGGCAGTTGATTTTAAATAAACCTCTAAGATCCTAGACGTCCCATAACTATATGGAGCCTCCTTAAGTCACTAAATCACCTTACTTTTTAGTGAACAAGATCATATCTTTCGCTATTCTCATGGTTCCACTGCAAACAAAAAACAAGAATCTTTACCACTCTTACATTACCTAAATGTTAAAAATATATAAAAACGTTTATGGAAAGAATATTGTTACTGCACTAAGTGCATCTATGGAATAATGCAGACAAAGAAACTTACGATTTTAAACCATTGCCATATTGTCCAATCATGTTCTTGTCAATAATACGTTTATCTGACCGACCAAACTTGATAACGTTGTTGACTTCATCTGAAAGATATCACTGCCATTATTTACGTCTAGTGAATGACCGAGACATCAAGTCATTATTGTTTACTTGAACCCCCAAAACAAGTCATAACCCACGAAAAATAGATAACATCGAATTAAGGTGTAGTTATCCATGCAATTTGTATTTCAACTACACGATAGTAAGACAAGTTGCTAAAGAACTATGAACGCTGCAAAAGTGAACAATTCTATACGTTGACCGGGAAGCCTGGTTCGACTATCAAAGCAGTGGACAGTAAAACTGCGGACGATATTTAGAGCGCACATAAATGTGTTTAACAGTTGTCACTATTTAGTAGTAAACAGCACTAATTAAACAAAAGACAACAATAGAATTAGCATAAAATAGCACTATTTAGTGGTATTCATGTTGCACACTTTTAGTGCATGCACTTTAGTTTGCTTCTGTATCACATAAATAATTCGTAGGAATTCATTACCAGGATCCATTCCATCACCATCGTCCAGGAAGCATAACATATATTTTCCACGGTAGGATTCTGCTGGTTCTGAAATGATCCAAAACATATCTTTGATAAACAGGTACTTTTACAATTGTTTTTTTTTTTATTTACTGATTCATGGTAGATCAATAAACAAATGAACAAACAAACGAACGAACAAATGGCAGAGTGAATGAAGGAACAGAATTAAGTTGACACCTTGATGATGATATCGTAAAAAAAAGGCTTCCACGTCATGCCGGAGGTCGCCCGACACTCTAAACGTCCCTTTGTTAGTTATGCGCAAGTCCATTGAAACCCGGCCCCCAGTTCCTTCTATGTATTTTATAGACGGGGTTTTAACGCTGTGGGAGTGAGCACTGTATTAACGTGAAACAAAATATAGTGATGCCTTTAACAGCCGAGTGCCGTGGGAAAGCTGTCACTTTAGCATCGCTGAAATGTTATTTTTTCCAGTATTCCCAGGGGGTTAGAGGGCTGTTTTCAGATGTCTAATGCATTATACCACAAAACTCCCCGCCACGTAAGAGTCGAGCAATTACACGCTGTTTCACCAGTAAAAATAGTCAAAACAATCGTCGCTAATGCAAAAAAAAACATCGATATTTATTTTCATTGACATCATCATCATCATAGTGAACAACACTTTCCTTCACACCTGTGTTTGTGGCGAAAAATCATGAATAATTCAAGTAGTTAATGTTTTCTTAATATTTAAAAGCAGCTGGCAGGAGTAGGCTCACAGAACAAAGTTCCATTAACGAGACTCCTTAATGCAAATGATGTCATAAAAATTATTTCACGGTTAAAAGGGAAAAACGTGGTTATTGTTATTTCATTAGATTTTCCTCGTCGTTTGATAAGAAGTGTGGCATATGTCTAAATAAACTAGATAAGCTAATGTTCTAGCGACGAAGCTCACGATGTTTATTTGCATAATAAAAGCAAGCGCAGGCATTACTCAAAGATATGCGCCATGTTCGATTCATATCTGGCGCATTCGACAAAGTCCAACAATATCACGCAAAAAATAGTCGGAATCAATTCAACAAACTGAATTCAAAACGCTGACTGAATTTGTTCTGGACGTAACACAACAAGTGTATTTTTTGAAAACGGTCGGCTAAACTAAGCGATATGCATTAAAACAGTTCTTATGAAGGCCGCCTAGACGCTCATTTGCGGTAAAAGACATGCAGACGATTTGAAAACTATTTCCGTTTTTGTGAAAATCCTAAATCGTGTAAACGATGCTTAAAGAGTTTGTAAGAACTTCAGTCATTTTTTCTTCATTTTTTTTTAATGGATTTATAGTTTGAACGGCTAAAGCCAAGGAAATAAGACAACTTATAAACCTTTGATTACATTTTTCTCATCACGTTTGCAGCTTGTTTCGTGCAATAGGCGATCGAATGATGACGTTGCATAATACAGCTACCAGAATGCTTTGCCGACATTCGTATGTATCATAATTAGTAAAAAATGTTTTATTAATCTGCACAGGAATAAAAAACTTTGAATATGAAAGAGAATTTACAAAGAGTGCTGTTGTAGTAAATTGAAGCCCGAATGCAAATCATATATTGTATTTTCACTTGTGGATTAATAAGCATGTTCAGCCAAAAACTCATTAAAGGAGTTTTAATTGTGAAAGGATGCAGGTGGCAGGTGCAATGAAACAATATTAACTTTCTGTTTCTCGTTAGACTGATATACGCATGGCGTACAAATAGTATCTCTTACAAAATCAATAATTATACCTTTAAGGGGTTTGTTAATGATTCTGTAGAATAATAATACTAACAATTTGATATTTTTTACATAAATGACCTATAAGTTGACATTTTTGTGTTATGTATAGTGTTACTATTAAGTCTTTCATTAGAAAACGTTAATCATAGACCAAAGTAAAGTTTTGAAGATTCTAGTCGCTTCTGTGAAAGCGTTCGATTAAATAGCAACAAGAGAGAGCATCCTTGAACTATAAATGTGCATCGCTACTGATTACAAGCAAATTGCAACTCCCCTTCTTTAAAACCACAACTATATTAACTATGTTAAAAACGTCAAGCATTATACTTTATTTTATAAACTCGTAGAATTAAATGTACTGGAGGCCGAAAGTGCGCTCATTTTAAATTCGCCAATACATTTTTATGTGTATTTAAATCTACTGCAAGCTACACTGAACATAAAAAAGTCAAAAATATGATGTCAAGTCATGAAGAAAACAGCTCGCGATTTCTCTCTGAAGGCCGCATGCTAACCGACTGTACCATTTAAGTTGTTCTTCGTTCATCTCTTGTTATACATATACTAGTTTTCATATCAAACTATTCGGCTCAAGCCATCATTTTCGATACTTCTACCTAGTAATTTTGGCGAGATGATTCATGCTGTCATGGAAATTCTTTGAATCTTTCATTATAAAAGGACGCACCGCAAGAGTTATGATTGCAGTTGTTATTTGAAAAGCTTCACAGTCACTTGATCGATCATCATATCATTAAACATTTCTTATAATTAAACGTTTTACTTTGCATTTTTAAAGTGTATTCGCGATTTCTCATCAGGATAGCAGGGGTTTTGCTGTCTTGAATGACACTTAAATTATTTGTTTAAAGCTACCTTTAAGCAATCCTATATAATAATTAATTTGTGGCCAAAACTTTGTAATTTCTTTTTCGCTTTGTCCATCTTTCTTGTGCCTTTCTTTCTTTCCTTTGCACTTTCGTTTTTACACACCATTTACTTTCATTCAGCTGTTTTCCTACGCTCTTTCTTTCTTCGTTCTTCTCATTTGATTTCACTTTTCATATTTCTCTCATGTTCTCGTTAATTTGTTTCTTTGCAATTTTTTTACCTAATGCATTTTCAATTCTCAAAAACCATTTCGACGAACTAAAGAAAACACAAATGAACACTCCTTGACGTCAGTGGAATTAAGGCTTGTTTGTCTGTCTATCATCAACGAGCGTAATGACGTCATGTCCAGTAAATTAAAGAGCAGGTGGATATGTAAAGAACAATGATAGATAACGTATGCAGAAAATAAGTTCTGAGCCGGGATATGATAATATTTCCAAGTACAATCCTGTTTGATGAAAGTTTTTAAGGTTTTAGATCTCAGCACGAAAGTGACTGTATATTATTTCAGAACGATTGATTAAACTTAGTCATCGAATGACTACTTGACAGGTGGCTTATTAGAATCGTTCGTTTTAATAGCCAAAAAAACTTGACAGTTGGCGTTCGTGCAATTAAAGCTTTTTCAAAGCTCTCGTGATAACAAATCGTTCTGTTAATATAGCTTATGTATTTATTTCATGATATCCTTCTGGTTGCAACTCACAACATATAACGTAGCCAAAAACATACGTAGTACACTGTCAGGTAATAGACTGGTACAATGCCGCTACAATTCGGTTAATGATTCAAATGCTTTTGAGACATAGCCCAGTTTCGAATTCTCCTTCTCCTTAAGGTTGGTACACGCTAGGCGACAAGTCGCAGCGACTTGTTCCCGCGACAAGTCGCCTCAGTGTGCACTGGTTCAACAATCCAACCGGTTGGATTTCGTGCGGCAAATCGTAGAGACAAAAATTCTGTCGCGGCGACAACAATTTCTGACTAAAATTCTTAGTACACACGGGGGGAAATTCTCGTTGGGGCCTGTCGCTGCGACTTGTCGCCTAGTGTCTATCGACCTTTAGCTTTAAAGGCGTGTGTAATATATCCTTTTGTATAGAAACAGAGACACGGACGTTCGAGGTTCAGGGAATATTTTGTCTTCTCAACAGCAAGAGCTAGGAAATGTGTAGTTGTTGTGTGTGAAAAACAAGATCGAATTTCGGAATTTTTTACGCACAATGTGGGCTTAGACTATGTAAACATTAGTATTTTGTTATCTCCAGACTTAGATGTATTACATTTCCTATGAAGAGTGGGTATCCAGTTGAGGATATATAGGGCATGCAGCCAACATGCATAGGGATACACATTGACTGTGAATACAGAGGCCCAAAGATAATTTCAGCGTAGACACCTTTCAGTCTACTTCTTCGAGTCCAGCGCGCAGAGCCGTTAACACGTTTACATCGAGAGTAGTACGCTACATAGCTGCGCAAACTCTTCTCAAGCGTAGATAACTCAGGGACCACTACGTCTAGCATAACAATAAAATGGGATACATACTATGTTAACCATCTCTTGCTTCTTATACATTTGTAGTAAAAAAAACAACGCTAGAGGTTAGGGTTGCATTTCTGATCATTCAATATGTGGCGTACCCGTCTCGAAATATCTTGATATTTTTTGGTTACAACAGTCTTTTATGCCTCATTGATATGCCTCATCAGAAATCAAATGATAGCATCGTGAAGATATTCTTGGCTTTCGGACCAACACACACCATTACACATCACTGAATGGGAAACATTCTTGGATATCAGCTTTTATGATAAATTAAAATGAGAGGCAAATCTAAATTTTGCCCCCACGTTGTACATCCAGTTCTACCATAGTTCTTGTGAATGACAGTACAAGTAGCTTAACGCGTCTGTGTACGCAAAGTCAACCAATCACACCTGAAGTAAGAGGACAGCCTAAGTTTGCTTTTCAACCACACTTTTTAAGTAGTTCTATGGGTTCAGACGGATCTCTATTCACATACTAGAAATTTCCTGCTCATGACGACAATCTAACACCTCTATCATACGGGCACACTGTTAGGTCGCAGCACAGTACCTAGGCTAAACATTCCTTGTAGAGTTACCTTATTATCACGGATACCTCCATCCACCATACGGGCACACTGTTAGGTCACAGCACAGTACATAGGCCAAATATTCCTTACAGAAGAGCCTCGCTATGCTCGCTATACTCCATCATACAGGTACACTATACCACCTCGTAGCACAGACATGTTATGCAATCTTTATAGTAGAGTCTGGCTATGACGACTCTGCAACTATACGGGCATTGAACCACATTGTAGCACAGTAGCCAAATATAGAAGAGCCTTGCTATGCCAGACATCTCCATCATACGGGAACAGTACCACGTCTAGCACAGCGGCCAAATATCCCTTCTAGAAGAGCCTTGCTATGCCAGACATCTCCATCATACGGGAACAGTACCACGTCGTAGCACAGCAGCCAAATATCCCTTCTAGAAGAGCCTTGCTATGCCAGACATCTCCATCATATGGGAACAGTACCACGTCGTAGCACAGCAGCCCAAAATCCTTTATAGAAGAGCCTTGCTATGCCAGACATCTCCATCATACGGGAACAGTACCACGTCGTAGCACAGCAGCCAAATATCCCTTCTAGAAGAGCCTTGCTATGCCAGACATCTCCATCATATGGGAACAGTACTACTTCTAGCACAGCAGCCAAATATCCCTTCTAGAAGAGCCTTGCTATGCCAGACATCTCCATCATATGGGAACAGTACCACGTCTAGCAAAGCAGCCAAATATCCCTTCTAGAAGAGCCTTGCTATGTCAGACATCTCCATCATACGGGAACAGTACCACGTCACAGCACAGCAGCCAAATATCCCTTATAGAAGAGCCTTGCTATGCCAGACATCTCCATCATATGGGAACAGTAGCCTAATATCCTTTATAGAAGAGTCACGATATGCCGCACAACTCCATCATACGTGAACAGTACCACGTCGTAGCACAGCCATGTTATGTAATCTTTATAGTAGAGCCTCGCTATGTCAACGTCGCAACAATATGAGCACTACAGCTAGGTTGTTATTCAGGTCTGAGCATAGCAAATAGTCGTGTAATCATCAAGGCAAAACATCCTCATTACAGGTACCTGACGGTACACTCGCAGCATATTGCATAGCCGCAGCATATAGCATATTTCACAGAGCTGCATAATCAGCGTGAAATAACCTCAACATAACTGTCCCCTCCACTACATGGACTGATCTGGAGGTCCCACCACCGCCTACAGCGATTAGTTGAGCGTACATCGGTATACAAATGCCCAATGAAGTTAAGTGCCCAAATCATACCGATGACGCATTTCTGAGAAGACTCGATTGTCTCTGTTCTCTTTAGTAAATATATTGTAACTAAAAAGATCTCTTGTCTCATGTAAACAACTGGCAAAGCAACAAACAAACAAATATCCATACAAACATGCTTTTACAGAAAGAGGAAAAACAAACTATAATGGTAAAATACTTTGTCTCCATCAATGATAAACGGCCGTTTTACTTCACTTTGTTTTGACGTGGTTGTATTCAAATTTTCCATTCAGGTCTATGAGATTAATCATTCCCTTCTCAATTATCATATTCATAGTTTCATTTTTTCTGTTTACTTACTATAGATGAAACTGTATTTTTAGATCAGGTTGCTTTATTTTGATACAAACCCTTTAAACATGCATTTACAGTTGAATTTGAGTTAGAAGAAAGTAATAAAATAATCATGTTTTTATCATTCTCACTTATATCATTTTCAGTTACTATTAATTGAAAATATTCTGGTAATCATTTGACAGAAATTAACGTTTAAGCATAGATAAATTATGAAACATGAGATAATTCGCAACATCATTTTTTCACAAATTCAAATTAATGTTGAGAAATTTATCAAAATTTATTTATTATTAAAAGCAATATGAATAGAAATTATAGTAAATGAAACGAAAGATATAGACCAAACAATTGTACATGTCTATCTATTCATTGGCCTTCACAAACAAAGTTATGGCAATGAAATAAGTCCACCAACACTGTGCTACTCTGAAGGTGTATGGACACAATTAAGGACTGGGGGAATTCCTGGAAGCTTTGATTCTTGCACAAAAATATTGACCAAGAAACATAGCAATCAAAGACAACACTTGAAATATAAGTGTAAATTCCTTGATTTTAAATAATAACTTTCTGTTTTGGTTTGTTCGTATAATGAATCCTTGAACTCTTTTATGTTTGCATTATTAATAAACATCTAACAAAAATGTCAAACAAGATGAGGAATAGAATTTATGTTTGCTTTACTGCTTATAATCAGCAATATTTAGCTTCATTCATCTATAAATAAAATTTAATTACATAATCCCATGTTTTGTTATCTTATTTTAAACATTTTATTTACTTTTTTTACTTTTACTTGTGTTTTTATTAAACTTTGTTAATTACATATCTATAATATTAATCATTAATATTATTACTATCTAGTTATCTTTTTTTATATTTTTTTCTTGCATTATATATCTCAACATCTTTATAGTTTATCAACTATTTAAATGAAAAGTCTGTTTTGAAATTAATCAATGTTGAAAGTTTTGCAAAATAAAATAAGTACAAAGGTATATCACAGGCATTTTTTATCAGATCGATGCATTATCAAAAAAAACTAAGCACACTTAAGTTGTCTGAAATTTCAACAATAGACACTGCATCTGTTTTAGATTCCACTTACCTTATCATGATTAAAGTCAACATCAAAGCATTGTGATTTGACATCAATATTTATCATTCATTAACATGGACAATTTTATTAGTATCATTCAGCTCCAAACTTTCAGTCTAAATCACTAGTTCAAATAAAGATACTTAGAAATCTTTATTCTTTCAAGTGACTTTTAAAATCAAAATAAAAAACTTATAAATACATATATCGAGGACAAACCTGAATAAATGTCAATTCTTTTTGATGCAGCATCTCTGAGGAAAATAAAAACACACATACACATTTTAGTGTTGAATTGTAATCAGCTAAAAATGTTGATAAAAGTATTATTTTCCAGAAACAGGAATATTTCAAAAGGTTGAATATTCATATTAATTTTAATGCACAAGCTTTGAAAACTTTTCTGTGATGTTAAACTACGTCTAGTGGTGCCTTATATGGAGTCGGTGACTGATAAATTCAATCAAACACACGCAACGCAACTAGAACGATCTATAGTCCCGATAGATACAATTCGTTCAAGCGAAGAAAAACAATTAATTAATACTGAGTGATTTTAATATGTGCATAGTGATTTCTCCTTGGGAAGAGAACGAGGACTCAATTACCGAAAGATGAGCCCGAGTTGTTCATGCAAAATTCGTCTCCGGTTTGAGCTGGCCACAGTGGACTTACCTCGCGTTATCAACGAGCTCCGCCAGAGCACCAAACAGAAACTCATGAGTTGTGCTACAAGAATAATTAATTAATTAATCAGTTATGGAAGTTATAGAAACGAGAAGTAGGATCCCACATATCAGGATCTTTGGTCAAGCATGAACGATTATTCAAATCAATGCCATGCTTGCAGCATGGGACGTATCATAACACAACACTACAAAACCACTGAAAAACTACATAACAAGCCCTGATCAGGACTACTTTTCAAACTAACACATAGATGTAAGTTTAGAAAGCAAGGTATTTTGATCTTGGGTCTGTAGGATGATTTAATTGATTATCTTTTACCGCCAATTCAAACTTGCTGAAGCTGCAACTTGACAAGTCGAACGAATGAGTTTCGCATATTTGGATGACAGTTCATTCTATGAACACCAAGTCGTTTACTTAATAATTCTTTTGATATAAAGTTGTTGTAGGACACAGTTTGACTTACCTATTGGTGTGTAGGTAATCGTATGTCAGTTGAGCTCGAGGGATTCCAGCGTACGCTTCGCAGGTTGACATGTTGGTTCAGTCTTCCGACTGAACTTGAAATGACTATCGCTTTCAAAGTAATCTTCCACTCTACACAAGTCTAAACAAGTGACCTCCTAATCCGTAAAAAGTTAAGTCTGGGAAAGTTGTCGTTTGAATGCTGTTGATGTTGTTGTATGTAGAAGAACCAAATGCCTCTACTATCGCTCGGAGCAATGTGGCGTTATGGTAAATAAACTTGTTCTTCAAGGCCCACATGTGATCTAAATATGAAGAAGGATACCACTCGTGGGCAGTTGTCGAACCGCGATTGGTCGGTCGCCGTCTGATTGACACGACCTTTCCATGCAGTTCGGTTCGTGATTGGTCAGTGTGTGGTCGACAGGATAATGGTCTTGACAGTTGATAACCAGCGCCCGACGCTTCGATTGCAAACTTGCGTTTTGTTTCTATCCGTCGTTTTCTGTTCGGTTTTTAACCAATTCCGAGCAGACTATTCACGAAAATCCTTTAGTTATGCAAGCTCACAGGTAAGCCTTGTGTCAAGGAATCGAAAAAAGTAAAAAAACTACAACGATTACTTGACATTTTGTGTTGAAAACATGCTGCTTTTTATTCAACAAGCCTTCGGATTGAAATTATAATTTTCTATGTTTGTTTGTTTGTTCCTTGGCCACATGTAGGACTTTATATAAGACGTTAATCAACCCCAACGGTATCAACGTTAATTTCACGGAATATAATCATCAGTTTCCATGTTTTTCTAGTGATTTTTAATAAGAAATTTAGGTTAAACTGCAGCTAAAACTCCATCATGAATAAATTATCAATCGACGTGGATGCTGTTGCTTTTCAGTCTAGAAACAATAGGTTAAATAAACTCACCGTTCGAAACTTTGGCGAATTTATACATACTTAATTTTGGGTGGAATGTTATTGTTCTCGTCAACAATACCGAGTTAAAACTCGCTTTATACGCAGATTTGTCTACGAGTAAATAGTCATTCCTTGAGTGGTAACAAGCACAAATCGGCCATTTTCGGATATTTCCTGTTATATTACAAATGTTTTCACGCAAATTAAAACAAAGAAAGGTTTTCGCTAAAAAGTAAAAGAGGAAAAAGCAGAAAAACGTTTTTTTTTTATTGTTAACAAGATTCTTTCAAGATTATTTTAGCCGAGGTGTATAATGGGCGGAAGCACAACAGCGAATACCTGGAAGCGAACGCTTGATCGTAGATTTACATGTACAAATATGTCCCCTGATTTAACTCCACATTGTGTTCGGCGCAGATACATGCATAAGCGTCTTCTACCCATTATGTTTTGAATAATATCACCTCATCTCATTTACTCTTATTTTATTACAACGCTGTTATTTTCTGAATCAATAAACAACTCCTTTCTTTCGTTATAGACGCTACGAGCTTGGATTCTTTCTCTGGTGCTTTCATGATTGCATCATCCAAGGTGAAGGATGAAACGGAAAATGTGACGTTTGGATTAAGTTATTCAAGATATAAGTGGTATTGTGAAAGATCAACTATCGACCAGATGGCACACATTACAGGTAGTGATGGCGTCTCTCAATGAAGTTATACACGAGACAAGTAGCTTCGTCGGCGTTTCATACTTGTCAGGGGCGAATGTTCGAGCACACGTTTTCACACGTTTACTTACCTTATCCGCGGTTCAGTGCACTGTGGACGCGTCCAAAGATTTACTCGGTTGGTTTATTTGATTGCTCATCAAATGAAAACAACACGACACCGCGTCTTCGGAGACAACAGGAAGTCACTATCATACCATACATTCCCGTGTTAAATCGGTCAGATCGTCGAGCGAGATCAATGAGGGCATCGATGTTAGTAATTTAGGTAGACCCGTTCCCCAAATAAAGTTGCATAATATCCCATGCCGTAAAGCGATAACCCAGCCCACCCAACGGCATTTAAAGGTGATTTGGAAACTATCTGGGGACGTTATTGGTATCTGTCAAAGGTGGATAACTATGAAGATCAAGTTGCGCCAATCCTTCCCAACCCGATGATACGAGAGCGGCCATTACAACGAAAACCTTTCTTAAGTACACAGAAAATGGCTTTGGTAGAAGTGCAGACATGGAAACCACGTCAGTGTACAAAGAACGTTCGGACCGCAGATTGAAGCTTCCGTACAAGAAATGAATTTGGCACTGCCAAACGCACAGCGGGTTAGGGTGAAATACATCTGCGACTCAACCTCGCACTACCCTCACCTCCCAAACGATGAAGCCTATATGATGCTCTCGTTGGAATAAAATCAAATATATACAAAACATGACTTGTCGGTTGTCGTAAATTCCGTCTCCCATCCAATCTTTGATTTGAATAGTCAACGTTTCCATAAATTCAAGTGAAATAAACATCAACATGGGTCATTATTGTACAAGTCCGTGGAACATGGTAGTCCTTTTCCACACGTTGAAAGGAAACGGCATACATAAAACTCTCCGTCACACAATGTCTGCAGTTTGAATACAAGACGAGACCTGAAGAAAAGACCTTTCGAAGTCATCTATGGTCGACACGTCGCCCGCCGGTGAGCACGCGCCGTTCTTTCCTTGACAAGGTACAGCTCACACCATGGTACCGACACCTCGGAGAACAATCTCCGCGATATGAAGTTAATAAAGAGTATAATTTTAACTTTTCGTTCCCAGATGAATCGTTATTCATAGAGGTAACCCGAGTGTACTGTTTATTTTGTCATTTGGTTCACTGTAACCGGTTAGGAAATAATTGTCTAGCTCTTTGTTACTTGTATACCAATAAAATACACAACAACATTCACATAAGTCCCAGAACGGACCTTAACTTTAATTCAAGTTCCTACGCATTCGCCATATGCTACACAGTAGCAATTACTATAAAATAATATAAAACTAATGTAGTGCAATATTTGATATACTACTATAAATATAAGTTGACAAGTCACCACAGTCAACTTAATAACTAAAATGTCAAGCTATGATCTCTTCACGAAGAGCCGATATCCGTCCGACAGACATCGAAAGTGAATAAATCTTCGTTAATAGAATCATCTACAGTAAAGATAGATCATAGCTCTTCAAGTCCCATTAAAAAGTACATTGCAACTAAAGCTTGGAGCCAATTCCGGCCACAAGACTGGTCATTCATTTCCCAACTGGACACACTTCAGGCTAAAAACTCGCAAGAGACTTTGAAGCCTTCGAGTGCAACCAGTTGTATTTTTGTTCAAGTATTATATACACAGATGATCTTTACACCAAACGCAACATAACCATATTAAAGCCCATTGATACCCTTCTAGTCCCAACCATTGTTACAGTCAACAACACAGTTAAATTACATACATACCAAGAAGAGATGCGCATCGTGTGAAAGGACCTTCGAAACTAAACGGCAGTTGGCCGAATACTTCAAACAATTAACTGAATGATCGTCGGTTGACATTGGCACAACCAATGAAATTCAACGCTTGGAAGCTTTTGCTTGCATCCACGTGTCGTAATAAGGAATGGATATCACTGTATACCGTTCGGTCCCGACAAAGCCCCTCACACAGCGTGTCCCCATTCTTTAGAGTACATTTCCTCCCAAAAGAAAAATAAACAATTCATTCACAAGTCCTGGGTGAATTCCCACCTTAAATTCCCATTACTTGGATATGAAATACATTTTCGAGTTTCTATACTATTTACATAGACATAGAGGCAGGAATTAACAAGAACCAGTCACAAATATGGTGAAACAGCTTTGGTGGGTAGCACTGCCTTTGTGAAAGGTTCGATAAAAAGTGCTTCCCAAAAGTTCCAGTCTTTGTCTCTCCCGGCCAAGACATCGGTAATATTATGTCCGACATTTGAAATAAGTGGCAGCTCATTACAGCAGTAAAGTTTCCATACACTAGTTGTGAGCTGTCGTGATAGAAGTATACGCCAGTAACTTCATTTTTGGCATTATATTTTTTTATGTCAAGTATACTATTGAGGTAACTTTTAGAGACTCGGTGGAAGCAATTTTTTTGTTTGAAAAGAAATTCAGTAAATATATAGTAAATATCGGCCACAAGATCTTATGCAGTTTTGGATCCATACCCTTGTTTGGTAGGAATTTGATGGGCTATCATACGTCAACTGCAGGTGTACTTAATTTTAAGTTTTCCTTTCAATTGTGCAAATTATCCTCACGCCCCACGACTTCACCAACACTACGTAAATAACCTGTACCCACTCATAGTCGACAATAAAGTCCAAATTAAGTAAATTACGTTTGTAGACGTAAAGGGATTGGCATGCTGTCCTAACGTGTACTCCCAGTCTTTGACATATTCATTCTGAATACAACGTTTTTCATACGAAACATGGTTAATGCGTTTACATTGTCAAGTTAAAGGAGCCGTCTCAACCATGATACTTTGCGCTCCTGTGCTCTATTAAATGATTATGGCGGCCATTTTCGAGGCCGCTAGAGCAAAATCTCTTCGAATTCTCCACATTTTCTCACACTATAAAGTGTATTTTTTTAGAGCTTTTTTTTCTTTTGGTTGATTTTTTGAAGATATCTTGTAGATTTGTTCATTTTACTCATGAAAGCAATAACAGAGGCCCGCAAAGCATCATGGCATCGACGTCTTCTCTAAATAAATACATCGGTCACAACAAATCAAGTTTCCTGAAAAAATCCGCATGCCCAATCCATATTATGTAATAAAGTCGTTTTCGTAAAAACGTGCGAAAGGAAAGACCACGACTACAAAACAATTGTCCGAATGGATGGCAAAACTCAATGGGCAAAGCAGACCAGGATTTTAGATTCCAAGTCAGCTTTCCCGTTTTCTACCAACTTACAGCCAATTTGGATTGGATTTTTTTCTGAGACATCAATGATGCCGCCTCGGTGGATCAACGGTAGCTGTAAAGACATGAACGCTTATCGCGATTTGTTTTTTTCTTTGCTCCCGGCGTCAACCGACCAAGGGGTATTCAAGGCTTTTTAAGCATCATTTCTAATTTTAGGGGCTTTCAAATTATACTTAAAGATGTGTTACCAATTTAAGAAAATTTAAGGAGTGGTACGAAACCTTACATTAATAAAATTTAAGGATTTTCTTAAAAAAACCTTTACCTAGACTATGCAAGAAAACATTTGTGCGCGTCTTATGCATTGTAAAAACATCAAACATGCCTGCTCATAATGAACCAGACTATTTACAGTATTAAGAGTTATTCCAAGCTAGAGTGATAAAATCATTTTATGCCAATTCAATTCCCAAAGCATCCCAGGCGGAATACTCTGTCGCTCGAAACTGGCTCCCAGAGAAAATGTATTTTTTGTGGGAGCGAGTTTCGAGCGACGGAGTATACCGGGTTTCCGAGGACGTTCCCAAAGCAGTTTTTCTATTTTCTCTATTTGATGAAAGGAAAGAAACTTTTGCTATTCTGTGACGCATTTTGAAAACAATTAAAGTTCAAACGGGATTTAACCTGGAGTTTAAAACCCGATTATGATTAATTTTATCTTCCGCAGTTTCAAAAATACGTTTTTGGAGAGGTTTCTTCTCGCCATAGAAAAAAATTAAAACTGAAAAGTTGACAGTTTGTTACAAGAAATTTTATTTCTATATTTCTGAGCGACTAGAATCTTTTAAATCCAAAAAAATACCACTTAAAATTATTGCACGATTCAATTCATAATTTATTGCTCAGGAACCCAGGCTCTCTCTGTGATGAACATTGCTTAAAATGGCCTGGGGACCCAAGACTGAACAACAACATACCATACCATTAAAAAATTCTTTCTATACACTCTAAAATCTACAATTTTGAACGTTCCAGTTTCAAAAAAATCAAGCTTTTAAGGTAATGCGAAATTATTTATCTGCAAAACTTCTCAAATTGGCCAGGTTGAATCCTTAAACACTTACCAATGTGATTGTTTTTGTGGCTCTTGAGTCCCAAAGCAAACAGCAGTTATTATCAAATCATAATACAACTGATTTATTTGGCGACTCAAAGAAATTTCTGACAAAACGAAATTTAATAATTAATGTTACTTCAAAACTGGAAAACTGGCAGTACTGAGCTCGAGTACGGCTCTTTGGCATTCAGAATATCTTTTACCATAATATCAATTGCTTAATTTCTCCAGGAAACAGTGGGATGATTATGACGTGAAAATAGAATTGTAGATTTTAGAGTGCAAGATACCTAGAAGGATCTAAAATTAAAAGAAATTAATTATTAATTTAACTACACGCTCACCCTTGCGCAAGCCTGTATCTTAGCTTTTGGCTCCTCCTTGGTATTTTCATCATAATCTGAATCTTCCTCGTGCCTCATTTCTGATTTAGATCTCTTCCTAGTGAAATTTGACGAACTTCTTCCTCCCCGTGTTCCACTAGGCATTTTAGTTTTTCCAGCACCAATTTCACCATTTCTGTTTTCTTGTGCTGTAGTGACTTCAACAGCTATTCGGAGACTGTCACTAGATGAATTATCATCTTGACCAACTACATCAATTTCAATGTCTTGGTCATCATCATCATTACAACCATCATCTGTATCAGTCTTCTCATCATCATCATCATCATAATCATCATTACATATTGACAGCTTTCTATCAGACCCATCATCATCCACTCCAGTATCTGTACTGCTTGTGCTTGTACATGTGTTTGGCACTTCTTCTACCTCTGTGAGAGAAGACGCATTCGTGCCCTCTTTATCTAAATTAGGGGTTGTCTGAGTTGCTACTGATACAGGAGGAATTCTAGAATCAACACTTTCAGTTGAAGATGTTCCATTTTTGGGCTGTGATAATGCGTTCTCAGTTGACGTGGAGCTTGTATCTCTCGTTGTTTGCTTCAGCTTTGATTTACTTTTTAGTTGACCCAACTGTTCTAATAGCTTTTCTTTGTTTGTTTTTAATAGATCAACCTCGCTCACAAAGTCTTCCTCTTCTTTTTTCATTGTCTGTTGAGAAAGCAAATTAGTTATTTCACACTGATGGGATTTGAATAGGAAATATCGATGTTATCGCTATTTGAAAAAATCTGATCATTGTATATGTCCGGTCATGTGACACAACCTATTTCTTTAAGTGAGAAAACAAACAGTGTGCAGCTCGGTTTTAAATCTATCGAAGCTTGTGTACAAAATAATACTATTATAAATAATCAAAAATATTGAAAAATCATTAATCAACTGGGAGTTTGGAGTCTGGGTAGTGATGATAGTTTTGTTATCGTCATCCACATAGTATTTTCAGTTTTCAAAGTCATTCATTCATGTAAAGAATTGGAGAAGTTATCCAATGTGCATTAGTGAGGGTAAAATTTGGACTGTCACAGGAAACCCAGCAATAGGCGATTTTCATTATGGCGTCATTTTACCACCATGACCAGCATTTTTTGCAAATTTTCTTTCATATTCAAAGTTTTAATCTCTGTGGAGATTAGTAAAAACAATTTGCACTAATTGTGATACAAAAGAAAGTCGGCAAAGCATTCTGGTATTGGTAGTATTCTGTCATCATTTAAATTGCCAACTGAATTATTAAAATATGACAAGCCAATCAGCACAAAGTGAACAAGATTATATTATTAAATGAACTTACAAACACTAAACCAACGTAGAGAAGACCATTGTTATAAATTTTATAAGTACATATTTATTCACAATGATAACAAACTAAAAGATCTCATTCCCAAGCCTAAAGTTCACAAGTACAGTCTTTGCAACCTGCGTAAATTTGACTTATTTAAAAGCAAAACTGGAAGATTCGAATTTAGTTATATTCCAAAAGCTATAAATATGTGGGACAAACCGGACACTGTCTTAATGTATTTCATCTATATTTTAAATATTTTCATGCTTTCAATTCACAAATGTAAATATCAAGACTTTCAATTTTAATTATAATTGTAAATATCTACATTTTCAAACTTATGTTTGCCATTTGATGTATTAACTTATTATTATTATTATCAAATGTACTCCAGCACCAGAAAAATTGGGTGGCATGGTTGGCCAAGCAGTGAATGGTGGCCTTTGACCACTGCGACCCCGGTTCGATCCCTGGATCAGCCGAGGTGATATGTGTACTGAGTTTGTTTGATGTGTTGTTTCTCTCTCCTGCCACAAGGGTTTTTCTCCAGGTTCTCCAGTTTTCCTCCCTAATCAAACATGTATGAAAAGATGTATGTGTAAAATAATTCATGTGGAGGTATACAATGTGTAAGGGTACGAGATGTGTAAAATGTTTATTTATATTTAAAAATTGTCTACCATTGGCTGCCCCAGTGAGCAAGGCAGACGAGCTGTTTTATGGTTTAACATAAATGGGAAACAGCAAAAGCGAACAACAATCTTTCCAAACTGAGTCATAAGTGTCAAATAGTTTGCTTTTTTTGCTGCAATATTTCGTTATAGAATTTGAACAAATTTACCTAAATTCATAGCTGGTAAAGAAAAAAATATAAAAAAAGAATGATTTTTTTGGTGTCAAAAATTTCAAGAATTCAAGCTAAAATGGGCTTCCTGTGTTTGTTTAAAGAGTTGCAAACAGCATAATTGAACATTAGGTGAATTTGAACACTAAAGAAAGGCAGTTAAATATTTCCTATTATCAAATACTAATGAAATGACAGCAAGTGTCCAACCTGTTTCATTTTGTAAAACATTTAAAACCGTCAAGTTCATCTTTCTGGAATGTTATCTGTCACCTAGCTCGTAACTCGAAGACAATAAGCTATTTTAGCCTGTCAGTTACATCCAGATTATTGCAGGTCTTTTTTTGTATTATTTTTATTTCATGTTAATCTCATTTTAATTTTATTCAGTTTGTATTTTTTTTAATTTTTGGGACCCACAACTTTTACCCACAACTTTTACCCACTACCCACGACAGTTAGGGAACCTCCTGGACGAGGGCACAACCTTTTTTTATACCAACTGCAACATGACTGGTATTAAAGTAAAAAGAAAAATAAATTATTATTTTTTTCTTTCTTTAATTTACTATTTACTGCTATTCATAAACAAACTTAGTTTTTAGTAAAATTGATTTCTTACACTAGTAAATTCTTGTAGAAGTAGCAGTGATTTCTAAAGACTTATCAACTTTGAGTTAGGTCATGACTGCTCTTAATAGTAGATCAGGATATCTGAAAGAGCTGTCATAATACTCTGACACATATTACAAACTAAGCTTTAGATAATATAATAACCACAGTTAGAACTGTCTCTCAGACAAATGCCAACAATGGATTAAATTACAATGGTACAGCAATTAAGTATAATTTTTTTCTAACCATTATTGTTAATAGTTGCAGCTGTAGACGTGTTACACTCAAAATACTGATCAGTATTCTTATCTTGACAATTTGTGTCACATTTTCAAGTTTTTAATCTCACTGAAATAGCTACCAATATTTTGCAAGTATGCCTTTTGATTGGTTTCAAAAACAATGTCAAGGATACTGAAGATCCCATTGCAAAGTCACAGTAACAATATCTGTCAATCAAAGTCAGGACAAGCTCTTGACTGCTGGTCATCAGGTCGGTTTGGTTTACCATATAATGACAATCAGATAGTTGTAGTACAAATAAAGTAAGTTTGTTTGAACAATCAGTTTAGGGATTAACAGTATACTAACAAGTGTACCACACTTCAAACAAAATTATCCAGTAAATCAATTAAGGCAAGACTAAAATTATCTTGATTTCACATTTATTAGCAACCGTTCTATACTTCACAAGTCTCTCCTTTGGAGTAAGCCATCAGTGGCTAAAACAACAAAATATTGATTTATTGTAAGTTAGATTAATCATCATGATTATTTATTCATTGAAAAGAACTGAAATGAAGTGACTGTAACCATTTTTTCATTGAGATCAAAGATCTTCAAGCAAGCTTTCTCGCACTTTAGCAAATACCACAACAGGTCAAATGTGGTCACAAAGTAGAGACTCGAGAGAATATAGAGTAAAAACCACAGCTGGAATTGAGGCTGACACCAAGGGGTGAAATAGTAGGTTTTTTTAGATTTATTCTGAACAAATTATTCCAAAGGATGATGCCATAATTTACAAAAAGTAAAAAGTTCCAAAATATATCCAACACAACTAATGTTGTCTAAAATTGGATGGTACATAGGCATATCTACTTAGTGAATTAATTATTATTTCCACATTTTATTTATATAGCCAAGCTTTTGCGCTAATCACGCATCTTCAGGGCAAAAAATGGATGTGTTTACAATTTGTTTCGTACACTACATTACTTGTCTATATAAACAAAAAATGGAAAATACAACTAATTGACTGTACAACTAATGTTGTTTTATTTAATCTGTACTTGACCATTTACATCTGTACTTACTTCTGAAAAAGATCAAGTGACTGACAATAATACATATATCAAAAAAGATTGGCCAATCAGAATACATTGAATTATTGAATGAGTTTGATTACAATAGACAAGCTTTGACATACAACTGTCATGAAATCATTTACAGAATAAATAACTTCCAAAACTTCAGATTTAAATGGCCAAGTACATATTTAAATGCCACAATATTACACATGGCAGCACCAATGCTGCATCAGTCTGTGAAACGATCTTAACTTCGCTGTTCAGTAATTGGATAATATTAACAAATATTAATGAACATTTCTATTATTTAATAACAGTACATGTGTCAAATTCACACAAGTGTATCACCATAATATTATACACATATATAAAGAAATGAACATAAAAAGCGTGTTTGAAATTGTGTTAAAAATGTCCTGTAAAAGATGATTATACCACATAGGTATATTTCCAGCTGTTTATGTTTATCATTTTTTACATTTAATGGCATTTTACATGTTTCATACATCTCATAATTTATGTGTATATGTGTTTATCTTAAAACTTTTACCTTTGGGAAATTGGCAGGCTGTATATATTTTAGAAAAAACATTCGTTATATGAAGATTATGAATATTGTGTAAGCAATTAAATGATATTTATGGTTGATCTTGTCATCCTGCATGAACTGGCAAAATCCAGACATATTTTTTTCCACTTTAGTGCTCATGCATAAAATATCTTATCACGCATACATATTCACTTCACAATAACCTTTATGTAGATGAAATGACCATTTAAAAAAATATTTATTTATCACAACATTTATTCAGGAAATATCCCATTTAGCCAAGGCTGGTTTAAAGGGAGTCCCCATAAATTATGTATTAGAACTATATTATTTATTGATCATTAGCAGTTGATATTATGGGAAAACACAATTTGATCAACAAATAACATAAATATTCCTTATTTTAGGTCACTTCGCCAAATTACTAATGTGATTTAATAATACACCATTGCTTTGACATTCCCAATTACAAATACATTTTCTTGGAAATATGCATGTTGACATGTTGTATATCTCACATTATTAATTTGTTTCTTGTTAAAAAACATTGGGAAAAATGAAAGGATTTAATTTCAAATGAGTTTCACATGAAAGTTAATCTGACTACCAAATTATTATTTAAACAAACACAAATTGGGCAGATTGAAAATGTGAAAAAGTTGAGATTAAAAATGCAAATGATATAATTCAAATAATATGAAAACAAGATTATTTACGGTTGCAAAGATAAATAAGAGGCATAATCAAGACAAGACTAGGCATATTGATAATACACTAAATACCCATGGTGATAACTTCCCTATTCTTCCCGGTCCTCTTGACCTTAACAAACTGTTAAATATTATCTTATCTATACTATTGCTGAGAGGATGATCCTTTATCAAGAGTTAATTTATGCAGATTTCAACATTGTTCCAGCACCAAAGACAAAGCTAGAATTTACGGAGAATAATCTCAAAATGTGACCAGCCTTATAGTGAAATGTTGAATAGGCAGTCTGGATTTTTTTGATCGACATTAAAATAATTGCTCAACATTAAATAAGATGACCTTTGTTTTGATTGGTTCGATTTTCTATCACCTGACATCTAGAAAAAAATTTCTTCGCAGTGCATAGAATCTTCTGCACTAGACTTCGTGCATATAATCAATAAAAACTAACGAAATCATGGTACGTTTACTTCTTGGCGTTGGATTGATATTAAAAATAATCGTGAAAAAAAATACAGACTTCGTTTTTACAAAGAATCATAGAATGTACAAATATTATTGAAATATGTCATCTAGTCTTGAAGCCAGACCGAAGATTTTAATTAATTTTGAGAGCTTCAATTAATAGATCTTGCATATTTTCATCAAGACAAAAGTTTTTGCGGAAAAGTTTTCCCTTGTTCGTACAATTTCTTTGTTGTTGTTCAATAACGCGTTGCACTGGCTCGTCCACACAGCTCGACAAAATTTTAATATACTGACCTGTATGTATTTTAGAGCGCTTCGAAGAATGTTTAGATTTGAAGTTTTTTTCTCATCCAATGTTGGAACTTGCCTCTTGAGTGTATCAAAGCATTCTTTCAGGTGGGCTCGTCTGTATATAGAGGGAAAATAGTTGACACAAAGATTTATACTTTGTCGTGAGACGGAATTCGAAGGTCTCGATCGAGCGTAGCAGGCAACTTGTATGTTTTTCTTCTAACACGTAAAGTAAAATTACATCGAGGTGTTTAAACTACTAAAAGAATAATTATTTTGTGAATATTGTGGTTTGAAACGCGAGAGAAATTATGTTGATAATAAGGCAGTGGATGACTAATTATGGTCGCCCTAAAAGCAAAGATCAACGCGATGTTTTATATCCCGCCAACAAGGAGACCGTTCAACGAACATTCCCAACTCAAAAACAACTTAATAACCTCCACGATTTTAACTGACAATCAAAACTTTATCAACAAACCTGTTCTTTTCTAGCTTATTGTGTGTTTCCCTTGTACCAGCACTATGGAAAGCAGTAAATATAGGTCAGATTTTGATCACAATGGGGTATAAACGACAACACAAAACACATTTCGCAAAGAAATACTAGCTAACCCGCCAGGTCGCCTTCGTCTCTCAGTAGCTTCAGATTCTGAGACAACCCTTCTTCTATCCACAAAAACATGACTAGAAAGATTTCCTGTGTGTAAATCCAAAAATATATTGCATGACATTAGAAATCAGTGTGCCAACAACGAAGTAGTTCGAGAAAGCGTTTCAAAACAACTGCTGCCAAAATTGCACATGGCTACTGGCACTTACCACGTGCAGTGGAAGGATTTTCCTTTGTAGATCGTTCAGATGACGACTCCACGAACTCAGCTGCTTGTAGAAGCGTTTCTAAACTCATGTTTATGATTTCGAAATGTTTTCAACTTGATGGGATTTGTTATGGGCTGATTTATCCCCTTATAAACATCCTCCCCTGACCATGTGCATTCCTCCCAATAACAACATAAACGCCAACAAAGCTCAACCAAGTCGTGCAGGAACGTTTGATGATTGACAGACCATGATCCACATCAACCAATCACAATCGAGTAATTGTGTTCACGTCAAGTCATCCGACCCACGTGGCTAATCAATGCACTTAGGGGGGCGGTGCTGGAGTAGAGAACGATTTTTTTTGAATTTTCGTGAACATAAATTACTTGTTTGTCAAATACAGAAGTGACACGAAACAACAATAACTAGACGCATATCTGCGTGAACTCGGGGTGATCTTTGAAAGAAATGTGTGACATATGTAAGGTAGATGACCTGGGAACATTTCGGCGAATTTGATGATAAATAAACCATCTTAACCCTCTATTCTTAGTTTTTAAGCGGCTTAAAATTCGTGTTGCTATTCGACTAGGCTCACGAGAACGTGGAGAGCGGCGAATACGGTCATAATTATAATAAACAAAGTAACCATGTATAACGAGATCTTGTAATACTTGTACTGTTTATTGTGATTTCTGCATCAATACATAACCTTGGATGTACAATTAAATAACTAGATATCACAATCTCTAAACAATGAAAAACAAACAACAGTGGGATTGTAGTTATCGAAAAAGTTGATTGTTTTGTACCCAGTTATTATAATTACAGTTAACAATAATATCAAAACATTAAAGCAAAAAATATTTTCTTGAAAAAAAAAAAAAAACAATGAAAGAAGCAATATACTTAGCATAAATATGGAGGATGAAGCGACCAACTTCGGCCAAGCTGCTCCGCTTTGACAGTCAGATGGATTGTAAACACGGTGATCGGTAAACTAAGTTCTTCGCTTCGAGAACTTATAGTCTTCGCTTTTTGGTCGAAAGTACTGTGTTGATATTCACACTTTGAGTCGTTCATCGTTTCAGAGCCTGCATTAGTGGTTAGTATATAATTCGCTTTTGATAAGATTGGTAACTTTGAAAGATAGTTCATGATAAGTTTCACGATAATTTCGCGGTCTCTCTCTAAATGCCCTTTCCGAAAACGTTCGACATCTTTTAGTGTGGCTATACCGCCAAGGGTATGTGGAATTGTATGTGATTTGAGCGTATTTGAAGAAAAAGTTGATTCCATACTGATTTCCATGCCTGTAGACGTCGCCATTGTGAACTTGCAAAGCACATGATAAAATTGGTCATACTGCGCATGCGTGGCAATTTGACGATACTGCGCATGCGGGGCAATTCTGCGACAACGACGACGAACAATGCTGAAACCTCTACTCGCGGTTTCACCCCGAGTAATAATGACAACAAAAACAATCTTTGTTAACAATCTTTTTTGATGTAGAAGTTTTCACAACATCCCGTGACCGGATGTGTTTGACAGAGTGCATTGCCGTGCGTTTTAACTGAATGGGGGGTTTGGTATATTAATACGAGAAAACAAAAACAACAAAACAAAGAGAGAAATACATTGATAATTGAAATTGGAATATATAGATAAAAACAGATGAATTCAATCAAATAAGAGAAGTGTACAATCTACATAGTATTAAACATAGTAATTTTATGAATACGTAGAGTGGTTAATAAATCATTTGCTTGATTTACTATCAAAATAAATACAAAAATATTCAAATACGAAGTTTGCAATGTTCAAATATTTTCCTGTTTGCTCTTCGATCACCTTCCCCTTCCCAAGAAAAATATTTCGATGTTTATTTACACTCGAGATGCATTGTGGGTGTAGCTTATTCAATCAAACATGGCAGCCAAGCATCGACGTTTACACCTGCTTTGGATCTAAATATGTCTTGGTCTAGCGGTTTTCGTCGATAAATCGGACTTCTAGGCGATAGGTAAAGTATTTACAAAACTCTTGATTCGTCTAAGGTGGAATTTACGTTAAATTATATCATATTTTCGTATTTGGTTGAACTTCAATCAAGCAATTTGTCGTAGGTCTTCCAAAGTGTTTTCGTCATGATTGTGTTGTAATTATTCAGACTTTTACAAGCTTTTTTTGGAATATTTTGCTGGTATATATTGAAATATGGTACATTTATACTAATGCCTCTATGTTTGTTTTTAAAGCTCTAGTCATGTTGGAGTGTAAATGTCTAAAGAACCTTAGCAACTTTGCTACAAGTCGTCCGCCTTTTGTCATTTTCACCTTGTGTCTGGCGATTTTTGCAGCAGGGTTGTTTTCCATTGGCTTTTATGTTCAATCTCAAGACTTTTATCAAAACCCTGTAAGTAGTTATGGCCATTTTATCATAACGATAGAGTCCTATCGAAAAGTTCTTTGCTTGAGTTTTGTTGTTTACTTCATGATCATGTCTCCACGTAATTAATTCAAACTGCTTAACAATGTTAATAACACTATTATTGTGTTCCTTGCGCCACTTACCAATATACAAAAATGAATACAACATTCATGTTTTGCATTACAAACAGTTTAGTTGCAAAAGCTGAAAAATTATCCTTTATTTTTCAACTGTCTAGATATCATTTGTATTGTATATAGCTAGGCCAAATATTTAACTACCAATATTGTGAATGATCGGTTTTAATCCAAGCTAAATGTGAACAATATCCATTATATTATATTACTTTATTTTTAGCTAATAAATTTGTTGTAACCATATTGCCAAGATATATGTTAAGAATATATTTTTTTATGTTCAGCACACCCATTATTAAATGAATTGTAATTATTTTTTTCCAGAAATGGAAGTCATTTACCGGCCATATTTCCAATCAAGATTTCTGTGTATTCTCCAAAAACAGTACCATCTACAACAATACTGACGAAGCAACACCAACAAGATATTCAGAGGACTACACCCAAGTCTTTTTACCAGTAATATTAACACTCTCCCCAAGTGATTTTTTTGATGGAAATGTTTATAATGTTTCACACATAACAACGCTCATTAAAGGGCAAAAACTAGGCTTTGAGGGTTCATATTCGCAATCCTACTTTAACATGACGTTATTGTTAAGAAAGCCATGGTCGTTATCATGTAGTGGATCTAGATGTTCTAGTTCTGTCGTCAGTGCCTGTGTTGCTGTTAAAATACCAAATGAGATAGTACCTACTAACCTGTAAGTGATAAGGGTTATGGTAGAGTGCACGCACTATAAGTGTGCAACAGTTGTACATATTTAGTGGTGAATAGCACTAATTAAACAAAAGAAAACAATAGAATTAGCATAAAATAGCACTACTTAGTGACATTTATGTTGCACACCTTTAGTGCGTGCACTCTAATTATGATGATGATATTGATGATGATGATATTTGTATTGATGATGATGATGATATTGATTTTGATAATGATATTGATGATGATGATATTGATGGTGCTGATATTTGTATTGATGATGATGATGATATTGATTTTGATAATGATATTGATGTTGATATTGATGGTGATGATGATATTGATGATAATATTGATGATAATATTGATGATAATGATAATATTGATGATGATGATGATGATAATGATATTGGTGATGATGATGATGATATTGATGGTGATGATGATAATATTGATGGTGATATTGACTATAGTGGTTGTGATTATAAGGTAATGATGATATTGATGATGGTGACCATAATATTGATGATGATTATAGTAGATTTGATAACAGGAAATCAATGGTTATGACCATTATGATAATGTAATTGGTGGTGATTATATTTGTGGGGGTGACTTGAGGTACTTACCCAGTACTTAGTTTGCCCTTAGGCAAGCCTTCTGCCACACACAATGATGATAATAACAATGATTGTAATGATGCTGATAAGAAGAAGGGAAATACATAATCCTTTGCATACTGAGTTCTTCACTATTTTTTGATACCTCAGTCTGTGCTCATCATGGTTTTATTTTGGAGATAAATTAGTAATTGAATAAACAAACAAAAAACATCCTCTCTAAATTCTCCACCTTGGTAATATAAGATTTGAAATAAATTAGTATAAATTAATAATGTTCTTACAGTTTTTAATACCATTATTATAATATTGATAAAAATTGTTCTTTTCAGGCCACGTGGTATGTGCAACAGTACTGGTTTAGTCAACATGGCTTCTATGTCAAGTTTAGGCCACTGTATTGGTATTCATTGTTGTTATGATGGGATTCTAGTCAGAGCTTCTCTTCCCAAGTATTACAAGGAAACCCATGAGGGACCTTCTGAAATGGGATTGGTAAGGGATAGTGACAGTCGTTTGAATTGGTGAAATGATCATACAGTTTATTTTAAAAGGATATGTACTAACAAACTCATGGCTGTCACTACAAAAGAAATAATTAAGTTGCCATTGGAAGCACAACATTTGGAATAATGAGCTTAGTATGATACAAGGTCACATGACTTATGGCATCATGTCCCACATGAAGCATAAAAAATGCACCAAGTATAAAATTAAACTTAATGCTAAGAGTTATATCTATTGTCCTCAAGGTTAAGTAGTCTAGGGTTGGTGTGACGATTATCTTGGGTTTTTTTAATGCCCACTTTAACTAAAATCTCTTTTGTTTATCCTTGGATTTGCAGATTAGCATGTATGTGCTAGTTTCTCTGAGACTCATTTACACTCACAAACCCCTACACTTCATGTACTCAACGTATGCCACTTCATCCAGTTGATATTTCTATTTGTTTGTAGAATGACTGGGCTACTGTCAACCTACGTCTACAGTATTCAAGTTATTTTCTGTTTGTTCTTGCAATCACTTGCATCTTGTATGGGATGATCAAGGGAAGATCCATGAAACTATCTTCAAAAAAGGGAAGCCCTGTTCCATCTATATAAGAATACAATGGCTTACAGACTTGGCAGACTTCAGCCAAAGCCACCTCAAGATTTTTTGCAAGTCTACAGAAATAAATAACTCAGACACACAATTTTAAAGTTATTCTACTTCATTTTCTCTATTATTATATCAATTTGAATTTGTCACATCCTTAATAAAGATTGTAGCAAGTGTAAATTTTACAATAAATAAAATTAAGTGAAATAACTAGTTTGTAATCATCTATTAGAGTTTTTGGTTTCTAATTGACTAAAAATATTGAGGTGTCTTCGGTTGAAGTCATTGGAATGTAAGGAGAAGACTAAAAGATTACTAATTGAAAGTAGAATTGTAGACTGCAACTGTGTTTATATAAAAACAGTGGTAGTTGAAGAGTAATTTTGTATGCCATAGTGATAATGATGGTTAGGAGATTAAGTCTTCATCACTCTTATCCATAATCTATATTTGCCTTATCGATAGTACAAAATTTCCCAAAAACTACAATTAATTTTTTGTTGATTTCATGATAGCTGTTACAAATTTCCCTTGCTTGTTGCTTTTTGAGAGTAGCAAACTTTCAACATTATTAATTTACATTGGCCAAATGGAATTGAATGTCAAAATTTTCTAATTTCAATTAATAACAAGTAACAAAAAAAGAATTAGTGTTCTTAAAGGTTGGTGCACACTAGGCGACAAGTCACAGCGACTTGTTCCTGTGACAGGTCACCTCAGTGTGCACTGGTTCAACAATCCCAATTGTTTGGATTTCATGTGGCAAGTCGCAGCAACAAAATTCTGTCGCGGCAACAACAATTTTTGCCAAAAAATCTTTGTACACATGGGGGAAATTGTTGCTGCAACCTATCACGGGAACAAGTCACTGCGACTTGTCTCCTGGTGTGTACCGACCTTAACAGCTACAGCTTTCATAAGGGGAAAGTTTGTTCCTTAGTAGTGATTATAATACAATCACACATCAACACTGGATAAGTGCATAGGCAGTCTGGTTTGCTAGGTATCCAAACAGCCTACATATTCTGAAAACTTCAATAGTAACAATACAATACCAGTTCAACAATGATTAGATATGCATGTATTTATGTAGAACTACTGTGGAATGTGAAAATGTTAATGGTTTCATCAGTAAACCAAACAAGTCATTCATAATAGTTTTTTTTTTAACTTGACTAACATGATACGATTACAGGGGCGGACTTAGGGGTGGTGATAGGTGTTACTAGTCACCCCTTACTTTTTTGATAAAATTTGTTTTCAGCATAGTTTATACATTCAAATTTTACTATTTCAGTTACCCACTGTCAAAATTCCTGTGATTTAATCCTGTTTATTTCTTTGCACAATTCTTCAACTCTTACCCAAACTAAAGGCTGAATTCAAATAATGCAAATTTAGGTACTTGTATTAGTATTTACTACAGCCAAATTGTCATAGAAAGATTATTTTTTAATTAGCTTATACTTTGTTTAGTATGCATCTTTAACTATGTAGCATATACTGTATTGGAACTGTAAGTAAAATCATTGTGAAAATGTTGAGGTGGAGTTTGATTCTTAGTCCATTAAACAATAATTAGTGCAAAGCATACAGCTATTCTTGAAATGGTTGTCTAGTTAAAATACTGATTTAGCAAATACCATTTGCATATATCAATTTTTTAGTTTTCTTGTTTTCAATACAAAGCTGAGCATATTATATAGTTACATAGTTTATTATAATTATATGAGGAAGTTATTTTGTACATTTTGACTCACCATTTCTTAGAAAGTAAAAATTAGAAATGTGCATGTGCAAATGACTATTTGCTATATCAATATTTCAACTGGACAATCATGTCAACAATAGCTGTATCTTTTGTAATGTTAATTTAGATAGAAAGAACTTATGTGCACTATGTAAATACATTATTATAATTATTATTATAGAGGATAGCACATTTTGACATATTCATATAGGAAAAGAAAATAACAGGTGGAGCATGAAGAATTTAATAGCTTGCAGTCATAATAAACAGCTGAAGATAAGGATATTGGTTATTTACAGCAGGTTCAAGGCCAAAGGGGGTATATGTCATGTTGTATTTAGACCACACACATTGGCATCTATATTTGCCATGATGATGATCTGGCTCTCATTATCATTTTACTTTCTAAAGGATGATGAAATATATCATACAATCAAACAACACTGCCTGTGACTCACAGGGTAGTTCAATTGTTCCTTCCTTCATTATATTATTTTGTTTATTTATTTATCTTAATACATTTCAATATCAGTTTTTTTTACTCTGAAATAGCAAAGAATAGTTTATTTTGTTTGTTTATAAATTCTTTTATCAGTCTTGAGTTTGTTATCTATTTCACCTTGGCTATAATTTAGTTTTGTTTTTGTGTATGTAAATTATCCTATTGGTTTTCCCCTTACATATTATATCTGATATCTATCCCTGTTTGCACTCCAGTCTGCACCCAACCATGTAGATAACAAAAGCAAATATAAGACCTGGTGTCAGGATTGCCTATTCAATTCTCTAAACATAAGTTATATTATAGTTAACAAAACAAAGCACCATATTGTTTAAATTTTTAATGTTTGTTGTAATTATAACAAATAACTAGGAAATATCAACAAAAAGTTATACAGTGGAATTATTAATTTTTATACAACACTTTTAAGGAGTTTGAAGGTTAGGTTAGTATCAAGAAGTGACATATTTGATGATGAAACAAAGTTAAGTATAAATAGATCTAATAATTTTAGAAAGGAGGAGGTTTCACTAAAATGCCTTTTCAGTTTCAGCAAACTATCATCTATAGATAGATGAATGACATCAGAATTCATTTTCCTCCCTACAAAGAGGAAGCACAGAGATCAGTCTTGTTGATCACATAATCTTTGCTGTCATCTAATAAACTTAAAATTATACTCTATGCCAGTGGCTGGTTCCTGGGGCATCTCCAATGGTTCCATAGAACCCCACTTTGTAAGGAGATGTCAAAAAAGGGTCTATATTCAAGAAGTACTTTCAAAATTGGAAAATACAATTGTATAGCTATTTTTACAGTGCAGAGCACCATGCTACTGTTGCCAGCAAACAACGTTTAAAATAGATTTTTTACACTTTTTGATGAATAGCCATGCTTGAGTTTTAAGTATTCTTTTAGTTCACATTCTAAACTTAAATTAACTGTCAACCCACCAGAAAATTATAAAAAGTGTTTAAAAATTCAAATAAAAATCTTTGTCTGTGGCAATGGTAGCATGCTTCGGACCCCTTTTTAAAATCCTGGGAGCCTTGCTAAACTTTAGGTTAAGCATATACTAATACTAAATAATAAAAATATTCTTACATCAATGTTGTGTAATTGCTCAAAATATGCATATGCCAGGTGTTGTGTAGGCTCAGTCTCCAGCCATCAGGGGTTCGTGTGCCCGCGATACTCTCCCCACCGTGCGCCCGCGATACTCTCCCCACTGTCAGTGGGGAGAGTATCGCGGGCGCACGAACCCCTGATGGCTGGAGTATCGCGAGTCTTTAAAAATTTCGGAGGAGAGGGGGCATTAGTGTAAGAACAAACTATAGAGTTAGATGGTGGAAAAATTGAAGTTTTCAGGTGTAGATATTTTCTGGTACTACACATTGTATCAATAATTTTGGTGATCTATATTTTGTGAATTTAGTCATTTGACAGTCTAGTAAATCTTGTTACTCCATTCGGCAATGGACCGGATACATCACAAATCACCTCACCAGTCTTCTGTAGTCCTTCTAGCCGTAACGACACTGGCACCCATTCTGTATTCACTTTGCTGAACTGTAATTCCAAAATCCCAGTGAGTTTGGGCCCTGCAACAACGCATGCCACACACCATTCCATCATCCCATGTTTCTTTTTATTCTCATTCATCTTGTTTTCTTCCAGAATTTCAGTATCTTGTGTATTGACTTGATGAGAGTCCTGATTATGATTGGAGTCTTGTTCTGATGAAAAGATGTGATGTTTATCAATTATGTCTAGCCATGATTTTCCTTTATATCCAACCAAATCTACAGGATCACCAAATTTTCGCACTATCCCTTCTTCAAGTTTCAACTGATTCCAAATCTTCATTAAAGCGGACGATTTCTCGCTGATCTCTCTTGCTCTTGATTCGTGCTCGGCATCTTTAGATACGTCAAATATGCTAAAAATACGTTCATCAATGCGATTGTTGTGTTCGATTTCACCTTGTTCTTCCTCTACTTCGACTTTGAGTAACCCTGTTTTGTAACCCACATACACGACAGCAGGAAGGCCCCATACAACTCCACCAGTGACCAAAAATAATACTCGAACAATTTTCCAAAGATTTCGTCTGGTTGTCTCTAAAACATCGGCTCTTGAAGCAAAGTTTCGAACACTTGTTAATAATTGAATGGAACGTCCTGTAGCGTGAGTTGTGGATCGAACTTCGCAAGTGAGAATATTATGCCGAGTGAGCGTTGAAATGCCACGACTTCCAGGCCTTAAAAGTGCCTTGAAATTTAAAAATTCAAAATGTCCTCTTCTGAAGAATCTTGACATGGTAATAAGTGATTTAAAGGATCCAAACTGAGAGAAAACAAGTTCATTTCCTACCGCGCCATCTTGAAACGTCTTCAATACTTGAGGTCAGCAGTAAATCACATGAGAGTCACATCCAAGATGGCTGCCGTGCAGAGTCATTTATCAAGCGGAAGGGTTAATGTAGGGCTTTTGCGAGAATGCAGTCGCCGAGAGCTGCTAATGTGCTTGGATAAACATCCTGGCAGTAAAGTGAGTCTTCTGTTGTTAATGTTTCGTATGATTTTGAAAGCTTCATATTGAAATTAGGGGAGTAAATTGAATGGTTTCTATTGTGTTTTTGTTTACAGGCTCTGGTATGGGATGATAAATTAACGGGACCATTTGGATTGATTGCTGAATATCAGTTACTTAAGGTAAGCCTTTCTGCTCCTGCCTCTTCATGACACTATTGCATGCGAAATTAATATAGAACCAATGCAAATTTTGAATGAATTGAGACTTGCAAAATTAAAAAAAAACGTGTAATATTGAATCAATCGGTGTTCATGGCATTGATGGAACCAAAACTAATAAAATCACATTGAGGAAAAATACACACTAGATAATGAGCATCAATCGTTAACGATTATAAAGCTGCTACAAGATTGTTCATTACCCTCCCCACCCCCACTTTCCTGTTTGTCATATTTTAAATCTCTTGTTAAAACTCAATAGGTAATTATGTTCATTCTTAAATCATGCAAAGCTCATTTATCTTTTTTTACGATAGGAGCATGAGGTTGAAAAGATGTTCCCATTACAACCTGGTGTATTACCACCCAGTCAAGTTGTCAACATTATGTTCATCACTCGTCCTATAACATCTCAAATGGATATCATTGCTGAAAATATCCTCAAGTAAGCCTTAAAATACTGGTCCTCAATGGCTAAAAACTTAAATGCATGTTCTCACTTTGCAAAAGTGGAACACAAGCACAAGCACATGAATAATTGAAAATTTTAATAATTATATAACATTTTACCATTTAAATCTGTACTTTAGAAAAAGATTGTGTGACAGATATAAAGTAAAATGATGCAGTCTGATTGGCTAAGCTTTGATATATATCTGTCACACAATCGTTTTCAAAAGTAGAGATTTAAATGCTACAAAATGTGTATGTTTGTCTGATTATACTTGTGTCCAGATAGTAGTGAGGACCATACAGGCTTTGGGCCTTATAAATCTGCTCTCAGATAAGGGTGTATATTTTGCAGAAATTGTTTAGTCAGAAATTAAAACAATTGACCACAATAAAGAGATTGCCAGATCCACCATAAGGTGGGATTCCACTGTACTTGTTAAGCCATTAGAGTTGTTTTATAGATTAGTATGGTGAAATAGAATTCAGCTGAAAATATTAGATAATTGAATGGATCTCAATGACTGTGTAATATTTTTGTTGTCTTGCTTGACATGAGTATTATACCCACAGAGAAATAGACAAGGGGAGCAAAAAAGATTACCACATCATATTTGTACCAAGAAAAACCATTTTATGTGAGAGAAGATTAGAGGTAAGAGAACTCATATGAAAAGCACCAATTCATAATAAAACAAGTGAATGGATCTAGCCCAGACCAGGTGCAAGTGTCATGAGTGATTTGTCACCATTCAGAGTTCCTAGTAAGTGTTTAGTGACACAAACTCAGGTTTTCAAAACATCGGACCTCATACTGTAGTCTTTTATGGCTACGCCAACCCAGTAGATCACTGCTTTAGCCAGATGACCCTTAAGGAGCCACGTCAGTTGGATGAATAGTCCAAGTGATGCTCTCTGTTCGCTGCCAGACAAGCTGCATGAATCATTGCTCCATGGATTACAAGGAGCAAAGATGGCACAGTTGACTTGTAAAAGGAGCACTGACAAAGAGAGGGTCTGGGTAAAATGAGCTCAATGTCTTCAATTCATTTTGTAACAATCTTATGTACTGTGTTTGTCAGGAGCTTGGTGTAAGGTTTGCTAACATAGAGGAATATCCATTAGAACTGATTCCACTTGATAATGATGTCATGTCTCTAGAAATGGATTCTTGCTTCCAGGTAAAGTTGAAATTAGCATTATTTATTAAACAACAACAGCAACAACTGTAATTGTATAGTACAAACAGTTGGTTGGTCAGTAAGTTCGTAAGTTAGTTAGGTGGTTGCATTTAAGCCTCTGGCTTCCATATTAACAGAGATATGATAATGTGTTATTGTTTTTTGATAATATTAGGATATGTACAAACTCAATCTGCTAAATAAATATATTTGTTCTGTTTACAGGAGTGTTACATTGAGAATGATTTCACATCGCTGTACTATGTAGCTAACTCACTGATGAGTCTACAGCTTCTCTATGGAACTATTCCTAAAATATACAGTAAAGGAGATATGGCCAAGGTACTATAAATTATTCTTACTAATTCACTCTTGCTATTCATTTGAATTACTGAAAAATGGACCCCAACCTTCCGATTATATGTAGATGGATTCTCTACCATTGAACCACAGGAGTCTCTTATGATTTCGCTGGAAGCTGCATGTGTATACAGTGAAATCCCTCTATTCTAGACAGTACTGGGACCAAAGAAAATGTCCAGTTTGTAGGGGTTTCCAGTTTACTGAGTTTAACTTTACAAAAAATACAGGAACAAAGTTATATTCAGAGTCCTTTATACCAGGGGTTTTTGAAATCAATCTGAATTTCATCTTGTTAAAATTTTCAGCGTGTTCTTGATATGGTAATGCGTAAGAAAAGAGAGATGGCTGACACACCAAACCAGCAGCCTCCACAGATTGACACTGTCTTGATACTTGACCGTGCTGTGGATCTGCTAACACCTCTATTTACCCAGCTAACTTATGAAGGACTTATAGATGAATTCTATGGAATTGAGAATAGTAAGTCGTTCAACATTGAAACAAGTCCCTGTAACTTGTGTCAAGTTTGATCTTGACTTCTTGTTTAAACATCAAAACTTCCCTGCTTTTAATTATTTTCTGTTAGGATATTGACAAAGTATTGGGATCCGGGATGGATCTATTGTACCTTGTTATGTGATTAACAATGTGCGAACGACAATTTAGAATGATAGGATAAGTGTATAAAATGTTACTGGGAATAAACAAGTCTGTGTGGCATATTTTCGCTCAGCTGTGTTGTAGCGTTGTGTTACGCATGTCACATATCATGGCAACTCAATCTTTTTATTGCAATTATTTATATATGTGGAAATTGCCATGCCCCAGTAAACAAGAACTTTTGTTGTTGCATCCCTTGGAAAAGGAAAACAGGAAAACAGGAGCGTTATCCCTTTTATACGCGACAGCTTTCTCTACACATAACATTGAGATGTTTGGTTTTGCTCTTTTCCAGCAACAGCCAAATTTCCACCTGAGACATTTCCTCAGTCAGAAGATAAAGGACCCGGCCCATCGCAACCACCGTCAGGGCCTAAGAAAGTAGTCCTGAACTCCTCAGATGAATTATTCTCCGATATACGGGATTCGAACTTCTCCGCTGTCGGGCTTCACCTTAGTAGAAAAGCCAAGCAAATAAGTGCAGCTTTCGAGGTAGGATTGACAATTTTATTGACTTTAAAAGTCGATAATAGTTGTCTAGGCTGTTTGGAGCACTTGTCCTTAAATATGGTCTAATCAGTACTTTGAAAGTTGATGTTAGAGAGCCGTTTCCGTGCAGAAATCGTGTTTACTTTTAGAATATGATTTTCCGTTCGAAAGTCTATCTGAGAGAGAAATGTTGAAAAGACATTGACTCTTAACAGACACCACATGACATACCATTGTAACAATCTATGATATAATAAATTAGTAATGATTCTGTATCTTTTAGGAACATAAATCTGCTAAAACCGTAGGTGAAATGAAACAATATGTACAAAGATTGCCTTACATGCAAAAATCCAAAGCTTCTCTCGCCATACGTAAGTACACTGATTCTAAGCTTTCGACCAGCGCCCAATGCATTCTGGACTAGACTCAACCAAATCGTATCAAGACGCGCCATATTGCATGGCAACTGGTTGAAAATAGTCAAAGTCATTGTATTTCTGATTCAAATTTTCTTCCCCATTGTGTGTGTGAAGACAGAAATTGTTTTCATTCATATTGTATTTGTTAATAAAGTATTCCATCATTATTAGATATGTCCATTGCTGAATTGATCAAAGAGAAGACTGATGATGAAGAGTTCCGTGAAGATATCAGAATCGAACAAGAATTTGCGCAAGGACTGGACACTGATAAGATAAGTCCGTACATCGAGAAATACATTGCACTCAAGAAACCATTTCACAAGGTTGGTCACTAATGTGGCTACTGTAAAAAACTGGTGTATAGTTGTGTGCATACTATTTAGTAGTAAATAGCGCTAACTAAACAAAAGAAACCAATCGAATTAGCATAAAATAGCACTATTTAGTGGTATTTATGTTGCACACATTTAGAGTGTAAACACGTAATGTGTGCAAGAGTTGTCACTATTCAGTAGTAAATAGCACTAGTTAAACGAAAGAAAACAATAAAATTAGCATAAAATAGTACTATTTAGTGGTATTTATGTTCCACACTTTTAGTGCGTGCACTCTATCTATGCGTCTACTAAATACCTTTTTTCAGACAAGGTTTCACGTTTATGCGGGAAGTATTAGCCGTTTGTGGACGCACAAATAACCGTCTGTTCTTGATTCTTTTTGTAGGTATTACGCTTAATGTGTATCCAGTGTTTGACTAATAATGGGTTTAAACCAAGGGTGCTTGAGTACTACTTCAGAGAAATATTACAGGTAACCATTAAAGTAGTTCGCAGTCGACCTTATATATATTGATACTTTGCAATAATCACTGTCTAGCTCTTGAATGGCAAGGGTTTACTTCAGCTATATGTTTATAGTTTTCATTCACGTGCAGCTATCCTGAATTTCGTCAAAAAATAACGTTACGTCATTACGTTATTTGTACACTTTTGTACGGACACTTTTGCAAGGCCGTCTGTACGACTTATTGAAACAATTTTCATGAAGAAATGACCCTTTACACTGGGCCTTTAGCACTTTTTTTCGTTTGATGATTATTTCCAAGTGTTTTTCAAGGTAAAAAATGTGTAATGGGAGGAAATGTTTCCGAGAACGACAGCACCATTGTGCGCAGTGCGTTTTTAATTCGTAATGAGAAAAGCACTACAAGAAAGTGAAACGAAAAGTTAACGCTGGCAACCAGAGTTTATATAAAGCCCATGTTTCTTGATGCTTCCTAGTTCTCCGCACTTAAATTACTGCACAACAGCTATTGGCGATAACTGTAATTTGTTTACATTTATTTTTAGACTTATGGTTATGAGCATATGTTTAGGACATTAACTCCTCTCCAAGCCGCTGGTCTTATTCGACCACAGGGAGCCCGTACATACACCGCTATGAGGAAATCCATCAAATTGTTTGTTGAAGATGTTCATGAGCAGGTAAAATAAAATGTACCAATTACCGAAAATATGATTCGCAGAGCGCAAAATCATTTTTGCACGAAGCAAGCTCTACTAGAACTTTTTAGCATCGCTATTTTGTGTTTCAGGGCTCTCTCGTCGTATACCGGTGTATTTATTGTTTAACTTGGATTCTCTTGTTCTTTCTATTGAATTATGTTCTCGTTAACCTGTACACGACAGTAATGTTCACCTTGCATGATATCCGATATGACATTAGGACTTTTATTTAAGAAAATAGATTCCTTTTTTTCGTACGTCTGTACTGCTGTAGATGCTTAGATGACGTCAATATGTTTAGATAATAAATTAGTACCCACAGGACGCAGTTTATTTAAATAAAAATCTTTATATAATGTTTTTTTAATGAGGATTTTGTTCTGTCTGAACATTGTTACTGAGCGCGTGTTCAACGCTCAAAATAACCGTTGTGACATCATCTGTGCGTCTGAAAACACACGGCTCTCGACCAATCAGAACGTGCGTAGTATTCTGACTATTATTATATATATTAATATTAGATTCTATCAAATTTCAGAATCCAGATGATATAGCGTACGTCTATTCTGGTTATGCACCGCTTAGTGTTCGTCTTGCTCAGTTCTTATCGCGACCACAGGGATGGAGAGGACTTGAAGAGGTGAGATGATGATGATGGTAGTGGTGACGATGGTGATGGTGATGATGGTAATGATGGTAGTGATGATGATGAAGAGGTGAGATGATGATGGTGGCGGTGATGATAATGATGGTAATGATGATGGTGATGATGGTAGTGATGATGATGAAGAGGTGAGATGATGATGGTGGCGGTGATGATAATGATGATGGTGATGATGGTAGTGATGATGATGAAGAGGTGAGATGATGATGATAGTAGTGATGGTAATGATGGTAGTGATGATGATGAAGAGGTGAGGTGATGATGGTGGCGGTGATGATAATGATGGTGATGATGATGGTAATGGTGATAATGGTGGTGATGTGATGTGTGTTTTTATTGAGTTTCTTCCTTAAACGAGGTTTTTCAATTTTTTTCCTTTGCACTTTTTTTCAGTATCCCCTTTTCACACATTTGTAATGGTGAACCATTAAAATGACAATGATAGTACAATAATGCTGATGATGTCGAAGTTGATGAAATAGAAATAAAATCGAAAAGTACAATTATACTGAATAAATGTTTATACATTGACAGGTGCTCAGACTTCTACCTGGACCGACGCTAGAAGAACGCCAGCCATTACCGCCAGGACTACAAAAACGTAAGATTATCTCAAGAGAGTCGTTTTTACACGAGATAGAAACGGTAGACAATGGTAACGATGCTGCTACGATACCACAGAAAAATCGAGTGTTTTTTACAAAACTACGGTTACGATACGATACAGTACTGTTTCCCACTCAAACGAAAACGACTCTAAGTTCTTTATATAGATCATATCAACATGGTCCAAGGTCCCCCTACAGAAGTTATAATCTAAATAACAAAATCTCATGCAATCATCCTACCTGATGTGTGTTTGTTTGTGTGACAGGTTCATCAGGTATCAGCGATAACAATGTTGTAAGTCCAAAGGTTACATTAGTTTATTTCATTGGCGGATGTACTTACGCTGAAGTCGCTGCTTTACGGTTCCTCTCTCAACTAGAAAACAGTAAGTTGCGTATCATATAATGCGGGCTGGTCATCGGCGCACCAGTATCACTTCCAGTATCTGCAGGGGTTTCCTACACCCCTCTCGTGTTCTCTCAACATACCGCGTGTTTTGAACAGGAAAACGTTTGGATTTGTTAATCCGAGCATCCAAACTGCAGATAAATTTAAACGATTTCACAAAAGAAAATCGTGGCTAAGTAAAAGTGATTTTGTAAGTGGTTTTGAACAGCTTGAATTTTCATTTGCTTTCTGTGACGATCGTGAAATAATTTTGAAATTTGTTAATGCCATGTTGTCCTTCACAGAAAATAAGTCCGCGCTATCTGTGGCTTGTCAAAATTATGGTTGAAATTTCTTGCAATATTTGCATGTATTCCTCGCGCGAAGCTTCCATTTGTCATCATTTTCAACTGCCATTCTAGATGAGAGCTTGCACAGCGGGATGACGTACAAATGTCAATTACATCGCTGGAAAAGAGTGCTGGAATGCACAAGGAAGTAAATGGAATGCGAAGAATAATTCGAATGCGTGCGCGCGCGTTCTGTCTCAGATTAAATTGCGCGCATTGTACATTTTTACAACGGTCTTTTTTTTTTTTTTTTGTCTTGTAGCGCGCGCTGAAAAAAAATTGATCTTTTTATCATTCGTGTTTTGTTTTTAGTGTCATTTCACGCGTTTGATGATCTGTTTTTGATTATTATATTGTTGTCGTGAACTGACAGAATTTTTGCTGCTACTTATGCACACCCGACGGAACACCCGAAATTATATTTGTATAGTGCAGTTTTTTTGGATGTTCTAATGTTCGTTCGTCTTCTTTAGGTCCTACTGACTACATTGTCGCTACAACTAAGATGATTACCGGTATATCTTGGATTGAATCAATGATGGAGAGCTTACCGAATCTGGACGCTTCAAATCCATTCAGCTAAAAATGCAGTCATTAAAATATCAATATATTAGCGTCTACCTTTTAACCAATCAACACTCGACCAGCAAAGAAAACATGGCTGAAGTGTAGACAAAACTAGAATAGCGTTGTAACTTACAGATGATTATTAAAAAACACATCCAAGACTTGTAAAAAGAAGACATACGGTTTCAGACTAAAATTACGAGGATAAACAACAAACCAGAAAAAATATTTCCAAATGAATTAGAATTATAACCAAAGAAGGAAAATACAAAAGTATAATGTTAAATGTACTTTGGTCATGTACAACTTTTCAAGTAAATAGAAAATGAAAACATTAAAATAATGAATACCATTAAACGGTACTTGGTATCTGATAATGAAAATTGGTCAAATGTTATTATTGCGACATAACTATTAGAGTGTGCGCCACATAAGTGTGAAACAAATCTTTACTATTGAGCGTCTTATAAATTTTAGATAAGATTTAGTTATGTACTAGCTAGGAATTAACCGAGGCATAAGCACAATAGTGTGCACACACTAAAAGTGTGCAACATAAATATCACTAAATAGTGCTATTTTATGCTAATATCTTGTGTATTATTTTGTTAAAATAGTGCTATTAGATAGTAATAACTATTGAATTGAAATAAAGCTGTCTTAAATAGTTAAGAATTGTTTCACACGTATGTGCCGTGCACTCTCCCTACTAAGGCCATGGCATGGTCCACCAGTTATGTTTCAGACTGTTACCATGGTTGAACCACTGACCACAATGACCGTGGTACGTCCACCAGACTGTTGATGTTGAGCACCTGTAGCAAACACCACTTTATTCAAAATACCAAAATAGAACAAATAATCATAAATGGGAAACAGAACTGATGAAGTCTTCGAAAAGCCATCATCAATTGAATGAGATGATTTAGTTTGATGAGTTTGAATTAGTGTCTGAAGAGTATATATTGATCAAAAGCTATGGCCAGATCACTATCAATGATAATAATTTAGTATCAACGTGATAAGTGGCTAGCAAGAAAACTGAATGGCTTGATCGAACCATGCTTCGATAATCAGTCGCCTACAGATCTTTACTGATGTGGAGTGAAGCTGTAAATTGATTTACCAATACAATATATCAATACAAGAAATGTTGAGGAGGGAGAAAGATTGATTGGTTTTTGTTCACGATGATAACGGAACGATTCCTTCCACCCAAGACAATTTATCGTAACACTAAAAGCAAGGAACGACTGGCATTTATTGCCTGTGTGGTTGTTTGTGTCTTCTTCTGGTATAACAACAGACAAGCACATGAACTTATCATGAGACATGAACGATCTTTAACCATGTTGAACAATGCTTTATCAGAGCGATTAGACGACTCTATTTATAATAGCAGGTTAGTCCTCACAATCAAATAATGGTATCCCCGCGTTTTATAGTCGCCGTGGACAGCGGCATTATATTCATATCAGGCTTTTAGAATACGACCTCCAAAACAGCATGTTGTTAGCGCGCCCTTGCATACTTTTTTGTCTGCCTTAGCTTTCAGCATGATTTTCTGCAGCCCGAGTTCTGATTGGTCGAAAGTTGGTCATCGAAGTGTGAGCAAATATTACTGGACGTATTTGAGCGTTGCTCTGCCGTTGTTTCTCCTATGCCACGGAAGTTTTATCCAGGCTTTCTGGTCCCCCCTCATTAAAAATCAACTGATTGGAGGGGTCTTTGTAGAGTATATTGAGTGTAGGGGTAGTTAGTGTGAATGAGTCTCTGAGATACCAGCACATTTCGTGGTACTCTCAAATCCGAGGATAAACAAAACAGTCATCTTTGTTTATGGCGCAATAACTGAATCATGCTTCAACGGTATCGTTTAACTCTGACACAACTTTAACTGGCAGGATCCGGTTGTACAAAGCATAGATAGCGTTAATCACCGGATAAATGTCTATCGAGTAGTAAAACTCTAAAGAAACTCTAGAGTATGGATAACTTTCTCCAGGCTTCGTCCAACGGATTTCTTGTATTTCTGCGATCCAAATTACGCGCTTTTTATGCACGTGGTCAAGCATTGGTAACAGCATTGTTTTATTCTTTCAGGGTCATCCCAAATTTAACCAGCATATCCCAATGTTCACCGCGGTCAAACATCGTATTTCTCAAGACTCATCGTACAGGAAGTTCTACCATTACAAATATATTGAACCGTTACGGTGATATTCATAATCTTACGTTCGTCCTTCCAAACAAAGATCACTACCGTTTAGGTTGGCCATACCTGTTTACACCGACTTCGTATTTACCACTACATGGTAAAGCCCCTAATATACTATGTAACCACGCCAGGTATAACCGTGAGGAGCTAGACCGACTAATGCCGCGAGGTACATATCACGTGACTATTTTACGTGATCCCGCTGACCAGTTTGCGTCTGTTTTCGAGCAGTTTGAACTGGCGAGCATTTTGGGCATTAATAGTAGCGCACCTTTACGGGATTTCATCGGAAAACCTTGGTTTTATTTAGAAAAATCTTTAGGAAATGATAAAATATCGTCAACTGAGTTCCAAAGGTTGCAACTGGCTCGAAATGGCATGCTCTTTGATTTGGGCTTACCTCCAGCGGATCATGAAAACGAAGCTAATCTTCGTGCGTATATAAAGAGACTGGAGAAAGAATTTGATCTCGTGATGGTCAATGAGTATTTCGACGAGTCTATGCTGTTACTGAAGAAGCTAATGTGTTGGGGAATAGACGATGTGGTTTATTTCACATTGAACAAACGGTTTAAAAATGCCACTTGGAAAACTGTAAATTCTGACACTTTATACAGACAGAAAATAAGACAATGGAATGAAGGGGATTATTTGTTGTATCAACACTTCAATCGAACATTCTGGCAAAGAGTGCGTCAGTATGGCAGTCACTTCAACGACGATCTTGAACGGTTAAGAGAAAGGTTGGCTTATTGGAGGCACGCTTGTGCGCATGACAGCTCTTCTAGTCACGTAACATCCCTGTGTACTAAGATGTTTACCAATGAGACTGGTTATATAAACTACTTGCAAATAAAACAGAATGAAAGACATTGAAATAGAATAACTGGCTATATTTTACTGTAAAATATAATAATTAAAAAAAGTTAGTAGATAATTTTCGAATAAAAGAATGTTAAACTGAAGAAAATTTGAATTGAATCCACTCGATTATTGTAAGGAGATGGTTGCGAAGCAGAGATGAATAAATTATCAATTAAGAGCCTAATTATAATATTCATTAGAGCCCAGATAGTCAGATTGTATGTTAACCACTATTGAAATCAGAAACTGCTGATTTAAAAAAAATCTTCACTCAGTTCTACTTAGTATTTCTTACTAGAGACATTAATACATTTTTTCTAATGGGGAGTTTATGCAGTACGGCTTTTCTTGTTTTCATTGAAACTTCTTTTCGACAAGACCGCTAAAATCAATGCTGCCTGACGTTTTTCTTTTCATACCAAAAACACCAATTGGTATGCAACATTGACTCAGCGGGGGAGAGAGGGGTTGTACGACTACACCGTGCGAACGAAAAAATGCCCAGCAGTATAACCTAATGTCCCAAGTAATTTTGCAAATAAGTGTAGTCTCTTATAATGGGGTTTTTCTACACACAGCATTTACATTTACATTTTATTTCCACTAATAATTCATATTATACATGGGAGCTTTAATCTAGTGACTAAAGTTCTGTTTTAGTAGTCCCTCGAAGGTTTTTTTAAGGGGATTTAATAATTGATGCCACTAGAGTGCTAATCTTAAAAACTAAAACCTATATATGACCTGAAGGAGTTCAAGTGTACCTTTTGATCAAGATATAACAAAAAAACCTAATTAATGTGGTCGTTTAAAAAATCAAAGAAATTTCTGGTCTACTAGTCGTTTTGTTATTTCTTGTTTTTCAGCAGTTACCGGATGGGCGTAGCTTTGGAACATTTTCGATCGGTAAAGACTTTTTCATTATCATTTTCTTCGTTCTAGCTTTTTCGGAATAGAAAGCGAAGCATATATAATTCTTTTGAGTATGATTGGCTTTTGTGCAGAGCCTTCTCATCAACCAAATGACAACTTTTGCGGGATGTTGTAACTAAATATAAATATTTGGTAAAGATGCGTCAAGTTTGTTAAAAATTTATAAAGAACTAAATTTTAATTTTAATTTTAATTGATACGTGCGTAGTACCCTGAGGCACAAAGGAATACCGCAAGATAATTAAAGTGCAACGTATCTCAAGTGCAACGTATCATTCGCTTTTTAAAGCCAAAGGCATCCATTAGGCGGTGTTGCTTAACAGTGAAAGTTGTACAAGATAGCTTCTATCCATTTGTGTGAACAAACTTTCACCAATCTCGAACCATAATGAATTATCGAAGTAATTTGTAAATTTGCAGTCAAACAAAATGAATGCGTTGTTATTGGCTCGATCTTTCTTTTTTCTTTGTCAGACCATTCACGAAAGTTAGCCGGTGGCGCACGCTAATTCCTTCCTTGCATAAAATACATCTTTTCTACATAGCAAGATGAATTAAAAACATAAATAGGTATTGGTCCGAACTATACAAATAAGTCTTCGGACCCGGGGGGAGGGGGGACTCCGGGGAAAAATGATCGGAGATGCTCGTCGGAATTTTTCAAAAATACCCCTAAAAGATACCTCACGTTTTGCTGGGCGTGGCTTCACAAGTTTTTCATCTCTAAAAAATACCAAAATCAGGAGTTTTAGTGCTTTTCAACCCCTAAAATTTATATCAAATAGTGAGAATTTGGCAAATTTAATATTTTAAACCATAAAAAATACCAAATCGCTTATTTCCCCCCCTAAAAAATACGACGAGCATCCCTGATCCCCGATCATTTACCCCCCACCCCCCCTCCCCCCCACCGGGTCTGCGGACCATTAAGCGAGAACAAACACTGGTCAGTACTTGTGTTTGACAACCCTTTTTCAAACTAAGCGCTTGAAGTATTCCGTTTACAGTAGCTCAACTGGAGGAGTGTGTTCGATTTACTTAGTTGAGAGGAGCTTCTATCCCCAATGATAATTATATTGATAACTAATTTAAATCAAAATTGAATTTTTCCTGCGATTTTGTAACAAATTAAGAAATTCGTTTCATATAAAATCATTAAATATAAGAGGCCCTTACTAAGAAATTGTTGTTGTTTTTTGTCACAATTACCCCGTTTTGTTGAAAAAATACCTCCGAGGTAAGTTCCCATGCTTTACGATACATCCGTTTCTTCAAAGACTGTGTTTTACACAGTCTTTGAAGACGTGCTAGCTAGTATCCTGTGAAAATGTGAGGAACATTTTTTAAATATCATATTAAGCACAATTGAGGCTAATCTATAGGTAAGCGAGAATATCAAGATGAGTAATAAAGGTTTCAATTATAGACAGATATATGCATCGCGTAGAATTACATTGTTTTTTTGGACATTTTTTGTTTCCGGTCATTCACAAAAGACCTCGCCGCGAAGATTCCGTCCCTTCTATCAGATGTTTTAACAACCTATCTCCCACGAATATAAATTCATTTTTGTTCGATCCATTCTCAATCATATAACACGCGAAACGAGAACTCGTTAAGATATTAATAACATTATGAAATAATAGCATTAAGGTAATTTTTAGGTAAGTACTTCATGTATGCCCTGATTATAATTTCCTCACATATATGTCTTATTGCTATTCAGAGATTTTGTCAAGTAGTCATTCGTTTTTTTTTTGTACTATATTTATTTACTTTATCTATGCATGATATTATTGGTTTTTTCTTTTCATATTTTCTTTTGTAGATTTGTTTATATGCATTTTTATTATTTGGGTTTACAATTGTACTAACAGATGGCAGACATATTGCAATTTCTGTGCTGCAGAGGTCAGTTGCATAGGTGCCAAACGTCTATAGAGCCAGATTATCTTTTGTAGTTTATTTAAACATGATTCAGTTCAGTGTTTTTTACTATGTCAGTATTTTGTTTGTGTATGGCGACACAAAATATTTTAAACGACAAAAAATGGATAAACCATTCAGGGACTAGGATCAGTTTGAAAAAGTCTTTAAAATATAGATAACTAGACGCCAATATAAAGTCGGGCAGGCTAGCCCGACTAATGATCAAATAACCTAGATTATTGCAACGAAAAGACACTTCAAAACTGACCTGTTTTTAACAGAATCTGCTCGGTTAATTGTTAATAGACTACCGGTAAAAACGGCAGTTATTGTTGCAATTGTGTAAAAACCTTAGATACAAAATTTACAAAATTTAATTACAAAACTTAATTAGTTATGTTTTTTTTTTTCTTTTCTTTTTTTTTTTTTTTTTTTTTTTTTTTTTTTTTTTTTTTTTTTTTTTTTTTTTTTGAAAAGACCACAAATTTAACCAGTTTCGAAAAAAAACAGGGCCGTAACCAGAAAGTTTACATGAAGGGTGCACATCTAAATGGACTATGTCAAGGAAAATTAAATAACTGCAATATCAAAGATCAAACCCGTCATAGAGACCTTCCCCGCTCACCATGTAACGACCAACAGAACTTGAAATGTGAAAAAAGTGACGACAAAGAAATTAAAACCTGTTGGGTGATCATGAGAAGACAACTAGAAGTCTTGTCAATGAAAACTTGTCAAATAAAAGAAAAGGAATAAGACCGCAGTGTGTGAATGGAGCTTTTTAAGAAATATTGCTAAGAACAGATCACAACCCGTGTAAAATTGATGTCTATGTCTAGGAGGTGATGAACATGAACTGGTGAAAATTGATTTATTCACAAGTGGAATCATTGCCCAGATTAACAAATAATTAGTCTACAAAACTAAATCAAAAAGAATTAAACATGTCTTCTATTTGGTTTGTTTATTTGGCAAAACGGTTCACAATCGTTCTACTTTAATGCCGGCCGAGCTACAGAGTAAACATATTCAGATTCATTTTACTTAATCTTTAATTGTGGTTTACACTATCAGTCTATGACTAGTTTTTCGACCAATCCATTGCCAGATGAGTGACGCTTCGTTTTATGACATTCGTTTACTTAACGTAATTTATTGACAGCTAAATAGTAAAAAAAGCTAGTTTAGATCTACTACAAGTAACTAAATGTCACCAGAATACCGCTACGCAGTGAAATGAGGGCGTGTGTACGCATGCGCGGGTGAAATCCACATTGTATTACATGCTGCCTGTCAGTCCACACTGACAAATAAAACTTTGTTGGTTATTTTTTTGTGCTTAATATTAAATGAGTAAAGACTATTTGACTATAAAACAGCTATATCTGAACTATCTCTCAGCAGGTAATCAACCACGGCCTATTTAACGAGTTAAAATATCGTTCGTAATATTTAGACTGCTAATAAAGTCAATACGCCGTCTACTTTGAATGCCAGAATCTGACGGACCTTTGCGAATATCAGGTGAGAACAGTTTGAACAAAAACCTAAATCGTTTATAAAACGCTTTCTTGTATTACATGATGGCTGACAATATAGATGATTGGATGGGGGAAAATCAAAAAGGTCAAAAAATCGCAAATCTCCCTTTTTGAAATTTGTTATCATATTCGAAAAATTCTCTTAAATGTACTCGCCCATGAAAAATTTAACATTCTTGGACTGTATTTCAAGTTATTTAAGTTGTAAATGACGGAGGAAAAGTCATCTGTTATTTAATATTTTATGACGAACGTGGATATTTTCTTTGTTTACATTTTAGTTGAGGGTAAAACGCTCTATAATGACCTACCTTGGAGTATTCCTCTTTACTCTCTTCATCTTGCTGACAAAAGGTAGGCAAAAGGTCAACGGATTACACAAAAATATTTATCATCAATTGTAAAGGATTTTAATGCTATTTTGGCGCATTTCCGCAGTTATAAACGCGTGGGAGAGAACGAGTTCATTTTAGAATTCATCATTTGTTCAAGTTAGAAACCAAACAGCACCAGTAATTTTTACGGGTTACGGATAGGAGACATTTGAATAATTTACACGAGAAAAAAATTCTTACGGTCAAAAACTGGGGTATATACAATGTAACTCTCGAAAAGAACTGAAACATATTGTATATAATAGAAATTTGCTTATTATTTTGGACAAGCTTTGTGGAAATTTGGGTTTGATTAAAAATGTAACCTTTTGCGCAGACGCAAATGCCTGACTTCGCAGGAACCAAGATCATGAACAACAAATTCTGAAATTGGTTTTAGTCCTCTCAATAAAAAAAGTACAATTTGATGATTTTATTTTGGTTTAGCTCATTGCCAGAATTAACTTTAACAAATTTAAACATTACATTTTAATTGTCATAATTTTTCATATATATTAACTCATCAAAAAAATGTATTTTCCATGTAAAATAATCCGTTTACTAAAATGTTTGACACTAAAAATTGTTTATCTTTTCATTTTAAAATTACTGTTATAACTTGGCCGTTTTGTTTTCAGTTAGTATTTGATTAGTATGTCACAATCGTGTTTCGTTCTTATTATTTTTTCATTATAGCAAAAACATTAATTTCACACTCGCTAATTTAGTACTAAATACTCATAAGAAACAGTAAAAAATGTAAATAGTAAAATTGGCTGTGTCGCTAAATTACTTTTATACGCATATACTTATCGTGAACAATCTAGCAATTTTGCCACGTAAAAAATGTGCAAGAAATAAAAATTCACTAGAAATACAAATTATATGGGAAATTTGGGAGCTATTCATTGGAGAATTGTCGTTTCATTGGTCAAAGTTCAATAGCTTTTTTGCAATATAAAAAGTCCATGCTTCAGGGTGGTTCCTTAATGAAGTTAATGCATTCAAAAACATCTTGTACTCATTACTTGTAAGAGAATAGTTAACTCAGTTATTCGGTAAATAGGTTTACTTCAATCAGTTAAACATAAAATATTCATTCTTTCACAATAAGATGTAGGTGTTTTTTATCCCAATATATTTCGCCCAACTCGTCTACTACAATTTAGTTATTACTTTTAATTATACAAGACTGGTCGAGTCCCAATTTTTTTAATCATTCAGTCCGTGATTAATTCTTTTGATTATTTTCTATTCTCAGACTTACAATTTTTTCGTAATTTGCTTTGGATTGAGATGGTTAACTCGAAAAATCCAGAACAGCTAATTTGACAATGGTTGAAAAATCCATAGCAACAAATTTACTCTAGCTCAACATTCACCACATTTACCCCCAAATAATTGATACTTTGTCATTTTCTTGTACCTACAAGTGCGCAGATCGTTAAATTGCACTCATTTTGAAAATTGTCCAAAATTCGCCTTCAAACACACCCATTAAGGTTCGCAGTTTTTTAATTGCTTATAACAAATAGTATTTCCCGGGGATACTGAACTACGGCATAATTATAAGAATATTTCTTTTAGAGTCAAGAGACACGTGTAAACAGTGTGAAACAAGATTGTTTTACTATTTGTGTACAAAGACGGTAATAGTTTTATCTTAATAACAAAGAAAGCATTCACATTGATGACCAGTCCAAACATGTTTAAATTCAAAAGTGAATTTCAGTTATTGACCTCCTATGGATTTAATATACTGTCCAGAAATTACTTCATTTATACCAATCGAAAGTAAAATCTGCTGTTTATTTGAACTCGAGAGTAAAATAAATCCAATTATTAATTAATTGGGAAAAATGGGAGGTCCATCCCTTTTCAAACTGTCGAAGCAATCGATTGGCCGTCAGCTGGTTTTGCTCACAATGATGTAACTGTATTTGAATCCTAGGTGATTATCACGTGCTTACAGCTACGTCACACAATGCGTTACCAACAGAACCGCCAATGACACACCCTACATTATCAGCATCGTTACTAGAACCCATGCCACAGACGGCTGTCCAATATGCACCCAGTCCATCCAAGGCTAGTCAGAGACAGATCTGTAGCAATACCAAAGCAATGCATGAGAATGACGTCATACCAGCTAAAGCACTGGAGCCAGGCCTTGCCGTTCCTCCTGTTTTACAGCCTACGCGATCATTACCGGTCAGCAGTCGTAGAAATATGACCAAGACACAGAGTTAAACTGAATTATACTTGGCTTCCCTGCAATTCCGGGGGTTGGGGGTGGGGAGGAAGGGCCTGCAACGAGCAGAGTGAAGTGCCTTTTACTTTGAACTGATCAATGGACGGTTGAATACTTTTTTAAATATTGTCCATGCTTTTTTTGTCATGAGCCATAGGAATTAATGGATAAAAGCCATATCATCTAGACAGCTAGCCTGTTCTAGCAAAAAAAAAAAAAAATGAACTCCATCAGAATCCCAAGGGTTGCACGACCTTGTACCTTTTTCAGGATCATTGACTTTTGCTTCTGAGGAGAATGAACAAATAATGATAAATGAAATTTATATAACGCTTATCCATATAACGACAGATGTAAGCTCTAGCTAAGTGCTGGGCACTGAATTCCGGCAATTACCGTAACATTATTACAAACATTAACTGTGATTATACTGAACAGAAACCCATATAGTCTTAATTGGCACCACTGAAAATGTGTTTTAAGAAATTCAATTCATAATAAATAATGCATTTCCTATTTCATTTTTTGTTAACAATACTTTAGAGTAATGACATTTTTCAAGCTCTCAGATGGACAGGCCGTTGTTTAATGAGTATGTTTTAGTATACAGTTCATATGACAAATATCTATTAATACGTTTATTTCAAACTCGTATATTGCAAAAACTATGTAAATAGATTTAATAAATTACAGGCATGTTTTTAATTTTGTAAATTAAGAAAATAAACTGAATAAATTTGTACGAATTAAATGTCAGTGTCGATGGCACACAAGGGACATGATGCAAACAAAAAAGAAACGCTGCAAACAAAAAAGAAACGCTGCAAACAAAAAAGAAACGCTGCAAACAAAAAAGAAACGCTGCAAACAAAAAAGAAACGCTGCAAACAAAAAAGAAACGCTGCAAACAAAAAAGAAACGCTACAAACAAAAATAGAAACGTTGCAAACAAAAAAGAAACGCTGCAAACAAAAAGGTCAAAGCCTGGGCACGCTATTTCAATTTTGGACGAGAGGCAATAGGTTCTAATGATGGCGAACACCAAGCAACTGCTCCTCTTTGAAACCATTAGTTTTTTTTACTGCAAACCATGTTTTGGATTATTAAAGTATAGGATTTTGCCAAAAATGTATCAACGAACGAGATTTAAATGAGTACAGGCTTCCCATCATCAAAAGTATAGCGTCCAAAAAAATAGTAGAGAATGACCTTTCCAGGGCTCCGTAGTTTTGGGAAACGTCATGGATATTTTAAAGGAGTGAAATATTGAATAGATTCTAATCCACAAACATGATAAGGATATACAGTGTATTATTATATTACTCAATGGTATGCTTAAACCACGTCTAAGAACTTAAATATCAAGCACTCCTAACTTTATTGAAATTTTATCTAGTATCAATGAAAATCCAGCCGGATTCGTAGTTACATTAGTTTTTCATAGCTGATATGATTTCGGGTAAACGTTTTCAGTCAAATATTTGTCACCCCCCCTCCTAAATCGCATATGGCAAAAATGATGCCCCCGTTAAAATCATCTTAGTCCCCCACTCGATAAAGTATGAATGCTCCCTGAAACGACCTGCGCTGTTTACAACTCTGTTTAAGTTAGAGTTCGTCCACAGGTAGCCCACTATCTCAGTTAGTACGGTATATATGGGCTTCCTGTCGCGAAAATGTCGGTGATGGGATTGACTTGCTTTACGAAAGGTCGTTTAGGACATCAATTTTGGCTTCTTTTTTTTTCTTTCAATTTTATATTTTTATTTCAAAATAAACTTTAAACCTTTTACAGTGAGGTCACTCGAACCATGAACACTTGCCTTTATTTGGTTTTTAATTTTCTGAGTTTTCTACTGCTTTAAATACTCTAAAAAAGTAGACTTAAACTCAAATACACCGATTTATCAAAAAGAAAACGTTTTCAGATCGATTCACTCAAAGGAAGCATGTTCAAAAAAGTAACAAAAAAGCACAAAGTGTTCACGGTTTAAGTGTCCTCACTGTAATGGTTGACTGATGTGGTTTATTTTGTCGTGCGATGCGTTTTAAACCGATTAATTCGACAGCGAACTGAATTTTCGCAAAGTAAATTCAATCGCTTCACCGACATTTTCGCGACAGAAAGCCCATATACACGGTGCTAACTGATATGATGGGCTGCCTGTGGTTCGTCTGCTCTGGACCGTCCACCAATTTTTAGACAGGGTATAATTGCAAATCAAACCAACAACAGAACACGTTACTGCAATGAAATTAAATAAAGGTCCACGAAGGACCAAACATCAGAACAAATATTAATAAAGTTTTGAATCAGCCGGTCGCCATGGAATTACGACTTTGTCCGTGAAGTTATGGGAGGTCTTATAGCTAATTACAAGTTACATATACGTCATAGGAATTATTACTGTGACGATCTTTCAAAACATATCAAAAGGGCAAGGTTAGTTTCAAGCTATATAAAATGATGCATCTATTTCTTTGATCCACTATACCTGCCATCCACTTACAAAAATAATGTTTTTACATTTGTACATTTGTTCAATATATATTCTTTCTCATCGAAAGGAAAAACACTGAAAAACAGTATAAGCACTATCTAGTTTTTCTCTACACTTTGCAGAGCATATAACCTAAAAATATCCACTTTTCCAGGCTATTATATTACATATGATTTCAATCTTTTTCATCAGAAATGTCATTATTCAGCTGTGCTGTATTCATTTTCCTTTTTCGTTTTTCTATAGTGTAATGATTTCTTCATATTTATAAGATCAGAGGGAGTGATTTTCTCTTTGATAGGAAAATGAAAAGTACTGTGCCTCATGAGTGCAACAACAGGTCGTCTTGTTATCCCACACGTGTCATCCTGCCATGCTATCTTCACATATCCATCCATACCCCACGATTTTGACCAGGAATTTTTGACCAACCAGTAAGGACGACCATTTTCCTGGCCGTACCCAACTACAAGGGCTGAATGCTGTGAAGTTCGGTTATCTAAGATGAAACAAAGCTGATGAGGGAAGTGTATTCAACTAAATTTTACAAACATGATGATAATGACGATGACTGCGGTCAGTTATGATGGTAATGATGACAATATAATTATGGCAATGATGATGATGGTAATGATGACAGTATAATTAGGGAAATGTATATGATGGTGATGATGACGCGCGATGGTAACATTGATGATAATAAAGAATAGCGATACTTCATGCTTACTAACAAACAAATTGTTATGCTAATGCCAACCAGAACTACAATAAGCTCTATTGAAATAACGGCCAATCACTGTCTGGTTGGCACATGAATAACAAAGGCTTACGTCAGCTGAAGTATCGCTATATGACCACAGAATTAATGCTGAAAATAATCGATGATTACAATAATTAAAGTGACAATGATGATGACTTAAGTTGATGACGTTCAGCGATGACAGCTGGATAAAGTGTTAATTATATTTCTTAAAACCTCACCGCATTGTGGATCATCATAGATGCCCATGCTGTAGAATTTCAGTGACAGAGGAGACTCGTTCATAACAATGGCCGCAGGTCCGAACCTTGCAACAGAGATCTTCAAAGCAGTGTGGTTGCGTCTTGGTACAAAAGCAAATCCATCCAAAGTCGCGCCAAGCCACGTGTCTTTAAAATGACAGGCACCTTCCTGCATGGGCACACGCATCCAAAAGTAGTATTAACATTGTAAAAACTAACAACCGACGTACGGATCATATATAGAGCTCGCCAAGAGTCACAGGACCACAAGACGTAGTCGAGTGTGCTCTTGCTAATAAGAAGATTATTATCAGGATAAAGTTACGGACACACTACTGTGGTTGTTCGCTTTAGAAGACACCAAGTCACAGGTCCTGGGTATACACTTTGAAGATGGACCATTAGAAAATGGATTTTCGCCGAGCTTTGGCAGGAGTTCTTTTCTTTCCTCCTATTCTTTTGTCGACCCTCTTAATTCCCTGGTACGATATTATTTTCTGTATTTTGCCCAGTTTCCTATTATTTTTTTGTCGACCCTCTTAATTCCCTGGTTCGATATTATTTTCTGTATTTTGCCCAGTTTCCTCCTATATTTTTGTCGACCCTCTTAATTCCCTGGTTCGATATTATTTTCTGTATTTTGCCCAGTTTCCTCCTATATTTTTGTCGACCCTCTTAATTCCCTGGTACGATATTATTTTCTGTATTTTGCCCAGTTTCCTATTATTTTCTAATGGCCATTCTCTAAAAAGAGAGCCGACTGTATTTCTACTCAAAAGAGAATAGTGTATTATTTTTCGTACCTGAGCTAGGTAAGGCCCATAACTATCTGCTGTCGATATATTATGCAGAAATATCCAACTGAGAGCCTTGTTGTAGTAACCGCCACGGCAACCATGGTTACCAGATCCCCACGAACAGTCTATGATCTGCTGAGCTGATAACTCCACAAGTCGACCGGTCTGATGGATCAAGAATAATAGATGATTAATACAAAAAATCTAGCTAGCATCAAACAACCAAACACCCTCCACAAGTCGACCGGTCGGATGAGGGAGGTTATAAATGGCCAAAATGATACAAGTCGTAAACTATCCACTACGAGAAATACAACAAAACACCCTCTACAAGTCGACCGTTTTGATGGAGAGAATACGTTGTCAAGGGCAACGTAAGTGTACATGTAGGGAGGTACCTTCATGTAATAGGCTCCTTCTACAGCACCAGTGGCAGCAAAGGCATAACAAGATCCACAGATACCCTGACCACGGACTGGAGTTACAGCACCTGAGAGACCGCGTCATAGATCAGTATGACAACTTATGAATACAGTTACATCAAAATAGAGCGCGATCGCCAAGACCCGCATGCCATATTTAATGTGTACTAATTTGTTCTGATATGAATATGACTAGTTACTGTTTGGTTGCAGTTGTTGAGCAGAGCTTTCTGTTTATAACTTTGAGACTATAAAAAGTAATTCAATTATTTATTTATTTTTATTCGTCTCGACCATGAATATCTATACAAAATGGCTATATTTTTTAAAGCTGCGGAAAAATCCTCATCTTTCAAAACTATCCAATACATATGGGTCAGTCTTAGAGATACCTTTGTGATCCAATTCAGAGAATACAATACGAACTTGGAACTCAAAAGAAAAGATGCACAAAAAAATCAGCAGCCGAGTGATACTAGCTTATGTAGTTAAAATTGTTATTAACATTAATGATCGACTTGCTTACCATATTCTCTCCAGTCCAGTTCTTCAGGAACATCAATGGACTTAAGTACTTTATGCATATTACTGTATGAATGATGATGCGGTCCAAGGGGGACCCCTCCCTTATGGTCGGTGCTTGTATCCTCCGGAACTTATAACAGAAATGTTAGCATGAGTTGAGCAACATGAGATTTAATGTATTTGTGAGATAACTGTACATGTATCGACTGTTTTTAAGGCGTAGCTAGCACAGCCAAGAATTGGACCTACTTACATTTTTCAATGGTTAGTTATCTATCAAACGCGTCGAATCTATTAGAATTTGTGGACCTAATATACCTAATTAAAAAAACGTTATCCGGAAAAAAAGTAAATACCGGATTCCATCATGTAGATTTCACGACCGAAAGGTACTGTGGGATTCCAGTAATGATAAGAAATAAGCAGTAATTTTATTCAAATCAGAGTCATTTCCTCAAGCTGAAGATCTCTGATGGTTGATAAAATGGTATGTGTATCTTCTGTAGCTGTTTGATTAAAAAACATTAACCATAGACCTTTTCAGTCGTGTAGTGGACATGCGCAATCCGATAATGTTTTTTGACATAGGTATATGGAGGTGGACAATGCGATAGTTTTACCTTCATGTCGATCGTACTCATCATCTCTTAAGTCCACCAAATGATTTGCCGCTAACTTATAACTCAAGTTCTTCCTGTTTATAGATCGTATGTATCTATATCACAAAACAGAAAACAGAAAAAAATTGTACAGTTATCTCTTGCATCGACTCCCCCACCATAACCCTTGCAATTCTTCTTTGATATCCGTATCCCACTCCTCACTCGAATAAATGTGAATATGTCAACATAAGCAGTTAAGTGTCAACTGAACAGACGGAGACCTCCGGTTTACTATGTATTTTTAACCAATCTGGGCTGTGATTGGGGAGGTGATAACTCAAGGCAGATCGAACCTTACAACACCAAGAACGAGTTGATAGCTAAAGAACAGTCCTTCCATGTATGAATACAAATTTCAGGCTCAACCGCTACTTACCTCATGTTATGTCTGTATAAGTGTTTTCTTGTAACATGTTCATGGTCAGTGTAGTAGTTCTTGTTATGTAATGTTTTGTATTCGCCATACATTGTTTCTATGTGGTGTTCCGCTGGGATTGCTCCATCTGACATGAATTCTTGCATGGGATTACTCGTATAGTGGGATTCTAAGGAATGAGCCAACTTGCTGCACCAAGAGCCTGTTGATTGGTTGATTAAATAGTTAATCTTTTGATTGAATAATCAATTGACTGATTGATTGATTGACTGATTGATTGATTGATTGATTGATTGATTGACTGATTGATTGATTGATTGATTGATTGATTGACTGATTGATTGATTGATTGATTGATTGATTGATTGATTGACTGACTGATTGATTGATTGATTGATTGATTGATTGATTGATTGATTGATTGATTGATTGATTGATTGATTGATTGATTGATTGATTGATTAATTGATTGATTGATTGATGGATTGATTGATTGATTGATTGATTGATTGATTGATTGATTGATTGATTGATTGATTGATTAATAGATTGATTGATGGATTGATTTATTGATTGATTGATGGATTGATGGATTGATGGACAAAATAAACATTACATTCTTAAATTGTCCAGTACCTTTTGGCAGTTGGAACACGCTATTATCAGGTTTCCATTTTTCAAAGGTAATGTACTCTATGACATACTCATCATAGTAAGATGCCAATAGATTATCATAGCCTTTCATCTCATAACGTATCGGTCGTGGTGGATCAGTTCTAGTCACCAAGAGCGAGTAACTATTTAATAGACCATACGACAAATATCGGTATTCCCAGCGAGCTACTAATGTCCCTCGGTAAACTTCATAATTAGAAAACTGCAAAGACAACAAGCAATATGAACGATGGACGAACTAAAACACGCACAGTAACAGGCACTATATTTCTTCGCCTCCTTTACTGCCCCTCCTACAAGATCCTACAAGTACCATGAATACTGACTGGAGGCCGCCGAGTATAGAACAAACAATGCAAGCTAGAAAAATACAGAAAAACCTGACCAGGCGCGGTATAACTGGCACAGCATTGTGTAACGATTATGCGCTAACCGTGGTATGTGATTCTTAATTTGCGCGTTCATGCTTCTGCATTTATGCTTTATATTAATGGTTGGCTTCACGGTACAGAGTAAGTTAAGTTTGTATAAAGTGGTCTGATAGCGCCTATCCAGCGCAAAACTGCAAAGGATTGGAGCAATAAGATGTGAATGCCTAGTGTAGTATCTTACCTTGAATGTAGTCATGTTCCAGCGCAAAACTGCAAAGGATTGGAGCAATAAGATGTGAATGCCTAGTGTAGTATCTTACCTTGAATGTAGTCATGTTCCAGCGCAAAACTGCAAAGGATTGGAGCAATAAGATGTGAATGCCTAGTGTAGTATCTTACCTTGAATGGAGTCATGTTCCAGCGCAAAACTGCAAAGGATTGGAGCAATAAGATGTGAATGCCTAGTGTAGTATCTTACCTTGAATGGAGTCATGTTCCAGCGCAAAACTGCAAAGGATTGGAGCAATAAGATGTGAATGCCTAGTGTAGTATCTTACCTTGAATGGAGTCATGTTCCAGCGCAAAACTGCAAAGGATTGGAGCAATAAGATGTGAATGCCTAGTGTAGTATCTTACCTTGAATGTAGCCATGTTAGGTACAATGGGTTGCACAACTATCGGTACTCTAGGAATACCAGATAAATGCCAACAGCCAGTGTAGTGACCTTTCCGATCATCAAACATTGGTACTATTTTGAACGCTCCTCCATAATGGCCTATATTAGCAAGTTGATAGGTTTTATCTGTGCCTGTCATGTGTGAGAAAAAAATTGCAAAAGTTATATGATTGTACAACGGCCCATATATTAATTGCTGGTCAAGGAGAACATGGAGCGCCATTTCTGAAATAACAAATATGGTGCACAATGGTCTAGCGTAATCATGCTCTGCATGGTGCTGTTTGTACAAATGAACATTAACTTGGTATAACAATAATCAATGTCAGTATATTTGTGTCCCGGATCGAATGATCTTCCCACTTTCTGACTGTTTAGTTGACGCGTGCGCACAAAACCCCGACAGGTGGAGAATTAGCCTAACTGACAAGGTGTTGGAAAAGAAAGCGGAATTAAATAAACACTAAAAACCTAACACAATAAAGAAGAAATGTGAGCAAACTAAATTAACTAAAGCATTAAATTAAATTTCTAAAACAGAGCTTTTGACCGAGGACTCTCATAATCTTCAAGTATTTCAATGAGTGAGGATCAAGAGAGCTCTCTCGGTGAAAGTGCCAGTATTTTGATGTAAGAACAGGTACCAGCTAGTACTGTGGAGTGGATCACTAGAGCAGGCCAACAAACTTACCATAATAATAATCTATTCTACTACGATTCTGTTTTCTGGTAAACCAAATTTCAAAGGGCTCTTCTATTTTACTGTGAGGTAATAATAAACGACCAGTCGCGTGGTATTCTTGAGGAAATTCAAATCGAGGCGGCTCCACTTTGTCAGCTATGGCTCGTCCAAAAATACCAAGAACTTGAGTGGACGAGTGTACTTTAAGATAACATAATGTCCCCACTAGACAAACAGCCAGTAACGACGTACAAAGTGCCACGAATTTGTAAATTACGGTCATATTTTGAACAAGTTGGATGGCTCCTTGATCCTGGAACCACTTTGGATTTCACACCTTGCTCGATGAACTATCAAAGTATTATATATGATTGTCGTTCCATTCAGCAAACAAAACCATTAATTTCCATTATTTTAGTCAAAGTCAACGTTCAGTATTGCAGGGTTAAGTTATTTTTGTGTTGTTTTTACGGACCTACAGTCTGCGCTAAATTAATCGACTTCTCTGCTAAAAATACGTGTAAAGTGTCGCAAGAAGATTCATGTCATCATCGCACCGTTTGGCACCATGAGCAGTGACTGATTTTATAAGAGCAAAAAATACGCTTTCGTTGACGTCAAGAGAAGTTTTCATTAAAAAAAGTAACGGCTGCAATGTAATAAAATGTAATAACTCAAAACACGAAGAAAATGTCAAGCATAATTAAGATTAGTAAAGAATAACATGGTCTTGTTTATATGTACAGTATAACACCCCGAATGTACTAATTTTATTAACTTTAGAAGTGAATTATTTTACTTTGGAAATTAAGAACCTACTTTCAAATTTCAGACCTGATTGGTTCTTACGTGAAGGGTGCCTTTTTAGAGTGACAATTTTAGCCTGACATCCTTCAATTCTAATACGCGGATTTCTACCGTCCGTGATTGTGAAACAACTCCAAACAATCATAAGAATATAAGCATAACGAACAAAGGCCAAAACTTTCCGTTGTTCTTATGGTTCTGCTTGTATGCTTGCGGAAAATTCCGTCTTGCTGCTAAGCTTCCGTCTTTTTGCTATTAGCTCAAGTTTTATTCCACTTGCAAAGCTGCGACAAAAATACCATTACAATCAGTTCTAATCTGGGGGAGGAAGGGAAGTTCACGTATTCTCAAGTATTTTTCAAAATAGGCGTTATGGCGTCATTTTACTACAACTACCAGCATTCTTTGCGAATTTTTTTTTTCATTTTCAAAGTCCTGATCCCTTTGGAGATTAACAGAACAATTTGTCCTAATGGAGATACAAAACAAAGTAAGCAAAGCATTCTGGTAGTTGTAGTATATGACGCTATAATGCAGATCGCCTATTACCCTCAGTATTTCAAGCTGAATACTGAGTGGTGCAGCCTCTTCTGAAGACAGTGCACTCCCTCCTGAAAACAATCCTGGACCCGCCACTGCAGTACGCTGGGCCAATCAAATCATGTTTTCGACAGGCGACACAGCCTTTTCAAATATTTAGTCTAACGCTATTTACGTGGGGATGGGATCGCCAAGTCCAATAGAAAATTCGAAAAAATTTGCTCCTAGCGAAGCAGTTTAATAAATTAAGTGGTTTGTTTTTCAGATGTGTTAATATGTGCTCAATATGCCGACGTTAGGGCAATTCTGCCGAAATAGGCGTTTTGCATGCTTCGTTGACTTTCTTTTGTGGCGCAATGAGTACGAGAAATTGAATAGGAAAATTAATTCGCAGAGAATGCTGGTAGTTGTAGTTAAACGATCTACTTTGTTGACTAGCACTATTTGTTAGATATATTATTCGCTCTCTACCGAAGTCTGTTGTTAATCCAGCATCGTGCAGCCATCACAACTCGTCCATGGTGCGTAAGTGAACATTAACCCTTGTTTGATGGTTTTTGTTGTTGTTGAAAACCACTCGAAACAAAACAACCTAAAAATGAACAAACACACATGTTGACAAAGACATGTCCATTTTTATTACGATATTTGTCGACATAATCATTCAACTACAAAATAACACGCGAGAACTCTTCAAGGATGATAAATCCAACTTGATTGCGAAAACCCAAGAGCATGCAAACTAATTATCTATAAATAATATTCATTAATAATGAAATAAAAAAGACAAACTTTGAAAATACACTTAATAATCTGTTGGACCAAAAAGAGCCTGTAAAGCAAGGCTGAACTCCATAGTTTAAACAGAAACGTTTGTAAGACAGGCTACCAAACATGTGGAAACATTTTTCTGATATACATTTAAAAATATAATATTTAAGTAATAATTTATTGGTTACGATAATCATGCAATAATTCTCAAATAAGCAGCAAAGCGTTGATGCAAGGTGTGAATTACACCATTGCAGAAAGCACAGCATCCTGATAAACATTCAGTGTCTTGAAGTCATCTGAACTTTTGTGGCACGAGGCGATACCATTGGTCTTGAATGGCTCCATGACTTGGTTCAAGATAGCCCTACAAGCAGTGACAACAGAAAATGTTACATGACATTTCAGTAAATAATTCACCAATTTGTATAATAATTATTGTCTCCTTATATTGTCCAGAGCATATTTTTAGTTCATTCTCATGGTAACAAGTGGATATTTTTTACAACGCTGAAAGACAAAACTGTGTGTATAGTGTTGTACTGACAACTTTTGTATTGTCATTTTTTCACGGTGTAGATGGAGAAAAAGCTGAAGAGCTGAAGGGAACCGTACTAGTAATAGTGTTAAAATAGACATTACTGAGTCAGATACTTACCGGTACTGTTGGTTCACCACATAGTACTTGTGGGGCTTCTTAAAACCATTGAAGGTAGATGCAGCTGAGCCAGTGTAAGCACCCATGTTCCTGAAGTACAACCACTCACCAACCTCAACCTGCACACGTAGAACAAACCAAAATAAGAGTTCATTCAATCAAAATTTTGACCCCACAATCCTCCAGTAATGCTGCACTTTTTAAATACATGTAGGGGGTTTAGCACTGTTTTAATATCATCAAACCAATGAGGATGCAAACAAATCTACGGAGATCTTCCACCTATCTCTGTTACTGTAGCCCAAAAAAGAGCAAGATTTGCAGGCCACTGCTTTTGTGCAAAAGACCAAATAATATCAGATGTGCTCTTGTGGAAGCTCTCTCGTTCCAAGGAGGGGAATCGACCTCTTACATTCCCAGACACCTTGGCAAGAGAAACGGGACTTGCATGGGAAGAGCTTCCCAAGTCAATGGCAGAGCGAGCCCTTTGGAGCGAGTTTGTAAAGGCCATCTTGATGGCAGTCAAATGATGATGAGAATAAATGCTGCAATAGTGAAACAAATGACAGATGCCTAACAATATAAGGTGGGGTACAAGATCATTAATTGTTTCTGTAGACTTCCATTTTGCCATTGCTAAAATGTAGCTGTACCAACTTTGTGAAACAACACCACTGATTAAGGATCCCTCTCAACCAAGATGCTTTGCGTGCCTCTAGTCTATGTGCTTGTAGCAGAAATTTTAAGGTCACCGAAAATGACCACTAAAAAATACAATCCTCTTGAATTCTGCAGCATCCTCTCACTAATGCTAAAAGAAACAGTTCCTAAGAATTTCTAATTGACTAATGGTAGATCTTTAAAAGTTTTTTTTGTAAACTTGTTTATTTATCTTGGAAGAGAACCAACTGCATCCACAAAAGACCCTCAAAGCATTGTGCCCGAGATCGCACCTTCAAGAAGACAATAGATTATTGTCTGCCATATTGTAGCGATATTGCAATATTAATGTTTGCCAGCTGAAACGAATCCATTACCTTAGGCAAAGCAGCTGTCTTAGTGATACAATCCATGGAATCACAAGTTGGTCCCCAAATGCTTGATGGATAGAGAGCATCACCATGGCTTTCCTTTACAGTCTCAGGTACAACTGTAGCATGGTCAAACACCAAACAGTTGAAGGAACCATACACACCATCATTGATGTAGTACATGTAACCCTGAATACAAACAAACAAACAATAGTTGAAAAAAAAAAAAAAAAAAACAATAGTAAAGGTTTATATGTGAAAAGTGTTCATTTCCATGCAAATGTTCTACTACAGGTTAAATGAAAAAAAAGTAAGGATATTGAAACAGTCAGGGGAAGTTTTTATGGAGCGAGCCAGCCTGGTTTAGCAAGCTGGTTTCTTTTGTTTTTACAGTCTGATAGCTTGAACACAAAAGAACCCAGCCCACTAAACCAGATTGGCTCACTCCATATAAACAGGCCCTAAAAGTACAGATGGAATTGTAGAGATGATAAACATTAGCAAGCTCAAGTTCAATGTTAAATGAGGGCTGGCTCAGTTTATAGGTAAACAACTCTAATCATAACAGTGTTAAGTGTTAATAGAGGGCAAGTTACCGTTCATCATAGCCAGAAATCACAATGGTGTTTGACACCCGTTTAAATGTATATGCATACTGTTATATCCAGATTTCAATCGATCAGAATGTTTACATTGAAGTTGATAAAGATAAGTGCAATTTTGACACCAACATGCAACAAGTAATATTGAATTGCACTTTACGATGTCAGAATTACACTAATCTTTTACGACTGTTTCTATAGAAACACTAATGTAACCCACACTAATATTTTACTAGTTGTTATCTCTAGTCATTGTTTATGTTACAGCTCCATTGCTTGAATACACTTAGGCGCCTTACCACTTGATCTTCTTTAGGACAGCCAAGGGAAGCAAGCTTGTCTTTGTCAGCTTCTTGTAGTTGGTTGTATGGGACTTCCCTCTTTGCAAACACGTTGACAGCAAGAGTAAAGGCTGATGCACTGTAGAAACGTCCTGGCTCACCAATAATGCGAACTCCAGAGCTGACAGGGAAATGCTCCTCAAACAGAGGGTTCAAAGTATTGCACACCTAAAGTTTAGTATACGAGAAATTACAGTTAGTGTACATTTCAATTTGGCTAAATAGCACAAACAATTTCATTTACAAAAAATGATAATTTGTTGATGAAAAATAATTTTCTGAAAAGCAATATATTAGAACTATAAACACAAGAATGTAATTGTAGAAATTAAGAATCCCACTAAGCGAAATGTCAACGTTTAATGACGTCTGGCTCAGTTTATAGGTAAGCAACTCTAATCATATCAGTGATAATAGAGGGCAAGTTACCATTCATCATAGCCAGAAATTACATCCAACCCATCATGATTTGTATTGACAAACTTTGAAGATACAGTACTAACTTAAATAATACAATGTTTTATGGAAAAACTATGTAAGGAGTAAGATTAATTAACATTGTAGATTACAAGTTAACTTACATCTTCAAAAGAGATAGCAGCATCTGAGGTGCCTGGAAAACCTCCACCAATATCCAACAGCTTGAAGTCAAATCCAAACTGACCAGCAAAGTCAAAGACACTGCGGGCAGCAAGGACAGCAGTTGCAAAAGCACTTGCATCATAACATCCACTTCCGACATGGAAGCTACAGGAGAGAGAGAGAGAGAAAACAATTACAAAAAGATGTCCTGCAGAAATATCTATGATATTAAAAAAAATCATAAGAAAGTTACATAAAAAAGCAGCATAATAAAGTGATTTTCAAAAAACCCTACATGAAACCATTTCATTCTTCTGTTATACAATACATTGTTTAATAAAAATCATTGTATATCTATTATAATTCTGCATGCAAATATAAAATATCAAGTACAGTTGTATTAAAATAACAATTTAATAAAAAGTTGATCATAATATCAAAATGATGGTTATAAAAATGTGATATTTCCTGAAATAAGTCGATGAAAATAAAAATGCTCACCTCACTCCAACAACATTCAGTCCAAGATCTTGTGCAACCTTCAGAAGATGACGGCATTGTTTCAAAGGGGCGCCATACTTGATTCCAAGCTAAAAATAAACAAACAAACAAACAAAATTATCAGTAAAACAGCAATAATGAGGTAAATCAACACAAGTTTTGCAATGTTCAATTCCAGAAAATATCCACTCTTTTCAGAGATATACCCTCTGCACTCTATATTTTTCTTTCATACAAACTTATTCCTTTGGTGCCCTCCATTGTATATTTCACAATCATTCTGAAGGGAATGTATGTACATTTAATGAAACTGTACAATTCTTTAGACATCATCTTACCTGGCACAAAGATTTGGAGTCATCAGTACGAATGCGCAAAATCAACCTGTAAATTGACATCAAAGAAAAGCAAAATCAATGATAAACAATATAATGATAGTATATGGAGTTATAATTATTATCCAGTAATTTGTTTTGTAAAGTCAATGGCTTACCTAGCAGTTGGGTATAGTTTCTTGGCTTTGTGAAGTTCCATTTCATTGTCAAAAGTTGTCAAGGAAACATTGTGCTGAGCTGCAAACCTAAAAACAAACAACAAAACATTTTAACCCAACATTTGGTACTAGAAATAAAAATTCTCTTAACTCTTCAAGGCTCAGCATAATTGGTAAACAATTCTAATCATAACAGTTTTAATAGAGGGCAAGTAACCATTCATCATAGCCAATTTTTAATACATTAACAATCATCTTAACAATTACCAAGGAAGACCGGTTTGATCATATGTCATACCTGAAGTGTGACGCTTGCTTGCAAGGATTAGCATAGACAATTTTGGATGGTGAAACACCAAGGCCCAAAATGGTCTGGATCTCATTCTGGAATAGTAAGGACAGTAATATTGTGAGCAATCTTCACTTTTTGAATGGTTAATGGTAGAGTCACCTACTTACCTTGCTTGCACAATCAAACCCAACACCAAGGCCAGCTAGCAATTTGAGAATCATAGGATCATCATTGCATTTCATAGCTGAAATATGAATTATTTCACATAAGTTACAAAGAAATAGTCATCATTCTCTTTGCAGGACCAGACCATACATTATTTGAAGCTTTTTAAATATATTGGTGCACTGTATAGTCCATTAACAAACAAATCAACAGTATCCTAGGGAGAGTATATTGTTGTACTTTCACATTTCACAGTGCAGTACACGATGTAGATATAAAATCAACAGAAGAGGTTGATAGCATTAATCTTCCAGGCACATTTTCATATTGTATTCTTGTATTTTTCTAACTGTTAAACTTAAAATAAGTTTTCTTACCATAGAAAGGTTCAACTCTTGGAAGCAATTGAACCCACTGAAATTGAAACAATACAACTGTAAGAAAACTAATAAAAATACTAGTTCTAGAAAACTTACAACAATAATAGCTAATTCTATAACTACATTGCAATTTAGAGGTTAATCCCTCATAGCACTCAGTCATGCATGACATTGCATAATGCTGAATGGTATTCATTTAGTAGACTTTAGTTAATAGTAGCATTCATTTTAAATAAACATATACTTTTCTACAGCACAAGCTTTGTTTTTTACTTGAAGTTTTATATGCCAAGTAGTTACTGTAAAAGCTTCATAATAATTGTTATAGAACCTGGCATTTTGGTGGACTTCAATCAAACAGCTGACAAAGTGTTCACTGAAAGACAACAAGACAGTCTGCCTTGCCTTTTGTCTGCTTTTTGATTGATGTCCACCAAAATACCAAATAACGATTGAAGTCATTCTTACACAAAGTAACCAAAATATTTACAGGCTGAGTTCACTGTTTACTTTTTGGAAAGATAAAAAAAAGAGATTCTTAAATGGTCTACTGCCACCACCAGGAAAAGTCTTCTGGGAAACTTTTCCAGAAAAAGACAGTTATGCAGGAAAAAGATACAGTCTTGCTTTTATCAGTAACACATGATCACTTGTGTTATTTTTATGTTTTTGAACATTTCAATTCCATACAAGATTTGATAAAGTTTATTAAACTACAATACCTTTTTGTGCTTGAGGATCACATCAGCCATGTCTACAATATAGAAGGCATCATCAGAATCCTGAAAGGCAGAAAGAATTTGGTGTCCAATTAATGAACCCTAGTAAAGTAAGATAACAGTTGCTGAGGTGATTTGTTTCATGACTATTTTGTAGTTTGAATTTCCTTATTGTACTTGTTACACAGTTTATCATTTGAATGAATCCACAACATGCAACCTTTCATGTACTTCAAGTATTTACTATATGTGAAATGAATACTTGCCTCTCGCTCAAGAGAATGAAGTTTCTCTGTAACTATTTCCTTGTAGGAAATATGGTCTTTAACAATTTCGATATCCATTCCAGTCATATTCTGCTTCATATTTAGTTTAATTAGGCAGTGGGTCTGAAAGGAATACAAATTGTTGTATAATTGGCAAGGCAATTGAACATATTGGAACTCAAAGCAAATCCTCACCAATAAAGCAGACTTTAATTTTTCTGTTAACTTTTGCCAATGGAACAAATTTGAATGTTTAGGATAAACTTGGAGAGAAAACTAAACAAACTAATAATTTTCAGGGTATGATTGACAGACTTGCAATAATGCTTCTCGCATGTTTATATCAACATGATAGTCTTCAGTATCAGACTAATTCTTTGAGCAGATGTCAGCACAAGTTTGAGATGGATACAATTGTAACTTTCTGTGCGAGTAGGAAAATCATAATCAACATGCTGGCTATACTTCGTCCAGCCTTGTAGCTGCTGGTTGCTAGGGGATAGGAACAGTCTAGTTATTTTGGGTACACTATGCAATGGCAGTGTTGCATAATCAATAATGTACTGATACATCAAAACCCTTTTTCAAGAATCAGCAAAAATAAAGATAGCACGACAAAACTGTACATATACCAATAGTCCAATCAGTATTAAACACAAATGCTTTTTGGAAATGTAAGCTTGTTTGATAAAGTAAAATTTAAATTTGATTATGTAACAGAAAGTACAAATTTTTATCCCTAAGCCTGGCCAAGTAATATGATATACATTGGGTAAACCAGTATTAACTACTGCGCCATTACGTAAAAAACGCTTATAATACATCATCACATTCAACTTTGGAGCAAAAAAGTTACCAAAATATCATAAGGATGTCAATTTGCTCTAACATTTTATTGTTGTTCTTTACAAATATATTCAATGCAACTTCCAAACCCCTTTATACAGAAAACAACATTACAATTCAAAAAGCTGGAAATAAGAAGATTGATATAAGCAAAATGTTTTGAGTTTTTCGCACTCTGCTATTCCCAGGTTGCAATTCCTACAGAGTAACACAGAGGATTGAATAAACAAACAGCAAACACACTCCTAACAAAATCTGTAATGCACTAACCGATTTATATTACGCAAGCAAGACAGACTAGACTGTGATAAAATTTGTATGTTCGAGAATCATAGCAACAGAGACTAAAAATACATTGAAGCATTAAATTTAAATTTTTATAAAAACCTTAACATGAAAACCGCCATGAATATATTAATCGAATTAGCATTTAGTAAGCAATTTGATTTCGCAGTATTTCGACATCAAATATTGACATTTTACCACCAAGTTTCTAACATTTTATTACAATCATTTTACACCTTGGCTTACCAGTTATCAGTCCTGTTTAATAAGCCCTTAGCAAATGTCAGCTCGGTTCAGTGTCGACGTTGAAGTCAAACTCGAATTTCTTCTTCTTAAGAAGTTGGTCTACGTCAGGATACTTTGTGAATTTTAGCGAGGCGTGGGTCTGTAAAATAAAGCGAAATTACATAAACGAACAGATGAAGATTAGCCTTTTAAAGTATGGATTGAAAACATCAATAGTTTCAAAGCAAGAAGAAGAACAAACATGGACAAAATGTCAGAGGACGACCGAAAAACGTGGTCTTTAAATATTCGTCATTTTCTGTGCAAGAAATACAGTAATTTTACTTACTTTGACCACCCTTGAAGAGAAGCAACACGCGATAACCTTTAAACGAGAAATGTTGACAAAATTTCTGTGAAAGGGTTTAAAAAAAGAGGACGAAAACCTTCGTCATTTCCAAACCACGATTCAATATGTCCGACTGAAGTCTGAAAGAAAGGAACGCACGGCGCCTATATCCTAAAGCCTACCGCGGCTTGATTGGCCAATTACATCACGTGACAAACATAGTTGCATGTCTATGACGTAATTAAAAAGGGAGCCCGCAACCTGTTTGAAATCTTGAAAGTCAAGTTTTTCCCAGTTTATACATTCTTGTTTGATTTTTTTGCGTTTTAATTCAAGTGTTTTGTTTTTGAACATTTTTGAACATTGATTCCTTACAGTGTAGACACTTCAACCAAGAGCACTTGGCATTATTTATATTTATATTTTCTGAGCTTAATTTCTACTGCTTCAAACCCTCTCAGTGCTCTGAAAAAGTAGTGATCCGAAATAATATTTCTAATCAATTCACTTAGAGGATTCAAGTTCTAAAAGTATTGCAAAAAACACAACGTGGTCCCGGTTGGAGTGTCCTCACTGTAATAAGACTTTTACATATCAATGAAAAACTAGACGCATATCATTACAGTGTCTGCGTTTGCATTTTTTTATTACCCCCACTGTAGCTGTCTTGTTTTGAGTGGCCTTGAATAATATGCTGAATAATGCAAAATAATGCACACAAAAAACCTTGAAGGAAGAAATTGAATTCTTTTACAAGATTACAAAGGTTTCATGAAAAAAAAAACTGTTTTAAGGGCTATGAACTGGATGCCTAAAGTATTTACATTTTATGTACAGCAGAACCCCACATTATGACCACATCTACCAGCCCAAGAGATTGTGTTTTTAGACTCTTTATTGGCGCTCCGCTATCAGGTTTTACGTGAATTTCTTTAGAGCTTTTTTGTAAAACTTTCTTCTTCACAAATCTGTCTAGAATAAGAATATGGTTTTGCTGGAGTTTGAAACATAATTAATCCAGTTAGTTGAGGGTAGCTGTTCTTCAATCTTTTTGTAAAGTCTTTTTTCATGTATTGTAACGTCTTTATATGATTTGCCAGTATTTATGGAAACATGTGTCCAACAGGCAACACTTCTCCTTTTCCGCGTTCTGTTTGAAATTTAAAGTTTTCACAATTACATCATCTTCGACTATATGTAAGCATTTGCCAGAGAGAATATAATTGCACTGACACTGGCACTGACACATTGACACTTTTGTATTCGATTAATAGTAATTATTTATCTCTTTTGATATTTAGAAATCACTTTTCCTTGACGCCAGACATAAAGCAGCACAATGCAATTACGTACTATATTGAGAATATTTGAACATTTACATAGCTCTTTGTTTTGAATCTCAATTTGATTAGTTTTCATTTGTTTTACTTGACATTAACCCCCGTTAACATAAAAAATTGCTTCAGTTTTTGTCATCACTGAAATTCTATTTTAATTTATGAAAACTATTGAAAATAGCCGTGACTTTAGTACATGTTGGCAAATTGAACACTAATATGCACAAAGTTTAGTTGAATATGTAAGAAATAAATGCCGAGAAAGGAGGCAATGAGCGATATAAAGCCAAAGGGGCCGTAGGCTTATATGTGCATTATCGACGCGATCTGAGGGATTTTTTACATCATTGTTCAACCCCTAAAGAAGAAAAATGTTGTAAAAAATCCCATTACATTGCATCGCTGTGGCAGTATTAAAGGTTCTTACAAGCCCCCTCAGCCCTCCTTCTTGATCCACCTGACTGCAGACTGAAACAGAAGTTGCATGTCATGATTTTGGTATCTTTTAGGGATGAAAAACTTGTGAAGCCACGCCCTTTTGAAAAACGTCCGGTATCTTTTAGGGGTATTTTTGAAAAAGTCCGACGAGTATCCCCGATCGTTTATTCCCGGAGTCCCCCCCTCCCCGGGGATCAAAGCTATGGACTCAAATGCTGATTCATCGTTTCATTAAGTATTCCCTTTGGGTTAGGGGAGAAGACGGATGTGATCACAATCAACAATGCAAGTTTACTTTCCAATGAATTTATTTAAAAACTCATCATCTATATTATTCTGTACAAAAGCAAAAATAAATATATAATGAAACATGGTTTATATATAGCTCTATTTCTATCGTTATCATGATCTGACATAATTATTACTTTATTAGTGGTAATTTAATTATTTACATAATCACTGGAAATTATCATATTTTATGGATATAATTTTCACTGTATGATACAGAGGATATTGACAAAAAATTGGAAAGAGTTTTATTCAATGATGTCTTACTGAAAATTGGTTAGAAATAAAACAATTGTAAATTTAAGTTATGTTTCACCTAGTGTAATGATCTGCCTCAGTTGGGATGCTAACTACTGACCTCTCATTTTCTAGACAAGGCTTTGAGAGAGCGAGTAATGCTCTCTCTCATGATCTATACTCCCTTTTATCTAAAATATACTTGATGAAACAATTACTTACTGCATATACAGAGTGACACAAAACAAACTTGTCTAACAAACAATAACTAGGGAAAATTCCATGTAAGCATGTATAGGACATGTAAGAATGAATGGTGAAATAGATGGATGAGGATGAGATAAATTGCATGGTTGCATGGGTGACAGTGCTCTTTAGAAAGATTGGTTATGCAAAATCATCTTCAAACTGATGTGTCCATAATGGCAGGAAATGCAGCCACAATTCAATCCATTGAATCCAAACTAGCTTTTGATTAGTCACCATATACATACTGAACAGTCACATAAATGTACTTTGTAATGTTTGTGGTTTTCACAGCTTTTTTCCAAGGTATATGAAAAGACAGTCTTCCTAATTTTTTGTCTTAAAATTCACAACTAAACTATTTTTTTATATAAATATCTACATTTTTGATTGTAATTCATACACACGACCAGATAAGATCTTGTTTGTGGACATAACTTAGATTGTAGAAAAAAGCATCTTTTTTCCTTCTAGCAAGTTATACACACTATGGGTGCTTTCAATATATACAAATAGCAATAATTTGTAAATATTTTTTATTTGTATGCATTTTTGCAGTGCTTCTGGTGACAAGTATCATGGATTGCTACTTCAAAAGGACAAAACAAAGACTGCTTCAAACATTCATGTATTCCAATGGTATTATTTATGGCAGTATTCCAATGAATTGTACTTGTAAATGCACATCTTATCAGCTGTTCTACTAGCATATAAAGAACATTTGTACTGTTTATTTAGTACTTATGTGCATGTCGAAGTCTGTTGGAACTAATGGCATTATTCCACTTCTGACTCTGCAGAGGAGTATACTATCCAGTTGATAACACACAACTGTCACCTTCCCACTTTTAAGACCCAGGACTTGTGGTTGACACTATGTTTGATAATCTGCCAAAAGAGCTCAACGACATAGCCATGGATGGAATGTTCTGTTGTACAGCATTGCTAGTAACTATTGGCATTGGAGCCAAACCTGAAGACTGCATGGCAGCAATCTGATTAAGTTTGCTCATTTCAAGTTGCCATCCAGGAACTTTCTTAGCCGTCATGTGTCTTCTTGCATGTTTGGTTAAGTGGTCTGACCTCATGAACTTACGGCCACAGAGTGTACATGTGAATCTCTTTTCGCCAGTGTGGGTACGCTTATGTCGAGCTAGCTCATCTGACCTTGCAAAACGCCTGTCACATCCTTCCCATGTGCACGGAAATGGTTTTTCACCTATATAAGAATTAAAATAACAAAATATTAATTTATGAGATAAAAAATACAAAAATAACAATAAACGAAAATTACGAAAAAAAATATTGTATATATAAAAACAATCCCATGCGTGATTTTTTTTCTAAAATTATAAGCTTATGTTGCGTTAAAACATGTCAAATTTCAAAAAATCAAAAATTTCAAAAACAATTATTTTGAAAATAAAATATAAAAACAAAAATCAAAAATCTTGAAACGATGTAACCAAATAAATAATTACAAAACCGTTTCAAATCACAACAACGACAATTTTGAATTTCAACATTAATTTTATCTTCCTTTCGAGAGGTTTTATCAATGTCAAGTTCACTTCGCCAAGTTCACTTAAAATTCCATCAAAAAATTCAAAATATATTTTTTATGTCGTGGAAAATTTGATATTACCGAAGTCTAAATGCTGGCGTGTACAGTTATCAACAAAGAAGTCAAAGGACATATCGTGAGCTCAAAGTCCGTGACAAAAATTGTGAATAAATGATCACGGGATCATACAAAGCCCGCGCTTTCTGGCCTTGAGCACTCACTGTTCACGTGCGTCCATTGTTCTGACATGACTTGTACACAGTGTTTTTATATTACGTCACAATAATTTGGGGGTGTGTGTCGAGGGAGTGTAAAAGGCCTGCACGAAGTCCGAAAGAATTTTAATCTTACACTGTTTGTATTATTTTCGATTAGAATAAAAATCATAAGGAAATAAAAAAAATTGTTAGAAAATCAACGTTTTGAATATTTGGTTGGTCATGACAACGCATTGCCGCCGTTTTCAAATGTTTTGTTTGATGAGTCCAAAGTACAACTACACTGACCTGTATGTGTACGAAGATGGGCTTTCAAATGGGAACTTTTGAAGTACGTTTTTCCACAGTTTTCGTAAGTACAGACGTGATTTCTTCGTCTTCCAGCTTGATTCTTTCCGTTATCTTGTAGATTTTGTACATTGTGTTGTCCTGTGATAGCTACCAAGTTATTTTGAGCGAGTTGTAGTGGGACGATTCCTGGTTGATCGCTTCCATTTACAGGATACACGATCATAATAGGTCCAGCGGGAAGGTTTGTACCGTTTGGTAATAGTAACTGATTGAATCCTAACACTGTTGGAACTGTTGATGAACTGCAACTCGTAGTATTTGATGAATGTGAGAGAGCCGTTGCGGCGGTAGAGGATCGTATTTCGGCGGCGTCTTCGCTATCGCGACTCTACAAAACAAACAATTTAGGTTAACTTTTAACATCAAAACACCACCAAAATGTTAGAATCTGGGCTCGGTTATACTGTTTAACAGTTTAAAGTGATTAATTGTACTTACTTTCTCTGTATAGTCACTGTAAGCGAACGATTCAGTGCTGGTCGACGAGCACGTACTGCTGAGCGATGCACTCGATGAATTCCTACTTATCGAGGAGTTTCCCGAGTCAGGACTTGCAATACTTCGTTCTGGAGTCGGTGGAGACCATCTACTGATAGCAAGTAAGGATTGAACGGCATCCAGATCCACATTACTGTTTTCTTCAGACTCAACGTAATGTTTGTTATAATTACTTTGAATTTCCTGTGGTACAAATAAAGAAACATGCTTGAGTTGCGATTTTATAACTCACATTTCCCCGAAAACAACATAAAACGATTAAAACAATCCTTACTTCCATGTCTTTCGAGTCACTAGAAGGCGTAGAAGGTGGAGAGAGAGGCAATACTTCCATGACCTTGCTCGTATTTCGAGTAACACCAACGAAAACACTAGTGTTTTGTTATGGTCGTAGCTTGCGAGTTGAACTTGGATCAGTAGCCATGATCATGCAGGAAGAGGGGCGTATATGTGGGCTGGACCAATCAGAATTCACCATATATAACTTTGACCAATCAGCGCGAGGCTAACATGTGAACAGTTAGTGGAGTAAACCCTCAGCCATGTGGAAAAGCAAAATAAAAATGACCTTTGGACTCAAGTTGTGTTGACATGCAGAAATAGAAAACACGCGCACATGACAACTCACGAGTACTTGGGAGAGGGGAGTTTTGCTTCGCTGACTCATCAATATCGCTTCGCTTCTCAGGGAATTACCCCCAAAAATTATAAATAAATACTAAAAATGTATTCTCACTTTCAATTAACAATTCAAAGAAATGAAAATGACTAAAACTACCATTTTCAGCGATTCGTGAAGGCGTTGTTTAACCTGCTATTTGCTTTCTTTCTTTGGAAATGACGGGCCGGTGATCCCATTTAGGTGTTGCCAGGGTGTCGCCTCTCCCTTTAGAGACACACCCAAGATAAAAAGCGTCTAAATTTCGACAGCTTTTGATGAAATGAAACAATTTTGTAATCAGTTTATGAAGTGCTGTTCCGTCTAGTTGACATAAAAAATAATACTAATAACCTGAATGAATCATGTAACATATGAGTGTGAAATGGCGTAAACTTAAAATGCTGGAAATAAACCTGAAATAAAAATAACTGAATTTGTAGTTTGAAATAAAAGGCGGAGGTCAAAGAAGAAGGAGGCAAAACAAAACTAAGGACACACGACAAATAAGAGGACACACCCAACGATAATAGTAACAAAAGCGATGTGATGATCAATTTTTAAAAGCACTACTTGTGTACATAACTGTACTTTTTTAATTGCATGGATATCATTCTCATTCTTTCCTCTCCCGAGATGTAAGCCTGCTCATCTACCAAATATCGAATAGATGGAGCACCGGCGGTTGCTTTTTCGTTTCTTTTTTTTACTACAGTGTCATTGCCTCCTACATTCACAAAATTTTTGATGCGATCTTTGAACGTAGAACAACATCGGTGCAGACCAGCTATAGATGAAATTCCGTGATATTCCTGGAATTTGCACAACGGGTAAAGAATATGCCATTTCAGTATTCACAAATATATACAACCTGTCTGGCCTTGGTGCATGACTTTAATATTTGGAGTATAGTGTCCCATATTCAACTTTTAAAAAATCCTCTATAGCTCCCGTGGTGGGGGGGGGGGGGACTCCGAGGATAAACGATCGGGGGTGCTCGTCGTATCTTTTAGGGGTAAAAATTGACGATTTGGTATCTTTTAGGGTTTGAAAATATGAAATTTGCCAAATTCTCACTTTTTAGTATCTTTTAGGGGTTGAAAGCCACTGAAACTAATGATTTTGGTATCTTTTAGGGATGAAAAACTTGTGAAGGCCCGCCCTTTTGAAAAACGTTTGGTATCTTTTAGGGGTATTTTAGAAAAATTCCGACGAGCATCCCCGATCGTTTATCCCCGGAGTCCCTCCCCCCTCCCCCGGGCTATAGCTACATTTACCCAAGTACATCACTCGAGAACTGATCGTCTAGGGGATCACTTTCTGTGTGTATCCATATGATATCTAAACCCGGGACTTAAAGAAGTTAATGAATTGAAATGAGCTATTAATTGTTGGCACTTGTTTTTGGATGTTCGAATTGTATATGAGTGACGTCATATCAGACAACTGGCGGTGAAAATAAATTTTTGAAAATTGAAAACTGCTACCGTTGACTCATGTCTTCTTTTCAAAACAATCATGCAGAAAGTTAATTACAATTAGACAATGATATCGAGTTACAGCTGGCCAATACTGACATCAAAACTTAACCAAATTAAACTAAAGCTATAGGAAGTTCACCGACCAGCTTCCTATTAAACAATTTTGCGCTTCAAATGAACACTAGTTTAGCAAATATGTACTGAAGCTAGAACACTTCGTCAAACTGTTGAATTCAGAGCTTGTTTTGTCAATTCATTCAGTCCCTGGGGGTTAAGGGGAGGGAGGATTACTCGCCTATATTTGCTACAAGTGGATGTTTCAGTTCACTTATTTCTTAGATAGGGCGGGAGCAGCCACGTCATAATTCCGCTCTGTTTAGTCGGTATATTATAATCAAATGAAATAATTTCTTCTAGAATTGAAGCGATTTAATCGATCACAAAAATTCCCAGATATCAAGGGCGGATCGATGTGAAGATTGTAGAATCATCGAAGAGGAAGCCGTGAAGTGAGCAACAAAGACAAGAAGAACTGAGGACATTCAAGACTTGTAGGAGCAGAAAAAGACTTTAAAAACATGGAAAACTGAAGACTAAACAGGGACCGCGAAGCATATTGAAAAGTAGGGGGGCCTGACATAAAGAAAAATCAAATATATGTTTTAATTCACTTTATTATTAATATTTTTTGGTACAAACAGTGGGGACGCCGCGGAACACCAACTCCCCCCCCCCCCCCCCCCCCTCCCGTTTCCACGGTCTCTGCGAAATTGTGAATGATATCCCATAATCAATATTTGAACATCAAGGAAGCACACGGCTACATGAGTCTAACATGTAGAAACTCTAGACTGTCAAATGCCGGATATATCGCGGATTGCTGTGAAACATTTGTCAGAAGTAAGAATTGGGGGTTAGATGTGTTAGAGCTGGTTAGAAGCATGTCTTTCACGATGATCATCCAGCTCAGGACGAGGATCGAACGTGACTCAAATCACCGGCGATAAATCAGGATAAGTAAAACCAACTGAAATGTTTACATATTCATGCTTGAATATTATCCATACATGAACACATTGATTCTTCGTGGGGGAGTCTTGTGTATGGTCAATGTGGTTGAGCGTGCCGCAAATAATCCCACTATAGATGATCCATTTATTGAAATGAAAATTAATGATAAACGAAAAGAAAATGCAATATATACAAACGTCGATCGGAGCCAGAAAAAGCTGTTTTTTTTCTTTCATTCGTTTTCTGTTTCCGGAATTTTGATTCTAGAACCTGAGACGTTTCTGTAAAAAACTGATATTATCTTTGAGACAATAAGAGGTCTTTCATTTTTTTTTCTTTCACCGACTGTATTATGACGTGAAAAGCAGCTGTAGTATATAACTGTGATAACTTGGAAAAGAAAATAGCACTTGACTGCATGCAGGCAATGTTTTTGTGCTGCCGAGACTTCTTTTGTTATATATCATTGTACACGGAACATATCAGATTTTTTATTTTTAGCAATATGAGCACTAGCAACTGTTAACCGCACATACTTACTTTAACTGCGGTTATAATTTTTAGCACGAACGAAAATCATTGCTCTCCTTCCCGAAAAAAATATATGTTCAAGTATACATACATATTGCAACTTGGATGCAGATACTCATTAGGGATAGCCATCAGCAAAGGATTTGTACGATAACTCAGTATGTTAACTTATAAAAGTAATCTCTTTCTGGAGTTGAAGGAATCGAATGGACTAGCAATAATAATCAAAACATCTGTTTCTAATACTTTGAAGAAATGAATAAAGGGAAAGAATTAAGTTAAACGAGATTTGAAATCTGGCTCACAGGCATCAAATGTTTTATACATTTGATTGCTGTGATCTGGTTTTCTGCTCGTACTCTGGACGAGCACCAACGCTGGCGTTTCTATAACACAGGAAGCCCAATTTGGACCGATTTCAACATGCATTTCAACACAGCATGAAAATAGCCATACATGGTGCTCAGTTCAACCAGTGATCTATACAGTCATATTCATTGATTGTACTGAGACTCTTTATCAACTACTTTTTGAAAAGTCATGCAACAGATACAGTTCAAATAATATAATATTTTAATTTCAAATGAGAGTATTTCCACTGTTACAAACAGTTTTTAGTGCGCATATATCGTACGTTCCATGTCCCACATGCGGTGCTGTAGTTTGTGATACGCTGGGTTCAGTCCTCAGCTGGATCACAAAGCCTCTGTAGCTCACTCTGCATGGAATTATGAACCCCTAATGGACATAGACGACATACATAGACTCTGTAGTTACCGTTGTCTTTATTACAACTATGAACAATGTCGTACTGAATTCTGATTTTGCTAGTGTCGTTAAGCCTGATTTTCATTTGAGACCTGACATACGCATCACGAGTTTTTGAGAGCGACTCTATCAGCATGCCAGAGTGTACTTTATGTGATTAATTTAGCCAATAGCTGAGTTTACTTATGCTAATATGACTATGTACAAATGAGAATCAGCTTTGATTACTTGCTAGCAAGTCAGCAATGTCAACAGCTGCAGTTTATATGAAACTATATAAGAATAATGTTAAAGGAATAAAAGACGCGCGCGCGTGCTTTATCGAGAAATTTTCTCGATAAAACACAGCAAGCAAGTTTTTTTATTCCTTTTATAAAATACAAATTGACAAAATAGAAGCAAGAAGTCAAAAATAGCTGACGTGTGCGTGCTTTGTGCTCTCATAAAGCACGCGCGTTGACCAATCAGAGCGCGCGGTATATCTTATTTATTTTATAATGTGGGCTGTAAGTCAGAAAACTGTAGAAGGTTGTTATGTTTACCCTCAAGTTGGACTATTAAATATGTATTGTAAAATACGCATGAGCAACTATAGCTAGTAATATCTTTTTTAATAAAAAACAGGTACATAATGATACTTGAGAATGTCAAAATTACAAATAATGGTACTCTGTGAGCAGAGGAAGTTTTGATGATATATAAAGACATGATCACCTGCCTTCACACAATACCAATTGAGTTTTAAAAGCATTTTAGAACAAAAATGTTCATACTGACATAATCTCTCTCATTATCATTTTATGGAAGCTCTAGTAATCAAACATCAAAGTTTTTAATGTTGATCTAGCAGTTAAGATCCGTCCATGCCATGCGCCTCATTTGTGGGAGGAAAAGCAGTTTTTGAAGACAGGTACGATTCTGGGGACTCTGGTACTTGCGAGACTATAACTCCAACATGCCTGACTCAAAACAGCTTTTGTTTCACTCAAAAAAAGGCTTGATACCTGACCGCTCTGCTGGGCTTGCACGGAATACTAGATCAGCGCCTTGAACGGTTGTCTATTATTCTGTTATTTTATAAGTACTGTAAAAAGATTGTGCACTAACGTTGTAATATACAACGCCGTCGTTTGTCAAATGTTTGGCTTGATTACATTATTGATTTGGCCTTTTCTTGAAGCCATTCAGTGATCAATTTCTCATTGGCTTTCATCCATGCAATGCTTGACCTGATTCCTTCGATTGCTTTTTTAGTTGCACGGAGCGAGGCAAGAACCTCCTTGTGATCGTTGACAAAATCCTCCACCTAGTAGTAAATACAGGACACAGTTATCAAAACGGTAGCCGTATACCCCTATACGGCAAATTTGATTCATTCATGGATAACTGTTCGTAAATCACAGGACGAAAAAATTGAATCAAAACGGTAGACGTATACCCCTATACGGCAAATTTGATTCATTCATGGATAACTGTTCGTAAATCACAGGACGAAAAAATTGAATTCCCAAGGAATTGCGTGGGAAATGTTCCCATATAAAACTTAACTTTGAATCCAATATTGGAATTGATATCACTGTCCCAACGATAACCCAAAATAAAACCATTGTAGCAATCTTATTTTTTTCCCTATATTAAATAATTGGTTGATAATCCATCTCATTCACATGTTTGTGAATTAATTATTGGACAATTTCTCCCACCCCCTCCTTTTCTTCCTTTCACAGACGACACTCCTCAACCCCCTCGTATTCCACTTAGTTCTGCCATTCTAACAAAGATCTCGTAGCTTCAGACCCTGGAAAAGTAGCTATCACACTGTCTCAGCCAGAATCGACAATCGAGATACTCACTTGCTTTAGGTGAAATTCATCGTTAAAGTTTCTGGTAACAGCCGTTATCAAGTAACCAATTTCCATGGGATCCTTACCAATTCTGGTGGGAATACAAAAAGAAAAATTAAGGTGATGTAACAATCAGTATGCGGAGCAAAACAATAGCAATTTGAGGTTTTTAGGTGTCTTAAAACCATCAAATAGAAAACTTGCCTGTCGATGATTTCGTTGAAGTGCTGCCTTACGAAGTCCCAGGTAATCAAACGTCCATGTGAATGCGATCCAATATTTGCCAGAGCGCTCAGAATGTCCTGTCCACGAATTTTACTTGCGTCCAAAGTGTTTTCCAAAAATCTTGGGTAAAAAATGTGTACTTAGTAATACAGTGTTTACAATTGCTTGTTTGTGTAAAGGCAGAAAAATCAATAACAAAATTATTGATAAATTACAATTCGCATAAAATATGGAAAAAGATACAGTTTGGCAGGAATCTGTTGGTTAACTACAGTGAGTCGTTGATGTCGATGTATATGCTCAGTTTATTGTTTGTTTGTCTGTTATTTTTGAGTACTCATTTATCTATTTGTTTCACTGTTTGTGTGGGTGTTAAGTTTATGGTCATTTGTTGTAAACGTGAGAACGTTTCTGATTAGCCTAATAGAGTCATCCTTAGACTCACCACCGCCCAGTGTGTGGCTAAACTTGTTATTTATATACGCAATGCACAATGCATATCGCTGATTACCTCGATTGCAGTGCAGTATCTACTGTTGCACTTAGAGCCCTCAGTAGACGAGATTTCTCAGTTGCGTCGATTGATTTCTGGTACTTTTCCCAGAGGAATTCCCATTCCTTGACACCGCCGTGTTTGATTGCTGTATGGAAAACAAGACCACGGACATGCTTTCCCACCACGAATCTGAGAATGAAAAAAAATAATAAATACGAAAAAAGGAGGTGTGGGGGGAGGGGGGAGGAGGCGACGGATCTTTTAGGGTCGAAAATAAGATCCTCGCGTACCGTTTAGGGGTTCGGCTTACTCGGTAACTTTTAGGATATATTTCTTGTATTAGGCTACACATACAACTTCGCAAAAGTTTAAAAATCGGCCCCAAAAAGACAAAATGTTTGATGCGATCTGGAGACTATTTTTTGTAATTTTGAACAAATAATTATATTTGATTACTTGCTGTCGTACCTAATAATAAAAGCAAATCGGTCCATAAGCAAAGAAATAAGATTACCTTTCATCTGCCATCATTTGGTTAAATGAATTCAGACATATTTCAACAACCTCTTTGTCCGAATGAGCAGCAAGGCTTGACAGCACACTGCTTCGTAAATACCTGAAATCAAAATATAAATACTGCCATTTCACACAAAAAGGTTTGAAAACTAGCAGCGAGAAGGAGGCTTTGTAAAACGCACTGTCACATTTCGGGCTATCGTTTCTTTCATTTGGGGGAAATTGTTTAGAAACAAAAAGATATCGAAAAGCATTCAAATTGTACATACTACTTGGATTATCGCTTTAACCGCTTTGTGCCTCAACACGTGTCAATATTGATAGACTGTATGCAGACGATGTATTTGACTACAATAATAGTAATAATGATGGCATTCGACAAACATTGACATGGAACGTTTTTGAGTAATTTTCTCCCGGGCGGAAGGGGACTCCGAGGATGAACGATCGGTGAAGCCCGTCGGAATGTAAAAAGATACCAGACGTTTTTCAAAAGAGCGTGGTTTCAAGTTTTTCATCCCTAAAAGATGCCAAAATCATGAGTTTCAGTGCTTTTCAACCCCTAAAAGATACCAAAAAGTGTGGAATTTGGCAAATCTCACATTTTAAACCCTAAAAGAGGCGAAATCGCTAATTTTTACCCTAATAGATACGACGAGCATCCCCAATAGTTTACCACCGGAGTCCCACCCCAGGAAATTTTCTTTTGGGTTTTTTGTTTCAGATTGTACACATACATGTTATTTTACGAACACGCTTATTTGCACATAACGGTGACTGAAGTACTCAAACACATTCTACTGTGATCTGTTTACTTACTGTTTCAAAATATCACCATCGTTTTCCCATCCGACATATTTCTCTAAGGGTTTCATCTTCTTCAGCATGTATTTCTAGTGATAAATGAACAATATAGAGCATGTAAAATGTCGGTTAGGGAATGACAGTGCCAATGAGGACGATGAAAGTAGGAATGGTGGAGAAGAAGATTTTCTTGCTGTCTTGCAGATTGTCTAGTTCTGTCTGACAAACAAGTGTACGACTGGGACTGGTTGTACAAAGCCTGAATAGAGCTATCCACAGGATAAATCCCTATCCAATGGATCAATTTTAAAGAAACCCTATGGAGAGGATAACTTCATCCAGTAAATAAGAAACGATAGTTGACAACATTGGTACAAAGTTAGATAAAGTTTCAAATATAGTGATAATAGAGGGACTCGAAACCGCCCCCATGTACGCCTAAGGGTCGGGACCAGTGGGGACCAATCATAGGAAAACTTAGCCTGTGTACAACCGTTCTCACCCCTCCCCGTACTGGGAAAATTTGGGGGGGGGGGTAGGGTGAGATGTACCCAGACTAAGGAAAACTCGTCACGATAGCTTTCTTTTAGTGTGTAAAAGTATATTCTGATAGTGTATTAAATAACTATAAACCAATGGAAAGACACATGCAAAAGGATCGGAGATGTAATTGGCTAAAATTACCTCGTAGTCACTGTAAACAGGCTTCATACTAAACATAGAGCCAATGTATCCCAAGTTTCTTAGACCACTTGCCCATGGAACGTAGTCTTTTTCTTTGTCCATGTACGAAGTGAACTCTAGTGCTGTCTTCATTTCAATATAGCCAGCTCTGAAAAAAAATGTACAAAAAAAATTTAAATTCGTAAATAACTGACAATGAGTTGCACTCTTGGGTTGTTTTCAACGGAGGGTTCCCAACCGCTCATTTCCTTTACCTTGCGTGAATGTAATGTGTTACCAACAATATTTTCTTACCTTGCAAGGTTAAAAGAATCGTCTAGTAAACCACTTCTGTCTGTAGGTGCAAATACCTGGATGATAAAATACATAGTCATTATTAACATTTTGTTTTTAAATTAACCAGCTGTTTTGCAAGCCACTAGCTTGCTCAGGTTATTTGGTCAGCCAGATTCGCATGGTGTATAAGGCCTATAGGATCCTGTAGGGGACTCAGGGACGCAGTCTCTGATCACAACCCGCAGCCTATAAGTATACACTTACCGTATGGTCTTCATTAAGCTGTTTGATGAGGTTTTGCCAGTTTTGTTTGTCGTAGTTAACACGATAGTAGCCAACTTGTCCTACGTTAGCTTTGATCCACTTGCTTCCAGTTGGAATATGGATAGCATCTGAAATGTAACATGAAGATGTATGAAACATTGTACTGAGAACCAATAGTTTAAATCATTTCAACCAAAGTAAAACAAAATAATCATAAAATCTTTAAAAATATAATCGAAAGTAAAGCATTCGTTTCTATGGTTACCTGTGCTATTTTTCACCCAGATGATCTTAGGCTCAGGTTGGTCAGCGGTTACGTATGTCAATGGCACAATCCAGTTGTAGCTACACAGAAGTACACATAGTATTTTAGTTTTACGAAGTATCAAATTACGAACACGCGGTTCTACCTACTGCCTTCTAAAGCTACAAACAATTGCTGTAATAACGACAACAGCTAAATTCTATGATTGTATGTATGTATGATTTCGAGGCTGGAGTTGATTTAAACGTTACTGTTAACTGGACTATTAGTAGACTATTATTATTATTGCTTAATTTGTTCTCCAAATATCTTTCAAAAAACATACCGTTGCTAGCTTTACCCCTGAATTAAATCAATTAATACAGCGATTTTACAAACCCTTTGATTGAATCCTGGTAAGTATCATCCGTTGGGCGTACGTCTCTAAAGAATCTATTTTGTTGTACAAGTTTTGTAGCCCCGTCTGTTGATCTGGCGGTGGCCTGTGAGTCCATGATGGTAAGGACTGGATATCCTTCTTGTTTGATCCATGTATCCATGACAGCTTTGACATCGAGACCATTAGACACCTACCCAGAGACGGTATGTGACGTCATCACCTGATTTTTTTAAAGTATTCGACTTTGAAAGGGGGAGGAGGGTTCATGGACACCCCCTAAATACACCAAAAAGTGTTACACGCACGATACGATACTAACAAGTTGTGTTTAAAATGAAACAGAGTTCACAAACCACTGAAACAGTTTGCTACAACAACAATACAATACAGTGGAAAACATAAATTGAAAACTTCAGTTATATGTACCTTGCTAAGTGAGCTCCATAAGTCATCAGCCTCAGCGTTAGCGTATCGATGCTTTGTAAGATACATCTGAACAGAATAATACTCATTGTTAGTAGAGCACTTACAACACAACTTACAGTTTAGAATGCCAAAATAAATGGGCCCAGATCTTGAGACAAATTACAGCGTACATCGTCCCTCCCCAATTAACGTCAGTATCACTAACGTCACTAAACGGTACTGTATAACTTATCTACACATTTTGCAAATGTTTTCCTAGAAACACCGACGCAGTACAATCTAGTATATCTGTGACGAAATTCATTTCGTATACAACGCTTTACTAAGATAGCCATACAATCATATATTAAATTTGCATAATAATAGTACTTAAAGCTTCATTTAGCTTATTTCATTTAGTACATTACATTAAGTACATAATAGGGCGTTCCTTACGAACAATACATCTATACCTTAGTCCAATAGTATTCGTTTAAAGTAAGTATAGTTTTGTTTTCATCCTGTGTAAATATATTTGATCTATTGTTATTTTTTGGGTATATATACGCCCAACGCGGCTCGGTGGCGACAGACAGAGACAGAGAGAGAAGCAAGAACTCAGTGAATGAAGAGCTAAAAAAGAAAAGTTCAACGACGCTCGAAAGCGTAAGCTAGAGCGATTCCAGAGAGTTCTGATAATTAGGAGCAGACTCACTCAAGAGTCCCTAATCGAGAGAGAAAGAGGAGCAGACTCACTCAAGAGTCCCTAATCGAGAGAGAAAGAGGAGCAGACTCACTCAAGAGTCCCTAATCGAGAGAGAAAGAGGAGCAGACTCACTCAAGAGTCCCTAATCGAGAGAGAAAGAGGAGCAGACTCACTCAAGAGTCCCTAATCGAGAGAGAAAGAGGAGCAGACTCACTCAAGAGTCCCTAATCGAGAGAGAAAGAGGAGCAGACACACTCAGTGTCCCTTTCATTGGATAAGTGACGAAAACGTGAAAGCTTACAGCGAAATAGGATTGACAGCGAGGGGTTATTCTACATTCAAAGGAGTTTACACTGGCTAGTACACCGACGACTGGAATAATCTTGGTGTCCGGCCCAACGAATAACCAAAACGTCATCCAACACTTCTATACAAGTCACAGAAAGCTATAGCTATAAACCGAAGAAAGAGCCGCCAGAACATTGAACATTACGATAAGTAAACAATCAAATTGTAATTCAATCTCTACATAAATATACCAAGTAAGATAAATATATGTTCTATATGAATATTTCTAGATATCTATTGAGCATAAATATACTAAGTAAGATAAATATATGTTCTATATGAATATTTTTGGATATCTATTAAACATAAGTTGTGTAATACTTTGTCCTCTGTTGGGAAGACTCGAGGGACTGGGGGGTGTCCAAGGTGGGGGCCTGGGTCGGTCTCGTGACAATATCTTACTAGTTTTTACCTCTTAATTAATATATACCATTGATTACAGACTGAAAATTACCTAATCATGGTTTAAAAAAAATGTATTGTTTGATAAAATAAATATCCAAGGAACCAACAGATGAATGACTTCACTTTACCTCTAAACCTTTTTTGAATGCTTCATCACCCAAGAATCCTTTCAACATGCGAATCACCGATGAACCCTAGTTGATACGATCAGAATTAGTCACCAACAAACAAACAAACAAAAGATGTGACAACAATAGTTTTGAATATTGATTTGTACTGACCTTGTTGTAAGAAATGACATCAAATATTTCAGTGATCTCTTTAGGGTTATAGACAGGGACGGAGATTGGATGAGTGTTTTTCATGCTGTCAACTTGCAGTGCTGTTTGATGAGTGTCACTAACAAACTGATCCAGCTGAAAAAAATCAGGCAAAAGTACATTTATCAACTGACTCGGTTGTACTGAATGGAGCTCAATCCGTTTGGTATAAAAAAAACGTCATGTGTATATTCTCTTTTTGCGCATGCTTCAATAACATCTTATTTAATATATGATTGAGTAAAATACATATTATACGCTGCACGTCATGAACTGTTACTATTCAGGACATTGTTGGACCAGCACATGTTACAAATGGGATTTAATTCAAATTCATACTTACTACTTTCCATTCTTTAGCATAGTGATCAGTGCCAATATATTCAACATAGTTAGCAAAGCCCTCGTTAAGCCAGAGGTCATTCCACCATTTCATGGTTACAAGGTTACCAAACCACTAGAAAGCAAATGAAAACAAATTAAAAAATAGTTATTTATATCACTGTACTTGTTTTGTCTTCGCATGGGCTTGCATAATATAGGAGTGTGATATTTCTATTAATTATATTTGATTAATTGATTAATGTTTCATTAGTATACAAATACTTGGGACCAACTTTGTCAAAGCAAGCCAATGAACCCACAATATCAGGACAGTGGTGTTCCACAGGGATATTTACTCAAACCCATGCCAAATCATTCATCCATTTATATTTCCATCAAGCAAACCAATAAACAGTTGAACCTGTTTTCTTACCTGATGAGCAAGTTCGTGAGCCACCACGATGGCAACATCCTGCTTGTCAGCAGCAGTTGCAGAGTCTTCGTTATAAAGAAGATAAGTCTCTCTAAACGTCATTAGGCCCCAGTTCTCCATAGCTCCAGCCGCAAAGTCAGGGACAGCAACAAGATCTAGCAGTGATATCATACAATCAATTAATGAGGAGGCAGCATGGACGAGTGGTCAGAGCGTTGGTCTCGCAATCCGGTGGTCCTAGGTTCGATTTCCGCTCTCGCCACAGAAATTGTATTTGTCTGGGTCCCGATTTGGTCAATATATAATTTCTCGGTCATGCTTTGTATATAGCCAACTGGTTTGTCTCCTAGCCAGTTGGGATTCTTAACAATGTTATGTTTGAATTTATTAGTATTCAGTTTCTGATTTGTCTCCCCAATTAGCTAAACAGCTAAAATACATAGAGACTTAAAAAAAGTATATATATATGATATATATATTTTTTGAATGGCTATTAATAAATTTAAAACTTGCGAACGACGTATGTGTGTGTGTGTTTTAAAACACGCAGCTATCATTTTTCTTTTGTTGCTGTTTTTATGCTTATTTGCGCGAAAGGTACGACGCTTTTTTCAAACAAGTGTCAAATTGGCATGTGAATAAATTTAGCGTGATTAGGGGAATAACTGTTACAATGTTATCATATAGGCGATGCATTCTTCTTACCAAGCTTAGGGAGAGGATATTTTAATTTGAAGAACTGTTCATAGTAAGTAAGAACCTTGTTCGCTACATCCAATGCAAACTCAGTATGTTTGACATTGTCGCTAGCAGACCATACACGTATCTAGGAGAGATTCAATAAGTGAGGTTTAGCTAATTCGACATTAATAAATATATCAAAATATATAGTATATTAAACGTAGCATGCTATGGAACGGCAAAATTCTGTACCGTGTATTATAAACGTCGTGCGCGAAGTAGAGTCGTTTTCGTATGACTGGGAAACAGACACAACTACGATACCGCTACGATACAGACATCAATTCGTCATTTTCGTTTCCCACTCATACGAAAACGACTCTAAAGAATAGCAAAAATGTTTATACTTTAATTAAAAGGATAGGTGCACCAAACACAAAAGCTAGGATCTGAAAAGCGAGTCGAGGCACTCCTCCGAGTCATTTAGAATTTATCCATGCCTTTTTATTCAGAACTCTGTATTTCCAAGTTCAACTACCGATTGGCAATTGGGAAAATAAGCTGGCCTGTCTCGGCAACCGTTATGCACCCACCTTTGTACCATCTTTTGTAAACGCTTTACTATGCTTGAAGTCAGACACAACAAAAGCTACTAAATAAGTACTCATTCTAACTGATGGATGAAATCGAGATTCGACGTGATCGTCTTCAACCTTTACTCGTTTCTTGACAGGCATGTTAGAGATTGCTCTAAGATTCTTTTTATGGGCGATAGTAACTTCGAAAACGGCTTTCATCTCAGGCTCATCAAAGCATGGGAAAGCGGCTCTTGCATCGGTTGATTCAAACTGAGTTGTAGCCAAGTATCTACAGGAAAAAAAAGAGCAGAACAAACAAATATTAACGACATTGTAGTCATTGTAATTTTCAAAAGTAAGATTTCCCTGTCCCGGCCGGCCTCATCAAACAGTAAATTGACTTGAATGGGCAAGACACTACATATAATAAGTAATCCGGCCAAAAAGGTGACAATCATTAAAACTAGTGGCTACAGCGGTCGAGCCGTAGTTCGCAAAAGACTGCATGGTGTGAAAAGGAAACTTTTACTGCTCAAACCCTGTTTAACGAGACTTGCTATGCAAACAATTTAACTTTTCAATATATTGCGCATAAAGGAAAAGACTTGCATTAATGAATTGTCTAATTTATTCACTCAAGTTGATATATAGATGGTGGTTGAAAGTTTTTTTCTCAGTCAATCAGTTGAATTAACATTTAGGACCACACCCCACTTTAACCAGCAGTCATTTCAACATGATAATGAAGATTGAGGATTATAAATAAAATCAAGAAAGTTTGACTTTAAAAAAAATGAATTTAATGGAGTTGCCTAGAAAGCTTTTTCTGCTGTCTATCGAACGAATGTCAATTGGTTAGCAACTCTCGGTCACAACTTTTTCAAGAAGGACTTTACTTTTAGTCAGAGTTCTTATGATTAGATAAGGTAGCTTACAAACTTAGGTATCTTTCTCGTGAATCTTTAATTATTCACTTTCATCGATAATTGTCCGTAAATTGTATGTTTAAAACAAGTTGTCAAATCTTTTTTTTTACCTTTTTTCGCCCTCCTTAGTCATGTAAGAGCTCTTGTAAAAACCGGCCATGTTGTCAGCAAGTTTGCCTCTGAAGGTCAACTTCAAAGTGTAATTTTTGTTGGCTTCCAGCAACTCTGAAGTTTCCAACAGAATCTGTTCATTGTCTTCGTTTTTCATAAACGGCCGAGCGACTTTGGCGTATTTTTTATCAGAACCAAGAATTTTGAAGCTATCAATGTCAAGTTTTTTGTAATGAAGAATCACATATTTTGTTGGTTTTACACAGAGAACATCGATGGCTACACGGCCGGTGAAGTCAAACGTAGATAACAAATCTGGTTTGAGGTAGATTTTATATCTAAGTGGCAGTACATCTTTGGGCAAGCGAATATCTTTCCACGGGAATTCCTCGGTGGCTGCCCTCTGATCACGATGAATAAAAGATCTCTTCAATCTGTTAAATCCATCCACGGACGACTTTAATGTTGATTGCACGTTATCTTTGATATAAAAAGCAGCTCTTTTATAAAGAGATACGTCTTTCTCAGAGCTTGAAAAGACAGCGGTACAAACGAACAAAGCCATGCCTCCAATTGCGATGACTAAGACAGTAGCTATTAGAAGAAAACGGGTTCCATTACCCTTGGCCATCTTGGGTTAACCAGTCGTCGACAAAGATCACCTTCACTACTAAATAACTTCTCACAATGAAGTCCTAAGGTCTACGAACACCACACCTGGCTTTAAATTTACGCAAACCGATCAGAAAATTTCTCTCTGTCAGCGAAAAACCCTTGAATTAAATCTGTAATTGTAAGAAAAGGGTTGTCTAGTAAACGCGAACTGTTTTGCCTGACGACACCGACCATTACAACCTGCTGAATTCTTCACCTGTGAACCATCTAATTGGTTAAAGTCAGACACGACTCACTGAACACGTGAATTGTTAATGTTAAATAGATTTTTAAAATGAAATCTTTCAGGTTCAAATAGAACATGATGGTAATCGCAAACTGGTTTAGCGTGAACTCAGGTTCATTAGTTTGCCTCATCCCGGTTAACACTTTCAGACTGACTCCTCCTTGAAAAATGTATTTCAGCTTAAATTTTGCAGACTTGCTTATAGTTTGTGCCTTTGGAATTGTTAGGAACAAATGGATTTTCCCTGTCATCTTGAATACAATACGCCATTTGCTGCTCATTGATAAAAAGCATTGATGCATTAGATTAACGCAAATAAACACTGACAATGTAATGCGACTGATTTACAACTTATCCTGTACTAGGAGAAAATATTGGATTTTATCTCCCAAGAGAGCAAAAATCTTTTGCGCTTTTGTCCTTCAGATTGAGCTGCTTTGACGTCACATGCAAGGACTCTGTTTCAATAGTTGAGGTTTTTGCGACTGATTTAAGCATTTGTTCTTCTTCTTCTTAAACTTTAATCACACATATATATCTAGAGATACTAAATTATATTCTGTTTAAATAATAACAATTACAAGAGCATGCATTTTTTAAGGAAAAGAATCACTAGTGGTTTATAAATTAAGTTATTAACCAGGCACGCCCCAATTCTATTGTTCTATGTGGGTTTTGAAAATCAATGGAAGACCGACATTATACAAGTCGGGGGCGGCATTGATCATCAGCAGGGGAGTGTGGGGCTGAGTTATAAACCCGGGATAGGTCTTGAATTCAAAATTCAAGACCTGCGTCCCAGGTCTATATTTCACAACCACTCTTCTCTGCTGATAATCAAGGCTGCAAGAACTACAATGAAATTAATCACTAATACGATGGGAGAGAAAATCTATGTTTTTGCGCTTGATTCTCTACAGGTTCCTCTTTTTCTTTGTTCTCTGACAGTCGTTGCAAAAACGTATCAGTTACATTACCCAACTCGGGCAGTTCTTGAGCAGAGCAATTTTGGGACATGTGTTCTTCTGCGTTGTCTTGCTCCAGTTCTAGCAAACCAACAATATCCTCATCAAAGCCAGGAAGTTGTTGGCTTGGATAATAACCACCATGTTGTGGAGTAATAAATATACTATTTTCATCGTCGCTTAAACTCATCTTCACCAGCGCAGCTATCACATGCAGACCCGGCTCATGTAATTTCACTTTGCACAAAATGAACTTTTTCGTTGTGCATATCGTTTAACAAAAACACAGCCGTCCTAGCAAAACAAAGTACTCTTTAAACTTGTACTATAATTAGAAAAGATTTTGGTAAACAACTGAACATTTTCAAATTGACTATAGAGTGCAAAGAATACATTATTGAAAACGTCATTAAGCTAGTACAAAAATACTGATATCTATTGTAAAATCAGTTCTCTCAACAAACGCCTTACTGAGTACCGTGGACTTATAATGCCAATAACATTCCAAAGACCTGATTAAGTCTTGCATAAAAACAGCAGAATTGGGGCGTGCCTGGTTTATAAGAATAAATTATTGAAAACGACATTAAGCTAGTACAAAAATACTATTGATATCTATTTTAAAATCCGTTCCATTTCAACAAACGCTTTACTGAATACCGTGGACTTATAATGCCAATAAAATTCCAAAAATCTCGCATAAAAACAATAGAATTGGGGCGTGCCTGGTTTATAAACCGGTTCAAACGCACGGGCTCGGTTTTGCATTGGAATGCGGCCCTCGGTCTTGAATTCCAATGCAAAACCTCGCCCTAGCGTTTGAACCCTTATGTATAAAACTATAAATATAAAATGTACTGCAGATCAAGAATATATTTTTGACATCATTTGGGTTCTATATTGATGTTTAAAACAGTCTACACTAGGAGTATTTTTAATGGTTGTATCTAGAGCGTTCCAATCAATGGATGCAATAATGATGTAAATGTTGGCTTTTTCCAAAGTTTGTGTTTACTTTTGGAAGAACTATAAGTTCAGGTTTTTTGCTCCTCTGGTGTTCCTTGGGTGTACCATTTATTGAAGCATCTTTAGCAGATATTCTTGAACTAATCATTAGTAATCCATGCGGCAGATCTGAGTCCAATATCTCCAAGCCTTAGGGAGAAACGCCTAAAATTCGCAAGTCACTCTGATGCAACCCAGAAGATCAAGAAGTGATTTTATCCCTTCTTCCGTGAGATCCTCCTCATCCACTCAAGACTAACTTCAGTTCCGTCCAAGACTGAATATCGTTCGGGACCAGCACTAAAGGAGATTTTGGGATTTGGTGACCTGCCGAAGTAGACCTGTCTGATATTCACAGGGGATTTGAGAGAGGATTTATTAAAATAATGAATTTATTTTAATCTCATTAAATCACGCGCGCTAAAAACACAAGAAGCCCAATAAGCAAGCGCGTGTATATCGCGCAGATGCACTGTATGATCTAAGCTCTAACCAGAATCAAGTCAGAAGAGGTCCTACTGGAAATTCAATTGGGTTTCCCGTCCTGTGTTTTTCAAGGCGAGCGCGGGGTTGAGAGGAAGGACTTTGAGAGTCAAGGGATTTTGGTACACTGATGCTAGACCGTGCAGTGCGGCGGGAAGAAGTCGTCAATGGAGTACAATCCGACCAACCGTATTCATAATGAACTTTCTCAATAATTTGATTGATTTGATCGACACTGTTTATATATTCGTTTTATTTATAAATGTCTCTTCACGCTAACGAGAATCAGCTTTTCCAGCTCCTGAATTAATTTTTATGTGCGCTGCGCTAGCGTGAACACGAAAATGTGCAGTTTAGTTTGACTCAAATGTCTAACTGAAATGCGCAACAATAAGTTTAGTTTTATTATCGCCGCAGAAAGCTATAAAAATGGCAAAAAAAGACACAAAATAAGGAGGTATTTCCCGAAAAATATTGTCGAAGCTGAAATAATAAGCGCTGGAATGGCGGATGATTTTTCCCCCTTTCTGCACAGTTTCTTTTGTACAAGAATCCCAAAATAAAAGTTGCATAAAGTTGCATGCGAAGCAGCCATGGACACGCAAAAGGTAAAATAGTCTCACAATGGTCGACAGGGCTGTGCGGCCCCTTCCTTTGTGGGATCACTATAAGTAGTTGTCGCCACGAACTTGAAAAAAAAAAATTAACAAAAAAAAAAAAAAAGCAACAAAAACAAAACAGAGAAATATAAAAAAAGGAAAAAGTAAGGAAAAAAACACAGGAAAATGAAAAAAAACGTTAATTGTGATAAACATGAAACTCCCATAATGCATTGCATTAGATTGTCATAGTTGTGAGAATTGACCGGTTGATCTGCATTTGCAAGATTCCACGCTGTTGTTCTCAACAAGAGTTGTACCATTCAATGAAAAAAAATTAAAAGCATGAACGAGCACGTTTGAGTCCTTCCAACCAGCGTAATCTTAAATGGCTTCGCAATTACCTTCACTGCCTTCGTTCAGAGGACAGCTGACCGAAAGAGAAAAGTTGGAAAAAGACCAGGTATATTATGCTATGAACAGCTTCTTGCTCAATGCGTAAATGTGTAGCAAACAACTAAAAACTTATTTCTAGGCTAATCACTCGAGAGTTTGCGGTATTTTCATTATGCTATCATAATATGACAAAACGAATTGATACCTTGAAATGACACTGAGCATAATTCCGAGTCATTGGTTAAATATAAGGTTTTTATTTTCGTGATTTTTGTGTCGGTGTCAGAGTAGTCGATCAATGAACCGAATGATGTCAACAATATTTATAACTCAATTTTACTCGTTTTTTTGTGTGAATTGTGAGTGAACTATTGTGATATATTGTATTTTCTTGGTTTATTTACTGGTGAGTCAAAAGAGTAAAAAAACGGCAAGAAAATGTTTTGTTTACGTGAAGAAATTTAGAGATCGTACAAAGTGGCGCGAAAATCGTAAATTTCATCGATTGTATATATTTTTTATTGCGTTTAACTCTTTATGCTGATTGTCACTCGTTATATTTATATTTCATGACCGTTTTTACCCTATTTGCATTTAAGAAAGTCATTATTCCATGATTAACTATTATTGAATTTGAAGCAGTTGTACTCCATATTCACAAAAAACAAACGTCACAGACTTGAAAAAAATACTTTTTGAAACGCATGATATTTTGTTTAGTACCCTAAGATGCACTTCTTGTGGGTTCTTCTTTCGTGACACGTTTCTCTTTCTATTTCATTTGGGAAGCCTTAGATTTACGTAGTTGTAAAACCTTTCAATTTGTGTGGTAGATTATAATGAACCCTATTGGTCAACAATGAGTACATCAATTGAACATGTTACACTACTTGTGTTAGATATGTATTGTGATGTGCTTGTTTTAACAGCTGTGCTGTTGTAACATTGTATAGGTCTGTTAAAGGTTTGCTATGTTTTTTATTCATCCATCACATTCATTCATTTGTTCATTTCTCATATTTTGGCCATAGCATCAAAACTTCTCAATCAATTGAGATGGACAGCTTTAGTATAGGGTTTGGTTAAGTTGGATTGCTTCAGACACACGAAAGGCCAAAAAGTTTGATCTTAACTTCGTACCTTAACTTCATACGCTGACAAATGCCAATATGGCTGTATGTTTTTTCTCTCCAAACTAGACAAAGAGCTTTCAAGTTATCAAAATATTATTTGATCTTTGATCTTCAATGAAAGGGTTGCTGAAGCAAAACCTCGTGAAAATTCTAAACAGCCAATAAAAATTCAAAGACACCAGTTGATACACAGAAAATACATTTGGGCCACCTGTGGCCTGATTCATCTGTATATTAGTTATATTGACTCATTTAAATATATGTGTTCATTGTTTTTTTGTTTGTTTTGTGCCCATTTTCAGGCTGAAGCTATTGCAAAGGCTTGCAATCCCATTGAAACACCAGTGAAAGAAAAGCATGTCAGAAATATCCTTTTACAACATAATTATTAAACTTTAAAATCGATTTTTGCTAATAGGCGATTTGCACAATGACACATGGAACACTACCATTACCAGAATGCTTTGCTGACTTTCTTTTGTATCAATTAGTGCAAATTGTTTATTAATATCCTCAGCAATTATAAGTTTCAATATGAAAGATGATTCGCAAAGAATGCTGGTATTGGTAGTAAATTGAGGGCATAATGCAAGTCACTTATTGTTGAATTGAAGGGTTACTTGTCATTCAAGGGTTTGTTACTTGGTGACAGCTTTTTTTGAATTTGGCATATTAATATGTAATTATGTTTTTGTAAACATAGGTAAATAAGCCTGAAGCGTGATGACGTTTTACCCCCGTGTCTGGACCAGAATCCTTTTCACATTGCTTTTGTTCACTAATTATGACTATTGTTCCTGTATTCTCAAGGGAATACAGAATTTGAATATAAAAGGATTTTACAAACTATTATGGTATAGAGATAAGGGCAAAACATCAACACGCTTCAGGGCTATAGACAGTGTTTTCTGAATTATATATAACAACTTGGATTCTTCAACCAGCTGCTATTTTTATTATTAAAATAAATTGGGTTTGGTTATCATGCCAGGGATCAAAGATGACATCTCTGGTTTGTTTGTGAGGTAACCCAATGTTAGTTCTAAAGAACAGATATAACTAATCAAATATATGCTCAATTTCTACTTTTTGGTTTTGTTCCATTTGTGGTTGTTACCAGTCCTTGACATTATAGTAAGTGCCATTATTGGTACATGGCAAGACCATGGAGCGTCTATCTTCTGGTCTTGTATTGGTAAAATGCCACTTCCTTCACAAGTCATCATGTGCTGGAAGGCCATGTTTCTTATTCATAAACTATTAAGAGAAGGACATCCAAAGGTACATTAAACATTGTTATTTAGGTGTAATGATGACAAGGAATAATTATTATAAAAATAATTATTATTTATAAATAATTATTATTCCTTGTGCAATATTCTTTTGTGAAGATTGTTTTTTTCATTTTGGTCAGGGAAATCTATTACAGGAATAGTTATGAAATAATTGTGCCCACATACAAACCAATTTTAGGCAACAATATTGTTGTCTAATAATGATTACACACACATGTTTATTAGGACTTACAAGAATGTGCATCTTATCATATTTGTTATTTATCTCCTTGTCAGGCACTTGAAGACTCATTCAAATACAAAACTCTCCTTAACGATATGCACAAGTTTTGGGTAAGTCATTCTAGATGTTTATTAACATGTGTCAAGAAGAGTGTTTTATTGTGTTGATAAATAAAGCTAGATGTGTCTGCATGATATTGTCAACCACTGTGCATTGTGTTCGGGGTTTGCAATGTTGTTGTCAAGGCTAGTGCACTAACAGACCAGAGCTGATAATTATGATTAAACAATATACATGGCTGCCACATGTACTTCTACCTGCTACATGCTTTTATTTTCTTAATTATGAAAAAGCTGGGCATATGTTTAATTGAAGAGTCTGCCATGTTTAAACAAAGTTACTTAGTACTTACTGACTTAGCAGGAGAGGATCTAGAGTGAAGGGTGTGGGAGTTTCAGACCAAATAATTATGAGATAATTATAACATGATATGGGTTCTAAATGGAACAACCACCTTTAAAAATACCCTGGATCAGCCCTTTGCTTAGATACAGTATGTTAAGACCCAACTACAAACAATATATTGCATGTAAAAAAGCGTTAAAAAGAAAAATATTATATTATGCCCTTGTCAGGACTTGAACCCACGTCTTCGGTATTTCTCATGTGACTTGTTAATATATTGCATAATATATTCTGGATATTCATCGTCATTGTCCATTGGTACCGTGACTAGCTAGTGCCACCTTCATTGATAATTCTCAATCACTGTGAGATTATAATGTACATTGATGTTTTTTTATCTTCAGGAATTATCACCAAAGGGTGGCTACGGTGTCTTGATATCTATTTATCTCAAAGTACTTCTTGCAAAACTAGAATTCCACCACAAGGTATAGGATATGAAGCAAATTGTATTTTAAACTGCTGTAATTGTGTGCTTTTATAACAATCTTGTATGTGTGGGTATCAGTATAATTTACTCATTGAGCAATCGACCTACTTGCAAAAAAAACTTTTTTTTGTGAAACATAATGTGGTATCAGTCAAGAGCCTTCTTGAAAGCACTAGTTGTAAATGAATATTTACTTGCAATTTGCCCATCTACTTACATTATTCCATTATAGTGAATAATAATAATTTAATATTTTTTTGGTATGAATATGCTCATACGTGCCAACACATGCACTTATTTCAAAGAATTATCTATCTCTAAATTGTATCATGGCAATATTTTTTTTCCAGAATTCTCACATCCCTGGTAATCTTCTGGTCAGCAAAGAAGGCAGGATTCAGTATGCCAGTACTGATGTTAACGACTAGTAAGTACAACCTATCCTGTATTGATTTTTAGGTTTGTTCTCTCTTAATGGGATCCCTGTGTTCTTTGAAATACTAAGAACGTACTACAGCTATTCTTGAAATGGTTGTCCAGTTGAAATACTGATTTAGCGAATAGCAAAGTCATTTGCATATCTCATGATTTTGATTTTTGGAAAAAATGATGAGTCAAAATGTACAAAATAATTTCATCATAATTATAATAAACTATGTAACTATATAATATGTGCATCTTTGTATTTAAAACAAGAAAATTAAAAACTTGATATATGAAAATGACATTGTTATTCACTAAATCAGTGGACAACCTTCAAGAATAGCTGTATATAAATCTGTAATTTTTAAAAAGATTGTGTGACAGGGTTACTCCAATCATAACATATTGTTCAAAGAAATGACAAATCTGATTGGCAAATCATTAGCTTATCTCTGTCACACAATCTTTCTCAAAAGTACAGATTTAAATGGTGTAATGTATTCCTGAAGCTGCATATATATTGTTTCTAAGTGATAGTATGTACTTATTGACTGAGTGGGAGGGCCGTATGGGAAAATATTTGGCTCGAGGTGATGCCGATCAGCTTCGTACGGCCCTGCTCGAAAAAGCCATACGGCCCTTCTCATGTCATCATCTACGAAGGTTTTTTTAAGAGCGCGTGCCCGGGCAGATACGGGTCATATGATAAATCAACTTATTGACGGGTTGCACTTCAAAAATAAAACTAGACCTGCCCTGCAGGATTCACTCGTGCCTTGTTCATGCGTCCAGAAAAGTGTTAGCAACACACTGATAGTCTACTGATGGTGATGAGGATAGTTAAATGTACTGGTGTGTTTATTTGCATGGGGTTGCTTTGTGGACTTTTTAGCATCAAACTGCAAATCTGTAGGATGGTCATATATAGTAGTTTCTGCTGGTCATGATAGAAATACGTAGACTGGACCTGATAATTTATCAGGAAATAGCTGGAAAATACGATTTTTTGTATAATACCTCGTGGAGTTTGACGGCTAGCAAAAAACTCTGGGAAGTACACAGGAAACCCATAACTATTATTCGTTGTTTGCTCTTTGTTATGTTTTTCTCAATTTCGCAAAGTTCAGGCAAAAAAAGAGATCCTTTAGACTTGAAAAGTGACCAAATAGTTTGCTTTGGGTAAGATATACCAAAAGATCATTTTGAAATATTTGTCTTTTTTTCGCTTTTGTTAAAACACATCGCTAAACAATCCGCGTTGTTCAATTAGAGTGAGCGAACTTCGTAATGTCACGTCTACAAGCTCGAAAATTCTCACTTTCGCAATGGATTTTTAGCTACTTTTTGATCTTGTTCACTTCTAATGATTCTTCTCAACAATTCCATGAATTGTTTTTCCTTCAATTAAGTTTTATTTAGCTGTTTTGATGCGACATGGAAGCATTCGTTTTAATTATTTGTTTAGCTGTTTTGATGCGAGATGGAAGCATTCGTTTTAATTATTAAAAAAAATTGTTTATTAAAAAATAACTGATAAAATTGCAAAAGAAAGATTACTTAAGAATAAAATAAAAAAAAGAATATAAAAAAAAGAACCAAAAAAGAGGTTGGCCGTTCGGAGACTTGAACTCGTACTACGTATAAATAGCTTAATGGATCTCATTAAGGACGTGTTTGGCGCGATGGCAAAGCGGGTAAGGCGCAGGTTTTCAATACTAAGGTCCCAGGTTCGAGTCCTGGCGCTGGGGTATTAGAATTTCTTTCTTTGTTAGTTAATTTAATCAGACCTGATAGAACGTGTCTGAACTTGTCTAAACTTCTAACAGCGAAGAAAAAAAAAAAAAAAAAGAAACTGTCTGCAGATTAATACTCGTGCCAGAGGCCTGGGCACGAGTAAAAACCACAGGAAACCCATTAATGTCATGTGTATAAAATACTTATCTTGATATCTGTTTTTATAATTTTTGCCAATGGATTGTTGTATATATGACCATTTACATTTGTAATGTTTTTTTTTAGTTTTCAGTTGTGTGTAGAAGTATTTGATTATATGGATACATTAATAGAATTAGAGAAAAAAAGTAAGTGGAAGTCATGAATAATTAAGGAGTGATTTTCAAAGCAAATCAGTATATGCCACAAGTATTAATGTTGAATATCCCTTTTTTTGTCTTAATATTTTTCAGTATTTACTACGTTGGATCGTTTCCATTCTAACTCACAAATGGCAGCTGTTCAGTGTAGAATATGTCCATTTCCTGTCATTGTTCAGGTAGTACATAACCAAACATGTTTGACATAATGGGTGGAAAATATTGATGTATTTTATCCAAGTCAAGACATCACAAAACAAATAATAAGTTATTCCAGACTGATCCTATTAACATGAAATGATACAAGCTATACAACCCCACACAGCAAAATGATTGCATTTTTCTATACCAATGAATTGTATCCTAATTTGTACTCCTAAAAGTCATTGCATATATTTATGCCTGACATGCTGGTTTGATTATATACAGTACAATACAAATTTTGTACCACTGATTCAGCTTATTTATTCATAGGAATGTTCTGGATTGTACAGTCTTTCTGTAGACCTCATGTATAGATTGCATTCAAGTAAGTCCTATCTAACACCATAGAAAGTATTACATAAAATTGATAGACATCAAAAGTTGCATGAAGCCTGAATGGCGCTATCCTGGATAAATCGCTATCCACCGGATAAATTCTAAAGAAATCCTTTGGAGTGGATAACTTTATTCAGGCTTCAAGCAACCGGTCACTGCTGTATGTAGAGTTTGTCGCCCTTCATTTTCCTGAGGTTTATATTTATTATTAGTTTCAAAGCCGTTGTTCTGGTGAAGAGTGCTGAGTATGACATAAATAGAATACCAACATGTTCAAAACTGAAAAAACCTTGATTTCATGTCATATAAAAAGTATGCCACACAAGAAATAGTCTATTCGTTCTATTCTATTTTGACCTTGCATTTTTATTGTGATGTAATATTAAATTATTGTTGCCCATATACAGGTTTGCCTGCAGACACACTAGAAGGACATAGGATTAGATTTTATCAACATTTTAAAGAGTAAGCAGCCTTATTAATTCATCACCTTTCCTAGCACATTCCTGGTAAAAATCCCAGTCAGGAATATAACTCTTACAGCTGCACATACAGTGTAACTACCGATAAAACTAGTGTGAGCTGCATCTGTGTTTCTAATGAAACAGTTGTGGTAAAAATGTGAGTTATACACTGTGAAAAGAAGAGAGTACTTACTGGTGTTTCAGACGTTAGTCCTTCATCGGAGTAAAAAGAAAGGAGCAGTATAGCTGCACAGTTTGATTTCAAAATGCGGTTAGAACAAAAAGTGTGCACACAAGATGCTTTCAAGTGTATGACTGTTGTTTTCACCTCATTGTGAGGTCTATGGATGTACAGATAAATTAAAACTATTTCCATTATATCATGAATAAATCATTAACTGTTGCATGTAGCTATTTTTATTACTTAATGCAAATAATTATATTTCGCTGGACATTTGAACTGAGTGCATGCAAAATGTAATGTTCCCCAATAAGAACACAGCTTTTCACAGTCATAATATGTAGATCCTTGCTTCTTGTATGTATGTGTTTTATAATCCCAAATAATGTACTTATTGACAAGATCCCTCCATCTTGATAAATGTGACATCAGCAACTGTTACTTACATGATTTTGTCAATGCTTATTAGTTTGAAGAGCTTCTATTTTGATGCTGGTAACATGGCATATGTGAAAGCTTTGGTTATTGTTCCAACTCTACCTGAGGTGAGTGACAAAGAAACTAGTAAAATAATGTATTTATTACAAATGCCAAGGACAGTATCTTATCAAAGATAGGCAATGTTCATGTTGTTTTCAATTTCAACACCTCTTAAGGGCAGTTTTGCTTTGAATCCATTGTACATGCTTTTATTAATGTAATAAGTTGATTTGTGATGTAAAGCATTTTGAACCTTGAGGAATTGATGCTCTATAAATTATACATTATTATTATTATTATTGTGTCTCAATTAACTTATTTTTGTTTATCTATTTGTTGTTTTCTATGATTTGTTGAACGTTTTGTATTATGGCGTTTTTTCAGAGTCCACCTTCCTTCATCCCATCAGGAGGACAAGCAGTATTAAAAAGATCCACTAGTTATGAAGAACCTAAGCCAGAGAAACTTCCAGATCCTAAGAGACAAAGCTTACGAGAGCCTCTGGTTGTGGATATGACTGAATCGGCTCCTGTAAGTACTAACAAGTACATGTCTATTTATTTATTATCAATATACAAGGCCAAATGACAAACTGCCCTCTTGACAGCGTGCCAGCAGCAAATGATAATGGTGCCACTTCAGCAGATTAAATCAAAAAAGGTTTTGCAGCAATTTAAAAATGTATAAATGTTTTATTCAGGATATTGACGATAACCGCTCAGGTGCAAAGGACACTACTTGGATAACAAATAAATGATATGGCCTCAAAAATTATTGTCCTATTCATTCATGCATTCATTTCTTTATTGGTTTGTTTGTGTGTGTTGTGTATTTTATGCACACTCTGTCCCATACTTTCTTTCATTCTTCATTCAATTGCTCATCCACTCATTTATTCACACAAAATTGTCAATTTTTCAGTCCCTCATTGCATTTTCCCAGTGTAATTGTTCTTTTTACCTTTTTATTATTTCATGAGCAGCTTCTTCTCTTCTCTCAAGAAGTGTTCCCACAGAGCTACAGGTTAAATTAATTTATTTTTGACTTTATTTGTTTGCAATTGTTAGGTGGAAGATTTGTTTTCATTGCAAGATGGACCACCACCTCCTACACGGAATGAAAGGTAACATGATTTTGTTTCATTTCAAATGTTAACTTTTGATATAAAATGAATAAAATGTTCAAAAATTAAACCAAGAAGTTTCTGTCCATTTTGTGCACAGTGTCTTGTAATATGTCCGAGCTGTAGGTTTTTGTAAATTTACTATTAGAATTATTTTTGTAAAAAAATTGATTGGTAGTTATTACTTTCAAATTTATTGTGATGTCAGTCTGGTATTCTAGATCCATAATATTTTGATAAAAACTATTTATTTTCTGTGTTTTCAGTTTAATAGACAGCAGAGATACATTAATTGCACAGTTGAGAGAGGAAATATTACAGTTGAAACAAGAATTACATACACAAAAATCCTATGTAAGTACAAATTATATTACATAATAAATGTACTATAAATATGTCTTGAGACCACTATCTCAGCAAACCTTTTTTCAATTAAATTTTATAGACAGTTCCCAGCTCATCTATTGAATATCACAACCTCCCCTCCCCCTTCACATCAACATTGTTTCTCATGGGCAGATTAGCTGGGACAATATCTAGCATTAATATTGATCAGAAGGGATCTATTGTAGATGGGAATCAATGCACCCAACATTTAGTGCATTCTAATGTATTGTGTAAAATTCCCATGAATGTTACTCCAAGTCCCAAGTACTTTTGTCTGAGATTGTAGCTAAGTTATTCATCATTATATCATCACAGGCAGAAACAATGGAAGAATCTCTTCGGCAAGAAATCTTAAGGGTAGGTTATTTACATTCAAATTTAAGTATATGTTTTTCTTTTGCTCTGACAGTAAGTATTGCATCTATACATCTGGAAACTGATCACTCGTTTTTTAGAATAGTGTGAATAATGAATTAGAATAATAATTACTAATAAGAAATTGTTTAAAAAAATATTTTTATTGATAAAGGAATTGAAATTTTCTTGTATTTTTTTCCCTGCAGCTTGAGGAAGCACTTGCTGAGCAAAAGACCATCAATGAAATGATGACAGAGGTATGATTGGATTATTTTGAAACAAAGTGAAATCAAAAGATGCACAAAGATTGACTGACAGTCGTGTAGACTTACAGACAAATTAGCAGATGCATTGTAGATTGGACAGACATACATAGTGATTGACAGGTGTGTAGACTTACAGACAACTTAGCAGATGTATTGTAGATTGGACAGACATGCATAGTGATTGACAGGTGTGTAGACCTACAGACAATTAGCAGATGCATTGTAGATTGGACAGACATGCATAGTGATTGACAAGTGTGTAGACTTACAGACAACTTAGCAGATGCATTGTAGATTGGACAGACATGCATAGTGATTGACAAGTGTGTAGACCTATAGACAATTAGCAGATGCATTGTAGATTGGACAGACATACATAGTGATTGACAGGTGTGTAGACTTACAGACAACTTAGCAGATGCATTGTAGATTGGACAGACATGCATAGTGATTGACAGGTGTGTAGACTTACAGACAACTTAGCAGATGTATTGTAGATTGGACAGACATGCATAGTGAATGACAGGTGTGTAGACCTACAGACAAATTAGCAGATGTATTGTAGATTGGACAGACATGCATAGTGATTGACAGGTGTGTAGACTTACAGACAACTTAGCAGGTGCATTGTAGATTGGACAGACATGCATAGTGATTGACAGGTGTATAGACTTACAGACAACTTAGCAGATGTATTGTAGATTGGACAGACATGCATAGTGATTGACAGGTGTATAGACTTACAGACAATTAGCAGATGCATTGTAGATTGGACAGACATGCATAGTGATTGACAGGTGTGTAGACTTACAGACAACTTAGCAGATGTATTGTAGATTGGACAGACATGCATAGTGATTGACAGGTGTGTAGACCTACAGACAAATTAGCAGATGTATTGTAGATTGGACAGACATGCATAGTGATTGACAAGTGTGTAGACCTATAGACAATTAGCAGATGTATTGTAGATTGGACAGACATGCATAGTGATTGACAGGTGTGTAGACCTACAGACAATTAGCAGATGCATTGTAGATTGGACAGACATGCATAGTGATTGACAGGTGTGTAGACTTACAGACAACTTAGCAGATGCATTGTAGATTGGACAGACATGCATAGTGATTGACAAGTGTGTAGACCTACAGACAACTTAGCAGATGTATTGTAGATTGGACAGACATGCATAGTGATTGACAGGTGTGTAGACTTACAGACAACTTAGCAGATGTATTGTAGATTGGACAGACATGCATAGTGATTGACAGGTGTGTAGACTTACAGACAACTTAGCAGATGCATTGTAGATTGGACAGACATGCATAGTGATTGACAGGTGTGTAGACTTACAGACAACTTAGCAGATGCATTGTAGATTGGACAGACATGCATAGTGATTGACAGGTGTGTAGACTTACAGACAACTTAGCAGATGTATTGTAGATTGGACAGACATGCATAGTGATTGACAGGTGTGTAGACCTACAGACAATTAGCAGATGCATTGTAGATTGGACAGACATGCATAGTGATTGACAGGTGTGTAGACTTACAGACAACTTAGCAGATGCATTGTAGATTGGACAGACATGCATAGTGATTGACAGGTGTGTAGACTTACAGACAACTTAGCAGATGTATTGTAGATTGGACAGACATGCATAGTGATTGACAGGTGTGTAGACTTACAGACAACTTAGCAGATGCATTGTAGATTGGACAGACATGCATAGTGATTGACAGGTGTGTAGACCTACAGACAATTAGCAGATGCATTGTAGATTGGACAGACATACATAGTGATTGACAGGTGTGTAGACTTACAGACAACTTAGCAGATGCATTGTAGATTGGACAGACATGCATAGTGATTGACAAGTGTGTAGACCTATAGACAATTAGCAGATGCATTGTAGATTGGACAGACATACATAGTGATTGACAGGTGTGTAGACTTACAGACAACTTAGCAGATGCATTGTAGATTGGACAGACATGCATAGTGATTGACAGGTGTGTAGACTTACAGACAACTTAGCAGATGTATTGTAGATTGGACAGACATGCATAGTGATTGACAGGTGTGTAGACCTACAGACAAATTAGCAGATGTATTGTAGATTGGACAGACATGCATAGTGATTGACAGGTGTGTAGACTTACAGACAACTTAGCAGATGCATTGTAGATTGGACAGACATGCATAGTGATTGACAGGTGTATAGACTTACAGACAACTTAGCAGATGTATTGTAGATTGGACAGACATGCATAGTGATTGACAGGTGTATAGACTTACAGACAATTAGCAGATGCATTGTAGATTGGACAGACATGCATAGTGATTGACAGGTGTGTAGACTTACAGACAACTTAGCAGATGTATTGTAGATTGGACAGACATGCATAGTGATTGACAGGTGTGTAGACCTACAGACAAATTAGCAGATGTATTGTAGATTGGACAGACATGCATAGTGATTGACAAGTGTGTAGACCTATAGACAATTAGCAGATGTATTGTAGATTGGACAGACATGCATAGTGATTGACAGGTGTGTAGACCTACAGACAATTAGCAGATGCATTGTAGATTGGACAGACATGCATAGTGATTGACAGGTGTGTAGACTTACAGACAACTTAGCAGATGCATTGTAGATTGGACAGACATGCATAGTGATTGACAAGTGTGTAGACCTACAGACAACTTAGCAGATGTATTGTAGATTGGACAGACATGCATAGTGATTGACAGGTGTGTAGACTTACAGACAACTTAGCAGATGTATTGTAGATTGGACAGACATGCATAGTGATTGACAGGTGTGTAGACTTACAGACAACTTAGCAGATGCATTGTAGATTGGACAGACATGCATAGTGATTGACAGGTGTGTAGACTTACAGACAACTTAGCAGATGCATTGTAGATTGGACAGACATGCATAGTGATTGACAGGTGTGTAGACTTACAGACAACTTAGCAGATGCATTGTAGATTGGACAGACATGCATAGTGATTGACAAGTGTGTAGACCTATAGACAATTAGCAGATGCATTGTAGATTGGACAGACATACATAGTGATTGACAGGTGTGTAGACTTACAGACAAATTAGCAGATGCATTGTAGATTGGACAGACATGCATAGTGATTGACAAGTGTGTAGACCTACAGACAACTTAGCAGATGTATTGTAGATTGGACAGACATGCATAGTGATTGACAGGTGTGTAGACTTACAGACAAATTAGCAGATGTATTGTAGATTGGACAGACATGCATAGTGATTGACAGGTGTGTAGACTTACAGACAACTTAGCAGATGCATTGTAGATTGGACAGACATGCATAGTGATTGACAGGTGTGTAGACTTACAGACAATTAGCAGATGTATTGTAGATTGGACAGACATGCATAGTGATTGACAGGTGTGTAGACCTACAGACAATTAGCAGATGCATTGTAGATTGGACAGACATGCATAGTGATTGACAGGTGTGTAGACTTACAGACAACTTAGCAGATGCATTGTAGATTGGACAGACATGCATAGTGATTGACAGGTGTGTAGACTTACAGACAACTTAGCAGATGTATTATAGATTGGACAGACATGCATAGTGATTGACAGGTGTGTAGACTTACAGACAACTTAGCAGATGCATTGTAGATTGGACAGACATGCATAGTGATTGACAGGTGTGTAGACTTACAGACAATTAGCAGATGCATTGTAGATTGGACAGACATACATAGTGATTGACAGGTGTGTAGACTTACAGACAACTTAGCAGATGCATTGTAGATTGGACAGACATGCATAGTGATTGACAAGTGTGTAGACCTATAGACAATTAGCAGATGCATTGTAGATTGGACAGACATACATAGTGATTGACAGGTGTGTAGACTTACAGACAACTTAGCAGATGCATTGTAGATTGGACAGACATGCATAGTGATTGACAGGTGAGTAGACTTACAGACAACTTAGCAGATGTATTGTAGATTGGACAGACATGCATAGTGATTGACAGGTGTGTAGACCTACAGACAAATTAGCAGATGTATTGTAGATTGGACAGACATGCATAGTGATTGACAGGTGTGTAGACTTACAGACAACTTAGCAGATGCATTGTAGATTGGACAGACATGCATAGTGATTGACAGGTGTATAGACTTACAGACAACTTAGCAGATGTATTGTAGATTGGACAGACATGCATAGTGATTGACAGGTGTGTAGACTTACAGACAAATTAGCAGATGTATTGTAGATTGGACAGACATGCATAGTGATTGACAGGTGTGTAGACTTACAGACAACTTAGCAGATGCATTGTAGATTGGACAGACATGCATAGTGATTGACAGGTGTGTAGACTTACAGACAATTAGCAGATGTATTGTAGATTGGACAGACATGCATAGTGATTGACAGGTGTGTAGACCTACAGACAATTAGCAGATGCATTGTAGATTGGACAGACATGCATAGTGATTGACAGGTGTGTAGACTTACAGACAACTTAGCAGATGCATTGTAGATTGGACAGACATGCATAGTGATTGACAGGTGTGTAGACCTACAGACAACTTAGCAGATGCATTGTAGATTGGACAGACATGCATAGTGATTGACAAGTGTGTAGACCTACAGACAACTTAGCAGATGTATTGTAGACTGGACAGACATGCATAGTGATTGACAGGTGTGTAGACCTACAGACAACTTAGCAGATGCATTGTAGATTGGACAGACATGCATAGTGATTGACAAGTGTGTAGACCTACAGACAACTTAGCAGATGTATTGTAGACTGGACAGACATGCATAGTGATTGACAGGTGTGTAGACTTACAGACAACTTAGCAGATGTATTGTAGATTGGACAGACATGCATAGTGATTGACAGGTGTGTAGACTTATAGACAACTTAGCAGATGTATTGTAGATTGGACAGACATGCATAGTGATTGACAGGTGTGTAGACTTACAGACAACTTAGCAGATGTATTGTAGATTGGACAGAGATGCATAGTGATTGACAGGTGTATAGACTTATAGACAACTTAGCAGATGTATTGTAGATTGGACAGACATGCATAGTGATTGACAGGTGTGTAGACTTACAGACAACTTAGCAGATGTATTGTAGATTGGACAGACATGCATAGTGATTGACAGGTGTATAGACTTATAGACAACTTAGCAGATGCATTGTAGATTGGACAGACATGCATAGTGATTGACAGGTGTGTAGACTTACAGACAACTTAGCAGATGTATTGTAGATTGGACAGACATACATAGTGATTGACAGGTGTATAGACTTATAGACAACTTAGCAGATGTATTGTAGATTGGACAGACATGCATAGTGATTGACAGGTGTGTAGACTTACAGACAACTTAGCAGATGCATTGTAGATTGGACAGACATACATAGTGATTGACAGGTGTGTAGACCTACAGACAATTAGCAGATGCATTGTAGATTGGACAGACATACATAGTGATTGACAGGTGTGTAGACTTACAGACAACTTAGCAGATGCATTGTAGATTGGACAGACATGCATAGTGATTGACAGGTGTGTAGACCTACAGACAATTAGCAGATGCATTGTAGATTGGACAGACATACATAGTGATTGACAGGTGTGTAGACTTACAGACAACTTAGCAGATGCATTGTAGATTGGACAGACATGCATAGTGATTGACAGGTGTGTAGACTTACAGACAACTTAGCAGATGCATTGTAGATTGGACAGACATGCATAGTGATTGACAGGTGTGTAGACCTACAGACAATTAGCAGATGCATTGTAGATTGGACAGACATACATAGTGATTGACAGGTGTGTAGACTTACAGACAACTTAGCAGATGCATTGTAGATTGGACAGACATGCATAGTGATTGACAGGTGTATAGACTTATAGACAACTTAGCAGATGCATTGTAGATTGGACAGACATGCATAGTGATTGACAGGTGTATAGACTTATAGACAATTAGCAGATGCATTGTAGATTGGACAGACATACATAGTGATTGACAGGTGTGTAGACTTACAGACAAATTAGCAGATGCATTGTAGATTGGACAGACATACATAGTGATTGACAGGTGTGTAGACTTACAGACAAATTAGCAGATGTATTGTAGATTGGACAGACATGCATAGTGATTGACAGGTGTATAGACTTATAGACAACTTAGCAGATGCATTGTAGACTGGACAGACATGCATAGTGATTGACAGGTGTATAGACTTATAGACAACTTAGCAGATGCATTGTAGACTGGACAGACATGCATAGTGATTGACAGGCAGACTAACTGACAGATTGACAGATCTGTGTAAACAATCTGCATATAAAATAACAGCTAGCAGAGTCTTCCTTGTTTGTGCATTGTGAGGTGGAAGCCTGACTGCTGACTTGAGCTGCTTTGTCAAGGCAGAAACAGCTGTCCACACAGTTGCTAGTTGCACTGACAAACATTTGTTTTTTGTTTTGTTTGTTTGTTTGTTTGTTTGTCTGTCTGTCTGTTTGTTTGTTTGTCGCCGAGTGGCTATTTCTTCTGCACATGCTCACACCTAAATAATGGTTGAACCAATGATACAGAGAGACATATAATTGTTTTATTCTCTGTTTAGGAAAATGCAAATTTAAGGAAAGAACTGGAAGAAAAAGAAGAAGGAAAGAAAGGTTGGTATCACTTTTTTGACAATGTTGCACTTCATTTGATATACTGTCTTCTGCTGATATATTGCCTTCTGCAAATAACAACTACTAAGAGTCTACTAAGAGTCTGTCATTCCACTTATATTTTCAAAAACAGAGATTTTTTTGCTTACTTTTTGAAACTTTTCATATGCACATGATAAGAATATTTTTAAAAACATAGATTTTTTTATCCCTTTTTGAAAAAAGTCATATCCACATGACTTTTGTAGCATTTTCAAATCATATTAATTTAGTGTGTTAACCTTGTGTGTAGCTAAGTGAATTCTTGAATGCACTACCCGCCACCCTTCAAAGCATGTACGCGCATGTAATCTATCAAAAATAATTATGTTATCATATGAATCAAATACATTGACCAACCACATGAATAAAACAATTCAATAGTTTTAAAAATATTGATGTATGGAAACTCTGTAACTTTATTTGAAGTAATATAATATGCTGATGCTGTTATTATTATTGTTACCATTTTTTGTTTTTAGTTGCAAGTGAAGACAAGTTTACCAAACTAAAAGGAATCTACACAAAGCTGAGGGAGGAACATATACAGCTATTGAGAACAGTAAGCATTTATCATCACTTTAACAAGTTAGTGTGAATTGCACTTGTAACACAGTGGTGGATCTAGGGGAGGGGTGCAGGGATGTGCATCCCCTCCTGGAATGGTCTCATGTTTTCTATTCTTAAATATTTTCCCAAAATATCCGTGGTATTTCATGTTTAAAGGGTATTGCACCCCCCTCCTGAAGATGGTGCACCCCCTGCTGGACTAATTTCACATTTTATATTTTTCAGTATTTTCCCAAACTTTCCTTGGTATTTCATGCTTAAAGGGTAGTGCACCCCCCTCCTGAATATGGTATACCCCCTCCTGAAAACAAACCTGGATTCGCCCCTGTAATACAACCAATAATGCTAGTGACACACATTGACTCAATAAGTGTGTTGCTTGTTGGACGTTTTTGTCTTTTTTACTTTTGTGTGACACATTTCCTATTTACTGTATGTACATGATAATGTGGCAAAAATGAGCACCAGTTTTTTTTAATGTATAAATGATTTATATTTTAAAACCCGAGTGGAAAATTGTTGATTCGTTTTTTTTTCAGAATGCAGAAGTGAAACAAAAGTTGGGAGCTAATGAGAAAACAAGAAAAGTAAGAACCATTATAGCAGAGATTGTTACTATAACACATCACAGTGATATGATCCTTTCACAACGGCCATGCACTCAACTGTGTCTCTTGTTTGTTCTCAACACATTTTGACGTCATCTGTGCTCTATAAAAGTAGAGACAGACAAGAATTTGAAACTATTTCTGAAACAAAATGCAAAGTAATTTTTGTCTGACAGCCAACATCTTGTTCAAAACTTATTATGTAAGTCCAGTCTTACATGTGCAAATCACTCAAATATTCTGGTGGTTCTTCACATTATCATGAATCTCATTTGCAATATGTTCTGCACATATGAGATTCGACTAACTTAGTCTCAGAGCAGCTGTTGATTCTTAGTAATGTTATGTGCCTATTTTAACAGGCTTTGTCAGATGAGACAGAGGAATTAAAACAAGACCTGCAGTCCAAGGTAGCTTCACTGTGTTCAGTATATACACTTCAAACATTGTTGAAATTGCAAATGATTGCCAGGTGTCATATGAGAATAATATTGTTTGATATTTGACAAACAATATTGTTCAAATTCCCAATCAAAAATTAAACACAAACTAGAATTCTACAGAAATAAAACAAGAATTCAACAAATGACATTCAGTATTATTCTCTCAAATTCCACTTTTATAAAATAGATATAATGATTGTGTTGAAATAATCAAAAAAGTGATAAAAGAGACTTACACAGTGAGTTTCATTGACTTAATAAAATGTTATTTTACTGGCAGGAAACCCAGATAGAAGTACTTCAAAATCAATTAGAACAAGAACAACAGGCTAAACAGGTTTGACAGGATATTCATTGCATTAACATTAACATTGGCCATGCATTATTCCAATATTACATTACTTTTAATCACTAAAACTCTACCATCCATACGTTTCTCTTGCACATTTCCCAGCCATAAGTGTTTTATACAGCTTAACAGCTGGAAAACAATGTTTTTGCTTGGTGGTGGTTGGAGAGGTATTCGGAAGGGAATAGATCCCTTGCATGTGACGTCAAAGTAGCCCCGTCTGGAGGACAAAACAAAAGATTTTTACTCTCTTGGGAGCAAAAAATCCATTGTTTTGTCCTCCAGGTTGAGCTGTATTCCAACGAAATGCAAGAGGTGTATATTCAAGAAAATAATATAATTATTAACATTCATAATATTGTTATAGCTTGCTGAATCTACCATTGATAACCTAACTCAAGAACATGGTCATAAGGTAATAGGTTTTCAACGTACATTAATGTCAAAACAATTACTGGTAACCTTCATCTAAAAAACCCCTCATCTGAAATGATATGATTAATTATAAAGTTATTATTTACTTTTGTATTTACTGATTTAGAGCGCATGCACTAAAAGTATGCAACATAAATACCACTAATTAGTGCTGTTTCCTGGTAATTCTATTGTATTCTTTTGTTTAAAATAGTGTTTGCACTCTATCTATTTATTTTTATTCATCTATTCATTAATTGTTATTGTATTTATTTATCTCTGTAATATGTTTGTGGATAGAATTTTCTCATACGAATTATGAGAAATGATTTCTCGTAATCAATCACCAAGTAAAATGTGTCAGATTGCAAACTGTTTTTACGCGATATTGGTCAGTAATTACAATCATTCTACCTTTGCAGTCTGTGGAGTTTTCCACTCAACTACAGGCTGCAGCTAAAGCTACTGAAGAAATGGAATCATCTAAAAAGGTTTGTGTCAGTTCTATGAAGATAGGAAGTGTAAAGTTTTACAAGAAACAAAAATCTAAGTTCCAATCAAACTAATGCTACATTTCAGCACCCTCCTCAATCAAGTAACTAGGGCTTTGCTTTGATGAAAGTCATAACTAGAGACATTATGTTTCTTATATTGTTTTCAAAAGAAACCGAGATGTAGGAATGATTTCTAAATTGTGTCTCCTGATTTCTTCCAAAAAACTCATATTCATTGTCACAACTGAAGTGCTACTTGTACTATCAAATGATGATCATAAAACTCAACAATGCATTTTTTGCTTTTGTAGGAAAAAGAATCAAAAATAAAAGAATTAGAAGAGTTGGTAAGAGCAATGTCTTGTATTTATTTATTTGTTAGTTGGTTTGTCTTTATAAATGCATTCATGTAGTCCTTTAAGGACGTTCCTGGGTAAATGAAGTTCTAATGTCATTTTTATGAAAATTTGTACAAAACTATTTCATAATATGAGGATTTCAGAAATGCAATAACAATTGGGGGTCACCGAGTTTGTTTTTGAGGTACAAGGCGTAGAAAATGGGGTATTTTGATGAAAAAACGCGCATATTTAAACACTACCATTTTCAAAGTATAAAGTCATAAAAATGTTGTAAAACAGAAATCAACACTCTTTAAAATTTGGAAAGAAAATTAATAAACTGTTGTCTTCCATTTCCAAGAAATAATAGGATTGTTTATGCCTTTCTTTACAAATAAAGATGCTTTTAAGTTAAGCGATGCCGCTGGATTCGTTCCAAGGTAGGGGTCGATTTATTTTACAAAAGTGTACTGTTCCTCGTTTCATGTAATGTCATTTTTTTGTGTTTCACGTATGTTGTAGTCTTGATAAAAAGCTTCATTTCACGAAAGAAAAAAAATAGGGGTCACCGGCTTTGTTTTTGAGATATCTTGCGGGAAAGTTGGAAAAAAATCTGGCCATCTTGAATACCACGCGGAGACTGGGTTCTAATAATTTACCGTTTACCGCATAAAATGCTTAATATTTGCTCTTTTTGTAGCAAATTGACTTTAAACTACAGAAAAATAAACTCAATTGCTTTTCAATCGAAGACAATTGAGACTTAGATTAAAAAATGAAGAAAAAATTATCAATAATTTGACCAACGGTAATGAGCTCGCGCGCTCAATCTTGCGCAGTAACGATGCGCGCGATCAATACCCAGGAACGTCCTTAAGTCACTTCATTCATCATCCATGTGATCTTTGTTGTCTTCAGACATCCTTCCAACTACTCTCATTTCCCCCCTTTTTTACATTATATTTCACACATTTCCTTTTCCATTTTCCCAGTTTTCATTCATTCATTCTTTTGTTTATTTCATTTATTTGTTCATTTGTTCTTTTATCTTCTAGCTCACTAATGCATACATTTATCCATTTGTTCATTCAAACTATTAATTCCAACTATTTCATTTTTTAACATTTTCACCTCATTTTCTCAAAAGCTTTCATCTGGTAAGCAAGAACTATCAGAAACATATTTACTCAAACAACAAGAAGAGGAGAAGAGAAAACAAGCTGAAGAAACGATTGAAAGAGAACGGAAAGAAAATGAAAACAAGGTAATACATCCAAGGTCATGATAACCAGTGTAGTCGTTTGCTCAAAGTATCAAGGGGCATGAACATTTGACATCACACTGTGTGATGTACCAAAATAATATCTTTGTAAGAGAATGTTTTTTGTTTGTTTGTCAATTATTTTTGTTTGCTTGTTTTGTTGATTGTGTTTGTGGAGTGTGCATCTGATTTTAACTGATCAATTCCTAGTTTGGTTAGAAATGGTTAGAATTTCATGTCTTCTCGAATAAGGACGTTAAGCCGGAGGTCCATTATGTACAAGCCTCGTAGAGGACAAAATGTCCTTTTGTTAGTATCAATAAAATAAATGAAAATAAAAGATAAATAGTTTTTCTCTTCTTCCTTGTTTTTCTTTTTTCTTTCTTTTTTATTCAACCATTTCATAACTTTTCCTTTTGACCAGAGTACCAGTGTGTACTGGCTGGTTCAAGAGCTTTATTGCTTTTTCTATGACAGGTTTCATCACTGAACATGGAAATACAAAAATTACAAAGTCAACATGAAGATGAACAGCAAGCAAGGAAGAAAGCTGAAGAAACAATAGAAGAAGAAAGAAACAAACACCAAGAACAGGTACAAAGAGTGGTTGTTGATTGTACTGTGTATCGAATTGAGTCCCCTGACCCAAGAAGAGGCTTGGATTTTAACTGGACAAAGATGAGGGTATAAGAGTAAAGGCAGGTCATTAAATGCTGTAATACTAGGAGAAATAAATTTTTTTGTCCTCACAATGAGAAGTCACTTCCAGGAACAGGTTCCTGCAGTGCACCTGTCTATTGACTGATGTATTATTGGACTAGAACTGCATAGAAGATTGTTTTTTCCCTCTGTTTACAGACTTGTTTACCCCTAAGTATTTTTAATTCTTTCATTTATAGACAGAAGAGAAAGAAAAACAGGCTAAAGAGCATCAACTAAAGCACAACCATAACATTGTTGGTATGACGTCTGGTTGTCTAGTAATGACACGCTGTATTTTATTGTCATAACCTCTTTTACCATTCTAGTGTTCCAGTATCAGATATAGTCAACCATCAGACCAGAATGATGCTTGTAGATTTTTCTCCCATGGAAATGTTGAATTGTTTTCAATGCATTTGTTCAGTTTGAGACAACCAGATTATGCCATGATTATATGATGGATATATTGACCATTTTTGTAGTGCTGTGCATTGATGAGGGCAAGAAGGTGATCCAAGATTCTCTTGACCAGTTTGTTAATCCATATCATAGTTCAACTACTTGTACAGCAGGTCAGTAATGATTCATTTGTATCAAGCATTTCCAAAACCCAATGCATTGGACAATACAGTACAGTCAATAGAATGTGGCTTAGCCATGAAAATAATATCTTATTTAGTATCAGGAATCAATTCAGTCAATTTGAACCCTAGCCTCCGGAAAGACTGGGAAATTAACAGACAGTGGCTAACAATGTTTTGACTTTGTTGGTGTGAAGGGAGGTGGGGTAAGGCCTTCACTTTAACGCTGGTGCACTAATTGATACAACTCTCATATCACCTGTATATTCATAGTTAAATTGTTATTGCTATTGTCATGGTTCTTATTACTGCTGTTGTTTTTATTGTTATTGTCATACTGATCAGTATTATTATATAGCTACATGTATGTGCTATTGAGATGTAATTGTGTTCTTCTCTGTCAGAATATCTATTAAATCGTTTGCAAGGAATAACTGACCAACTGGAGGACGTTACAACTAGTTTTTCATCTTACCAGACAAACAATGAAGGTAAAATGGCTTTTATTCAATGACTCTTTACAATTATAGTGTTTGTTTTTTATTCATTTTCCCCTTCTATTATTCATTCATTCCTCATTCATTCATCATTCATTCCTTCCTTCCTTCATTCATTCATTCATTCATTCATTCATTCATTCATTCATTCATTCATTCATTCATTCATTCATTCATTCATTCATTCATTCATTCATTCATTCATTCATTCAATCCTCATTCATTCATTCATTCATTCATTCATTCAATCCTCATTCATTGATTGATTGATTCATTCATTGATTCTTTCATTCATTCATTCATTGATTCTTTCATTCATTCATTCATTCATTCATTCATTCATTCATTCATTCATTCATTCATTCATTCTTTCATTCATTCATTTCATTCATTCATTCGTTCATTCATTCATTCATTCAATACTTTATTCCTTAGTGGATTTATCTATTTAATCATTCTTCCATTTATTCATTCATTTATTCTTAGTTTATTTATTTATCTACCTTTGCATTCATTTATTCATAAATTCCTTCAATCCTTTGTTCATATACTGACAATCTCAACAGATCAACTAACAAACTTGTTTTGTTGATTATTTCAGAGTTTCTTCCACTGGTTGCCAACATATCTTCATACTCTCATCGTCTGAGTGATTGTTTGATTAATGCCCAGGCCACTGCTCACATGGCTCCATCACAGGAAGCCCAAGGTATGACGTCATTAATGCTATTTTGCTATTTTTCTTTCCTTTTCGTTTTAAATATTTTGTCTTCCCTCTTTAGAATTGAAGACTAATAGTGAGTCTGCTGGCAAAGCTTCTCAGGAATTACTAGAAACAATGAAAAATAAAGACCTTGGTAAGTCAGTTAGTACATACCCTTCAGATGGACTGAGAATAATTACTTATTCAGCTGATCAAGTCATTCATTTACAACACTTGTACTTTCATCCTTTTAATTCTTTCATTCATTTGTCTGTTTCGCTGACTTTCATTCATTTGTTCATTCATTTCAATTGATTGTCTTGCTTTCAACTGCCTTTAATCAGCTTATGGCTGTATGCAGGTAAAGTGTTAAAAAAGCAAATATATCTTTCTGTTAAAACACACACAGTTTCTTTCAATCATTGGTCTGTTTTGTTGTTGTTTTTATTGTTGTTGTTATTGTTGTTGTTATTGTTTTTGTTATTGTTTTTGTTGTTGTTGTTTTGTTGTTGTTGTTGTCATTGTTTTTGTGTTGTTATTGTTGTTGTCATTGTTTTGTTTTCATGTACAGCATGTAACACTGTGTTAAACAGAGACATTTACATTACTAAGCTCAGTATCTGTTTTGTTTCTCTGTAGACCCACAGGTGCTTGCAGATAAAGTCAATCAAATCAAAACAAACCTTGATAGTATTACGTCAGTTGCACAGGTATGCGATTCCAGAGCTTCTCCAAAGCTGGTTAAACTTGGATCCACTGGATAAAATGACACTTTTTTTGTTCGAAGAATCATTCAAGTGCAGGATACTTGCAGTTTCTTCAATAGCATGTCACATACATGAATATATAATCTATTGTATAATAGTTATTTTATGTTTTGTTAATTAATTTTAAAATTTTCAAAATAAAGGCCCTCGCACCTAAAGAAAAAGATAGTGCTGAAGCTCTTGGATCAGAAGTCGACAAAGAAATCAACGCTACAGCTGAGGTACAAAAACACAAGTGTCCAGTTTCTCTGTTTGGTTGGTTGGTTGGTTGGTTGTTTGTTTGTTTCTTTGTTTGTATGTGTTTCATAATTGTTTGTTTCTGTTTTGTTTGTTTGATCATCAGTTCACTTGCTTGTTTGTATTTTTTTGTTTGTTTGTTTATTTCAACACATTTCTTTTTCCGTAAGTTCAACTTACTTATTTCGAGTAATTTCTATTTCAGCTTGTGGCAGATGCAGCTCTCCGAATTGAGGTAACTTTGTGCGTCTATTTACTTAATTTTCTAGAGTGATTTGTTATTTAACAGTTCATTTGTGTGATATTATAGGAAATGCTGAACAAAACTCGAGAAAAATATACAGGAGTACAACTGGAAGTTCATGGCAGGTTAGTCACATAATTTTCTGGTTCTTCCTCCTTGTTGCATGACTAGAAACAAGTCCCAATTTTTATATTATTGTTTTTTAAACAAGAGGTCTCGCTTTTCGCAATTTTCCCATACGTTGTTCTTGCCTTCCATCACTCTAATGCCATACAACTTTCGGTCCTGGAGTTTAATTATCACTAGTTGATATTCTTGTTGTTTGTATTCTAGGATCCTGGACTCGTGTACAGCATTGATGCAGGTTTGAGAATGATTTGTAAGCCAACCGTTGAGCCATCAGGTCACTTTAACAGTCTTATGCACAACACAACAGCATCATCATAAATTTAACGGGCAGTTTTATTCTTGTTAGGCCATCAAAGTACTGATCATTAAATCTAAAACTCTACAAGAAGAGATTGTTGGAGTAGGCAAGGTATGTTGTTAGCGTTTCATCAAAGTGTGGTATGATTATGCAGGCAGATCCTTTGGGATTCCTTTGGAATCGGACGGAGCAGGACGCAGTGGACTGGAATAGTATTAAACTATTGAATAATTCTTTGATGCCCATGGTGTGTGGTTATGTTGATACAGGGTACCGCAACTGCCAGAGAGTTCTACAAACGCCATCATCGATGGACTGAAGGTCTGCTTTCTGCTGCTAAAGCTGTTGGATGGGGAGCGAAAGTACTGGTGTAAGTACCAGATTAGACAAGTTTGGTTGTCGTGTTTGTTTGTTTGTTTGTTTGTTTGTTTGTTTGTTTGTTTGTTTGTTTGTTTGTTTCCGGCTGGTTTGCTTGTTTGTTTGTCTGTTTCAGGCTTGTTTGTTTGTTTGTTTGTTTGTCTGTCTGTCTGTCTGTCTGTCTGTCTGTCTGTCTGTCTGTCTGTCTGTCTGTCTGTTTATTCACTTATCATCGATCTTTTATTGTTATTGTCCTTTATACTAACCTAGTAATGTGTGTTGTTCAATAGTGATTCGGCAGACAAAGTTGTACAAGGAAAGGGAAAGTTCGAAGAGATCGTTGTTGCTTCCAATGAAATCACTGCTAGCACTGCACAATTGGTAAGACGATATTTCTCTAACTTTCTTTATTAAGTATTTGAAATTTTACTTTTTTTGTGTTCATCTTTGTTTATCTTGAACATCCGGGAATTGGCTTCAGCTTGGCTTGAGAAATAGGCCTTTTAATTGCTTTCCACCATAGCCACATGCAATTACCCTAACCCTCTCCCCCTTCACAAGACAAAGGCGAGGAGGAGAGAAAATCCGGTTGCTTATTCAAGTGTATTTATTTATTTATTTCAACTTCAAGGTTGCTGCGTCCAGGGTAAAAGCGCATCATGGTAGTGCTAAGTTAGCATCCCTCCAGACTGCATCGAAAGATGGTGAGATATAATTATTATTGAGAACATCATGTTAAAAGAAACAGTATTGCCATAAATAATGACATGATTACTAAATGTGTTTACTGTTGTTATTTTGCAGTGGTTGAGTCGGCGGCAGGTGTCGTGGCATCGGTTAAGACTGGTGCCGAGATGATCGATGATAGCAGTAAGTACAACTAACACATTGTTGTGTTGATGCTAAGTGAGTGATGGTATTACCTGTCCGTTGAAATAATGACGAATTCTTGTATTCAGGCTGGTGAACGAACTTTTCTAAACCAAAACTTCACTAAGTTGTTATCATAATTTGGATTATTTCTAATTACAACCAGAATCGGATTCAGGGGGATTTTTTGATCATTGCCCGCCCTTTCAAAATTTCTGGATCATTTTTTGATTATTGCCCTACCCCCCTTCCAAAATTTCTAGATCCGCCCCAGCCAACCCCTTTCCCCTATCTCAAAGCGATGTTGATAGACATGTAGACTGGCCGTAGTTGACAAGCTGGGTAGTACGGTAACATTGATTTGGTAAAGAAGGAAAACAAATGATTCTAAATTTACTGAACTGGTGAATAAAACCAATGATGAACGCCATAGTAGCATCCGAAACGTAAAAGATATCAAGTAGTCAGAAACAAAAATTAACATAATTGTTGAATAAACCTCATGTTCCGAAGTGTTGAAACCGAGAGTTGATTTAAAACTATGGTATTCACCTCTGTATTAACAACTCTGTTACTGTATGATAAGTTTGCTCTTTGTATTTTCGGAAACAAATGTATCACGTATCATTGTTATTGTAGAAACTGTGCCAGACTACTCCAAACTGACCCTTACGCAAACCAAACGAATGGAGATGGACTCGCAAGTACGAGTTTTGGAACTAGAGAGTAATCTAACCAAAGAAAGAGAGAAACTTGGACAACTAAGAAGAATCCATTATCAACTTGCTGCAGCTGAAGAGGAAGTTCCAGAAAAAGAACAACAGGAAAATTAAGAACATAAGACTGTAATGACGTGTGCCAGACTTACAAAAACATGCATAAACACCAAAACTAATGACCAACTAAACCAACGACACAGATAAGGTGACATATAAAGAACACAACGTCTTGAACTAGTGGGTAAAGGGACTTATAAACTAAGCATACATGTAGAAGGCACTTCTTAGTAGAGACCGCAAATAGATTACATGCGGTATCGATAACATTTTGTCGGTTTTTGTTTTGTTTTGACGGTTTTTTTGTACTGGTGTAATATAATAGTGTGGGAAGTTCTTTGCGATGTTAGTACACCGTGTGGAACTCCGCGTTTAACGTACTTATCCAAAAAGACGCGATATATTCACCATTTGCAGAAATAGAATTAAAAGCAGGACTGAGTCGTAAATTGTTTAAGACACTGAGTTATTGCATGCAGGACTCGAACCTTGTTCCTCTATAACACATGTCAGAACCCAGACCCTGGTCTGCTTCCTAGCGAAAAAGGAGAAGTGTCTGCGTTCGATAATTCTGTGGGACAATAGAAAATAGTATATGTGGGGGGAGGGAGGAGGGAACAAAAGGTCACAAGTTTCCCTTTAACAGCCTGGTGGTTTAACGAATTTGCCCCGCCACTGCCTACACAGAAAGACAATACTGATGGAAGTATCAAAAGTCAGACGTACCGACAAAAAAGGTACCTTTTGGCTGACGAGTCCCCTTTCAAATAGTATTGGTCGTAGAGCCAATGCGCTAAAAGATCATTCACTTTAAACGACTTGGTAAAAACACATGGATAGCTTTATAACGAATGTTAAAGTACTAAGACATGCAACGATAAAGCTACAGAATTATACGTATTTTAGTCTTGGTGTGTTCCAATAATGTGAAACAATTTAAAAAATCACTTTTTACAATAATTAGAATGAAATATAGAGGAATAATATTGATATGCAAGAATAAATGGTTTTTAATCTTTACACTGTGGTCTATTTCTGAGTTTGGCTTGATTTAATATACATTACATATGAAATGCGTCAGAATAGGCCGTGGCACCATTATAGATTCTTTGACGATGAACTCGAATTTTGTGTTAAAAGGTAGTTAACAAAACTGAAAAGGAAAAGAAATTGTAATTAATTACGGTACAAATGTTCAATTGACAAGTGCAAATATAGTAAAATGTCAGAAATATTCTCGAGAATCTGCACAGCTCGGGAATGCGTGGTGGCATCGAAAGTAGTAAAAGAGAGAAGCGAGAGAATTGATAAGTTAATCAATAATGGAAAAAATGGATAAAAAATGAATACAACGAAGCTTTCATAAAAAAGAAATTGGTTGTTGACATTGCTTTAAAGGCTCTACTATCACAAGAATGCATTGCTTTTTCACTATTATTGTATTTTCAGTTTTTTTCAAAATGATCATATTTCATGTGATTTGATCTGAATTTCGAGTGTTTTCCAGTGTACACAGAGGAGTTTATCACTTGATCCATCTTGTTCAAATATACTGAATGGTATCACCAAGACTACTTGACTTCAAACAAAAGAACGCTCCAACTTTAGAACGTCAAGAACTCCCATTGATCTCAGCTTTGTTGGTGCAGTGTTTGAGCGGTTGCTATTTTCATAGTCGTGATAAACCAGTGATTAGGATATGGATTGATTATCGAACAATAGAAATTGTGATTGAGTTGAATTACATATTATTTTCACCTCATTTCCTAGTGAAAATAACACATTTGGAACTATCTGATGATTTCTTGCATTCTTCATTCAATCATTCATTTATTTATCGGTTGATTTCTCCATCTTATCCTATGTACTCATTTATTCATTTTTGTTGCTATTTAGTTATCATTACCAACGAGTCAGTGCCCTGAGCTGCGTTCCATACTTAAATCAGAATGAAAATACCAATAATGATATATATATGATGATGACTAAAGCACAGCTAGGCAGTTGAAACGTCGGGGTGCGTCCACACTTACCCGGATAAATTTGAAAACGCAACTTTATTTATCCGGTTACGTCTTCCGTCCACACTAAAACGCACGAATCCGAAACACTTTTATGCTAATTCTATTGTTTGACGAGCAATGTTTGTCACGGTATCGGAACACTAAAAGTTGCATTTTCAAATTTATCCGGCATAGTGTAGCCAGGGTCTTAGTCGCATAAAACACCCGAAATAATAATTTTGTTATATCGACAAATAATATTTCGTGAAACAGTGATATATATATATTATAATAATATGAGATACTTATGGCGCATTTCATAAATCTCAATGCGCTTTACATTTGAAATATACTTTTATACAAACTGCTATTTATCTCTTGCGGGAATTCCATAAAATTTCAATGCTCTTAACAATACTTTTAAAAAATCGTTGAAGAAAAATGGGAGAATGCTTGACAGAAAGAAATTGCGGGCAAATGGAGGTGAAGTCATTTGTTGCTGTTCATTTCTCAATGTTATTAAAACAGCCATAATTCCCTTCGGATATGCTATCGCCTTTTTCTCCGACTGCGTTTTTTTCTAAGTAGGCTGCGGGGTGCACTGAAAAAATATAAAAAGGTTGATTATATCAGTTCTACGTAACGTCCTACATGGCTCCCAAAAAATATAAACATTGCTATCACGACCACAAATATGCAAATCAAATTTGAATTCCAAAATATTATGAATATATGGCTATAAAATACTAAATAAATGCATTCAAAAACATTGCTTTCTTCTGGCCACGCTTGCAATAACGTACGTACGAAATGACGTTACCATTAACAAATCAGAACGCAGGAATTTCCACAACTAACCTCGCAGATTTTTCCCATTATGAGAACAAAAACAAAATAAAATAAAATAAATAAAAAATTACTCATGAAAATAATAGACATTATATTACTGCAATGAGTTACTAGATTAAATAATAAAAGAAACATCCTACACCGATTCTTCGCATAAGCATTTCTGAATGAACAGGGAAATTAAAATTGTACAATTTGATAAAGTAGAGTTCTTCCTATTTAATCTACCATCAGCTCACGCTAGAATCTGAAAATCCCCTCTCAAAATCGCCAGTAATAAGGATATTTGACCAATATTCACCAAGGACTATGTCAGCCTCTAAAAGGAGTGTTATGTAAAAACTATAGATTTTGTGTTATGAAATATTGTGATTGGAAATTGGATAAAGAGGAAGTACAGACGAGTGCCGAGAAATTAATACCTAAATCGTCACGTTTTCCATACCATAATATAATCATACTACTTCAAAAAAAAATTAATCTAGTATTCTTAACACTGCTATTCAGTGAAAGGAATTACAGTTTATTTTTAGGGAAGTAAGGGAAATTAAATCAATGATCTTTTCAATGTACTACGTCACTATCTATTGAGGCATTGTAAGTGTTATCTTTAGACATTAGACAAGTTATTAAGGCATCCGCTACAATGTTCAAGTCAAAACAGTTTTTCTGTGTTGTCCTGATTGACTTGAGTGTCACTACAACTTGATGAAAACTTCGTCTTTGTCGCTTAAATTACTCTGAACGTCAAAGGACAGTTAATCGAAAAACCCATTATACAACAGTTTTATCAGCTGGTTGAAATGATAGTCTATTTATAGTATAGAACATCTGGAAAAAAAACATTTTACTACATTTATTTCTTTTTACACTTTAACTGGTAAAATACAAAACTGCTGTGTCATAATTCCGATTAAATTCAGTGTTCTTGTTGTGAATGCAATAAAACGGTGATTGCTAATGCGGCCAGTGAGTGGCTGGTTGCTCCGCTGACAAGTTTTTTCATGTGAGTATCAGTTTTCGCAAGTAACTGTTTTTCGTCGATGACGTGAATTTAATTTATTTAGATAGATTCGTAAGGATTGTTTATTAAAAGACAGACGTCGCTGGATTAAGAATGGATGATTTAATTAATGTGTTATTTTCTTTTTTAATTTCAGCTCAGGCGACAAAAAGCATCGAGCTTGATTGATTATAGTAATCTCTTTTACAAAAGATTGTACTCTAGATCTGCTCACATTATTATTGTCATGAACAACAATCCAAGTCACTTTATCGACTTACACACTTCATGATTGAAGCACAGGATACATTTTGAAAGATAGTTTACTGTCAAAGTTGTTTACGACCTGCTAGCTGTCTTCGGGGCGCTCTTTTTGTATTGTCAGTATGGTCAACGACATGACCCAGTAAAGACCTGTTTATTTGTTGGTGTATAGCCTAGAGACCATGTCAGACAGGGTAGTACACTTTGAAAATGGTGTCGACCCCACTTCAGACGAACAAGGAATTATCAGTGCAAGTGAACCATTCAACGAAACAGTTGGTGTTACAGAGAATCATGTGAGCAATGGTGAAGAGGAGAGAAAGAGTAAAACTGACCGATGGCGTTCGGTAACTAGGAGTATTCAATCAGCTATATGCATACACAACTCTGTACAACCAACACGAGGACGGCGCAAACCAATGTGGAAATCAAGCTCCAACGACAACATCGATCCTTTTATACAAAAGTTTAGCACACGTCCTGATCGTAAGACGACACCTCCTAAGAGAATTCTAAACAAAAACCCTCATAAAATTACTATCGAGAATAATTTACAGACAATAACTGATCGTAAAGAAAGTGATGCATTTAGCGACGACAGTGGTTACCAGGGTTCTTCTTTCAGTCGCTTGCAATTGGTATTTGATCCCGAAGGACATTTTATTTACACATGGTCATATTTCGTAGTTTTTGCTATTAGATATAATCTATGGGTTCTAATACTCCGAATAGCTTTCTTAGAAGCTCAATCAGAGTTTAAAATAATGTGGATGGTTTTCGACTATATCTGCGACTTTATCTATTTAGTTGATATGTTAGTCTCATTCAGAACTGGCTATCTTGATGAAGGTATACTAGTCACCGACAGCAACAAAATAGCCTTATCCTACATCAAATCCAACCGTTTTGTTTTGGATATTTTATCATTTATTCCAACAGATTTTATACATGTAGTCTACTCAGTGGATTTGCCTCTGGTTCGCCTCAATAGAATTCTCAAATCCTACAAGAGTTTGAGTATCAAAAATACTATGGAGCTCCACACAGATTACCCAACATTCTATCGAGTTTTCTTTTTGTTACATCTGATGTTTTTGCTAATTAATTGGAACGCTGGTATTTACATTATGATCTCTCGTGCTGAAGGCTTTGGTACGAATCAATGGGTTTATCCTGGTAATGGGTCTTTGTACCAGCAATATTTCAAGTCGTTATATTGGTCGACTTTAACGCTTACAGCGATAGGAGATCTACCATCACCGGCAACAAACTACGAGTAAGTATTCTAGTTACTTTACTTTTAAAACAGAACATAATTACCACAACGCAAACACTTGTAATACTATTTCAAAAGGCAGTGTAATTAAAGCGTGCTTATGTGGATTTAACGTAAGAAAACAACGCGATATCTGGAGTAATATTAGTTTTAAATTTAAAAGACTTCAATGAAAAATAAACCCAGCTCCTTTTTCATGAATAGTTTCTTTCTCAAAAGAAGAGAAGAGGCGAGATAAGAGATAGGAAGTGACAGAGAGGACGTTTAGAGGACATTATATTCAACTATGGTTTTCCGTATCTCCTTGACAAAAAGTGCTTATTCAAAACAATTTTAATTCCGACATTTTAGAAGAATTGATTTGAAAATTGACCGAATGACGCAAATTGGTGCGATTTAGATTCAAAATAGCCTTAGCGGAAAAATGAATCTACCAGATGGACAAATGTAAGGCTGGAAATAAAACAGAATATTCATATACCGTTTTGTATATTGCCTTATACTAACAGAACATAATAACAATTCTGAATGGTTCTTTTTCCGTGTAAAAAACAACAACAACAATATGCAAAATAACTGACAATATAACTCGAAAAAAGCAATATTCATTAATCTTCTTCTTTCGAAATTTCGTATTTGTTAATTTTCTTCAGGTTTCGTAAAAAAAAAAACGATTTTATACTATACTTCGATAAAATTTGATTCCTATAAAAATTCCCTTGAATTGTTATTTATTTATTACTTTCCTTATATTTTGCGTCAAAACAATTATTTTTTTCGATACAATTCTAAATAAATTAAATTTATTAAACCGAGCATGATAAAACTTTCAATGTTCATATTTTAACATATCTCCATTTCATCTGGACGTCTTTTTCAATGCTACCTTTTTGCAAATTTTCAACCAGGGAGTGGCTTACTTTAACATAAAAGAGACCCGCAAAAAACATCGTCAATTGTTTCAAAATTGATACACTAAATTAACGAATATACCATTAAAAAAACCTGCTTCGAGGTCTCAAAGTGCTGTCAGCTATTTACTAAATTAAGAAAGATTAATCATTTTTTATTATACTTAGAAAAGTGATTAAGTATAGAGTACGAAGTGCTTTTGTCGCGATATTTTAGTACCCCCGCCTCGATTAAGTGTTTTATATATGCAAAAATTCCGATCATTCAAGTTAAATAGCCTTTTTTGTGTTTCTTAATTGAAAACCCATTAGACAGCTCATTGAAATGACAGAGAGCTCGTCATAATTAGATTGAAAACAGTCGATGGCTTTACTAAAGTGATGATGATGAAAATGACAAAATGTAGGGATGATTTCATTGGTACATAGTTGATAGAGTGCAAACAGTAAACCCGTGAAACACTAATTACTAGATAGAACAAAATTGTGCTAATTAGACAAAAGAAAACAATAGAATTTGCATATAAAATTGCATTGATAAGTATTACTAAAGTTTCACAGATTATTTGCGCTGATGATGAAGATGATGACTGATAATTATAATGTTATTAATTTCATAAACACTAAATGTGTGCAAGAGTTGTCACTATTTAGTCACTTTTAGTGTGTGCACTCTATTGACGACAGTTGCAATAATCTTTATTTGAAGTAGTCACTAAATTCAGCATATTCAGTCTTGTTAAGTTCGCTTATCAGCAATGTTAATAATTATCAGGTGACGAAATAAAGATATTAGTGGCGTCAGATCATTAGAGCAGCGATATCAATTATGATGATTGCTGACGCTGATGATGATGATAGTAATCTTGAAGATGATAACAATAACAAGCATCAACCGCTTTACTGCAAACTCTACATTGAGCCTTATCGAACCAAGAACACCCGAGTCCGAAACATCAGTCAGTTACATGTGTGGCCGATTTGCACGATTTGCAGCATACGACATGTACGTCGTAAGACTAGCTGCTCAGTGAGAATGTTGTGCAACTAGCCGCAAACTCTAAAATTGGTCACATAATCTTTTAACCGCTGTTAATTTGATACAAAGTTAACTGTATGCTACAAATCACACAGTCTAGATCAGCCTTTTAAAGCTTGCATTGAACTCACTAGTGAACTACACGCAAACATAAGCATAAGCGATTTAAAAACATATACATTTCGCTTTTACGTGTTGTCCTCACTAGAATAGACGAAAAAGCAAGCGTAAAGTGCAAACACTAAATGTATGCAACAGTTCTCACTATTTTAATAGTAGTAAATAGCGCTAATTAAATCAAAGAAAACAATTGAATTAGCATAAAATAGTTGCACACCTTTAGTGAGTGCACTCTTACACTTCCCGTTTCTTGTGAAATAGAAAAAAGAAGTTGTTGTCATTTATACCATTAAAGTTTGTCGTGCATCAAATCGATACAATCATGTTGAATGTCACATAGCAATTGTCTGTCGCGAATCCGTAAGTAATTTTTTGCATGTATTGAAGTCATTAAAACATTTTTGTGGACAATCAATGCAACCTGGCAACGGTTGGATAAAGTGCCCTTAAACGACTGTGATATTCACTAATTATAGCCAAAGGAAATAGAAATAATCTGATTTAGCTACCGACATCAGGTTGGAAAAGAGTATTGAGTTTTGTTACTTAATCGGCAAATGTTTGTCAAAATGTATATTTCAATTTAATGCGCATAATATAAATTGATGTAGTTTAATTTGATATATCAATAAAGATATATTATTCATTTTTCATCATTATAGTGTATATTTTTCTTGAAATAATTGCCTTCGTCGGTGTTCGTAATTATAACCTCATGGTTGAAGCCGTAGAAAAGCATTATGAACATGACAGTGGCTATCGTTCTTTTGACATGTTAACAAAAATTCGTTTTGACATTTTGACAAACGTTCGTTTTTGTTTTAAACTCTACACTGAATAAGCAAGAATCACATAAATCCATTTATACTTTTGAGATGTTCAGAATTGTGCGAGTTAGGATCATATCATCATTTATCTTATCATCACTATTACCACCAATATCATTTTCACCATCATTATCATCATCACCATCATTATCACCACCAACACATATATCTTCATCATTTATGGTCAGTTATCAGATAAGACGAAATGACGTGTTATAGTAATGGTAGTGGACGTGATGAAATCGAGACATTAGATATATCATAATGAAGAAATATGGCAATTTATTGAAAACCGGTAGTGAAATGAAATAATCGGAGCGAAAACGACAGGAAGAATCTTCACCATGACGACTGACACAGTTGACATTTATACTAAGCTTCCTTGATGAAAATCCAAATGATATACTGTATTGCAATATATAATAATTATCATAAAAACATCATGTAAAAAAACTAAACACTTTTTGAATGCTACTTATTTGAATGGTATTGGGTCGATCAGTCCTTCAATTGTTTGTGATAAACTAGCTTTTGTTAACCAAAAAAAAAAAAAAAGAATGTGTACACACAACAAATGAAATAAAAATGAAAAGGATTCTTCACATAATGACAACAGCCAAATAAAAGACGCCACATAGGCGACTTTATCATGAGTATTCACTTGAATCAAACTGTTAATTGGTAAATATACAATGTTTTGCAGCATTTTGATTAAACACAGTTTGAAAACTGTTTGCATGTTACAATGGGCTGGTAAATAATACATTCGTTACCTGAAAGATCTTGTTGAATATGAATATGTTCGTAGATACTTAACTTACTTAATTTGAACATTCAAATTGAATGTGGCTATTTTTATAGATAAATGAATGAATGAATGAATGAATAAATGAATGAACGAATGAATGAATGAGCGAATGAATGAATGAATGAATGAATGAATGAATGAATGAATGAATATAATGAACATGCTAAGCATTTCATCGACGTCCTCATCTTTGCATTGGTTTTTCTCTGTTGCTTTTTTTTCTTATTTCACCTATTAATTATTTGGGAATTTCCAAATGAATTAAGTTGTTTAATATAATATAAAAGCTGGTGAATATTACATTTTTAATTTTTTGTTTGTTTGTTTTGTTTTGTTTTTCGTTATTTGCAAAGTAGTTTTCAATATAAATTAACTGGCTTAGTATTTACAGAAGTAGTTGGCGGGAACTGCAGGCCGTGTCTGTTCTGGCCTCCCGCACAATTACAATCTATATTCACATGCAATTTCTCTAAATCGAGACATATAATTTTTACGTTTTTATTATTTTAAAAGAGAGCAAGGAGAAAACCCCCTCGTGGTGTGAGAGCGAACAATGCATCAAACAAACTTAGTTCTCTTGAGGACCAATCCGTTGTTCGAACTTATCGAACCAAGCGATGAACACTCACCAATGGGCCGAGTGTCCATGCATAAAGTTAACTAAACATCATATCTATTTTGAAACTCATTTGACCTTGCAATTGCTTTCATTTCTATTGAACACACTTTTAGTGTGTTTATTTTGGTTTTAGACATTCCGTCTGGGGCTAAATGAATTAATGGCAAAAATGGATAATGTAATAAATTCTATGTCGCCTTGTATTTGTAGTTAAACAGAAAAAAAAATAGTGTAGCCAATGAAATCATGGAAACGAAAAGGGAATAAGATGGTAAAAAGCTCAAGAATATCATTTAGGAATCTATGAAAAAAAATGCGGATTCTAAATATATATGACTGATTGATTGAATAAATGCCGAAAACATTGGTATAAATTATCAAATAACGTAAGACGAAATAGACAAAGTCAGTATTTTCAACAGTGAATAAACTGACTGCATAAAAGAACAAATTTTATATATGTTTTATATCTTATTTATGTCAAAAATTGAATTGAAGCTTTTACAATAAACAACCGACAAAATACATCCATTTACGTAGATTCGATACCGAATATTTATCCAAGCTCTTTACACAGCACGAACACCAAAGAACCGATCCACGTACATAGCCACGTAAAATAGCACATTTATCACAGATAATTTTCAGTTTTAGAAATTATCAATTTTTACGGTACCCTGTGCGTTAATGGGATTCCTGTGTCAGCTGTGACGTACCACAGGGTACTCTGGGGAGTTTTCTTTTGTAGGGTAACTAGTGTGAATTGTTCTATTAATTTCCAAAGGAATTAATAATTAAAATATGAAAGAAAATTCACAAAGAACGCTGGTACTGGTAGAACTCAGCTTAGGAAATGTGTAACGCACGAACGCAAATAAAGTGGGATTGCGCCATATGCAATAGATATCAAAATAACTTTTTCAAAGCGCATTTGATATTACATCAGTAATATTACTAAATTGCGATTTTGTGTAAATTTAATAGTTCTCTTAATTATCAATATTTTGTACTAAATGGTAAATACTTAAAAAATACGTAAAAACCTGAATAAATTTCATGCATTAGAGTGGAAACACTAAAAGTGTGCAACAGTTGTCACTATTTAATAGTAAATAGCGCTAATTAAACAAAATAAAACAATAGAATTAGCATAAATAGCACTATTTAGTGGTATTTACGCTGCACACTTTTAGTGTTTGCACTCTAAACACCTATTCCTTGTAGTCAAAGCCTGCTAATGTTTTAAATGATAATCGATATGATAATCGATTTTTTTTGTAGATATGTGTACACGATTGCTTGCTATCTGTGCGGTGTTTTTATGTTTGCTACCATCGTTGGCAATGCCGGCAGTATTATCGTCAACAGGAATGCCATCAGAATGGATTTTGAACGACAGAGAGTAAGTGATAATCTGTTATACGATAACGCCCATTAATTGCAGTTTGCTCTCTTTTTAAGGGTATAATGTGTTTTCCGTAGCCTGAGGAGGTTCCTTTCGTAACTTGTCAGTGCAAATTGGGCATTTATTCTTTTATGGGAGTTCTACTGTATTGAGCGTGATGACGAATGAGATTCACATTAGAAACATTAAAAACCTACGCCGAATAAACAAACAAGTCGATGAAACATAAGTCCATTAAGAAAGGAATAACGATTTCCTATCCAAAATTCCGTTATTTTAGGTATACGGGAACTGAGGACAACCTTTAGAGGTGTTTTACAAATTTTGGAGAAACTTTCCCAAATAAAATCAATTTTTGGTCTATCTGAGTTACTAATCCTACTCCTACCCCTATCAAACCTATGATATCTTCTCTTTTTTTTGTCTAGATCTTGGCCTGACTTTATCACTTTTCAAATTTGAGCTTATTCCATTTTGGTTGTTTATGCCTCTAAAACTATTCTACGTTAATGACAAACACTAATAATTGATCCCGTATTTCTTGTTCAGGTCCTACTATACTACTTCGTCAATATATACATATCCCCGCTTATCCCTACATATCCCTACATATCCGTACATATCCGTACATATCCGTACATATCCCTACATATCCCTACATATCCCTACATATCCCCGCTTATCACTACATATCCCTACATATCCCTACTTATATTCTAATTCGCTCCCCCGCTCAAACGAATATAAAACATTTACCATTAAATACTACAAGACTTCAGGGGAGTGTCCACACGACAGCGCGTGCGTGCTTTATTGAACTCTGTGACATGTTTTGAGTACAATGATAGGCTATAATCATTCGATAAAATTGCATAACGTAACCGGCGTTTACATAACAATTATGTTGTCGTAATTGGGGATGAACCCTTGCTTGTATCTGGAATGTGTTTATCCTCTTTATGTTGCACTTGATGAATTCGTTTATTTATTTATTTATTTTATTTTATTTTATTTTATTTTTTGTATATATCTGCACGACGGAAGAACGGTCGTTGGACGCGAATGGATTATTGCACAACTTGAACCCTTTTATATATATACGCGTCCCTTCACTGAACCGTATACTCTCCAGAGTATACTTAGCGTTCCATTATGCCTATACGCTAGTTCCGTAAACAATGATAAATACATATATGCCTACATATGCCTACATATCCCTACATATCCCTACATATCCCTACATATTCCTACATATCCCTACATACCCCCGCTTATCCCTACATATCCCTACATATCCCTACATATCCCTACATATCCCTACATATCCCTACATATCCCCGCTTATCCCTACATATCCCTACTTACCACTACATATCCCTACATATCCATACATATCCCTACATACCCCTGTATCCTTACTATACTACTTTCTTACTTTTCTTTGTATTCCTAGGAAAGTACAAAGAACTACATGCAGAAGAACAAAGTGCCAAAAGATTTACAACGTCGGGTATTGATGTGGTATGATTACACATGGAATAGGTAAACAAATTGAGATTTATCTGATAGAATAATTGAAGTATGCAATCATATCGAAACCTTGGGCGAGCCATCACATTCTTGGTGATCTAAGATCCAGAAGAAAATTCATGGAACAGAGAATTCTTACATGCATGACTAAGGGGAAGAAAAACGTTTTAGTAATCCAGAAATAAGAGACCTTTATATATCCTGAGAATATGGTCATATGGATTCATGTTTTCTTTGTTTTTTTCTTTGTTTGTTTGCTGGTTTGTATTTATTTATTACTTGGTTGGTTTGCTATTTGATTGCATTGCTGCGGCTTCCTTTATTTGTAGGTAAAACTGAATGCAGATTCACTGTATTGCATTATTTTTTAGAGGACGTGTTGGGAACAGCAGTTATGACCTCAACGCGCTCACTCTTCTTCCCGATAAACTCAAGACAGAGATCGCTCTCCACGTTAACTTGGAAACACTCAGCAAAGTGACCTTTCTACAGAAGTGTCAGCCAGAGTTCTTACACGATCTTGTCCTCAAGATGAAACTACGGATATTCACTCCAGGGGACTATATCTGTCGGAGCGGTGAAGTAGCGAGAGAGATGTATGTCATCATCAATGGCAAAATTGAAGTTGTGGGGTGAGTACCTGATGAAGAGTCATCGTAATGATCACAAGGTTATTTCATAACGGACATACTTATGGAGGACGAGGATTGAATGAAAATAAACGCAGTTTAATTCTTTTTATTTAGATGATTGCCTGAGATTAAGGTAAGCCTCTAACACAGGCTTTAGCTTTAGAGGGGAGGTTGGGGATAGGGTTATGGTTATGGTTTAGGATTCTACTTTGTCACCAGCTTTTTACGAGCTGATTTTTCTCAAAAAATAAAAGCACAAAGAATAGGCAAAGTAAAATAAAACTAATATAATTTAGTACAACTAACGGTGATTGTCTACATTATTTTTATTTGCAGCGAACGTGGTCAAGTATTGAAGGTATTGTCTGGAGGGGACTTCTTCGGCGAAATAGGAATCCTAAGTTTAAGCGAAGGCCAAAATAAGTGAGTGCATCTTTCACTAATTGTAAACACGTTTTTTTTTTTATCCTAACGTTGTAGGTTTGTAACTCATTATATATGAAGACAATAGATACAAAAATAAAAATAGTTGTCCTTGTTATTGTTGTTATAATAATAATAATAATTATTGTTATTGTTGTTGTTTTTATGATTATTTTTTGTTGTTATTGCTATTGTTGTGCGTAAAATATTCCCTTGAAATAATGCCATGTTTTTAACAGACGCACCGCTGATATTCGCACCGTAGGCTATGTGGAGTGTTTTGTTCTCTCGAAGGAAGATGTTCTTAATGCCACCAGAGACTTTCCTGAAGCGCAGGTCAGATTAGAGTGGATATTTCAAGACCCAATTCACTTCAATAAATATGATGCATTGATTTAACGTCCTAATATTCGTAATCACCCGATTATCCATTAGTTAGAAATGATAATTAATTAATTTTTATTAGTAGTAATTAATTGGTTAATTAATTTATTTTGATTAATTCTACTAGCTTTATCGAACGCTTATTCATCACATTTGCGCTCATTCGTTCATTAATGCATGATAATTCATTCAATCTTTCGTCAATCACCATACATGCATACATTTGCTGTCCTGCCTTTGTAGTTTTTTTCTATCCTTATTTCAGCTCTTTTGTTTTGTCAGGCTGTTTTGGCAGAATATGGTCGGCGACGTCTAGAAGGCCAAGCAACGTGTAAAGACCCTCGCTTAGTTGACATGGAGGATTGTAAACCAAGCCATAATACATCTCATCTGGCTAGAAATGGTCTTTCACCAATCAACGATATAATGACAGGGAAACCTTTACTACCGCACCATGAACATCATTCTACACAACATCAACAACGCATTCCAAGGGCAGGTCTCCTCGATCCCATACCCCCACAGCTATCAAACATCTCAGAAACTTCACTTCAGAGCTTCAGGACTTTAGAGAGTGATTCAAACGCGAACAACAATTCTGACGAATATGACGTCATTTTAAAACTCATGACGTCATCATGCAATGACGTCATTAACCACGTCAAGGAGACTTGGAAACGAAAGATGGAGTTAACTAATAAGGAGCTGGAAGTGCAGTTGCTGTCATTACGTGAGGAATTGGCTTCAAAGAATGAAAATATCGATCAAATGAAAGTTTTATTATCCAATCAGGTAAGATCTACTATATACTTGTGTGAAGTCAATTCTTGTCTAACCTAACCTAGTATAGAGTATCAAATAGGTAATGGTGTTAGTCCTTAGTCGGAAACAATCCATCATCCGGAATAAATAATTAAATCCTTAATCAGTGAAAATCATTTGGTATTCTATATCAATCAATCGGATTGATATCGGCAGTCAAACGATGATGAATCAGAGATCGCACGTCATTGCCATTAAGACATCGATTGATTATCGATTGAAATCGATCGGTCGACTGATTAGATCGATAAAAGCTCGCATTAATGATCAGCATCATCGATTGTCCAACATCAGTCATTTGATGGATGGTTATTTACTAATTAATTTATTTAGACCATCGATTTTATCGATTCATTTATAGGAGACAGAGCTGCATGCTTGGAGAGAAGCTGTCCACGAATTAGAAGAAACAAGAATCAAAGATCATGAGAAAATTGAAACTTTAATACTAGAGATAGAGGTACTAACAACACACAATCATTTACTCTAAGCCTCCTCCGAAGACGTCTCTTTCTAGCGCTTTACTTTGTAGCTTTTAGAATGGGCTTCCTGTTTTGCAAATGACCGTTGGGCATTATGGGATTACGTCATTTGCCCTGAAGATGACTACAGTTGGCCGAAAGATTGGCGTAAAATAAAATAGAGAGGGTTCAAAACAAAATCTAGATGTGAAAGTCGCTACATAAAACCTACAAACATTTATTTGAATGTTTGCAGCCTTAAAGATGTGTACAAATTGTTTTTATATAGTGATATATTCGATAGACATTTATAAGAAACTAAAGCGGCGGTCGCTTTTCAAATCACCCTCTAACCACGAGATGTTCTCGTCACAGACCAAAAAGATGGGCATATTTAAATTTTCTCTTCCCCAGGCTCCGGCGGGGATTTTGAAATATACATGCTAACAAAACCGTTTTGTTCATCATTAGATATTAAAGAACCAACTGAAAAGTTGTAGCTGTGATACAAGAAGAGGACAGACAGCGAAAATACACGATACCAAGTGTTGAAAAATATAAAATCCAATTTTTATCGATACAAAAATTGTGATTAAAAAGTTGAGAAAAAGTTACCATAAACTGGAACTAGCCAAGTCCTGTTCTATTAGTTGTAGAATTATCAAACCATTACATTATAGATATTCTTAAAATTAAGAAGTTTCAAAGGACTCAAAGCGATTCTGGATCAACTTCAAATATGCCACAGAAAGTCGTTAGCGATTAACTATAATATGTACACTTGGTTAATATGAAATATTTAAACAGTTTACCAATCATATCAGTACCAACGAGAGTAGAGAAGGTAGCAACGTTATATAGCAGTATAGAGTGATGGCGTAATGGCAGCCATGACAGTTGGCAGGAACGGTCGAAGTTTCTGGAGCAAAATCGTTTACATGAAAAAACAATGGAAAACTATCCTTTGTTCCTTGGTGACTCCTGTCATGACTGCCGTCACGTGACGATGCAAAGTGTCTACGGACTATGTAAAGTATAAATTATAAAAAAAGATGCTTATGTACATAGTTTGATATATTTGTATAAAGAAGTTTTCAAAATTTCACGTGTACAGAAAGAAATTTTAAAAAACATTAATATATTCTATTTAAATTGTATTCAATAAAAAAATTAATAGATTTATGCTTGCTAACTTATGTACGGTCCGCGGATATCATGTGATAAAAAATTTGTTCAAAACGTTGTATCCCTCGAAAGAGCCAAAAATATTTAAATTTTATAACGTGATTTACAATGTAGGATTACACTCTATTGTATTACATGGAAAGACAAATAAATAAAACAAAAATATCAAATGTTTACAGTGTTTAATTTATTGGCCATTCAAGAAAATAGCGTTGAAGTAAGACGTTTTACCACCGTCTCTATACCATAATCCTTTTCACATTAAAAATATTATAACCGTTCTGTATTCGCAAAGGAATTTACAATTTTAATGGATAGGTATTCTAAAACGTATTATGGTAACGAGACGGGGGAAATATTATTAGCCTCAACGCATGATACTTAAACAAACCAATCATCATTATAACATTTATGATGAAAAAACAAAAATAAATAAATAAAGAACACATTTCAAACAATTACAACTGAATCTATTTATTCACATTCGTGTACATCAAGAATACTACTGTTTTGTTTCACATTTCTTTGAGTTTGTGTTAATGTTATTTTCAATTAAGCTCTCGCTATGGTTTTCTTAGAATAAGCTAGACGACTTATGTCTTCATTGACCTGGGCCATTCTTCCGACACTGCTAGGAAAAATTATCCCCCATCCTTCTTGCAATGCATTCTGGGCTGAGACTATCGACCCTTCACACCAGCCACGATAGGGATGGAACGCTTCACCAACAACAAAGATGTTTTCGCCAGTAAAGGGGCGTTTAGCCCAGTTGCTGATATCCACCATACTGAAAGATGTCCCTGGTTTCTGAAAATGCCTATTGAGATACAAACATTGTGAGCACTAGTCTCATTTTCTCATGTTATTATCATAGCAGTCTATCTCGGATGATCGATAGTTTCTTTCGCAAGAACGTTTCAATTTGTTTCGACTTCAATTTGGGTTTGCAATTTTTATTTTTGAATGGTTCTCAATGTTACTTATTACGTGAGCTCGTTGTAAAAGTGTCTCACTGTGATTTAGTTCTGTTTTTTCTCTTACCAAGCTGAATCCCAAAACTGATATGCAGTATCCAAAGGAGCAGGAATCTTGATGCCATACTTGTGTTCCAGTGCGCGGTGGACCTCGGCATTTAAAAAATTCTTCTTGAGATTTGCAATGTCAGCCCATCGCCTACTACAAGCACCATCTGAGTACATCATGTGCAGGACACCTTCGCCATTTGTACCTTTACCTCTGTAAATATAAAATACACATTTGATAAATAGTTGATCTCTTTTTAATTTCATTTCAAACATTACCTATTTAACAAAAGGGCGTCATTCCCTCAAGAGTAAACCATTGGAAAATAAGCTGCAATGGCACAGGATAAAAGCATTAGTATTTTTGCATGTGAAACTCTTTTTTTACCAGTGCCCAAATACGAAGTTTAATTGGTAGAAAATGTTGTTATTGTGTCAACAAATAGCTCCATTTCATATTGTGGTTTAGTAAAACTCTGAAGACGGTTTTGTTCATGTTCATGATAGTGTTGGGGTCGCTACCTGTGTGCCATGCTAATTCCAAGACAGTTACTGTACGAAATAAACTTCTGTCCAGGTAAAATCGGTGACCCTTCAATCTTTAGCCCTTCCCACCATGCATTAGAGTACACGGCAGCACCTTTGAAAGCTGGGATAGGTTGGATGGAGTCAAACTGCTCAGTGCCCTGGAGCTTTCTGGCAACGGTACCGTTAATCTTTCGAAACTGCACAGGTGGTGTTGCTACTACGAGCTTCTTTGACCTGACTCTGAGATTGGGTGTCAAGGAGACGTACGTTCCTTGTTCTTCAAATATACCCTTTATCCCAGTGCTCGTGAATATGCTCCCTCCTAAAGACTCCACTTTTTGTTTCAAGGTAGTGATGATAGTTGACATTCCGCCTGTTGGTCTGAAGTACTTGTCCGATAGTTTCAAAGTCATTTCTGTGAACTCCATGTATGATTTAGGACTGATGAAGTCAGTGTAATCTCCCTTATAACCGTACAGCTCTGACAGGTACTCGGCTCCTTCAGGCGTGATTATATTGGAGAAGTACGTGTCGACTGTTGCGTACGAGTCTGCATTAGCTACGAGATGGGGTTGACATGCATAGCTAAGGAGCTGACTGCTCGTCATTGGACCAAATTTGGGATGTGCCTTAAGTATTGGGTACGCTTTTTTGATATCTTCATGATTATTGGCTTTTACACCTCGCGATTCGATTATACTTGGCTCGACGAAACTCCATTCCCTTTGGGTAATACCAAGCTCTTTGACAAGATCACTAGAATTAAAGACAACAATAATATTTTAGTTCTCCATGCACCACGAAAAGTCCAGTCTTGAATTCTCTTCAACACGGCCTTCAGGGCGTGTAATATATTCTTTTGTTTAATAACGGCCCGGGGAGATGTGAAGTCTGCATGTGTGAAAAAGACAATTAGATTGTAATTGAGGCTTAGGTTTACAATTCGGAAATGGAATTTTAAGTGGGAAATGCATGATAACTAATCTCAGCGCTGAAAAGCGCTAAACATGACAAACTTACATCATGACATTGTGTTTTTTATCGATTCTCCATGCACCTAAACCTAAAAATACAAATGTCAAGGCTTTTGTTAGAATTGAAGCAGTTTGTAAAATAAAATGTTTTATATTACAACTGCCAAGCAGAGAACAATGGAGGGGTAGAAAAGATGAGTCACACCATTCCAACCAATACCTCCTCTACAGACATTCCTTTGGAAGGAGTTCATTTCTTGGAAATTACTGTCTGAGAACCACCGGAAACTAGTAGAAATCAAACGCGATCACTCACTTGCAACCGCTACAGGAAGCCCCTACAAATAATGCGTCCGAGGCCCTGAGGCGAGCCAATCCAGTGTTTTGTTCTTTACCTACATCCACAGCCGGTGCTTGTTTAAAGTGATAATCACGGATTCTTCCTCCTAGGTTGGGGTCTTTCTCAAACACACACACTTGACTCTCTTTCTTTGTTTTCAGTAGCATGTACGCCATGTACAATCCCGAGATACCCCCACCAACGATAGTCACCTCACAGTCTAGAGTACCTGTAGATGAATACACCATTTATTGATTAATTGATTGATCGATTGATTTGCTTGATTGATTGATTGATTGATTGTTTGATTGTTTGATTGATTGTTTGATTGACTGATTAATCGATTGTTTGATTAATTGATTGACTGACTGACTGAGTTCGTTCTTTGTTTGTTGGTTTGTTTACAAAATAAGAGATGGGAATTTAGTTGGTCAGTAGTTGTAAAACGGTGTCGTGAAGATAGATAAAAAAGACCGACCCTAGTCAGCTAGATATCAAATCATTTCTCACCTATAGGACAGTGAACATTAGCAGGCCAATCACAGTTTCCTGTTTTTGCGTTGAACAGCAAGCCACCAGGACATAGTTTATAGTCAGCTATATAGTTGTGACAGTGAATGAACCCTTTACAGCCATCGTATGGATCAGAATAGACACCATCGTTCTTGAAATTACAGAAAGTCTTGCGGTAATCTGTGACAACAATAAATCAGAATTAGTTTATCATCAACATCCAGACAGCCATAGTTTTTTCAAGATCTGGCCTCGACCGTCAGTACTTAAGCAAGCAGTGAGAGGAGCTGATCTCGTCAGTACTCAAGCGACCTGGTCAGTTTGGAAAAAAGGCTTGATGAATGCACAAAAATGGCTTTTTGGTGATTTTAGTCGACTGATACTCTGAAGTACTAATTGGTTAATATGGTATTAAATTAATAATAAAATATCAATAATATTATTTTAACGTTTTCTCTTACCTCCATTGTAAATAGGGTTGATCTCGGAAAGCACTCCTGTGGAAAAAAAACCATTAATTTACAATTTACAGTGAATATCAAAAATCAATCACGACTCACAAACTATTCAATTAACAAATGATGAGTGAGTATTGCAAACATCCGTTTATGTGAATCCACTACGAGTCGAACCACGGATTAACCTTCACACCCTATTATATACTCAAATTAGTTCGCGCCTTGAAATTCTCCCAAGAAAAGTTTTAAATAATGTTATCCAATGTCATTGTAACTTTGAGCTTGGAAAGACTACTGGTATTCTTAAAAATTGGTTGAGAGTGTTTTTCTTGTTCCTAATTTTCAAGAAGAGATGACCTGGCCTCTTGCATAGCAGTCCTTAAGAGCAACAATTGTGATATTATGACATAGTTGGTTAGTGCGCGGCCGTCTGTGCGAGCTCAATTCACAGTGGCTTCACATCCTTGTTTCGATTTCTATCTAGTCTGTGTGGCTTGTAGAAACTTTAAAGATCCGTAAGAAGGAGCATTGATGGAAAGAGGGGTGCACCGTCAGCTTCCTAGGAGACCAGCTTTAAACTGAAGGAACTACCGACGTTCAATATAGTTGCCTTCCCTAGGTTAACTACACTGAGAAGAACTAAGATAAGAAAATGAGCAAACATAAAACAATAGAAATTCAAAAGCTGCTTACCCTGTGCATGTACAAAAAAGAACAGAGCGATTATTATTGCCCACTTCATGTTTTCTGTCTTGACTGTTCAAACCACCAACAAAAGTACTATACAGTTTGCTAGTTTGTTCAGTGTGTGGACACGTCAGAATAGTATTTGAATTTTCAACCACTTGAGCCGGCGGTATATTGAAAATCTGTTTCTTTATTGACACAGGACTCTGGCGTTGTTCTGTTGACAATGCGAGGACAAGCATGACAAACAGCATGATACTGGTCAGTTTCTGGGGGGTGGCAGGTTTTTTTTCAGGGCCAAAAATAAACTACATATATCATGGATTGTAGGTAAATGGTGATCGATATGTATGTTTCCTTCATTTGTTACACTCACCTCAATGATGTTCCTTATTTTTTCGAAAGATAAAGTTGGCTTTCAAAATGTTTTTATTGTTTATTTCTAAAACCTGAATAGTAATGAATTGTCAAAATCGTATAAACAGCTCAAATTAAAAGTTGAAAAATGCCCTAACAAAAGTTGTGCCAGCGTGCATGAAGTATGATGTCAGCCACCTGATATGACATAGCAATGCGCTCAAGTCAGTTGTGACGTTGTATTTGTTCAGCGGTGTTACCCTTAACATCTCTGTTTGCTTATCTGTAGTAGTAGACAGCATAGAGACTGTATACATGTAAGTAGCATGACGCAGATGTTTTTTAGATAAATATCACCGAATTATCCTGTGTCGAGTCTCGTCCCCAATCTCCCACCTCTTTCCCAACTCTTTTCCCGCCCCTCCCCAACAGCCGCTGAGCAAGCTAGAATTATCTGCACTTGTTATCGCTGATAAAGTCCATTAAATGACGTTGGCTGTGCGCTCCTCTATCGGGCATACCTTCAAACTGCTGAATTCGAATCACTCGATAGGCGATTAGACCGAAGATCGACGGAAAAGCCCAATTGAATTATGGCTTTTGAATATGCTGAGTTTATAGAAATGTTGTCGGTGACAGATGGCGATCCCGAGGGAGGGGGGGGGGGGGGAATCCTCTATTCATAGCGCTCATAGAAACTCATGATTTCGGTATCTTTTAGAGATAAAAATTTGTGAAGCCACAATCTGTTGAAAAATGTCCGGTAACTTTAAGGGGTATTTTTGAAAAATTCCGACGAGCAGCCCCGATCGTTTATCTCCGAAGTCCTCCCCCCGGGGATGGTTGTGGTTTGTATAATAATTGCGGCAATATATATATTTTTCATAAAGAATAGAAACTATTATCTCCTAATTTTCTCCAAAGTTTTCAGAAATATGTGTAGGTGTCTTCGACAGGTATCACATTCAAATAATTTTGGTAAGATAGGTCCTTTTTCTAACACGATTTCCTTCGTGGACAATTGATGCCGGAATATAAATTCCATCACATCTTCCGTTAATAGCATTATAAATACAAGAACTCATTTACATAGTTTTGAGTGTAGCCGGACTTATGTGATATTTTCGATCTTATCTGTAATTGTATTTGTGATCGGGGTTCCTATGCTTTAAGTGACAAGTGCTACGTCGGTGTCAAATGACAGAGCTCTTTAGCAGTAGACAACTGAAAGGATTATTTTGTTTACCCGATAACGACAATTCGTGTTAGGGTCCTCAACAGGTTTTTACAACTATAATGTCTGCAAGGATTCTACTCAAAAAGCTTGTAAAGTGGAGGGGTTATTTGATTTTATTCCTGACTCCTTTACTTCTCGCACCTCTACCATTGGTTGTTCCAAGTAAGGTACGTTGCTTCAAAGTGGTTTGCATTAATGATTTATATGTTATCTTCGCAATAGTGGTATACAGGCAAACAGTATTCCGCCGCTCTGCGAATAGCTGCTATTAAACATTGTCTACATCACCAAATCATATATATTTGCATGTTTGAAAGGCTACGTGCAATGATGCGCTGAGGAACTACAGTCTAGTAATAACGATGCAAATTACCTGCACAAACCATTGTTTTTGTAACAATACAGGGATATTATAAAAACACTGCAATAATTCAGTATTATTAAAGAGTCGGCAACGCTTCCTTCTCTCTTGCTTTGGTTGCATTCCAGGATCCCGGGCAGAATACAATGGCTCGTGTTAATAATATTTGTCCGGATTTTTACTTTTTTGACATTCTAAAACTATCACAAGACTGCCGACTGATGGCTGCTTTGAATAGATACACGTAGAGAAATTGTTGTCTCTATTAAACCTTTTTTTACAGTGGAATATACTAGGCTACTAACTTGGTTTCCATTACTTGACCTTAGTAGTGTAGTGTAGTATTACTTTGTTGGAGTATGTAAGACTACAATGTCACGTGGGGGGGAGGGGGGGAGGGGAGCTATGCATGGGCTGGGATTCGACAAAACCAAGATGTATGAAGCTAAGAAGAAATTATCAATCAAACCCGATAATATTGTCAAACTAAAAGTCACAGTTGTTCATTCGCTCTGATTGCGTGACAAGAGTAACTACTTAAGTATATTTAACTATTTATGGATTGCGTTACAAGAATCAGGTTGTCCTGTTTACTCATTTCTATCTGTATTGCGTTACAGGAGTCACGATGTCCTGTTTACTCATTTCTATCTGAATTGCGTTACAGGAGTCACGATGTCCTGTTTACTCATTTCTATCTGTATTGCGTTACAGGAATCACGATGTGCATACGCTATACTTATCATGGCAATCTACTGGGTGACTGAAATAGTCCCACTGGCTGTCACAGCTCTCCTACCATTGGCTCTCTTCCCTTTGCTGGGGGTCGTTAAATCCAGTGAAATAAGTCCTCCTTATTTCAAGGATACCACTGCCTTGTTTGTGGGTGGGCTCATAGTGGCTGTGGCTATCGAGCATTGGAATCTCCACAAAAGAATTGCACTCCGTGTTTTATTGTGTGTTGGAACACAGCCTAGAAGGTAAACGAAGATTTTTTGCATAAACATCAACAATCAAAGTACATCAATCATATTACTCCGACGAAGGACTAACGTCCGAAACGTCAGTATCGCTATCGTCACTATACGTATATAATCATTGTTCTCATCACAACCCATTGTTTTTACTCAGTATTATCCCAACGAATGTATAGGTCACACTTCAACAAACAGCAAACTGCATTATCAAAAATAATGCTTCTAGCTAAAAGCATTATTTTTAATAATGCAGCGAGTTTCCTTCGCAGTCAATATAACGAAAACGAATAAGACAACGATAAGATCGGGCTGCGCCCTCAGCTGCCTGCACTATACCCACGAATCGAATGCTGTGTGCCTCAGTGATTATCTATTAAAACGTATCTACACATTTTACAATTGTTTCTCCAGAGACACCGATGCAGTCCAATCTAGTATATCTTACTAGTTTTTACCTCTACATAATTCACTGTCTTTCCATATCTCTCACACTCGATTTCTCCTATTGACAAACGATCAAACTGAGTGCAAAAATGTTTGTTAAATAGAAGGCTAGTTTGTCGTTTTCAAGTTGCTCTTGCTTGAGAAAACGTGCTCACTCTACACCAAGTTGGATCATTTTTTACACCTTGCTATATAGAAGGTTGGTTTGTCGTTTTCAAGTTGCTCTTGCTTGAGAAAACGTGCTCACTCTACACTAAGTTGGAGCATTTTTTACACCTTGTCGTTTACGACCAATTGTTTCTTTTTCAGTATCTCACGGATATTGCAGCAAACCTCTCTCTCCCCCCAAACATGCCCAAACAATGTTCAATAAGTTTTCATAGTATACCAAGATCATTATCGATCATGACATTGGGACGAGGGATGGGATCTACCTGTTCCTGAAAAATACTCAACATAAAATGTGGTTTAACTGAACAATGAGTTTCCCAGTTAATTGTGGACCTTAGTGGTATAATTCTGTGTGTGTCAAATGATACGTTTATGGTGATTCGTTTGATAGGTTGATGTTAGGGTTCATGATTATCACTGCTCTTCTGTCCATGTGGATCAGTAACACAGCAACTACTGCCATGATGGTGCCTATTGCTCAAGCAGTCCTACAAGAACTCAAGGCTGAACACCTCGACAAAGAAGAAAATGACATCGACGAGATGCAGCTTGCTGCTCAAAATGACGTCAGCACGGCTGACAAAGAAAACGATTCGACTCCAGATGGTGGGAATGCAATCGAAAAGAAGGATGAGCATGCAATTCAGATAGAACCACAACAAAGGTACATGTATGATGTTTGTGTCGGTTGAGCACGCCATGCACTTGGACAGGTACAGCGGTATCACAATGGATACAACAGCATAACAGTGAGAAGATGCAGTTTACTTGACAAAATTAAAACAAACGAACGAATAAACAAACAAACAAAAACAAATTAACAACAAGAACAACAAACAAAAACCCACTAATGTATCGGGCCATCAACATATAAACCGCGGATATTTTTTCGAACCGCGAGCACTCCAAACCGGACAGTTTGGTGTCATTATCGTCCAAAATAGAGAGGTTTCACTAAGTACGAATAAGGATATAAGCCTGTCGTTTTAGATTAATGATTGTACACTTTTTTGTGTAAATCAACGCTCTTTGTTTTACTTGATAGGGATGTCAATGAAGAAGAAGAAAGTGACGATGAAGTAAGTAGCTGTTCTTTGTTCCCAACAATATGGTCGACATACAGTGAACCATAGGGACTTCTTCTTTGTAGCATGAGCATTTTGCTCTCGGGGGCGTGTAGGGAGGGAGGAAAATAAAGAACTTATCCATCACTTTGAGTTTGTATAGGTTTTATTCACTGGATAGTACTGCCTATGCCCAGGCTTTGTGCAATCTGGTGAAAGCTAGAAACAGGCGGACCTATACTAGGGATTCATAAGCTGTATGTATTGACCGTACCTACGCTAATACTTATAACAGTAAACATCTTTATTGAGAAGGGTAACTAACAAAGCTGTAAGAAATGGTAATACAGCTGTTATACTGTCTCACCAAATCGGTTTTAATTCAATTGGGAGAGCCTACATAACACTCAGTTGATGTAATATATTCAGAAAACGACAATACAATATGTTTTTTGAATGCATTACATGAACTGCATGCTCTATAGGTTTACCTTTTTCAATTAGGCCTCACCACCTTATGTGATTTGTTGGTAGCCATACATTATTGTAGGTCCTTCATAGTGTACTTTTGTTGTTTTATTCTGTTTTAGGAAGAAAATAGCTACTTTACGCGCATGAGCAAAGCGTTTGTTTTGTGTGTAGCCTACGCTGCCAATGTGGGAGGTACAGCAACTCTCATTGGGACTGGACCAAACTTGGTCTTTGACGGACAACAACAAAGGTTGGCTTACCAACTCAATATGTTGACTGTTTAAACGTTGAAAGCCTTTATAATATACACTTTATTCATCTCTTCATTCATTCATTCATTCATTCATTCATTCATTCATTCATTCATTCATTCACTCATTCACTCATTCACTCATTCATTCACTCATTCACTCATTCACTCATTCATTCATTCATTCATTCATTCATTCATTCATTCATTCATTCATTCATGCATTTAATTATTCATATATTCGTCTAATCATTTAGTTACTATGTATTTGTAATCACTTTATCTATCTAATAATTTATAGCAGTGTCGGAGAAATATGATTCTCAAAATGTGCCACACTCTTCTCGCAACCTCACAGACACACACTAAGAAATATTCATATGTCTCATTATTCATTCATTTTTCAATATATTTTTGCAGCACATTTCCAAATAGTCCTAACATTGGGTTTGCTCAGTGGTTCAGTTATGCCTTCCCAGAAATGATAATACTACTGTTGGCATGTTGGCTGTGGCTACAGTTTTTCTTCTTAGGATTTTGCAAGTATGTATGGTTCTTAGAAGCGGCTTTGTCGAAGAAACTCTTGTCGCAACTTTCGTAGAATTATGAGGCGACTGGTTTACACAACACTAACTACAGTGTAAAAATGAATCATACTCTTATCGACGTTTCTTTCTCATAAATGATATCTTTCTCATTTATTTATACTGGGGTATTTAGAGGATGTCAGTGATCAAAAATGTATGTTTTCTTGGAATTTTAAGGTGTAAAAAAGAGGGGACAGATACTTCTAAAAGACGAAGTGAAGCTATTAGACGAACATTACGAAAACAGTATATCGCCTTGGGTCCAATGACGTAAGAAGGATTTAACTTAATATGTACTTTTTATACATAATTTTCTTGATGAGCTACTTTTTAGTCCTGGCATTTAGACATTTATAGCTGGTGATCCATGAAGTATTTCACTAGTAGAAGACTCGATTTTAGTTTATCAACAAGTTTTGAAATACTCATTTTAGTTGGTGTACAGTGGCCTTTTCTCTATATTGCAGCTTTGTGATAAAATTATGCTCTTTATTAGATTTGCAGAAGTTGTTATTTTGTGTCATTTCATTATCTTGGCTTTTCTGTGGTTGTTGAGGGATCCAAAGTTTATTGATGGATGGGCTATTGCCTTTGAAAAAGGGTTAGTAAGACAAACAGAAAAAAAAACAGACAAACAAACAAACAAACAAACAAACAAACAAACAAACAAACAAACAAACAAACAAACAAACAAACAAACAGACAGACAGACAGACAGACAGACATTAGAAAACCACTCTATAGCTTTCAAAATAATACATTGTACATTATCAATGTTAAAAACAAACAAACAAACAAATAAATAGGAAAGCAATCTGGCATTGAACATAACGACTAAATATACAGCCCAATAAATCAACCATTGCGAAAGTCTTTTTTTTGTATTTCAGGTACGTCAAGGATGCTACAGCTGCTATTGTCATCGCGTTCTCTTTGTTTATTTTCCCCTCTGAGAAGCCGAAGATATTTTGTTGGAACCCTGACGGAGAAGGTATAAATCTGTGTTCAAAAAGCGCTCATGTTGACGGAATTATGTTATTTTGAGTATATACATTAAGCTTAGGCTAGCCTTCACATAATCATTTACCTAATAACATTGTATTTTTTTTATTTCCTCTAGTTACCAAGCCTCCACCACCGATTTTGACCTGGAAAGTAGCTGCACAGAAGATGCCCTGGAACGTAGTTCTTCTTCTGGGTGGTGGATTTGCTTTGGCGACGGGTGTTCAGGTATAAGCATACAAATGATGACAGAATATAGGTTAAAGATGAGGAAGAAGACGTTATTTGCATTCTTGTACTTTCTACTAGTGATTTTTCCCCTTGGAACAACCATATCTGTGTTTTACACTGTCTGCTATTTAATTGAAGACAACTGTTTTGCTTCATACTATGAATTCATGCTTCGATCAGTCTTGTAATCTAAGATCACTGACAAATTGAGGTTCACACTAATCTTAAATAATCAATACTTTACTTTTTTTAGAAATCTGGGCTGTCCTTGTGGCTTGGCCATCAACTTAAAGTTCTTGGTTCGATACCTGATTTCGGCATCGTTCTTATTGTATGCATATTGACATGCTCGTTTACAGAAATAACTTCTAACGTTGCCACGGCAACCATTTTCCTGCCAATTCTTGGAACATTGGTAAGTTTCAATATTATCGATTATTGGAGTTCTCGTCTAGGGACTGATCCACATCAAAATAGTAGCCCGTCTCAGCTCACCACCGCGCTTTTCAATTTGTTTTTCGATTACCGAACGTTTCGTGTCAGGATTTTTCAGCCCACATCGACAAAGCCACTCGTTTTGGACAAACCAGCGCACTTTTTTATGTATTTTTTCTTTCTTTCATTAATTGATTTGCTATGTGTTTGTTATACTAGGCACAAGGTATTGGTGTCCATCCATGGTACTTCATGCTCCCTGCTACCATATCGTGTTCGTTTGCCTTCATGTTGCCCGTAGCAACACCACCTAACGCCATCGTGTTCTCGTATGGCCATCTTAAAGTCAAAGACATGGTAAGATAACCGTCATCTTGCTTCTTCTTGCATTTAACTGCCTGTTCAAATAAGAATGTAACCTCTCGCAAGAACCTGTTCGTTTGAACGTCTGCTAACATACCATAAAGCATCTGCCTACTTATCCATGGCTCCGACAAAGGACTAACTTCCGAAACGTCAGTATACGGTGTATAGCGTATCTACACATTTTACAACTGCCCATAATAGGGACTTCACAAAAGCTCGTTTGTATTTAATCATGATAAAAAATTAATATTTTAGCCATATTTTTGTTTAGCTTCCGGACATATTTTTCAAAGTTTGTAATTCTTAAATAGTGACTGGTATTTTGTTGTTGTTTTTCTAGGCCAGAGCAGGTATTGGAATGAATGTCATTGGTATTGTAATTCTCATGATTTGTCTTCACGCATATGGGGTTCCGTTGTTTGGTCTCAACACTATCCCTGAATGGTCTGCACTCTCAGTCAAACCATCTAGCAGTGGAAATTACACTCTAGTTTGCAAGAATGTAACTGTTGGGGCGTAAGCAGACTAGAACATTGTCGATAGCAAGATACATTTAAGATGCTGCATCGAGTAATACGCTGCACCATTTGTGTAGTCAGCGTGTTTATACTCAACAACATAATCACTACTGAAGTAGACCGTAGTTAAACGGTCGTAAAAGTTCACATCAGAGACAACTTTAGTCCGAGTGGAGGGGGGTATCCGATCGGAATAGGACGGGGATGCTCGTCGGAAGTTTTGAAAATGAACCCTAAAAGGTACTAAAGTTCTATCCAGAAGGGCGTGGCAATACACATGAATTTTGTCCTTAAAAGGTACCAACTCAATAACATCCAGTGTTTTACTATTATCTACGAACAATTGGATATGATGATCGTAAATCTTGGTTTTGAATATCCGTGATGGAGGAAAAACTACCCTTAAAGATACCAATTTAAATTTTGGGAGTCTAAGAGACCCTAAAAGGTACCAGATCTCCGATTTTGACCCTAAGAGGTACGACGAGCATCTCCCTTATATATGGGAGTCTCCCCACACATTTTTCCATCGGGACTTAACGTTTATATAACACAATTGTAATATGAAAATAATAATACCTTGAAGATACTTTTAGACTGATCATTAAGAGCAAACGCAGGAAAAGCATGAAATAATAATAAAAAAAACACTAAATACTAACAAATAGCATATATTTGGTACATATTTGTCACTGAATAGTACTCAACCAGAACATTAGTGATAGTGACAAATAGTTACTTAATAGCGATACTTGAGCTGACGTAATCCTTTGTTATTCATGTGCCAACCAGACAGTGACTGGCCGTTATTTCAATAGAGCTTATTGTAGTTCTGGTTGGCACATTAGCATAACAATTCATTTGTTTATAAACATGAAGTATCGCTATAGCTACAATTTGTTAGTATTTACTTTGTTTTTATTTATTGTTTCCTGTGTTTGCCGAGATTATAATACATTTTTTGCAGATTTATGAGAATCAGTCTAGCGCAAAACAAGCAAACCTTTTTTGTATCCATACTATGCAAATTAGTTTAGGTTAGTTTAGGAATTCGTTGTTCACGCTTCCGTGGCTTAAAACCGGCGCACCAACTAAAACCCCTTTTTTCCATATTTCCTCGGTAATAATGGTATTACAAAGTATACTTCGAGAAAACGTAATCACTAATTTCCCTCGTGTCATGGTATTAAGTAGTCTAAGGTCTAGTTCAGACGTCGATCTTCTGCCGCGTCGAATCTGATGGTTGAATTTAGTAAATCAGAAGTACGTTGCCTGAACCAACTAAATTCAGCAAAATGTGATTCCTACAGATGTTTTTGATTGATTCCTTGATAAAGTATTTTTAAATCAAAGAAGTTGAGCGCTACATTCTTCATTTACAAAATTCGATTTTTAGATTCGACGCGGCAAACGATCGACATCTGAACCGGGCCTAAATCTATGTTTGACTAAATGTTTATGTTTGTGTGTTAGCCCTCAAAATTCAAAAAAACTTTCGTCTCAACCATAGTTAATATAGTTATATAAAAAGTATTTTATATATAGTTATATATTAACTATGTTTAAAAAATGTACACATATGGGAATGTCCAAAAACCTTTGATAACGAATAAATGGTTTTCTCAATTTATTAAAGATTACCAGCGACGATACTAAGAAACAAACCAGTTTTACCGGTTTGATAGGTATAATAAGATGTGAACGATTCATGCAGTAAAGAAACCAGTCGTCATCGTATTACCAGTTTTAAAACTAGTAAATCAAGATAAGCTAAATGTTCACTTAATCCGTCATCTTCGTCGACAATTAGGGAAACCTGTATAACCAGCTTTACAAGTATTACAGGTTCGACCAATAACGTTAGGTTTACACTGGCATTGTCCTCCATATGTTTCACAATAGATTCCAATGGACCCTGACTTGTCGCATTCACAAGGCAATCCTCCTCTATTAAATCGAGTTGTCAGCGTAAAAACGTTATCCAGGCACAGTTTGGGCGCACTTGGTTTGACTAAGAAGTGATTTGTAGCACATTTATTGATGAATTCAGATGTCATATTTACAGGCTGTTCTTCCAGTAGTGATGTCAAGAAACTATTAGTTGGAACCAGCAAGATACTGTCCTGTAAAAAAAACAAAAAGGGTGACATTAGAGTCGTTTCGATATCTCTACAATACGACAAAGGAAAAAGGAAAAGCACTTTATTTAACGTCGGTAGTGCTTTCAGCTACAAGTAAGCTGGTCTCCCAAGAAGCCGACGGTGTGCACTTTTCTCCCCTCTTTTTATCTATGCTCCTTTTTACGGATATTTAAAGCTACTACAAGCTCGACAGAAAAAAGTCAAAACAAGGATGTGAAGTCTCTAGGAATCGAACTCGGGACCTCTCGCACAGAAAGCCGCGCACTAGCCAATTGCGCCATCCTCGAAAGACGTTTCAGTTTGTTCCTAAGGCCGGTACACACGAGGGAGCTTACTCCTGCAACACGCTCCCGCAAAATGCTCCCGGAGCAAAGCTCCCTCGTGTGTACCAACGAAAAATATGTTGCGCAACAAAGGGAATAGAACCCGGGAGCAAAAGTTTTGTTGCGCAACATATTTTTCCTTGGTACACACAAGGGAGCTTTGCTCCGGGAGCATTTTGCGGGAGCGTGTTGCAGGAGCAAGCTCCCTCGTGTGTATCGGCCTTTAGAGTTACGGTTACGATTCGATACTCTTTCACATGCACTTCTGAAACGTGTGCATGCAAACGAAGCTGGCTAGCGATTTATTACCTTTACTGTAACTAATATACAACATTCATAAAGATCAAATAAGACGATAGTCTGCAACGCCACTACATAGCGTTTAGATAAATGTGTCATGCACAATTACAATTTCGGTTTAACATCAAGCAAAAAGTGAAAGATTCAAGCAGTACAAATAGTATTTCTTATCATAATAATGTTGTAATTAATACTGTTATAAATAGTGTTATGGCGAATTAATAAAGTTGTAAACTTGTAAACTTGAAATAAAATCGGCAAATAAAAGAGTCACTTACAATCCAAACGGCTTTGTCTTCAGGAATGGTTACAGTCAGAAGAACGTCAGTTTCGAAATTGATAAATATACGATTCTGTGAGCTGAATCGATCTTTAGACATGCCGGTACTTCTACATCCCATTACATGAGGACAATATCTGAAATCAACTCGTGATGCCACAGCATCAGCGCTATGACTCAGAATAACGTTTCCAGAAAAGGACAAGAAGTCTGGTTGGAAGTAATGGACTACAATTAAGTAGCTGTCTGGAGTGACGTGCGCGTTGATGTAGATAGTTCGCTGAAGAACAAAAGATACTATAATTACATTTCTGCATTATGACTTACCATGTTGTCTCCAGAAAGCGACTACAAGACTGGGACTGGTTCCACGAAACCTGAAGAAAGTTATCCACTGGATGAAAGTTTATCCGGTGGATAGCGCTATTCAGGGTTTGTGGTTGTTAAAAAGTGTACTGCAGTGAAATAGCGATGTTGCGCGTGTTAATGCATAAGATAGTTGCTAAGGCAGAAAACTGAAATAAATATCACCGGGTGTATATCCTATCGCACAGTCACCTACTTTGCCTATATTGATGTGCGCAAGTTTCATATTTGGATCCTGGATGTAAGGTGGTCTCGGACTATCGTGGCCATTCTTGATTGTGTGCGTGTTATTTTCAGCTTGGATAACCACTGCTGTTGCTGGGACGGTAAACTTTGATGGAATACATGATTGTTTCAGCTTGGTACAGTATGGGGCTGGTAACAGATACGTTTCATTCCACTTGTTTTGGGGAATAACGGTGATAAAATCCTGCAGAAATATAAGGTTATCATTTCAAGCGTTCATATCATCCCCACCAGCGGTTCTAGGCTTTTGACAAGTTGGATTTTGGAAGCTAAGTTGTATACCAAATCCACTTTATTTCCAAGGATTATATCATCCGAGATTGACGAAGAGAAATGACACAAATCATAAACAGACTGTTGTGGAGAGACGATCTGTAATGGCGACCCTCGTTAGAAGAAGATGGGTATATGGATTACGAAATAAAAAACGATAAAAGAGAAGTGGAAGAAGAAGGCGGTACTTGAGAAAAAGAAGAAGAACGACAAAGAAGATAGTGATTGTGGAGGAGGTGAAGGAAAAAGAAAGTAAAAGTAAAGAGAGTCACATCTAAGGTGTACTTACCACAGCTACTATGAAATTCGTGGTGAGAGTAATGGTAGTTGCTCTATCTTTTGCTGCTTGAAATATTGCGACTCTTTTGTTACTGTCAATGGCAACTTGTCTACAGCCATTTGTAAAACTGAAAAGAAAATAAGAACTCTCTATATTTGTGTAAGGAGTTGGCATATGCAAAGAAAAATGATTTAAAGTTTTAGTGGATCAGTGGATCAGGGGAGTTTGCTTTGGGTTGTTGTCCTGGTCCATACCTAAATGACTCATCTCTTCACCAATAGCAGCTTATTCAGTATTCACAATTTTAAGTAGTTTTGGTATACACAATAATCAACGGACATGTAGCTTTTTGCTTAGGGTCAAAAACCGATGAATAAATAACAACCGTGAACAACTGTTTGAGAGAGAACAACACATGAAACAAATTCAGCGTATTCTAGCCAAGACGTGACTCGAACCCAGGTCACAGCAATGAAGGGTCAGCGGAGCCCTGGGGCCGGTTGTATGAAGCCTTGAATAGCGCTATCCACAAGATAAATTGCTATCAAGCGGATAGATTCTAAACTGAAATCCTATGGAGTGCATAACTTTATCCATGGTTAGTACAATCGGCCCCTGAATGGCAAAACCCTGGTTATCGTTAGCATGAATTCTTGGATTGCACGTTACATCATAGCCGCCATGTTGGATGACGATAACAAAGCATTCCTCATTAGCTTCTCTTGTTTGTTCATCCAACATGGCGGCAACAGCTTTGTTCTTTATTCCTCAAGGGATTCTTGGTCATGTGGTTGCAACCCAAGAATAGGAAACGGTACGGTTGTGATACCGCTAGGATACAGTAGATAATTTTCTTAGAAATTACGTCTACGATACGGCAAATGAGTCCAATGTTTTCTTAGAAACTATAGCTACGATACGATACGTTATTGTTTCCCATCCATACGAAAGCAACCTCAATCATAACAATACATACCGACATTTAAAGATGCTAAAGAATCCTCGTTGTGTTTGGCTGGGCGTTCTCCATACAATATCTACTGTTCCCAACGAAGGTGAGTCTTCATAGTAGAACGTCACTATTACAACGTATGTACCTGCTACACGGTCACGTGACAGCTGCAGCGTCAACGAGTTCTAAATTTGACCAGAAAAATGATAATAATAAAAATATACGTAAACATTTATAACAGTGAGGTATTTCTTCTAAGAGTCAGTAAAGATGCATTTGATTTTTTAAAAGTTAAACTGTATTTTTATACTTGTGTCAAAATTGTAAGACTGGGAGCCCATGTGAGCGATCATTGCTCGTCTAGTCTTTTTTCTAGTATTGAATCGAGCGTAAAGAAAAAGCTCTGAAACTAGAAACGAATGCAAGGAAGATAATTTGTAAGTCAGTTTATATACTCGTTGTTTTCAATTCTTACCTGGTATCCATTGAGTGTAACTCCTTTAAAAGGTGGGTTCACGAAAGTAAACGCTGGTCCAGTAAGCAGCGATTTCTCTGATTGTATCGAGATGAACGTGTCCATGGGGGGATACTTGTATTCACGACAGTAACCAGGAGTAGCTACTTGGCAGTGTTCTGTGATTTCTTTGCCTATTACTGATGGATTGTAGTATGCTTCTGGGAGTAACACTAAATGATCCTGAAAAGAGTCAAAATTATCAATCACATAATGTAAAATTAAAAAAATCAGTAAAAAATCAATATTACTCCGATTAATGTCCGAAACGTCAGTTTCTCTGCACATCTTCACGGTGCTAAAAATTATTCACTTTTTACAACTAAATTTTAAGCCTTCAGTCGAAGAAAACAGGCTTAGCTTTTTAAATCTATAACCGAAAATTATACCGGGCCTGTATTTTTGAAATGGATAAATGCAAGGATGGATGGATGGATGTGAATGAATGAATAAATGAATAAATGAAACGAAAGTCAACAGCACTACTTACTAAATAGATGTAAGAAGGTCTAGCGGCTAACGACATTTTCCACTTTCCTTGACTTAAAACCACCTCGATTGGAAGATTTCGACCATTAAGGACTGTCAGTAACTGAGGATTGTTGTTTTGCCAAGTCGCTGTTGGCTTGAAACGAACCCCGACCTGGAAAGGCTTTGGGCGACCTTCTGGTAGATAACCTGGTAAAAAAAACCAGTCGTATCTATTATATTACATTACAATACAAGGTTTTTAGTAGATGTCATAAAATTACTTATTGAATTTGCTAATTTTGTCACAGCTAGAGTGCAAACACTAAATGTGTGCAACAGTTGTCACTATTTAGTAGTAAATAGCACTAATTAAACAAAAGAAAACAACAGAATTAGCATAAAATAGCACTATTTAGTGGTATTTATGTTGCACACTTTTAGTGTGTGCACTGTACTAGTTCATTTTTGACTTTGAGGACAAAATTAACATACGTTTTCTTGTTAGCCCCCAGCCTAATTAAAGAACGAGAACTGGCCTTAGCTTCAATAAAATGAAGTCTCTCGAATGACATAGCGCAATATAGTTTTGTATCTGTCACATCCACACACATACCTGATAAGGGAGTTGGCTCAAACTTGAGCAGAGCATCGACAGGATTACGATCGTTAAGACTGTAATGGAAGATCAGTCTGTAACTTCCTGTTCTTGGAATATTGGTTGTCAGGTGGATACGAGACTAAATGAAACAGAGATATTAGTTCAATATGCGATAAAATCAATGATGATGATGGCGGTGGTGGCAGTGGAGCCGATGCAATTGATCATAATGATGAAGATGATGATGATGACAAAAATGATGGTAAATGGAGATGGCGAGGTACCGGAGATGGTGGTCATAATGATAACGTTGGGATTGTTGTAGTAATGAAGTAAGTATGAGCAGCTAATAGTGTCTCACCTGGTAAGTATTCAGCTCAGTATACCCTTTCCATGTAAATCCAGGAAAGAGTCTCGAATCATCACGAACAACAACAGGCCTATTTTGTTCATTTGTAGCATCTTCCAACTCAATCTTGATGTGATGTAAGTCGGTAAAGTAGAACGAGTGAGGAATAACTCTGTTGATAACAGTAACACAATATCAGTATCGACCTATCGTTGAGATAGGGATGTTGCACAATTGAAATCGTTGAAAGCGACGACATCCTTTGGACATTTGTTTGAAGTAAAAACCGCAATGCATCCTGGGTATGAGACGAGTTTTTCAAAACAGTACCGATGTTTATTGAATAAAGAAAGCAACCTGATCAAACCAAGATAAAAGAACCATTACCTATCACACATTCTTCCTTCGATTCCAGGGAGACATAAACATTGTCCAGATTGTGCATCACAGTAACTACCAAATGATCCTCCAGCATTACAAGCACACTCTGCAATAGAAACATGGTGAAGGTACGGTAAAGTTGCGAAACAAGCGTTTTCATGCAACGAGCTAGAAAGCAAATACTAAAAGTGTGCAACAGTTATCACAATATAGTAGGAAAATAGCGCTATTTAAACAAAAGAAAAAATAGAATTAAAGTGCAAACAATAAATCCGTGAAACACTAATTACTAAATAGTACAAAATAGTGCTAATTAAACAAAAGAAAACAATAGAATTACCATAAAATTGTACTATTTAGTATTACTAAAGTTTCACGGATTAATTGTTTGCACACTAGCATAAAATAGCACTATTTAGTGGTATTTATGTTGCACGCAGTAAAAGTGTGCAACATAAACACCACTAAATAGTGCTATTTTCTTTAGTGTTATTTACTGCTAAATAGTCACAACTGTTGCACACTTTTAGTGCGTGCACTCTATCCTATGCTAATGAGTTATAACAAATGCTATTGAACCAGAGTAGCTCATCTAACAAGCATTGTACGAAGGTAGAGTGCACGCACTAAAAGTGTGCAACATAAATACCACTAAGTAGTGCTATTTTATGCTAATTCTATTGTTTTCTTTTGTTTAATTAGTGCTGTTTACTACTAATTAGTGACAACTGTTGCACACCGTTTTTTGTTTGTTTTTTGTTCACACTCTACGATGCACAACAGACACAAAACTAAAAAAGATGTTTAAAACAACACTTTGGACCGCGTTACAAGTACATGTGCATTCCCACGTGCAATGCTAATTAGCAAAGCTCCTCTGGCTCATTAGCTATAATGCGCCTTGACATTGTATAACGGACGCTCATATTGTATGTAATATATACAATATGAGCGGCCGGTCTGTATGGAATATACAATGTCGAGCCGAAGGCGAGACATTTTATATTCCATACAGATCGGACGCGAATATTGTATATTACTTATAAAATGTCTAGATTAATGCTGCTATTCTAGAGTAATGTTTTTGAAATTAGATTTAATTTGGCCGAGATATTTCAAGCTAAACCTTATGCAAATCAGGACGATTTCTGTATAAAATATACAGATGCCTTCACGGTAGTGATTTTCTATTGTTCTGGGTTCATTAATTATTCATGAATTTTATAAATATTACATACATATTGATAACAAAAGTATAAAATATTTCTTACTTGTACATCCAAATATATTCCACTCTTCCATGTTAAAATAACCACTTTTACAAGTCGAACAGCCTCGGCCGGTTACATGTTTCTTACACAAACAATCTCCAAAGCTTTTTTTACATGTAGCGATAGTACCAAGAGTTCCCTTTGAGTTGCACTTACAAGGCTGACAGCCAGCCGGATCAAAGATACTCAACCCGAAGAAAAGATCTTTACATTCTTCACACTTTGTTCCTTGTACGTTGACTTTACATGTGCAGGATTTCTAGGAACAAAGATTTGTTGAGTTGTTACACAGGGAGCCCAAGCTCGTCACATGAAATGTTAGTAATGTTGATGTGGACATTACGCTAGCTACATAGAGTAAAGAGAAAATGTTGTGAAGTTACCGGTAAAACCGACTCGCAACCTCTCGCGCGCATTGCTTGTAAGTTTGTGTTTTATGTTCGCTTGGATATCTTATGCATGTTTCCGATTGTTGTTGTACAAGTTTCTCTATCGATCTATTCCTGTGAAAGCCTGGTATGGCGCATTTTTGTTCTGGTATGTATTTGTTTTCATTGTTTACCATATGTTTTGCTTCGGATCATTTCGTTCCGTACGTCCAATTCCATCATATCTTCCTATTTCCTTTTGAATTATTCACAGTGATTTACAATACTTACATCCTTGGCACGGCCACATGTGTTCTCCTGTCCAGGCAGAACCAGAATTCCAGCAGCAACACAATTACACTCCTTGCATGTTGGGAAATTAAAATATCCAATTCTACAACGGTCACATTTTTTTCCATCAAAGTTTATACGACATTGACACTGTCCGATTTTTCGACTGCAGAACCTACTCAAGGAACCTTGGTTATGGCAATTACATTCTGCAAATGAGAAATGTTATCGTTAAATCACAGACAATTGCGAACGCAGTTAAAATCCTCGTGAAAGCAAGAAAAGCTAGGAATAATCTTTGTTGACGAAAACGACTTAGCTAGAAGCAGAGACGACTTAAATGGGAAGAATGTTGGGACAGCACTTTTTTTCAATTGGGCAAAGTACGTCCTGAGATTTAGGAGAATAGTATAGATTATTAAAAAGAGAAAAAAATCTTAAAAGTTAAAAATGGACCAAAACGTCTTGAGTAGATAGACGTTTAGGTTTGCAATAGCTTACTTGACTAAGAGGGCACGTGACCATATCAAGCAGCTCGGTAAAAATGAAAACAACACATCCAAATTAGTGACACTGCAGCTTCTAATACATCGCACAACAAAAGGACAATAAATTAAAAGTCGTGGAATTTTTTTAGATTCGTTCGTTGGATGGTAAAGAGTACCACCCAATACGCTTTTTAGAACGATTCTTAAGAAAAAATGGAATTTTAAAACACTGCTATTTGAGTTTTCTTGTGTATAGTGAATTGAAACTTGGTCTCTATACTAATTATAACATGCTCGTTTCATTTCTGGACTTTTACGATTTAAGCGAGATGAGGTCACGTGACCTCTTACTGCAGTGAGCCCATTAGGTATAAATACTTTTGCATTGCGGGAATCCATAATAGAAAGATGATTGACAGCGATCACATTTGAAACCACCGAATCCTGGAGAACATGTACATTTTCCAGTGATGTCACAGTCTTGAGATGCAGAACCAACCACAGAACAAGAACATTCTGTGAAAAAAAATAATAATGAACGATTAATAAGTTATAGTACAACCGTTGTACAATATACATGTAAAGTAGACACCTAAAGGGATGTCCCCTGCTAGCAGAGTCTCACGTTTGTGATTCCTGACAAGAAAAAGAGAGATTCACAAACCTGCATAATATATATTCCTTTCACTCTTCTTTCGGCTCTTTGGGTATCCTAGGGGAGTGGGGTAAAATAGACCTTATTCCTATCCACCCAAGAAGTCTCCACTCCAAAGAAATCCCGAATGAGTAAAAAGTGAAATGAACTTCAGAAACAAGAGAGTATGAGATAAGAGAGCTTATCCGCCGTATTGGGTTTTACACTCATCAGGGGATATTTTCATTCTATTATTAAACTGAAGTTGTTTTGGGAACGTAACGTGATTGGCCAGATTGCAGGAGGCGCGGTCCCATCATCAAACCATCTGAAGACAAAAGTTCGGAGATTGTTAACAAGTTTTTAAAAATAGCACGACGAGTAGAGCCAGTGATGGGGTCCGAGGATAAACTCTCTTATATCATTCTCTCTTGTTCTGAACTGAGAGCTTGTCTGTGTTACTTACTTCTACAAAGTGGAAACCCGGAGTATCCCACGGGACATCGATCACATCGCCGTCCAACCACATAACTCCTACACATACATTGACCTCCAAAAGGTTTACAATTCAAGCTAGCTGATCCACGAGGATCACAGTCGCATTTGGAAGGTTTCCCTATCAGCGCTAAGGTCATGGTAAAGATGGATCTCATACAAGTCTGGTGTGGTCTCCCTGACGGATTGATATAAAAGTTTTGTTTACTGCATTTTTGAAGAAATTCGTCGATAAGATGTCCTGGATATGGTTTGAGGACATCCGTAGAGAAGGAATTTTCTGGAACAAGGACTACGTTTTGCTGAAAGGAAGAATTTTTTTTATTAGAGATTATAGGGCAGAAGCAATTAAAACTGCAAACATGCAAAATGCCAAATTCACAACCAAACTATCCACTGTATAAATATACACATGATATAGCATGGTATGACAGTGCATCGCATCGCATCCTGTCACATCACTTTACATATCACATCACTTATCATCAAGTCACATTACATCAACTCACAGCTGCATTGCATCATGTTCTATTTCATCATCCTACTTTGTATATTTTCATTGCTTACAATTTGTACTTCTCTAGGAAATTGCAGAATTACAGAAGATACCCCTTTTCTAAATGCAAGTGGTTTTCCTGTATCGACTTTTGATCTACATCCATCCACTGCAGCGCAATAAAGTAGTTTGACTTCAATTGTCAACTTCGCTGACTTGTCTGGGATTAACTGTATTTGTCCTTTCGACTCCATGTAAGAAGTAAGTTTGTAGTGAATTATAATATGATATTTTCCTTGAGATTCCACAATTCCGTTCATTATAACCTGTAAAAGACAAATGCTGTTAGCTTTCAAACCACTAAACAGGGCTGGCTCACTCCATATAAACAGCCCCTGAAGCTGAAAGCTAAGAAAAATCACTAAAACTCAAAATGTGTCATAGTATTCACCATTTTGCGATTATAAGACGGTCGATTTTGCTCTACTAGTGTAGCCGATCCTCGTGGTGTTGAATATAACGTCTTGACGCATTTATAATGGTGAAAGAAACAATAGAAGGACGGTGTCACGTGGGAGATATTCCACTTGGCTTCCTCAAACACCGTTAGAGATATCTAGGATTTAAAGGATATAAAAGATATGAACGTTAAGGCCAAAGCGTAGTGTTTGTGCAGGATTGTATAACCAAGAAAATAATACACTTAAAAATATCAGATATTCGTCGCTTCACATTTCTACTAACTAGCTAGACTTGCCCAAGTCGACTTCTCTAACACTTACAGGGAATTTTGAAGATAATTTATGGGTCATAATGAATTTATTTTTATCTAATCAAATTCATGTGCGCTAAAAACAGGAAGCCCAACAAGCGAGCGAGCGAATATTGCGATGTACGTACGGTACGATGCAAGAATTGAACCAAGTCAGAAGTCCTGCGGGAAATTCGATTGGACTTTCTGTGTTTTTCAAAGCGCGCGCGGGGATGAGACGAAGGATTTTGAGAAAGCCTACTCACTACCCTTCAACAGGGAAAGTGAGGCGCTGAATTTAAACCAAACCTTGGTACATCAGTGACCTCTCTCTCAGAAACACTCAAAAATACTTTCAAAGCACTTACTATGCCGATGTTAGCCTTGGAAGATGCTATGAATGACACTTTATTCCTGAACAAGTTTCCCTTGAGATTAAACTTCATCGGTCCCCCTTTAATATCTGTAATAACTTGTTGACAGCCAAACCGGTAGCCACATGGAAGGAAAGCCACTTTTCCCTTATGATTGTCGAGTTTGACTTCAACACGCTGTGTAAGTCGATTTGGTTGGATGTACTTTACCACTATAATGTATAAGCCAGCGTTTTGTTCTTGGATCTCATAGTTGATCCTAGGCTGAAATGAATTTTGTGTTGTTGATGCAAAAGAAGAAATCGAATAAACTTTATAATAACATAAAGAAAACGCATGCAAATGTATGTAAGCTTTGGTACAGTTGAGTGGGTTTGAATTTGGTGTTAAGGTTCCGTACACTTTCTTGTAAAACCTCAAAACTATTATTCCAAACCTAACCAAAAACCCAACCCTTACCCTAACCACAGGATAGAAACGTTTATCTAACCCGTTTTAAAATTCTACCAAATGTTTTAGCCTCACTTTTAATTTGGGATAACCTACATATCCGCAAGGAAAACTATAATCCGCCTTTTTAAATCATTTTGTTTATGAACTATAATGTATCATGCACTCGCGTCATCAAAGCTTTAAAATCACAATTTTGTATTACAATTATTAACTATGTGATCAATTTGATTTTACTATAAATAGTTACCTGATATTTTCCAAGTAAAGTAATACTATTTCCAAACTCAAGTCTTTTAAGGGTGAATTTAGGTTCGATGTATTTGATGACTGGTAAACCACTATCAATAAACCCGTGAATACCATGGACCGTGTGAGAACCTTGCTTGGAGAAGTATTTGAACATACTACAGAACTTGTTATAGTTCGCGAACGCTTCACAAGGCTCCACAGAAGTGTGTTTCAATGCTGAACCTGTGTAGTAATCCTCTGGTAAGAGAACGATGTAATCCTGCAGGACACGCAATTAATCAATCAATCAATCAATCAATCAATCAATCAATCAATCAATCAATCAATCAATCAATCAATCAACCAATCAATCAATCAATCAATCAATCAATCAATCAATGATTGATCGCGGATTAGTCTGGCAACATATGAAACTCACAATTAAGAAAAGTGTACTTCTACAAGTAAACGAAACAGTCCAGAATCCTTTTGTCAGTTTGACCTCCTTATTATTGCCATTCTCGGTGAAGGCTGTAAGACGAGCCCTTGATGATCCTTTAAAATGTGTTGGTTTGAATGTATCGGATATTCGATGGGTATTATATTGCGATCCTAGAAAGATCAAAGAAAAGATGTATTTTTTGTAAGCTATCGTTATTGGTTACCATAATAATATATCTTCACAATCAGTAATACAATCACTAACATCGATTGAATTTAAAAGGAGCTATATCTAGGAGTCACCATTGACATCGTATCATCAACATTATCATTGTCACCACCATCATCATCATCATCATTATCATCAATAGCACCATCATCATCACCATCATCATTGACATCATCATATTCGATATCCTGTTTATCATCATCATCATCATTATGATTGACATCATCATCATCATGATAATCGTGGTCATCATCATCATCATTGACATCATCGACACCCCCACAGTACATGGTCAGCATACGTTCAATATCATAATGAGAGCTCCTCTATTTTCCTCTCGATTTCTTTCCTTACCTTTAGGTTTCAGTGTAATGTCCACCTTTGTTTGTGCTTTCTCGTTGTAAGCATAGTTGATCAAGATATGATAAAATCCTGACACGGGTACCTCTATGTCTACAGAGAAAGGCTGTTGAGAAAACAGAGAGTCAGAGTTATTTTATTAAGGTGTATAAGAACGCGAAGTATATGCAACTGTACGAGAAAATCAAACAAGCCAGCTAACCAACAGACAAAATTCCATTACTACACGGGGAAGACTGATGATAAAACCGCCAAGAGCAATTGATATTTTTTATCTTGTTCTTTACTGATGTAAAGAGAAGAAGAGTTATTAGAGCGTTTTCACATTTCACATTCGCTAATGAGTTCTAATTAAAAAAAATGCAAATGAGAATTGCACGTGAAAATGCACGCTTTGATTTATAAAGACAAAGGCAAGTTTGATCAGCTGATTATCGTGAACGTAAACGCGATAATCAGCTGATTGAGCTTTCTTTTGTCTCTGTGAATCAAAGCGTACATTCCCACGCGCAATGGTCATTCGCGAAATTCCTATGACTCAATAACATTTTTAGAACTCATTAGCATAATATAGGTCGTTATGTGACTTATGTGAGCGTTTGAAACGCATTGTATCATAGTATAAAAGAACGTGAAACCGGTGTATGCACCTACACAATGGAATTGCTGGCTGCATAATGAGCTCGCAAGTCTTCGCACAGATTGTTTGAACTAGATTCGCTTTCTAGTTGATTCAACAGTCGGCGCATGTGTGTATAGGCTAGTACATGAAGGACGTCAATGTAACTCCTAAACGATAAACATCGTCAAAAAGATATTGATCTAAAATAATCGTCTCTCTTCTCTATTAAACACCCCATGTTTATGAAAATGTAATAGACCTGGACGTCTCTTAGAGACTTGGCGGTATCTAAAGACGGAAGTACAGATATCAATGGTCGGAAAGAGAGCAAATGTGAAATAACTTTAAGAAAAAGTACGACTGCTTTCAACTGTTTAAACATGTTTCGGCGAAACTTTCGCCATCATCAGTATTTTATTAGGTGGAAATAAGCTCAATATATAACAGTCAAAACTCTCTAAGGAATATAACAAAAATAAGTTACACCTTAAGTGTGATGTTAGAATGGATCACTTGTTGGTTTAAGGATGGTCTTAACCACTTAATGTGTAATGCCTCTTTCAGTTTAAGTTGGTATTTTGAATTGGCCTTATCAATAATAGCAAAACATTCTTCACTGCATGCATTTCTGCATTCGGATGAAGATTCTACAGAAGATTCTGAATGTATTGATCTCGCGGTTAAATATATATCAGAGGGTAATCCAGGGCTTAAGTTAAAAGCTACGGAGTTACGTAATTTGTTTAGTTTGGCCACCACGGGTACTCATTTTTTATTTAACGGTGAATTCTTCGAGCAAGTCGACGGTGTAGCCATGGGATCTCCGTTAGCTCCTGTTCTGGCTAACCTTTTCATGGGACACCATGAAAAGATTTGGCTAGAAAATTACAACTCTGATATTTTGTTTTACCGAAGATACGTCGATGATACATTTTGCTTGTTTAGTAACAGGGATGATGCTTTGAATTTTTTTCATTATATTAATAACCAACACACTAATATAAAATTTACAATCGAAGAGCAAAACAACAACGCTCTACCATTCTTAGATATCAATATCAACAACTCAACGCAAGGCATCACTAAAACAACTATTTTTCGTAAGAAGACGTTTATTGGCTTATTCACTAACTACCTTAGTTTTTCACCCATCAACTACAAACTAGGTCTAGTCAAGACTCTTATAGATCGTATCTTTAAGATCAATAATACTTGGATAGGCTTTCATGAAGATATTGTCAATCTCAAAGATTACTTAAGTAAAAATGCGTATCCTCAAGATATCATGGATAAATGCATTCTAAACTACTTAAACAAACAAAAATCAACTAACGTTCATGATCAATGCGTCAACGACAACAAAGATCATTATTTTAAGTTACCGTACATCGGTAATTTCTCTAGAGTTACTCAACAGAAAATTGTCAAGTTAGTTAATCAACATTGTATTGGTATCAATATCAAACTAGTTTTTAGCACATATAAGATCTCAAATGCGTTTAATGTGAAAGATATTATTCCTAAGGGGTTACATTCACGTATAGTGTATAAATTTGTGTGTGCAAGTTGCTCAGCTTGCTATGTGGGGGAAACTTCCCGCCACTTGTCTACACGTGTCAATGAACACCTCAATAGGGATAAGGCTTCACACATTTTTCAGCATCTAGAATCTTCATCCGAATGCAGAAATGCATGCAGTGAAGAATGTTTTGCTATTATTGATAAGGCCAATTCAAAATACCAACTTAAACTGAAAGAGGCATTACACATTAAGTGGTTAAGACCATCCTTAAACCAACAAGTGATCCATTCTAACATCACACTTAAGGTGTAACTTATTTTTGTTATATTCCTTAGAGAGTTTTGACTGTTATATATTGAGCTTATTTCCACCTAATAAAATACTGATGATGGCGAAAGTTTCGCCGAAACATGTTTAAACAGTTGAAAGCAGTCGTACTTTTTCTTAAAGTACAGATATGATATTTGCTACCCTTCCATCAACAAGTGTCTCATCACAGAAGATTAATTGATGTGCGTTTAATCAAGGGATGTTTTCGTATATTAAACTCACCATGTAAATCGGTGGTACTACATACCCAGAACCAGAAAACATTGGAAACAAGTTGAAATCAGATCCTGCTAACACAGGGATCCCGTCGGAACCTACTGCATCTTCTAATTCAGCTTTGATATGATGGAGAGTTGGAAAGTAAATCTTAGCCGATGATTGAATCCTGTTCAAATAGAATACAATCAACAGTTATGACGACGAACAACACAAGAAAGACAATGAAGTTGAGAAAGACAGGGATTGTTCTGTTTGTTTGCTATTTTGTTTGATTGTCTGCAGGGACCAGTGGGGGAGGCGTGGAGTATGACTCTTACCTGTCACAAAATGAGCCAATCACACCTGGATGACATTTACATCTTCCTGATTTCTCATCACATACACCATGAATAGATCCTCCCCGATTGCACTTGCAATCTGAAACCAGCCATGGATAAATATATAATCACAATAGATGAAGGAACGAACGAACAAACGAACGAACGAATAAATGAATGGATGAATAAATGAGCAGATGAGTTAACAAACGAATTAAACAATGACAAGAAAGGATAAATAATAAACAATTAAAAATCTTGAGGGATAAATGGCTAGTGGCTTATTGTGTAATATCCTACGGTAAAGCACAAAGACACTCCATCGATCGCCCTTAGTTCCCTGAAGACTCGTGCCGATAGAAATCGCTTACCTTTGCAACCAAAGTAGTCTCGGGACCTTAATCCATAGGTTCCTTTTATACAAGTTTCACATTTAGCTCCTGTTGCGTAAGTCTTACAACTGCATGTTCCGGATTTGAAGTCACAACCTACAACTCCAGGTAAAGATCCGCGTATTGAGCATGCACACCGAGAGCATGTCCCGGGATTTGAGGCACTGAAGTTGTAGTAACCATAGCGACAACGATCACACGTTTTACCTTCTACATTTGGTTTACACAGACATCGCATCTATGAATACAAAATTAGAGTTATCCTTGAGATTAGTTGACCCAATTTCTAAATTATCAAGGGCGGAAGGGTGGGGGGAGGAAAGGTAAGTTTATGATAATGATCTTTCTTTTTCAACCTCTTGCAATATAAAACTGAATTACAGAATTATTCATATAGAAGATATATTACTAATTACGAATTGTTTAGTCGATCTGTCTTACATTGTTCAAGGCACGACTATGCAGGCGACAATCACTCACCTCTTCAAACCCGAAACATGTTAAACCGCCTCCAGGGCGTGGTTTCGTACCTGCTGGATTACAAGTACAGGGTCTACAAGCAGGGAAACCAACCAGCCCTTTAGCACAACCATCACACTTCCGACCAACCACGTTTATCTTACATTGACATTTCCCAGTTGTCTGATGGCATGTTTGATTGTTGTGGGATCCTCGAGGGTCGCAGTCACACTCTGAATAAGAAAACAATAATAATTATATGTATTAATAGCTATATTCTAGGGGACGTAGTTTAGATGACATCCGGCAAACGAGAGGTCATTGGTTCAAGTCCCGTGCGAACCCGATCCAAGAACATTTTTTATATCTTTTTTGATGAAATGCTACATACATACGATAAATATTAGATATTGTAAAGCGCATTGAGACTTTGTGAAATGCGCTATATAAGCACTACAGAACAATACATTTACATATTAGGGATCCAGACATTTTGAAAGGGGGGCACAAATAAAAAAATTACTGATTACCAATAAAAAATTTAAAGAATTATCTATAAAAATCAATCAAAAGGGGGGCATTGGTCTTCCATGACCTCCCCCGGATCCGCCTCTGCATATACCAAGAGATAAATCACACATTTCATAAATTGATAATAAAGAGGTCGAAGGAACGATTGAAGTAGTGGCTATCTTACCAGTGCAGCTGGGAAAGCCATAGTAGCCCTGAGCACATTTATCACAGCTACGACCACTGTAACCCTTAAAACAGATACATTCACCAGACTTGCCACATTTACCGAAACCAGACTTACAGTCACACTCTGAAACAGATAAAAAAAATATGTAGTTCAAGTATTTGTGGATGCACAATTTAATGTTCCCTGGTCTTATTAAAACTAGACTAAAGCCTGGTTTTCATTAGCGTACCCCTTACTACATTCGTCACGTACATCCCCCTGATAGTTGCCCTTGCAGTCTCAGTAAAGAGTATATACCTGTGCATTGTGGGTAGCTATAGTATCCCTTACTGCATTCATCGCATGCATTGCCCTGATAGTTGTCTTTACAGATACATTTACCCGTCTCCGTACAGATGTCTTTAGTGGTTGTCTTCATATTGCAGTTACACCCTGTTTATTGACGGAGAAAGATTACTCAATAATTGGTAAAAAGCTTAATTAGCTTAGATGCAAGAAAGGATTTGATAATTCGCGCGGCCTAAGAAAACTTTTAATCGATGCAGTCTCGTTGTGCTTAGCTTCATTATCGCACTATCATCATGACAATATTGTCATCGACTAAAATTATCGACGGAGTTAGTCATCATTATCAACACTAGCAGCAGTTTTATATCATCATTATGGTAAAGCTGGCCATCATCGTCATCGTCATTATCCTTTTTACTTTTTTAATCATCATCATCAACATCATCATGTATATCATAGCAAATCGACTCATTCCATGCACACCTATTAAAACCATTAAGCCGAATATATCATAGATGTTCCTAGTAATGACACTGGTGAAAAACTTAAGGGCGCAGAGCGAATACTTGCAATCATGGACCATCTTCGTATTTTTGAGAAACACAATAAAACTGAAATTGGGATCCAAACACGTAGTTTCCGTACAGTGAAAACCTAAAACTTAGTTTTTCATTACAGTCTCGTCAATAATAAGTCTTGTCAATTCTACTTACACCAGCATTGTGGGAAGTTATAGTATCCTGGAGGGCATTGATTGCATCTTCGACCATAAACACCGGGCTTGCATTTACACTGTCCCGTCTTATCGTCGCAATACGGATAGGCACTGTATGTACCATATTGATTACATTCACAAGCTGAAAGGAATACAAACATTCAAATACATACGTATACGATCGACACTATTACGTTAAAAGTTGAAACCAAGAAAACCCTAACGATGTAAAAATGTTTCATATTGACTACATTGCAAAGAAGAAAAAACAAATGTTTACGTATATTGATTTCCACTCCGAAACTGCCGTTCCTTCTGTTAACTTACACTCTCTTGATCAGTGTTAGAAAATTCCTTCTCTTAACTTACGCTCTCTTGATCATTGTTAGAAATTGTGGAGTCCATATTGATTTCCACTCCGAAACTGCCATTCCTTCTCTTAACTTACGCTCTCTTGATCAGTGTTAGAAATTGTGGAGTCCATTTAAAGCGTTCAACATTACGTTACAAAATTATCGAATTTTTGTTAACTATACCTTTGACCTCCTCCCTGGGGCTCCAGGTTCCTATGTTCCATTTTTTTCTGGTATTATCTGTTCCCTAAAATTTCTAAAACTGTTCAAAAGTTTTCTTGTCCCCTAAAAGTAATTCGAAAATATATCCCATGTTCCATGAAACAACTTCATGCGGGAGGGGCTCACCTTTGCATTGTGGAAATCCAAAGTGGCTTAGTGGACATAAATCGCACTTCATTCCTCGTATTCTGACTTTACACGGACATTTTCCTGTCTTCTGATCACAAACCAGGTTAGTTGACCCCTCAGGATTACATTTACAAGCTGGAAGACAATAACAGAATAGATCGGTATAGTATCTATAAAATAACGCTACGATATGAAACCTTCTGGGTTTAGTTATTTTATCTCAGATCAGCCAGAAGGCTACGGAAACGTAAGGATAAGCGAGCAACGTATGAATAAGAGAAAGAAAAAGCGTTTCATTGCAGCCATGTTGATTGTTGCGCACGGTTTATTCATGAAAAAAGAAAAGCTTTCTGGCTGATCTGAAATAAAATAAATACACGCAAAATGTTGAATATCGTATAGCTAGGAGAAATAAGGAAAAGACAAAAAAGAATAGCAACAAGGAAATAGATATAACGCAAAATAAAACAAGTAAATTAGAATAGAAATAACGACAAAAGCATTGTGAGAAAACGGCGGTACAAAACACAATTCCGGAGTTCTGGGTGTGTCTTAATGATATATTCAGAGATAGTTTTTATGATGTGCGACATCAAAAGCAGCATGCATGCAGCCTTAAATAGGAGAAAACCTGGAGAAAATACTTACGAAGACAATTAGGGAAGTCAAAGTATCCCGGCATGCACCTCTCACATCTACCGCCAGTAAAATTCGGCAAGCACTTGCAATCCTCGTAAGGTGTCGAGGGGTTGCACTGCATACCAACGGTTGCAAATTTATTACAGTAACAATCTGAAAGAAAAAAATAAGCACTCATTTAATGGAGAGAGGGGTGGTTCTTCAGTTCAGCCGACTCTCGCATTGCGTGCAAAGCAATCTGTATAAAGGTTCCCACGGTTACGGACACTATTATGGTATTATTGATGGGCTTCGTGTGACAAATATGACATCTATTCTAATGATATCAGTGATAATATTTGGGGATCGGGTTATGCGCTTCGAGTTACGCGCTTTTCGAGTTACGCGCTAGACCACGCCCAAATTTGTCTGACCGCGCCCAATTTAGTGTAATGTCCCTGGTTGTCGCAACAACGTTAGACCACACAAAAGCTCTTTCCTAAGACTACTCTCACAATCTAATCTCATCAAAACAAGTAATATACACTTACATTGAAAAACAGAGTCATCTCCCTGAACGGACGACGATGAAGATCTTGGTTGTACTCTCCTCTTGCTTCGTACTAAGTAAAGAGTAACAGTATAAGTTAGATTGAAAATGCACGTCTAGTGGGACAAGCCCATAAAACTACTGCTAGGGATGAGAGTCTACAATGCGCGATTGCATGCGAGAAGGGGAATTTAAATAAGCAGCTGGGGTCGTTATTTTTAACTAGCTTCAACAAATCAAATGCCATTACACATGCATTATTGTAGGTATGTCACGCAAGACTCAAGGAGGTACATTCTTGTAGGTATGTCACGCAAGACTCAAGGAGGTACATTCTTGTAGGTATGTCACACAAGACTCAAGGTAAAGGGGTACAAATATAACAGCAAAGATGCAAAAGTAAAGCGTACTCGATTGAAATTACTCTTCGCCTCTCAATCCAAAAGGTATTAAAATATGACGAGAATCTCCCCAAGTATCTTCTGCTGCATCAGACTGCCCATTTTTACACCATGGGCAGAGCCGTCCGCGTCACATAATTGATATGTTTGTGGGTATGGGTGTGCTCCATAAGATGACCAAAGACATTCATGGGGTAAGCTTATCTTATCTTACAGAGCATTTGTACTTTGCACAGTGGTATATATTTTTAGATCTCGTTCTCTATCGATATATTATTAATATAATATCATAACATTACGATATTATCCATATTAATTGTCATCTTAATATTATCATAGAGGACGAGAACTAGACGACATGACTGGTCAGTTTATCCATTGAGGAAAAATGTTGCACAATATGTACAAAATATCCAGATAACCCTTGTGCTCATTCGCGTGCCATATACTTTACCAGTCGATAGCGGACATAGCAGATCTCGATTGCGTGATATAAAACCCAGTAATAACAGCCCATTTGTACAATGCAAGGAATCTGTCGACACGGTCACGCAGCGCAAGGGGAAAGACCTACTGAACCTACAAAAACTGACCTATGCTTAACAATTAGTACGAAATAAACCTTCCTCAATTATTGATTTTCCGGTATGTGCTCAACAGTCGGTTCATTGAAGTTGTAAATGTGATGATAAATTAGACACATTGAATGATTGTAGTGAAAACTGACGTTTCGGACGTTAGTCCTTCGTCGGAGTAATACCATTGAAGTATCACTGAAGTTCATTGAAGTATCTGGAATCCAATTCATGTGTGGGATATGTGTGTTGTAGTTGGCAGTATTCCCGTTTATATTGTCGTTTGATTGACTACTTGCATCGAAGTGCTTGAAGAAAGATGAAATGTTTTCGAAAAAATGAAGGAGGAAAAACCTTACGGAAGGAGACCGAAAAGAGTGAATAAAACGTTCAAGAATGGAAATAGAATTCGCAAATTAGGAAGATCCTGAGTTTGATTCAATTTTCACCCAACCCCATCTCCCCCATAGGAAGCTTACGTTTTGTCACTAAGTAATTTCAACGATAACTCATGTTAGACTAGATGGAAAAAAGATAAACGAATCAAACTATGTATAAAATCAAGAATTTGACACACTCTCTATGCTGAAGTAAATATTGAGCTGAAATTTCCGCTAGTTGTTTCAACACATCAAAAGCGATAACGTTTTAAAGACTCATGTATTTCGATCAACAATGATCTTTTATTACGCGTGTTTGTTTCAATATAATCCAGTTTTAATTTCTGTTATCAAGTATAGGGCTAAAGGTGAATGTGGAGCTAAGCTTTCACTGAATTCCTCGCCGTCAACGTGTTGTCACAAACATAAAGATACCTTGTTGCTAAAACTTATCCACACAAGTTATCCTCGCCACGCTCTGTACCCTAGACGTCCTTCATCAGGGCGGGACGGTACATAATTGTTGTTTACTCAAGCTTGGGACGAAAATTTTTAAAAACGTAACTATCTCACAGTCGTAATGATACACAACTGATTTGATCTTCTAACTTATTATCTTGGTGTGATAAAGATATCTTGACGCTCAAATTTGACTTCAATCAATTTAATACAGTGGATGGTCAAACAGCCACACAATCGGAACGAATTACAACTTATTTCATCACTCTAATCTTCCTCGCCGACTCAAAAAGACACTGCCACATAGACTGAAAATTGTATAACATGAAATATAGATGTACGTATTGCTGATAATTTGATGATATAAAGAATTCAGTATTTATATACAAATAAATATATATGATATATATCAATAAATATATCGTCGATGTCGTTGTTTATCATTCGTGATAATTGTTGCGTTGTCAGAGTCTCCTTACCACTAGACGTAAAATATTTTGTATCATTCCCTCCTTTACATTCTACGTGTGGTAAATTAGTTACATTAATACTCAACTCCCACTGGCTCAGGATAAATACTGTTTAGTTTACCTGACTGTATTTGAGACGCTAATAGAAGAACGATGACTACATCAAACAGAACCATGGTCGTTTTCGTTATCTATCAATTCATACTCATTAAGTGTTGTAAAGTATGCAAACTTGAAGCCCGATCAACGCTAAACCCTCACAATTCGTTGGTTAGTATCTGTAAGGAGTACTTGTACGTAGTTTGGATGATTTTCGTTTCGTTCACTTGGCTACTTGGTCGACGTACCGGTAAAGTAACGACTACTGAAGCACGTCACGTTGACTATGCCGCGGGAGATCGGCCACTTCCGCTAACTTGTTCACGCCTTTCCGGTTGACCCCAGTCCCACCTACTCATATTCTCCGCATATTTAGTGAGAGTTCTTTTTCTTTTGAATGCTTGTATGTTTGCAGGCAGTAGATTATTATCGCTTTGCCTTTATTTCAGGCGGTGGAGCGAGTTTCGTGTAGTCCGTGATCGGTGAGTTCGTTACGTCGTTCGTAAAATTCATTTCGTGATAAGTGTAATTTAGAAGCCCTTTTATTTTAGCACTTAATGTTGGCACTTCACTTGCGCATTTAGCAAGATGTCCAAAAACCCAATTCCAAAATGTTACATTTTGTCACGAATTTTCACGGAAAATCGTAAAACCCAATAAATTACACTTATCACGAAATGAATTTTACGAACGACGTAACGAACTCACCGATCACGGACTACACGAAACTCGCTCCACCGCCTGAAATAAAGGCAAAGCGATAATAATCTACTGCCTGCAAACATACAAGCATTGGTACATGCAACGAATTTAAAGTCGAGTATGTTCCGGGAGGGATTGTGATCAGATAGTGCCAACCAGTGTCCAGTCTTGAGCTCAGTAAAAAAACGCCAAATCGATCATAAACGCCGAACTAAATAGCAATTGATTGTCATTTGAGTACGGCAAAATAGCAAATAGGGAGTTATTCGCCTGTGAAACATTTAAATGATGTTTATTATGATCGGTATTATGGCAAGACACTCCAGTAACACCCAGGGTGGTAGGAGGGAGGGCGTTGAGGCCTCAGCTCCCTCCTCCCGTCCTGCCACACCTGAAGGCACTGACACGGATTGCCAGGCACGTACTGGCGTTAGTACTTTGACAAAAAACTTGGTCCTCATTGCAGCTTCATTCAAAAACGCATATTTGAAAAAGGCTTTCTCGAGCCTCAAACACATTTAGAACAAAACTTGTGGTTAGCTTTGTCCATTGTTGATTATTTGGATATTTAGAGTCATGAGTCCCTCACAAATAGGTTATTTTTGCTTTAGGGCCTGGATGACAATTATGTAATGGAATTGTAGTTACCCTCTTTTTAAATAAAGTGTTTTCTTATTATAAAGTTTTGATCCTTATGTTTGCGCCTGCGCTTGCGTCTAGCTAAGGAACAGTTTAGCTGGCTTCACTTTCACCACAGAGAGCCCGCAAACATCTGCCGCCGCCACAACCTCGTCCCCAGGGCCACTCTGTTCGCTCTTTTTTCAAAATGGCGGTCGCTCACACATTGACCCTGGCACCGGCTGGTTTGACACGTGATCAAAATCTCCAAGATTTTTGGAGATTTTGACCACGTGACCAATCAAATCAATATGGCCGACAGTCACGTGTCAAACCAGCCGGTACCAGGGTCAATGTGTGAGCGACCGCCATTTTGAAAAAAGAGCGAACAGAGTGGCCCTGGGGACGAGGTTGCCGCCGCCAGCAGTCTATTTTAGCAGCGGAAGGTAGCATGATGACGAGGCTGTACTTTTTGATTTCCCGCGCTAAAGAACCTCATGTCCAAATAGATCAAACATGGCGAATGAAGAAAAAACGGTCCTAAATACTGAAGAAGAATGTGGAGACGTTACCCAGGTACACATACATTATCTTAAATACTCGAAAACATTATTGTAAGGTATTTTTGTTTGAATGTCTGTGCAAAATCATCAATGATACAAATGCTTTGTTGTGCTCCTTCGAAGGATGAAAAGGCCAACAATGTCGAAATGGACGCTAACAAAAATACTAAAGCAAAATCCAAAGCTAAAAGTGAAGAAGAAGAAGAATCTTCAGATGAAGATGAGGAAAACCCTGGTAAGTTCAAAAATGCTGGAACGGTAAAGCATATGACGTAAATTTAGAGTGCCATCGATGGTAGACAATCTCAAGCTAGCATCAAGAAAGCAATCAAAACGATGTTTTTGAATGGGTCATGTACGCCTTTAGTCCTTTTCCATGCAAAATCTACGTGAGTAGCTGGATTTATATGTTCTTTTCTCAATGCATCGATGGACTTTATTTTGACTTTTTTTTTCAGGGGTAATTTTAAAAAGTTATGATCGAATTTTAACTGACAATGCAACTCGAATAGCTTCGTTTAGAGTCGTTGGCTTGCAAAGGTCACGTCACAACAGACAAAGCTCTGTCTGTCAGGAAGAATGAATAAATTGACAGTGTGTGTAAGAATACCAGCTGTTTTTAAAGCAGTTTTTGTATTAGAATCTAAAATCTTCCGCCGGACAAGATCGTTTAGAATTCGATAGAAGCTTTCACCTGGCCGGAACACAGGGATCCCACAGTTGGAGCCATTTATTCTATTAATTCGTTGCTCAATAATTATTTGCATTTAACTGATCATTTTTAAATAATGCATTGGCTATATTTTGATTAAGGATATAGCTACCTCAACTAGCCATTTATCTAGCTGCATGACAATGTCAAATTGTTTATAAAAAATATTGTGTGCACTTGCATTTGATTGATTGATTTACTGGTCAGATATGTTGTATGTTTTTATTTTATATTGATGACCATTTATTTATTTGATCACTTATGTAGCTCACACTAGTTTTATCACTAGTTACTTGTTTGTGTACTTTGATGACTGTTGTCCCCAATTTCACTATTTTTTTGATTCCCTCAGTTTGTCTTTTTTGCAACATGTAGTATGTTTTCATCCATTTTCTATTAATTCATTCTTTTTCCACATGGTTTATCTGATTTATTTCTCTATCCAGGTCTTTACGACAAGCCTTTAATAGTTGAAGGGAAGCGCGAAAGGAAAAAGACAGAGTTCTTGGTGAAAGATGCAGATGAAATTAAAAAACCTGTTCCTTTACAATTTAATGTATGTAATGAATTGAGTTATTTTCTGTATGTACAAGATAAAATATAGCTTGAGTCGCCTGCTGATAGAGGGACAAAGTGACAATTTCCCTTCTAATTCTTGCTATTGAATGTCCCAAGTGTAGAACTGAAATTCCATGCTATTTTGTTTTTGATTTTAAAGAGAAAAAAAGCCTCTCTAACAATCCAAGCAACCTTTTTTTGTTGTCACTTGGTAACAAGCAAAGAAAACAAACATATAGTGAAACTGGTTTAAAGAGAAAAAAAAATCTTTTAAATACTTATCATATGACAAAAAAAATGTATTTGTTTTTAAAAGACACCAAGGAATCATTGGGTTGTTGTTGATAGTGATTAAAGTAAGCAACAAATAGAAAGATTTTGCATTTGGGGAAAAACTCAGTCTATACTTAAGAAAAGATTGTTATAGGATTTTTCCCAGAGCAAAAATGAATGGCTAGTTACAGGTTTCATATAAAATTGGTACAGTGTGTGTTTATATGTGAATCTCTTGGTGTACATTTACAGGGTACAGGTGATGCACTTGGAACAATGGAAGTTGGTAAGTTGTTCATTAGAGGTGCTTTTGTTTAAGTGGGAAACAGCACTACACCATATTGTATCCATTATTTTCTAAGGACACATTCAAATCATCTTCTGTATCGTAGCGGTATTGTAACTGTACTGTTTCTCACTCACTTATGGTCGTACAGTAGAGTACATTAATTTGTAAATATGTAGCCTCTTAAAATAAAGTCAATTGTTTTGTGAGTGAAAACTATTGTATGTGCAGTAGACATGTATGATTTTTTTTGATAAGGTCAAAGTGCTGAAAAATCCTGTCTTTTATCAGACTCCTTCATTGAATAATATCTACATAATATATTTTTTTATGAATTTGTTATATGTTATGATCTCATTTTTTAATTGTATTTTTTTTTTTTAGTCAACCATGAACTAACAAGATGTACAGCTTTTGAGCTGAAGCCATTGCATAAGTTATTGTTTGGCCGTGAGGGAAAGGTAAATTGCGGGACACAAATGCTGAATAGCACTATCCCCCAGATAAATCCCTGCCGGCGGATAAATTCTTAAGAAAGTCTATAGTGTAGATAATTTTTATCCAGTGGATAACTTTATTCAGATTCGGTACAACTGACCCCTGTTGTTTAGCTGTAGTAAAACTATTTCTGAAGTTCACAAAATATAGCATTCCTGAAATCTACATAGGAATGCATTTCTAATTAAAGTGAAAAATTTAGATTGAGTTGTTTGGCAGACCAAAAAAATAACCGTTTTTTTGTTTAAGTTTTATTAGCATGATTATTTCATTGAAGTATGTAACTTTAATTTCAAATGGACTGAAAGTTGTCTTTATTATCCAGGAAAAAGAAATCAAGAAAAACATCAAACAATTCAATGGGTTTAAAATAGAAAAGGTGAGCATTAGATAATTTATGTGTTAAGTCAAATGATGATCACAAAGTTACATTTTTGTGGTGACAGAAATAAAATGGCAAAATGGAGTTGCTATTAATAATGCTTGTCTTGTTAAAGATGTAGCAATATTGCCTGGTATCATATCACTCAGTTATACTATTTAGTGATACTTATGTTGCACACTTTCAGTGTGTGCACTCTAGAAATTATGAAAACATGCAATAACAAATTAATATGTTGTTAATCATAGAGTTGTTTCAAAAGCCTGTGAAATAGACTTTAGCCAACATGTGCACTTTATTATACCTTATGGTTTATTGTGCACACTTTCTTTTGTGCTGTTATATTGAAAACAACTATATACACAATAGCCAATATAGTGTATTGATTACCTAGTGTTCTTTGCCATTTTTTAGGGCTCCAAAGACTATGAAAACAAAAAATTTGGATTAGAAAGGTAACTAATATGTGTCAAATTAAATGATCTTAATACTGTGTTTATTTTTTAATCTTTTTTTCTTTAATATCGTTTTTTTTAGATTTACCATGGAAGGGTTGAAGAGAATGCTAGAAATTTTTGATCTTGAGAAAAAAGGAACTAGGGTAAGTTTGCCCGTGAGAAAAACAGAAAGCCCACACCAGTGAAACATTTCAGTGAATGAGTTTGAATTCACATGTGAGCAACTTGAAAAGTAGAATATACATATACTCTTAAGGTGGTAAATACTTGTAGAGTTAATACCAACTGTTGTATCTTCATGTAAATTTGATATCACTTTGGCCATTGTAGTTGCAAAATAAAAAAATAAAAACCAATAACAATGTGGGCTAAAATGAGATTTGTACTCTTGAGTAAGCAATTCTGGATCAATGCTTTACCACTGTACGTGCCATTCACAATACAATATATTGATACAAAATAAAATAAAATTTTGAGTTTGTGTATCTTTTCTTTGTTATTCTAGGAGGACTATAAGGAGCGTATCTTTGATTTCTTATTAGATCCAAAAGAAACTGGAAGAGTGAGTTAAATTGTGTTTCTTTTAATTTAATTTATTTTCATTTTCATGGTCTTGCCTTATCTTGCAAAATGATTACAATATGCTTAAAATAATGGAAAACATTAAAAAAAAAACACTTTAACTTATGGAAACATACAATCTAACTAAACAAACAGCCAAATAATACAATTACCATTTTTTGAAACATTTTGACATAATGTAAATGAAAAAAAATTATCAGCATATTCTAACTTGTTTGTGTATCAATTTAATTTTCAGTCATTAAAATCTTTACAAAAGAAAACCCAGAAAAAGGCAGCAAAGAAAAAGTCTTCAGGTAATATTGTTATTTTGAAAAAATAGTGGCTTTCTGAAAGTGTGTTTATTGAATGTTCATGTTTTTATTTTAGGGAAGGGAGAAAAACGAAAAAGAACTTCATCAAAGGTAGAAAAAATATTATAATACCTGTTTATAATTTGCATTTTTGGCTTTAGACTTTCATGAAGAGTCTTTGGCAATTCCTAAAGACATATACTTAATAATTGTTTCCATTTGTCAGTCAAAATCAAAAAAGCCATCAAAATCTAAAGAAGATGTCGAGGATGATGATGACAAAGAAGAAGAAGAAGAAGAAGAGGATGAAAGTGATAAAGATAGTGATGATGAAGTTGAACAACCAAAGAAGAAAAAGGCAAAAACAGAAACACCATCTAAAGCAAAATCAACACCAAAAAAGTCACCATCCAAAGGCAAAAAAGATGCCAAACCAAAGAAAAAGAGCAAACCTGTTACTGTCAAAATCACTGCTGGAAAAAGAACTCCAAAAAAGTCACCAGCTAAGAAGTCTGCTGCACATGTAGAAGAAGCAGATTCATCTGATGATGAACCTCTTTCCAAAAAGACAAAGAAACAACCACCAACTGTAAGTGAATGTTGAAAAAACTCTTGCTATATTTTAGACATTTTTAGCAAGGGCTTCCACATATTACAGCTCAACCTCCCCTTCCTTTGAAAGCAAGGTTTTGTCAATTGTGTAACCAAGAGCATTTTTGAAACTGGAGGAATTCTAGAATTTCATTGATATATGTAAGATAAGAAAGTTATTAAATGAGTGATGCTTATTAAATGTTTTGTAGAATGAAGAGCTTGCCAGTGAAGTTAAGCAATTGTTAAAAAATGCAGATCTGGATGAAGTTACAGTCAAGTCAATCAGCAAACAGGTTTGTTTGTTCAGATGAAAATTAATCTTGAGACTATAAGTGAATTATAAAGGCAATGGCTTGTCTTACTGATATTACTTATGTTTCTACTGTGGTACATGCTATTGCTCTAGCTGCTTCAATTTGATGAATACAGTTTGTTAAATCAACGCCATCAGTTCCATTGATAACTATTGGTTCCTTGTAGGTTTTTGCCAAGTATCCAGATTTTGATCTCACAGAGAAGAAAGGTTTTATCAAGGAGACTGTCTACTCGGTAACGAACTTAATGATTATATAGTTTTATTTGCAGATGAGCCTGGCAAGCTCTGTTTTTTTTTTTTTTTTTTTTTCTGAATTAGAACATGTTTGAACTGGACAGTTTTCAAACCCAAAGCAATATTCTTACAGCTGGAAAGTTTTGATGTGTCAGACTTACAAACAAGTTTTCAAGCTCATTTTAACACAATGAAAGAAGTTATACAATCAGTGGTTGCAGTGGTTTTTAAGCAGTAAAAACTATATTACTACAATCCTCTTAGCTGGGCCATCACCCTTGTGAAAGTGCATAACTCTTTTGCCATTGATACAAGACCATGTTTTGTCTTGCTTGGTCATGAGGTCACCTGACCTGACAAAGTCTTGATTTCTTTGAGTATGTAAGTGCTTGTTGTTCAAATATCAGAACATCATCAGAATCACAATGTTTCCCTGTGAAATGGAATGGAAAGCTTTTTCTGGTGCTCTACTAGCTATTTAGCGGATAGCAAGCAAAATTTAAAGTTATAAAAATGATTTACTGGCATTAGTGGAAAACTATGAGAGTATCAAAACAGCAGCAAGTGTGTCAAGATGCAATGTGGAATGACCCCCGTAAACTCCCATTCTACATTAAACTGTATAACCATTAACTAATGTCATTAATTTATTATAACTGTTTTTTTACCAGGTTATAGCTGGGGAATCAAAGTAAATTCATGTACTTGGTTGTTTACAAAGTCTGACTGCCTCTTAAAAACTTTTTATTGCTTTTAATCTCTTAAGAACTATAAAGAACTTTTATGTAGGAATATTAATTAATGTTTATAGCTTTGAAGTCAGAAGATTGAAATTGTGATGTTATGTTCATTGAATCAGATATTTGACTTATTGTTTTAAAGATATTTTAGCGTTTTATTGATATTCAATAATATTAGGGACATATGATGCAACTCCAATACTTGTATAGTGTTTGCTTGTATATTAGCCTTTCTCACTCATGTAAAGTACTATTTCATAATCTTTTCTTGGATGACATTTGTAACCATTGTGTTAAACCATTCTGTGCTAAGAAACATTGCAATTTGTAACAATGAAAAACGTTTTCCAGAATGGAAAATAAACTGTGTATGACTTCAGGAATGATTGTGAGTGCTTCTTGTAGGCTAACTTGTTAGGAACCCCACTTGACTAACCATTAGAGATTAAGGTTGCTCTCAAATTTCTGATTGTTTGGGCTCCAGTCTGCATTTAAGGTCACCTAAACACTACGTCCATATGGAAAGACCCTTGGAGATTGATCTTTTACTACAGTTGTCCAAAAATCTGGAATGATCTACCAACTTCTACGCATTGTTTAATAAAAGAGCAGGAGTGTTTTATCACGGCGGGCCCAAATGGCTCTAAAAGTGGTTTTCACCAAATTGGTGTTTTGCACCAGATATTGTTCGCCTTTTGCGAACAAGTCTAGAAGTGAAAACTGAAAGCTCATCTTGTAGACATATTTTGAAAGGATTTATTTTAAAAGTTTTGTCCTTTGAAAATTGGGCAATGGCCTGCCAAAAACAACATCTTGACCTGGCCATATATTCGAGCCCTGCAAATATATATCGTTGCTTCCCTGGTCTGCTCAACAACTTTTCTTGTGGAAACTTGGAGGAAAAAAAACAACAATAAGTTTGTATAAATAAGAAATAATTTAATGTATTCAAATTAGATTTGGTGAAAACATAGTACTATTTAAATTATCTTAAACAAATATATGTGATCATTCTTTTATCTTATAAATAATTCTTTTAAAAAGTGTAAAAATACACTAACAATTGAACATTCTTGTATTGCAATTGTAATCTTTTAGGAGTCAAAAGGCAATAAGAATGAACTAACAAAATTAGAATTGTTTTACTAAATTGTTTATCTACGAAAGTGTTTGTAATGTCATTATGCCTAACAGTAAAGGCTGTATCAAAGTGGTTTCAATTAACCCACAATTAAATGTAATATGTTTTAGCAAATGGAAAATGAATGTGATTTCCAAAAATATGGGTTAATGAAACCACTCTTTTTTTAAAAAAAATGTTTTTCCCATTATATTTAATTGTCTCTGATATTGGCGTGAAAACTTAAATACCAGTATTGACAACTTTTTTTTTTGATTAAATTATTTCCAATTTCAAGAAGACTTGCATTATGTGAGCATTTTTTTTATATAAACAAATTAATTGTTAATGTAACTGCAAAACATAGTATTATAGAAAAGCAGAGTGGCGAACAAAATGTGTTCATTTTTAAATGGTCTGTCCAAATTGAAACTCAAAATAATAGCAAATCTCCTGGGATTCAAGGTTTTTGGAATCTTGAAGGTCGTTTGTCATGGAACTGAATTTCAAAAATATTGAGGTCTGATTCTAGAAATGAACAATGTCTTCAGCTAGCTCCAGGAATTCAAAACAGTTCTCTTCAGGGACACATCTTGGTGCCCAGCACTAAAAATGGCTGCGATAGGAGACTTTTCTCTTTACTGGCTCTGAGCAATTTGCTACCACTACCCCTGACTGCTTCAAACCTACAATAACTATATAAATAAAGTTATTCTAATAACCAAGTTGAATTGTTGATCTGATTAATAAGTTCAGCAAGTTATTGAGATCTTTCTTTATCACTATCTTTCTGGTTGTGGCTGCATATCTTGGAAATGAGTAAACACGGACTGATGATGAGAAGAAATGGTGATGCAACAACTACCATGGCCCCAAAGAAAACAAATCCTGCAATAACCTGTAGAGGAAAACACAATCAAGAGGTCAGAAATGTTTGCTGTTAACAGTGTACAATTGAAGAGGGGTACATGCAGGGGTTAGCTACACTCAGTTGCAAAATTGATTGAGACATCAACAGTTTTTTCCGTTCCCTTTTGAACCATTTCATCCGCTTCAAATACCCAACTTCCATGATTCAACGCTGTTGAGACATGTTGATCGTCATCGAGGCTACTAACATTGCAGAGGGGGGAGGGGTTACAGTTTGAGAACAATACCGAGCAGTTTATTTCTAAATTATGTGTAGACTGTTCCAACTACTTTTGCAACTGAGTGTAGAATCTGCAAAGCTGCAGAAACGGTCATTTCAATCATGAAAGATGCTTTGTTCTTAGTTGAATCTCAAGTGTAAAGAAAAAGGTTTCCATTTGTATCCTTACTGAGGAACTATTATCAAATGATGCATATTCTATTGTTGCTTTGTTTCATTGTTTGATTAGGTATATTTTGTTCTCCAGAGAAAGAGTTCAACTTAGTAACTCCCTTAGTCATTGTGCATACCTGTGTTCTGTGTAGAAATAGAGTTGCCCGTGAATGTCCTAGTTTGTTTCTACAGGGTCCTTTATCATAATGTCGCAGTAACAAATCACTCTGAAACAACATCAAACAAGGTAAGCAGTTAGATCTATTTGTATTTAATCTTCAGATATTGATGAGAATTAACAGGGAGATTATTAAATTTATCATGACCCATATCTGCCTGAGTCATCCTCGGGAACCCAGGGGCTATATCTATAACCCCAGGGTTCCTGAGGATGCGTCTGAGTGCACTATCATAAAACCTTTGAAGAAGGTGTCATATGTAGGTCACAGCTTTTTTCAAGAAGGGCTGTATTTTTCATTCAAGTCACTATTAGATTAAGGCTAACCTTAAAACACAAACACTGAAAACTTGATGTATGCAAATGACATTGTTATTTGCTTAAAATCAGTATTTCAACTAGACAACCTTTTCAAGAATAGCTGTGTAATATGCATATATTAAAATAAGTTGATGAAGTGTGCTAGTAAAGACCAGTCCCTAGGTAACAATAACAAACATGATGACTTACATCTAATGATTGTTTACAGTGCCAGCAAAACATGTGTTTGCAGTTACCACACATCATCTGAGCACATCCTGCATCTCTTTGTATCAGTATTGAACACAATGGGCATTCTTTAATGTCCGAATTATCTCCTTTACTAATTATGTCAATCAACCTACAAAATAAGATAACCATGCTGTTCAATTAAAAGTTGCAGTCGGGATTCATATTGAACAAAATATGTGAAGTTTTTTTATGTTCAATTGGTCCTTTAGAATCAAAAGACAAATGGTGTGAAAAGGGGAGTTTAATTTGTCCTCAGCCCTTATTGGTAATCAATATAACAGTCAGATAAGAAAGGAAAAAGAAAAAAGTACTGTTACATCAATTTTTTGGGAAAAATTACAATGCTTAATCACTTTCCATGATTCCCTGACCTTTCTTGATTGCCTGATCTATCACCAGTACTAACCTTAAGCCAGACTTTATGTCTGTGGAATTACTAATAATTTCCTTGCAAGTCTTGCTTGGGTGCCATGGTTCTTTACATAGAAAGCAGAAGGGGAAACCACACTGTGAAAGACAAGGAGATGATTAGAGTGTGTTTCTGGCTATGGAGGGAGTGCATACTACCTTTGCAGAGAACTAATTTGTACCCTTGGTAGGAGTAGACAGGTTTAACTTTGGTAACCTTGGTAGGAGTAGACAGGTTTAACCTTGGTAACCTTGGTAGGAGTAGACAGTTTTAGACAAAGTTCAAAAGCAGTTTGGTGAAGGTCAAAGTTAAGACTGACAGGGTCAGAAACTACAAATCATTATATATAGCAATGAGCATTTACGTGTTTGTGGAGAAAATGGAAAATTGCAGTAACCAACAGCCTTTCTGTGGACTTGCACATAAACATGTTGATGGCACCACATTAGGAAGCTGCTCATAAAATAAAAATTTGGAGCTGATTTTCAACAAACAGAACAAACACACATTCAGGGTCCATAGTGAGGCATTTACACCTTTGAACCCACTAATTTGTAAATTTATAAGGAGTATAATGTTTCTTACTTCTTTGCAGTCTGTTTGTTGAGATATTCCAGGCATTCCAGTACCAATGCCTTCACAGCCAGCAACAGGGCAAAAGGTCTTGGTTTTATCAATGGTTACCTCTGCAGGAACAAAGATTGCATTGCGGGCTTTTGTGAGCTATTAATAACATAGATGAGTTCCTTTCTAATAGATTTCCACCCTCTCCTGCGAAACATTTGAATCATTATTTTCTCAATATCATGTTATAATGAAATTGTATCATTGATTAGGATATATGATGAGATAAAACTATATGACGATATCTTGTAACATCCACATAAGTATTTTATTGGTCCAAGCTTTTGGGTTTCAAACCCATCCGCAGGGAAAAAACTGACTTATAAGCATTCAGTTTTTTCCGTGTGGATGGGTTTGAAACCCGAAAGATTGGACTAATAAAATACTTATGTGGACGTTACTAAATATCATATAATGTCTCCCAGGTACAAAGAAACACTTCGATATAAAACTAGTAAAATACTAGTGAGGGCTGTGTCAGTGTAGAAACAGCAAAAATTGTTGTAAAAGATGGGAGTAATATGATAAGGGAACCATGGTCCAATTCCTATCTTTGGAGACTGGGAATTAATCAATTTTTTCTGAAGATTTGATTGCTTTCTGAGAAGTAATACAATATGGTGCTGCTTCCCCAAAATATGAAAATGATTCTATACTGCTGTAATTCCAATGTGCTTACCTTTTGTTTTCTTTAGTTTCTTGTACTTTTGATAAGTAGCTCCATCTAATATTTTGGAGATCTAAAATTAGAAAACATGCTGATAATTACATTTTATAAAATTCACCTAGAATATCTGGTGTGTTCTACAGTCCACCATGGATGACCACTCAAAGCAACACATATTGCACATATGAATGGAATATTGCATGGCTCAGTTACTGAGCTTGATCCATTTTCTTAATATCCTGATCACAATACCAGCATCTTTGAGTAATGTGCACCCTGGGGGATGCTCCCCTATATTTGCTGTATGGATATGTGCTGCTCTATAGAGTATAGTTTTTCAGCTTTTATGTCTGTGGTAGGATATCAATTTTTGACACTTTGTCTGGGACAGGGTATTGCTTTTTGACTTGGACGTATAGCTGTAATTTAATTTGGTTGTTTTAGTCTGGGTTAGGTATGATTTCGCTGTTGTAGTGTTAAGTAGACTGCTTTCTGCAGGCCCTGGGCGTGTACCATGAATCTCTGGCATAACATGATGACACAAAGTGTACAACAAACTAGTGTGAATTAGTTTACCTGAGTTTCTAGGATTGGTAGTTTTGCTGAGCAATTCCCATCTGGACAGTCAATAGACAGTATATTGCCTTCTGCTATAGTGTGTTTTAGGTATTGTATAATACACTACACAAATAGAAAAGGAAACAAATGTTATATGTGAAATATCAAAGATGAAACATGCTTTGACTGCATTGGCAGATCTAAGGGAGGGGTCCTGTAGAGTGTGCACCCCTCCTGAAAGGAATTTTACAACTTTGTATTCTTAAATATTTTTTTCCAAAATATCCTTGGTATTTCATGTTTATTGGGTAGTGCACCCCCCTCCTGAAGATGGTGCACCCCCTCCTGGACTAATTTCACATTTTATATTCTTCAGTATTTTCCCAAAATTTACTTGGTATTCCATGCTTAAAGGGTATTGCACCCCCTCCTGAATATGGTGCACCCCCTCCTGAAAACAATCCTGGATCTGCTCCTGAATTCAGGTTATTTAGAACATGGCTTTAGTGATGGTGGTAGCTTTTGTTGAAATTGTAACATATTGCACATTGTAACTTACCTCCTCACAGAAGACACACTGACAGTTTTCCAGCTTTATTCCTTTGTTTATTGGTAGATTACACAGGCATATTTTACACAAGAACACTCTGTACTTTCTAGGTGATTCCCTCTGACTTGTTTTGCTTTTAACTTGTGAAGTCATAATGATCAATTTTCAGTTTTTCAATATTAGGGCTATAATGTATCTGTACTTCAATTAAACAACAACGGTGTATCTGAAATATTGTAATATTAATAATTATTGTCAATATGGAGAGAAATATTGGTGCCAACTGGTGGGGTAATTATATACCCCTAACTTAATATGCAAGTTGTTTGTTTGTCTTAATTATGGTAGGCCAAATGGTGCAAAATTCAACAATGAATAAAATAATCAACATCAACAAATATTGATGTTGACACTAAAAGAATATAAATATAATTTTGACTTTTTTGTGTCTTGACTGTTGCGATGTAACTGTTAATTGATTGAACTTTTCTCGTTGATTTTGAAATATGATAAAATTTGTTGATGTTGAAAGAACAAAATTGTTGAATTTGATTTAATTTATAGTGTTGAGTGTGAAAAAAAATTGTTGAATGTGATCAATATTTGTTGATGTTGATTATTTTATTCATTGTTGAATTGTTGTTTGCACCATTTGGCCTACCATACTTAATACTTACAGGACCAATGTGAATGTTTTCAAGTTGCATATTCAGTATGTGGGATCCATTGTGCCATCTCTGGCCAACTTTGATAATGATAAATAATTTATTGTCTTTCTCTTCTACCAAGTGAAAACAAACAACTCATGAAACTCAGTTTATGTTTGCAGTTGTTTCAAACTTTTGCAAAAACATATCAGGAAGTTCAGTGTTTTCCCCTTTTATAGACCACCCTTGAAAAAAATAAATGAATGAATTTAATTGAAACTAAACAGCAGGGATGGTGGAGTGATAAATCTAAACTTTACAATTTATAGAAGTATATGCACTTTTCTATTCATTATTTTTTTAAATTTACTTCAATTAACAATATCAATTGTTTGCACTCATTGCAGTTCATTCGTTTGCGTTTTCTTGGTGAAAAAAAAAAAAAAAAAAATGAGTATTTTAGATATCGACATGGATGTGTAACCAATACAGCTTCTTGATGTCAAGACGACCTGCGTGTCATAGAACGTAGAGGGAACAAGCAAACAAGATATCAAATTTACAATGTATAATATTTCGTAATTAATTTGAACACGTGTATTCAAAATAAAAATAAATAAATAAATAAACTTTTATTACGAATTTTCGCGATTAACAATTAAACAAAGTTTATCTACAAAGATCTAAACAAATATAGTAAATTGAAAAATAATTCATTATGCGACAAATATTCATGTACAAAATCATTGAATAGTTCAGTTCCATCAGGTCCATCCAAGCAACTGTTGAAGACATTTAATGTTTCAGATAATTATTTTGATAGATGTTACCATCTTGTTGACATATGCCTTTTTAGTGGTAAACGTTTTCAAACTTTATAATATATATATCTAAACATTTAATCAAAGTTAACGCTAAGATTATGAAATACGATTAGATTAAATTAAAAAAATTAATATGTTGCCATAAATTGTAACTAATGGATAATTTTTCAATCACAATTATACTCCAAAAGATGTAGATTTTCATTGTGAATTGAGTGCAAATATTTCTAAAACGAAAGCGACATGTATTTCTGATATAAATTATGGATAACAAACTTGTACCATTCTCGCATTCAAGACGAGTATCTGGGCAGAAAAACCCGCTTGTTGAAAACAATGTGAAATTATTGTTAGAAAGAGAGACAAACCCGGTCTCAACCGAGTGTACATGCACTCATACAGAAACTTAGAGTAAAAAAACTAGAAATTATACTTTCAAAATTGTTCAATTCCACTTCGCGATGGTGAAGTTATTACGGTGTTTTCGGTCGGCAGTAGAAAAATTATTTTTTTTTTCTTACCTTTTTCTAGTCTTGGAGCAAAATAGTTTCAGAATACTAGTCCAATATTGCTTAGTTGAGTATTGTAGTTTAAACTATTGGAAAAATAAAACATCCCACACAGTTTTATAAATGAATTGTCAAAATAATTTAATGACGTAATTATGTTTTGACGGAGACAAAATGTCCTCAGGGGGAGGGTGTGAGTATACAATTCGTCTGTACAGCACTTGACAAACTACTTAGTCACGCAATTAAACTCTAAAAATATATCAAACATGACATAGCGGAAGAACCCAGAAGAAAAAGAGGAAACGTTTCATTGCTATAACCTGTTTTACTTGTTGATTGACTGGTAAGCAGTGAACTTTGAATCAAGTTGCCAAACGAGTCAAACAAGTTGTACAGGCTCATCTGTTGTTATTACATCACTGAAAATGTCATTGTAACGGAAATTTGGTAACTTTGATATTGGTGATGCGGGTAACGCCTAGTGCACGTATAATGCACATGCATGGACTCGTTTTCCGCGGATGAGTTGGAAACGGAACGGGTGCGATGCCACTACGATACGGCAGAAAAATCAAATGTTTTCTTAGAAACTACTATTATGGGATACGATACTGACAACACTTTATTATATACATACTGAGACATAATTTTACTCATTTGTTCACCCGTCTCGACCAATCAGAGAAGCGAACGATGTTTTTTTTCACGGTGAAAAACCGTCGTTCTCATTTCTGATTGGACGTACGATATTTTTTCACAGCACTTGACAGGCTTCCCTGCTTCCCGTCTGTCTCGACTCTCGTTGTAGTCGCATTCAAGTTGTTCAAATAATTTTGTTGTATAAGACTAATATTTCCAATAAAAGTTTTTAAAACAATTAAAAAAGCTTATCGATTGGTAACTCTTAATGACACTGTACGGTATTACGTGGACAGTCTCCAAATCAAAACTATAGCGGCCGTGCCGAAATGCAGTGAATTTTTTTGCCAGCTTGAATGTTCTTGGCAATTTTCAAAATTTAATTCCAATTTGATAGGACTAAGAATCATGCATATTGTTGTTTGTATGAGATTTTCACTTGCAACGATATTCTTTTTCAATATTTTTCCTCTTTGTCGTGTTTCATTTATTTCATTCTATCTTTTTTTATTTCCACTGGTCACCTATTTAGAAGGTTATTTGGTCTCGCACCATGATATAAACGGACACCGCTGTAATTTCACAGTTGATTTTAATACTGTGAATTGCTGCCAATAGCTGTTACAGATAGTTACAATGATAATTATGCGACACATGAAAATTATCCATTTAGACAGTTTGTAGAACTGTCGCGAATGACGGAAACGTACTGTGAAAAAGGGGGATCTCTTCAACTTTATCAGGACTTTATCTTTTAACTGCGTTTCAGTTTTCAGCCATTTATTTGTTTGTCTTTTATTTGTTTATTTTCTTTTGTTTGTTGTCTTTTGTTGTCTGTGTTTTATTTTTCCAAAAGAGCTAGCTTTCATTGTGTTAGTAAATCGTAAGTAGCTAAAGTATGCTATGATATGGAATTAAATTTAAGATTTTAGTAATCCAAACGTTGCTTGTATAAAAAAATTATTTCCATGTATAGTCTGGCTGTTCTCATATTTCTTCTCATTCACCTCCAAAAATGACCTTGATAGTCGTTTTACTGACCAAGTTCAAGAAGAACCCAAAATTAAAACTGGCCTGGAGTACGCCGCCGTGGCACTCCTCTTTGACGTCTTTCAGTTCCGAAAAATGTCAGCAGTCGCTTATGGTTTCAATACAATTACATTTCCTTTTATTTTTAAACCGATCAACTAGCATTCGAATTCCTAGTCAAAAAGACGAAAAGATAAATGACTGACTGAACTATCACCCTGTATGAATATTGCTTGTTTTGACCTCTGTAAGTACATGTGATATCAACATATGATGGGAAATAATTCCCCAATACATCATAGTTTAACTTACCTTTCCTTTCAAAGTACTAGCTGTAAATTATCTTTTTTGTGTTGATGATTACGTACATTATTTCACTGCTTAGTGTTCCCACGCTTCAGTATTTGGTAGGACGAAAGCCTTTCTTTTACGTCATATTTATACTGAATAGTATCCTTGTTGACGTCACAGCCTCTTCGTTATGAATAAAGGCATATATATTTGTACAACACACACTACAGAATACCCAAACTGAATGGTACTCTTTAGTTTACTGTGAATTATGCATAGAGAGGTAGATTGATATCTTTGCACTGCTATTTTTAACGCAAAACAGCTTGAAATGGTATATTTAGCGATTGTCACGCACTATCAGGGTATGACAGGCTCACTCTGGTTTGATACGATTGACCCCAGCAAGTAATGTTTGATACAAATCGCGAGTTGTTTTTCTTTTTTTCCTGCTGTTTGTACTCCCGTTCATCGTGTTTCATGTAATCACGAGTGGCCGACTCATTTCATGGTGATAATTACTACATTCAGAATTCCATAATTTGAATTAAATTGTGATGGCCAGTAAAATGTTATCAAAACCTCACAGTGGCAATTTTTCTATTTTTGCGAATTTTAATTTATTCATGAATATATATTCCTGTCTCTCCCACTCACTTCCGACTGTCATCCGACTTCCAAACGAAATCTCGAAGAAGACGTGATCAAAAACAAACGCACCTCGTCGCACGAAAAGTCCCAGGGTGATTGTAATGACTCGATGAACGGAGAAAACAACGATTGAAATAATAAACGAACGAATGAATCAAAATCAGAAATTACCTTCATTAATAATAATAAATAATAATTATATATTTAGTGCTCATTACGGTCTTATTATATGGCTTGGATTTATTTTTTTACTTCAGTAGCATCTTATTATTCTTCTATTTTATTAATAATATTCGATTAACGCCCTTCGAAATTGGCATGAAATAAATGATTTGTTATAAAAAACAATGAATGGCGGAAAGTGGAGTTTTATTTGTCGAAAATGGAGAACTACAGTAAGCACTTTTTAGTCATTCACTCATTTAATTTCAAGTTCATTTATTTGTTTATTTATTTTTCTGTCAGATTTGTCGATAATGCCCTTAAAGTTTTTGTGTTGTCTGTTTCAGCTTTTGCGTCTACCGTAATGATGGAGCAAGAGACTGAGAAAGAGTCCAGGCATTTGATCGGACTTTGATCTGATAGCTGGGCATCTTGGGTAATTTGCTTACGTCGACAACAACGCGCATGCGTTCGTGTGAGACGGTCGGCCAACTTTTTCTGTGTGATTCAAATAAACTCGCTCAAAAATATGCTTTCTACTACAGTTAGAGGCGCATTTCGGCGGATTTCAACACTCCAAGGAAGGCGTCTACTCCCTTTGGCTTGTAATGGTAAATATTCTAGTATTTCATTGTAATTTATGCAATGTCTCGTTTGCTTTATACACGTGACTTAATTTGCTTTACCGGCTTCTGTGACTTTTCAATTTTTGTTTCAAAATACTTTCGCTCAAAATATTTGAACAAGATGCCATCAGTAATTCTATTGGAAATCCATTTCGTTGGATTTCTTAAACTTTTATGTGTTGAAATTGTGGATTTGGAGTGCATTTGTAATTTGTACAAGTTCAAAATCAAATCAACAGTTCTCTAGTATTAAATATGTGTCTGCTGTTTCTTATCTAGTTTTGTTGATAACTAATTATTAACTCTTTTGAAGAAGTATCACTATAGTGTTGACTACAAATATATTGTTTGTTTGATACCTTACCACCCAAGACAATATTAGCCATGAAATATAATCTAATAAAATGCATCTTCCAAGCATTACACTCATCATCATCAACACAATCAACAGCATCATGTTATCAATGTTACATCATATCCTTGTGCATTTTTATCTTTATGTGTTACCTATTTGTAATGTAAAAGATAGAAATGATTTGAGAAAATTACATTGGCTAACAAAAGAAATAATTTCATGTACATTGTATTTTATTTATTTTCACAAAACATGAGGTTTATAGAAACAGCTTTAAAGAAACATTTTTTTACTGTTGTGAAAGGAAATTTAAAAAAACAAATCAGACGTGTACTATCCAAAATATTTTTTTAAACATTTCTTTTGATCACTCTTATCTTTACCATGGATGTTATCATTTCACTGTGGATGCATTTCAGGTAATCGTTTACTAATCTGAATCACTTTGGACCAAAAAGGTTTTATTCAATAAAATATATTTGCTTTTGATAGCCACTATCATTATCACCATTATATACAATAATACACTTCATTATCGTTGACTTTCAGGTCATGTGAATAGATTAATGTCAAATGATGCTGCTGCTGCAAGCTCTGGTAAGTTAAGCAATTCTTTGATTTTTCATTAAGGTAGCTCCATATAATTTCAGCACACGTGCTCGTGCATGACCATGCACATGTGCACACCTCAAACTTGAAGAATTTGTATTTTGATGACGTCATGAAAATATGCAACGCATGCTTTTCAAAAAAATAAAATAACTTAAAAACTGAGCGGTAATTTTTTTTTGAAATTTTCAGAATATTATTTTAATGGTATAATAAAGTAGTTTGCAAATTTTCAATGATTTTCCAACTGCAGAATTTATTTTAAAAATGAGCTCTATTATGACAGCCATATCGTTGCTATGGTGACCGGTCACATGATCATTTGTGCAAAAACTAAATCTTTGACTCAAAGTCTTTGAAATATAGGCCGCCCATGCGCTTTGTGGGCAGTTGATTTTTAATAAACCTCTAAGATCCTAGACGCCCCATAACTATATGGAGCCTCCTTAAACTGTCTTTTTTCTACTTATAAATAACCATAAAGTATGATGGCATTTTCATCCTTTTGTATCCTCAAGATGCCATAATCCTTTTCGCATTGCTTTTTGGTTTTAGGAGTTGAAAATGTCCATGTAATTGCAGATTTGCATGTTGATGTTATTAACCACAACTACCAGAATTCTTTGCCCATTCTCTGTTCTAGAGCAATTAGTAAAAATTGTTCTTTAATCTCTAAAGGGATTAGGAATTTGATATGAGACCAACGTCACAAAGAATGCTAGTAGATGTAGGTAAATGACGCCATAATGCAAATTGCCTATTGTGCCTGATAATAAATATTAGCCACAATTGTCAGTTCTTGGGGAATGCTCGATAGTATGAAGGTTTCACAAAAAATAGTGTTTATGCATGAAGTCCCATCTTGATTTTTTTAAAGACAACAATGTTTATTGAGCAAAGCAAAATAATTTGCAATGCAGCTATTGTATGTGGATTGACAATTTCTTTATTTTATTTGTGCAGACAATCTTATTACCTATACAGTCAAAGATGGAGTTGCTGTTGTTAAACTGGACACTCCTGGATCTAAGGTACTGACACTTTTATGCATTTGTGTTTTTTGTCTGTCCCTTTTTTTAAATGATTATTTTTTTTATTTGTGTTTTTGTATGTCTATTGATCTGATTATTTGCTGGTTTATTTGTCTGTTTAGGTCATTTGTTTGTCTGTTTTGATGATTTGTTTGTTTATAAGTTTATTTGTTTTCTGACCAGTATGTGTTTTATGTTAAAGAGTGGTAATCTTTCTACAGGTCAATGTGCTATCACAAAAGATGACAACTGAATTTGTAAAGGTATTTCTATGATAAACTCCACTTTATTTGAAACCCAGGCGATTTGAGTAAAAAGAATGATCAATAGTATTAAAATATAGATGGATTTCAAGCAAGCGTTATTGTTTTGATCCAAATGAAATAATGTCAAAAAATAAGCAAATACATAATAAAATAACCAACAAGTATTTTAAGATCATAAAAAAATAAACTGGAACTTTAAAAATTTCAAGCATGTTTATAACTAATTTTCACTTTTTTAATTTCACTGAATGAAATGGTATGGCATCAACTGGATGTTGGTTTGACTTGAAGAGTGCAATGCATCTTGGGTAGGATAGCTTGCTTGATAAGTTTGGTTTGTCAAACAATCATCTGTTTTTTTCAATTAGGTAATGGATGAATTAACACATAACCCAGATGTTCAAAGCTCAGTATTATTATCTGCCAAGCCAGGATGCTGGATTGCTGGTGCTGACATCAAGTAAGACAAGTCTGCTGCCATTGTTGTAACTGTTATTTTATCTGTTTGTGTGCACCAAATATTTTGACTTTTAAATCTGCACTTTTAAAAATAATAAATACAAGTCTCAATGACTTTATATCTGGCATTTCTTATGTGTAAACTCAAATTATCCAATTAACCTTAGAGTAGTTGGTATCACCTTGTGGGCCCCAGGCCTCAAGCCCCATAATGTCCTTGTTCCAGTTAAATGAGGTTTCTCTGATATTATTTGTAAACAGCCAACTGGTTTAGAAATTTGCTCAATAAAAATTGCAACATACTGCATAAACTATGTGTAGTGTGGTGGGTTGTGGTGTAATGTGTTTTATATTTCATTGTAGCATGCTTTTGGCTGGTGAGACAGCAGCAGATGTAACAGCTATATCAGAAAATGGACAGAAAGTGATGCAAGCTATTGAAGTAAGTACAATCAAATGAAAAAATAATCATTTCATTATCAATAACTGCCTTGAATGAGCTGTTCTTGTGTCTGATATAGTTCTTGTTGATGGTTTTGTTAGGATAGTAAAAAACCTGTTGTAGCTGCTATTATGGGCACTTGTCTTGGAGGTGGATTAGAGGTGAGTAACATGATTATCAAATGAACATAATCTCTGCTGAATTATCACCATTAACAATAGTATCAACATTTATTTACTTTTTGTATAAAGAAAACAATATTTTACACATCTCATCCACATAGTAGTTATTATTGAGATGAATGCTCACACTCGCTACCCTACATTGATCAATAATTATTTTACACACATCTTTGCGTACATGTTGATTTTGATGAGGGAGGAAAACAAGAGGAACTGGACAAAAATCCTATGTTGTAGTTGTTCTAAACTAATTGTTATAGTCTGTGGTTGTTTGCCATCATTATTATGTACTAAAATACAAACACAAAATATATGTTTATCACAAGGTATCTTTTAATCTTTACTTGACCGTTTGAAACTTTACTTTTGAAAAAATTGTATGGACAATCAGAATTTACCTTTCATTGCATAAAATGGTCTTTTGGCTAACATGTTGAATTTGTATGAATTACAGATAAAATGTTTCAGTGTTTGATATGATTTAGTCATGTGCAAAATAAAAATTGCTTGCTTGTTTGTTTAGGTTGCTTTAGGCTGTCACTACAGAGTGGCTGTGAATGATAACAAGACTGTTTTATCTGCACCTGAAGTAATGCTGGGGTTATTGCCAGGTGCTGGTGGGACACAGAGACTACCCAAACTTGTAAGTAGCACTTTTAATTGATTGGGTTAATTTAGTTGTGAAGCACAGTCTGCTTATTTCATTATCTTGTTTAATTTCTATTTTATTATTATCTTGTTTAATTTCTATTTCTGGGGGTGGTTGTATGACACCTGGGTAAAGTTATCCATTGGGTAAACGTTATCTGTTGCAAAGATTTTTATTAGAATTTATCTGCTGTTTTGGGATTTATCTGGTGAATAGCACTATTCAGGCTTCGTACAACTGCCTCATGATGCGCCACATCAGTAATCAATAATGATAATGCAGAGTTTGTGAAAAATGTATTACATCTACTTTATTTAAAGCTTCCATTATTTAACCCCATAGATTGGTCTACCTGACTCACTGGATATGATGTTAACTGGTAAGAACATCAGAGCTGGCAAAGCAAAGAGAATGGGTCTAGTGGATATGTTGGTCCAACCACTTGGTATGTTTGTCAACAGCAATGATTCATATTCATATTACTAAAATGCAGAGATGAACTGTCATATTATAATCACCATCTCTTATTACAAGCATCCAATTCTCTATCTCTTACTTTATGGGAAGGTACTCTGTCCAGTTGACTATGGAAAAAAACACGCTACAAAGCAATGATATACTTTAATAATATTGTGATAATTATGTGTGACTACACTGTACACCAAGTACAGCTTACGCAGTTCAAAAACAACTGTTTTTAGTTATTTTTCATCTTGTCTCCATTTGTAGTGATGTTGTACACTGTCTGTAAAACATATTGATATATATACATGATTATTTTTTGTATAGGACCTGGTATTCAGTCACCTACCGATAACACTCTTCGTTATCTGGAATACAATGCTATTGAAGCAGCAAAGTAAGTTGACCTACTTGAGCAAGGCAAACTGGAGCTATCAGGCAGTTGATATTATTTCATGAAACACATGTATCCTCTAATACACTGTATTCACTCAATGCCATTTACTTTCTACTGAAGCTGTACCTGATATTTTAATTTGTTCATGACTCCTTGGATTGGCCATGACTAAAATGAATAATTTATTGATAAATATTTCAACTGATTTTGTATGAGGAAGTGAGTGTGCAAAAAGTATCATACGTTAACAACAGTTGAATCCACTGCCATTATTGTGGCCTGTGGTATTTCCCACTAATATGAATGAAATGACTCTCCCATGCGTTCAAACAATTTCCATTTACTTGTTAATTTTTCACAGGGACCTTGCAAGTGGTAAACTGAAACCTAACAGAAAAAGAACATGGACAAATATGAAAGGTTAACTGAATATCCCAAGAGCAATCCTGTCTATGTCTCAAATTTACTTTGAACAGTTGAAACCTTTCAGACCTTTTCAAATCTTTTGTAACAGTTAAATACCTATTGTATTAAGCAACTTGTAGTTTGGCTATTGGCTATGAAAATTAAAAGCACTAATAAGCCATTATCCTTAAAAACTACCAATTGCATTATTATTATTAACTGATTTGTATATTAGCATTTTTTGAATAGCTGTTGCAGTCTCTTGAATTCATAAAATAAATACAAAATACTTAATTCAAAATAACTTTTTTATTTTATTTTTGACCAGATATAACATACAACCTTACCACAAATGTTACCTATGGAAGAAACTTTGTATTGAAAAAAGCAAGAGATACAGTAAGTGCTATTGGCAGTACTAACCTTCATCAATTCCTCACAAGTGTATTATTGCTCTTGAGGTGCTTCTTGCAATCATGGTCCAAACCTTCCTGGGATTTTGCATGTCAAATAAAACCTTTTTCTGGAGGGCATCATTCTAAAGACCAATGTTGTTTGGCTGTATATAGCACTAAACACTTTTGTTCTGTCTTTGCGAAATCAAAGAGATATTTATTTGAGATTGTATGAAAGATCATTATTCATTTTTTTTATTATTATCTTTATCAAGCTATTTTTCTGTACAGTACTGGTCATAAAGGTTTGATTGTGTATTTTGTAGGTTATGAAGAAAACTGGTGGTCTTTACCCAGCTCCTCTAAAGATCATTGATGTATGTATTGGTACAGTATTCTTTTTGCTTGCTCTGGATCTGCATTCTTGTTGCATGTTGTCCATCTCCTCTACCTGCATGTATGTTTGTTTAGTATATAGACAGTCCAAATCCCTGTACATTTATTATCAGTTACAAACTTATCAGTAATTTCAATGATTAACTTTCATTTTTACTTATTGTCATTCAGTGTGTCAGAGAAGGACTGGAAAAGGGTCCAGCTAGAGGTTATGCCAAGGAAGCAGAGGTTAGATTATGGTTTTAATTTAAAAACAACTGTGGCAATAACCTAAACACTAAAAAAAAATAAATGTGGTATCAGTATGTGTTAATAAAATATTTCTTTATGCACTAACATGAACAAATCATCTTTCTCAATACTATAGGAGTTTGGAAACTTAAGTCAAACAACAGAAGCCAAAGCACTGATGGGTCTTTTCTTTGGACAAACAGAATGCAAGAAAAATAGATTTGGTAATCCTTCAAGACCTGTCAAGTAAGTATAGTCTGGTAATTTTGTTAGTGGTTTTGATTGTTTTGATGAAAGTTTCAATATTTTTTATATGCAATTTAATAGCATCATTCATCGTCTTGCCTATTGTCTCCATTCATTCATCTGCCCCACATCTGTATTCCCCACATTCAGTTATTCATCAATTCCTTTCATCTACTCCTTAATTCATTTCTCATGTCATCCATAATCCCCTCAATTCAAATGCATTGCAATGTATTAAATTGTAATTACTACAGTTAAGTTGAAATGTATTTTATACTATATTCCACAGAACAATAGGTGTTTTAGGTGCAGGTCTAATGGGTGCTGGAATAGTTCAGGTAATGTAATCTAAAATAGTGCTTATATAGCGCATTTCACCTAATGTCTCAATGCGCTTAATTATGATATATAATATTTATAGTATGTAATCCAGGTAATGCAATCAGGTAATGAATGCTAGCTAAGTTTTATAATTACAATTTTTTTCTAAAAATGTTTTTTTTTATTTGGAAATGAGTTTTTGTAGTTTTGATTGTTAACAGACAAAAACACACTTTGGGTGTTAATAACTAGTTTGTCTAGAAATTTCTTGAAAACTGTAGTACAATGTACTACTTAAGAGATCTTACAGCTTCATACCTCATCATTGATTTGTGTTTACATTGTAGGTCAGCATCAACAAAGGTGATCACATTATTATGAAAGATAACCAAATGGCTGGATTAGCCAGAGGAAAACAACAAATTTTCAAAGGGTAAGCCTGTTTAGCAAAAATAAAGCCAATCATCTTTCTTCACATTTAATGTTTTGAAGAATTTTATGAACTTAACAATTATCTTTTATTAATACCAGATTGAATACCAAAGTAAAACGGAAAGCCATGACAAGGTATGGAAAAATGATTCATTGTCTTTGTTTTCTTTTTAATCTTTATCAGGTTTTTATATTATATATTAAATTAGCTTAATAGTTTGATTGATTTGATTGCCTTAATTCACAATGGCATCACATCATAACAACAACAATTCAACAATCTATTGTTTGAATGCAAACAATCATTGTAGTCAATCAGGATCATATCAAAACAAATTCACTGAAAATTGTTATAAAACCTGTATTAATCTTGGGAAAGAAGTTCAATTTAGACCCCAAACTCGGCCACAGGGATCTAACCCATGACCTCCCGCACAATAGACCGGCGCTCAACCAACTAAGCCAACCAGACTGCTGTATTTTAATGCTAAGTATTGTTTCTTGTTTAGTTTTGAAAGAGATCAAATTATGAGTCAGATTGACTGTCATCTCGATTACAAAGGATTTGAAAAAGCAGATATGGTAATTGAGGCCGTCTTTGAGGACATCAACATTAAACACAATGTAATCAAAGAAGTTGAAGCTGTAAGTAAAACTAACTTGCTACATTAAAGTATGTGCACCCATTTCAATATTAATATTGTCAGTTAGTCTTCATACCTACTGTAGGTTCATAGACATCAGAGAGCTGAGATCAAGGCAAATATGCAGGAAATTGCTATAACATCCAATCTCAATCACAAAAAGAAATTGGAGAGCCATCAAAAGCATTAAATAGTAACTGAGCTCTTCACCAACTACATTTCTGACATCATTGAGCTCGTCATTATCAGATTTGCTATGTCATTACTTTAAAAGTTCTTGAGATAATTCCTTTCTTTGTTTTTGTGCTTAGGTTATTCCAGAACATTGTATTTTTGCATCCAATACATCAGCACTTCCAATCAGTGAGGTAACATTATCTACAGCTATGTCAGTCAGATGTGTAATAAAAATAAGAATATCTTAATATGCCACTTCTCAAATTGTAATTTAAATAATAGTATTTATAACACAATATTTGTTTCTACTACATTTTTGGATAATATCCTCCTCTATTTCTAATATACTTGAAAGAATATTTATTTATTTTCAAATATACACTGGATTTGTGCAGTACTCACTGGTGTACTACCAATATGATAAACTTTGCCTCCCTACCAGGTACACCAGGGATCTCTTGCAAGAACCTAGGGATATTTCCTATTGAAGATATTCCAATTACAAAGGCTGCAGTTTCTACTTATTTATTTTAGTGGCAGTGTATGACAAACTCACAAACCACCCTGTAGGGGTTACTTTATCTGCATTACTTAGTAGGGGACTTTGACTCCTACAGTGTTTTTGCACACACCTTTGGGTGAATTTTCCAAATATTTCACAAATAATGCTGCAAATAATTGCAATAATTACTAGACACTCCATCTGCAAAATATAGCATATTAAGTAAAAAAAAAAAAAAGAAAAAAAAAAAAAAAAATTAGCAGTTGAATGAACAAAGTTTTCAATGTAATATTTTTGGGGTTTAATTTACTTGTTTCAGATTGCAAAGGCAAGCAAAAGACCAGAAAAGGTAAAGTAGTTAAACATTAACTTGTGTGCAATACAAAGTTTCATGTGCTTGATAAGTGGGTGTGAGATTACCATTGAACACCAATGTGTTAGGATCAATAATTAGTTGGATTTCCTGTGGTCCTATAAACACAGGAAATCCATCCCCAAAATGTATTAACTCACAAATACCCATGTAGAATGTGCATTTTTAATAATTATTCGTCTTTGTAGGTTATTGGCATGCACTATTTCTCTCCAGTAGATAAAATGCCTCTACTTGAGATCATTACCACAGACAAGACTTCTCAAGAAACAGCAGGTCAGTAGAACGTTTGACTTTAGTTTGATAGAATATGGTCATCATGGTCATCAACATAATGGTCAAGTACTATTTTCTTGTACCATGGCATTGTTTATGCAAGTTAATCAATCATTTTGCTCAAAAGAGCTCTGTCTAAAATGACTTCATAAATTGCAGGATTATTATAAGTTAGTACATTTAATAATAACTACTGTACTCTTAATTAATTTACTACTTGTCTCAATTTCCTGTCAATTGATTTAACTTTCTCTCTATGATTACCATGACTTTACAGTGCAGGCTAATAATAAACATGTACATGCAGAAAACTAAATCATTTTGTGGTCCTTTATTGATGTTAATTGTCTTGCAGCTGCTGCTGTCAGTGTTGGGCTTAAACAAGGAAAGACAGTCATTGTTGTTAAGGTATAGAAATATTTCGTTCAACAAAATACCAACACTATCAGAGATTCTATTGCTTTCATTGTCATCTGTTTGTGTTGTGAAGTATTTATAAATATCATGTAAAATACATTTTTAGTAGTTTTTGACATGATATTCCCTAATAAAAAAAAAGTTCATTAAATTATCATCCAGTCAGTTTTTTAGTCAATCAGTAAATCTAGAAATTTGAGTGATGAATATCAAATATCTAATTCATAACAAATCTAATGATGAGGCATAACAGCTGTTGCATAAGACAGTTTCAAAATATCCATTGCACAGGGCTGTAACCAAGGGGAGGGCACAGGGCGCATGTGCACCCCCCAGAAAAGCAAGAGGTCCGCTTAATACTTTTACTTTTTTATAAATACTGTGTGAAAGACACTGAAAAGACCAAGACAAAGTGTAATGGGTTGCAATAAGGTGTAATAATCACCAAAAATACAAAGAATAAAGTCATTCAAAAGGACTGTAAAGCGCAATAATTTGTAATACAGGTTTTTGAAAAGCCGACTTTGTGAAAATTATATGACAGCTAATAAAAAAAGTCTACTAAAAACCCAACAACGGTCCAGGGTTTTTATGTGCTCCCTCTGTAAACAGTCGGTTACGCCCCTGTTGCATATTCTTGATATGCTGCTATAAGCCAAACCTGTATCATGACAAAAGCTTTAATATTGCATATTCTCTGCACGTACGTTTGTCAGGTGATATAGTTTTATCACACTGAACATCACTTGTGAGACTATAAATCTTATTTTGTACAGGATGGACCAGGATTCTACACAACAAGAATTTTAGCATCAGCCCTTGCAGAGGCCATTGCTCTTCTACAGGTTTGTTCTTTGTACAAGTTGGTAGCCTACATATTCCCTGTGATTCCCTAATCAAGCTTACATCCCATCACAATTGAAAGGCTAAGTGTTGGAACTAGATTCAACTATGCATGTTAACTATGTTTTGTGAATCTTTGATTTACCATGACACTCACTTTAGTCATTTAGTACATTGTTATTATTAGATGAATACAATAATATAAAGTACTGTTTACTCAATAAATATATGAAGAAGGAAAGCGCATAAATAAACAAGCACACAAACTGCAGACAGAAAAAATTAGAATACCACCGACCGGTTAGCTCAGTAGGTAGAGCGTCGGACTACAGTGCGGGAGGTCACGGGTTTGATCCCTGTGGCCGAACCAACACTCAGGGTCTTAAAATAATTGAGGAGAAGTTGCTGCCTTTGTTTCTCCATCTACATATGGTAAGATCTTCACGTCCTCTCGGATAACGACGTAAAACCGGAGGTCCAGTTTTTCTACACTTCATTCACTAATCTGTATTAGAGGGACGTTAAAGAACCTACACTACTGTTCGAAAAGAGTAGGGAATTCCCGGTGTGTGTGGCCTGATCATACTAATTCACGCTAACTACTAACCCCTCATGATTGTAAGCTGCGTGGCAGCAAAATTGCGCCTTAAAGAGCGGCCCGTATAAATAAAATAAAAAATTGTAAAGTGCATTGAGAGTATGAAATGCGCTATATAAGCACCTCACATTATTATTATTATTATTACCTGGTGGGAATCAAACCCCCGACCTTATACTCTGATTTTTTCTTTCTGCAGTTTGTGTGTTTGTTTATTTACCTGCTTTCCTTCTTCAAATAATATAAAGATTAAGGTTTTTTGGCTTAAACAGTTGTCTTTAATCCTATGTAGCAATAACTTTGTGCAGCATTTGCTAGTCATGATGATTGGTAATCAATACTTTAAATAAGCAATGAATATGTTTGTAAATGTTGTTTATTTTTGTATGTAGGAGGGTGTAGGACCTAAAGAGCTGGATAATCTGTCTAAGAAATTTGGTTTCCCAGTTGGAAGTGTCACACTAGCTGATGAGGTAAACTAATTAGTCTTGACATTATGTCTTCCTGTTTGTTCAGTGTTTTTGTATGTCTTTGGGCTTGTTTGTATTTTGTTTGATTTTGTGTGTGTGTGCTTCTTCATTTGTTTCATGTTACTGAATAGATAAAAATTTAATGTAGACAGATATCCATTTATTTATTGTGTTTTTTTTGGGGGGGGGGTGGGGGGATTTCTGTTTTGGTTGATAAATTTACGTTTTTGTTTATGTGATGTGATTGTTTGGTTGTTTACTTCTTTGCTTTGTTATCTGTTTATTTGTTTTTCCTATTGTTTTCTTTCTACTTGGTCATATTGTTCACCAATTAAGTTTCATGTTTTTTTCTCCTAAGGTTTATTTTGTTGTGACATTTTGTTTGAGCATCATATCTAGACTTCTGTTATTTTTTAGGTTGGCATTGATGTTGCTTGTCACGTAGCTGAAGATCTTGCTAAAGCTCTTGGTCCAAGGTGAGTTCTAAATGATGTATAGACTGACACTGAGTTTATCAGTGTATCAATAATAAGTCTCTATTCAGTTATTGTAAATAATACAATCAACAAAGTTAACATCCAAATATTAAATAAGTTTGCTTGGACTATTCCAGTAAAAAAGCTACCAGTAAATTGTATCTAAAATCAGTCTATTTACAAAACTGATACCATGATATAACTGAATATAGCCAAATAATGGTTTATGTTTATATTCTGTTTAGGCTGGGAGGTGCTGATGTTGGCGTGCTCAAAACTATGGTGGAACGAGGATTATTAGGTAAGCCGATGACACAAGAGTGAATGGGTGTCAGACAAAGCAAATTAAAAAAATTAGCCTCAAGCATCACTTCTGCCATCATGGAGGTCAACCCTTCAGTTATGTATATTGACAGTCATTCCTTTCATGAATCACCCACTAAAACAATTTGTGAAATATTAATAAGCATCAAATTATTCCTTACTTACAACCAATGTTTTGTTTTTGGACTTTCTATGTCCCCCTCAAATTAGTTGAAAAGTAATGCAGCAAAATGATATATTTTCCCATCCGTAGTGTAGTCCTGTGAAAGGGCTCCTCTCCTTTGTCCCTTCACTACCCCCTTGTAGCCCTGTGAAAGGGCTCCTCTGTTTTCTCCTTTGTCCCTTCACAACACCTCTGTGAAATGCCTCATATTCGTGGTGATTTAACTGAGAAATCGATGTTTCATTTTAGGTAGAAAAACAAACAAAGGATTCTTCAATTACGCTGGAAAGAGAGCTGTAAGTGTGACAAAGCATAATTAGGTTTGATTGCCAATTTTTTATCTCATTACCACACGTAAGCAACACTAACTTTCAAAATTCTTGGGTCATTTTTTTCGCTACTATTTCGTTCTCCTATTTTTTCTTTCTCTCTCTACAATATTTCAGTCAATGAGGTTACAGTTCCTTTGACAGGGGAGGGGGGAGGCGGGAGGAGCCTGACAAATTTTCAACAAAAAAGTTTGATTTAAAACAACGAATGTCCCAACTAATTTTGAATGTTAGTGAATGACCAAATCACTGCAGTTTTATGTGGGGTAATCATGTCGTTTTTCAGGTCAACGATGAAGCTTTGCAAGTCCTAAAGCAGTATAATGTGCCAAAGAAGGGAAGGTAACTTGGCAATTGAAACGTTTGGCTTATTGTTTCCAGTTGGTTTACCTGGCTGTTTGTTTTGTTAATAGAGTTTTTTTTTATTGTTTGTATCTCTGGTTTGTTTGTTCATTCCTCTGTTTGTGTTGTTTGTTATAAGTGATATGTGTGGGTAGTGTTTAAAGTATTTAATTAAATTGAATGTCTAATTGTTGTATTGTACGTCCTTCTTGTTTTTTTTTTGTTTTTTTTTTTGTTTTTTGTTTTTTTGTTTTACTTTGTTTGATTTCCTGCTCGTTTGGTTTCTAGTTTATTTGTAATTTAGGTTTCTTTTTCATTGGTGTTTTATTTTTATGTCCTTTTGCTTTTTCATCTGTTTGTCTGCTCACTAAACTTTTTTTTTTCGTGCTTGGTCATTGGCCCTTGTTTGTTGGTCCTTGTTTGTCGGTCTTTGTTCATTTTTGTCCCTTGTTTGTTGTCCCTTGTTTATTGGCCCTTGTTTATTGGCCCTTGTTTATTGGCCCTTGTTTGTTGGACCTGTTTGGCAGAAAAAAAGAAGAAACATCTTCCAAACATGGTATTTGTGCGTTGACCTTTCTTTTCCTTCTCCTTTTCTCCTCGATTTCTTAGAATAAGGATATTAACAATAGTCTATCATTTTCAGCCACGAGGCAGAAGAAATACAAATGAGGCTTGCTGGTCGATTTATTAACGAAGCTGCTCTTTGTCTACAAGAGGGCATACTTGCCAATCCTGTAAGTAACGTTGAAATGATAATCAGACAATCCAACCTTGGTGCAATGTGCTGGTATGGTTTGGTTAAGTTGAGTTTTATGTTGCACTGTAAAATCTCAATAAAGAGAAATTGTATGTTGTTAATGTGCAGGTTGATGGCGATATCGGTGCTGTATTCGGGCTTGGTTTTCCACCATTCCATGGAGGTAAGTCCATTAGAACACAACAGTCACAAGTAATATGTTTCTCTTTCCTTTCATTCTGATTAATTTTATTGTCATTTCACGTGGTTTTCACCGACATTTTAATTAAAATTCCTGTTTAAGACCAATTTGCGCCTAATTGACAATTGCATTTTCCTTACGGGATCTTCGAACTCTTCGACATGTCAATTAATCCCAAATTAATCATATTATTTCCTATGCTGATATTACGATTAGTAATGTGTAATTATAAAAATGGCCATTTTTTCTCGTACAATTTCATTGTGCCATTTTACCCCCACTGTTTCTTAGGCAATAAACGTGAACAATATGAACTATTTAAGATGATGTTTTAAAATTCTTTCAGGTCCATTCCGTTTCTTGGATACATATGGCGCAGGAAAGTTTGTCGACCGTATGAGGCAGTTACAACAGACCATCGGTGAGGTGCAGTTTGAGCCTTGTCAGTTATTACTGGATTACGCCAAGGATCCTAGCAAGAAGTTCCACAAACGATAAACATCAAGATTGTAATTAGTGACTATCATATTTGTGTAATATTATTGGAACTGTTAGTTCTTCAAAATAACTGGTAAATGTACATGGAAAGAGTTGTTTTTCTAAATACTAAATACGGCATTGTAAATGCTTTCTTGAAACTTGGTTGAACAAGTTTGAAACAATCGCCAGCAATCATTTTCGAGGTTTGCTTTGTAACGACGGTCTTTGTTACAATATTGTGGAATAAAAAGATTCTTTGTATGGAGTTAATTAAAGAAGTGATCTAGTTATCTTTTTTTGTCTTGTTATTAGTTATTTTCCATCATGTTTGCGAAATGCGAACTTTTGAAGTCCACGTCCACGCTAACCCGGATAAATTTGATAACGCAACTTTATTTATCCGGTTAGGCCTTCTGTCCAGAGTGCACGCACTAAAAGTGAGCAACATAAATACCACTAAATAGTGCTATTTTATGCTAATTCTATTATTTTCTTTTGTTTGATTAGTCCTATTTACTATTAAATAGTGACAACTTTTGCACATATTTAGTGTTTGCACTCTAACAATTTCATGCAAATACTATTGTTTAATAAGACATTTTGTTACGGTTTCTGTGTGAAAGTTGCCTTTTTGAATTTATCAAGCTTAGTATACAATAGTGTTTGCCCAGCCAGCGGAACTTCGGCACGTAATTTAGCACTGTAGCTCAATAATATGTTATCGATATTTTGTATAAGAAGCTATTCCAACTTCCGCTGAAATAGTCCAGTTTCATGTTCTCCATTGCTCAGGCTAAGCCTCAATTGCCTGTGATATATTCTTTTGTACGAGGTACATCCCGTGGGAATGCACCAATACGAAAACAATAAAAATACCAATGGTTTTGTCTCGACTCTTTTGAGGCCTATCCTGAGCAATGAAAAACTTGAAACCGGTCTATTTGAAAACCTAATTGTAGGTGTGTTCTCTATTTGCTTAGACTGCAGGCTATCTGTACTAACGGGTGTAATGTCTATATTGTTTGCACTGTTAATTGCTTGGTCTTTCCTTGCACTAGATCCTTGATTATACGTAATTATACGCCTCGTTGTCCACGTACATCATGCCGTTGATAAAATTGAAAACGCAATTAACTTCCACGTCGAAAACCTAACGATACAATTTGTATAAAACTGTTCCAGGTTCATGGTCTAAAACCCTTAATTAAAGATAGTTTTAAGATTTACGCGACGTTAATTTGTACTTATAGTTGTATTTATGAATTTCAAAAAATTGATAAAATAATAATAAATTTTATTTCTATAATTGAATAGAAGCCACCACTTGTGTATGTGGGAATTCATGTTGCTGAACGCAATGGTCATGTAGTGAGTAACGTTTATGCAGAGCTTTAAGGCCGGTACACACGAGGGAGCTTGCTCCTGCAACACGCTCCCGCAACATGCTCCCGGAGCAAAGCTCCCTCGTGTGTACCAATGAAAAATATGTTGCGCAACAAAACTTTTGCTCCCTTTGTTGCGCAACATATTTTTCGTTGGTACACACGTTTGAGCTTTGGTCCGGGAGTATGTTGCGGGAACGTGCTGCAGGAGCAAGCTCCCTCGTGTGTTTGACGGTTAAAATTGACCATTGGCCGGATAATATATGTTTAGTAATATCACGCAATAAATCATTGACGAGTTTGTATGGAGCCAGCATTAAATCCTGTCAGAGTAAGTTGTAAGTGTAACAAAACGTTTCTTTGTCTCTGATGGCTAATGAACATATTTATATACTAGTTGCATGGATTACGGATGTTGCACGACTAATTTGAAAACTTGTATTTTTTTGTTACCACAGGAACCCCACTCAATTGTATAAGTTGTTGTTTAATGGATCACGTGATGCACTATATTTATGGAACATGAATGGCATGAGTCGAGGATCAATCTTCTGCATTTTGTTTTCAATATTCCACAAACTGAAAAAGGGTTAGAGAGCTTCTAGAGCCTCGTTCCCATGTTTAGGATTTCTGAGCATGATCAAATCTCTTCTCGGAGTGTGAAATTTGAGTGGCTCCATATCCAGGATTGTTCAGCATGGTCAACAAAGAGAACATATTGGACGATAACAGCTTGAAACTGTATTTACTTCATTGAAGTCCATCTACGGCTGAGCACGCGAGCCATAGCTATACTTGTACCAAAACTCAATTTATTGCTAGGTATATGTTTTTTTCTTTTTCTTGCTTGTTTTACTCTTTAATCACTATTATTTTTTGTTTTGCTTTTCATTTATCTTTAATATTTCACTTTTTACTTTGTTTCTCGTTTTTATTTGATTATTTTTTTTACTTAATTACGTGTACGACTGTATTTGCTTCTATTGTTCTTCAATGTTTCCGTACGTTTATTATTTATTTTTATTTTTTTTTGTTTAGCTTGTGTTTTTTTTTTTAGGTTGTGTTCTTTTATTTTAGTTTAGACATATGTAATTGCGAATTGAACAATGTTTTGTTCTTTAAGGTTTCAGTGCTCTATAATCAGAAAAATCCGTTTGGGTCCAGTCAGAAAATGAAACATTTATGGCTAGTGATTCTTATAGAACTGGTTTTCGAAATTGGCGCAGTGAAGACTTCTCTGTCAGGTTAGTACTGGGAACGCCCTTGTAAAGTGGGTTGGAGTTTCAATAATAATACTACGTCCCATTGAACAATTTTCAATACCACTGTACTGTATTGCTTTTGTCTGACGCTAAATTGATGTACGCCATCAGATCTTGAAATGTTGATTTAGCTCCCTCACACACTTCTTTCAGGGAGTTTTACCTTCTCCGATTCATTGACATCATCATCACGTGTTTGCGTTTCAAGAAGGATTCACCAGGGCTATTCTAAATATGTCTTTAGGTGATGTTCAAGCTTGTGGCCGAAGACCTATTTACAAAGAAAAGGTCTTGGACTATTTGAAGAGCTCAAAACGTATCGTGGGGGGTAGTGAGAGTCGGCAAGGTTCCTGGCCATGGCAAGTCGCTTTGTTGTTGAACGGTGTTCAGATGTGTGCAGGTTCTCTGATTGATAAAAACTGGATAGTAACTGCTGCACATTGTGTCTTGTGTAAGTAAAATACCACAATATAAGAAAATATAAAATTAAATAGGTTTCAATTTGTACACAATAAAGAGCCCTCTATAGCATTTCGTGTACCATATAGTAGGTGAATGAATGAATGAATCTTCATTTAATAACAGTTTAAAGTAACTGGTTTACATGACAGTCGTATAGCTAAATACTAAAAGAATATAAAATATATATACAGAAGTAAGGTCAATGCCAGTTATCAAAGGAGGATATCAAGTCATTTAGTGCTCTCTTTTTAAAGGATTTGATACTGGGCATGGCTTTAGAGCTCTGTGAAAGGCTATTCCAAAGTTTAGCTCCCTTATAAGCAAGGCTTCTCTTGTCATGCTCAGTATCAAATCGTTTAATATGCAGATTTAATTTGAGCCTCGAAGATTATATATTTTTATACATTTTGGAGGGAAACAGGTGCTTGACCACGAAGACATTTATACATTAGACTTGCCAATATCAAGTCTCTTCTAGTATGCAGCGGATGCCAGCCCAGTAACTTCAATATGTCACTAGATCTGAATTCGAACGTTTCCAGAAACATGAAAAAAACTTTAACATCAATAATTTTTCAAAAAACGTCAAAATAGAATATATATAGATAAATACATGCTTTAAATGAGTGGATTCCCTGTAAATGGCTTTAAAAAATTAAATCTATTTAGAATTCAGCGTATGGGTATTATCTGTAGGTATTATTAGTGCTAGTCAGCGATTCTATATCTCATTTTATGGAAGCACGCGAAAAATGACACGCACTTCTCGCTTTGCCGAAGTGAGCGGAGAAGAATAAATGAATTATGTTTAAACAATGTATAATTATTGTATCCGTAATCATCAATGTCTCGGCAAATGTTATTGGCCTCAGCCTACGGATAATGTTTCTTAAAAGAATACCATCAAAGCCTCATTCAATAATTGTTTATTCTCGACGCACCTCTATTGCGGCTTACTTATAATTAATAAGAGAATTATACGAAACCATGACAAGCATTTATGTTTTAAAAGTCGTTATTTCAGGCAATTGTAGAGGCGAGCTCGAATCGATTGCAGCGTATACATTTCACATCTGAACATATAGCCCAGACTCAATTTAAAACACTCGCCCACTTATGACGCTACCTTTTAACGAACATTACAGCAAAAATTCGTGCAAATATTCAACCGAGTTCCTAGCAACATTGTCTAGAATAAACCTCGGCCTTCCTTCTTCTTTCTGTTTTCATTGTACTAAAAGACTGCTTGTTGCTATGGAGAATTTTGTTTTAGTCAAATGGCTTTGTCAACATATTAAAATGTTCTAGCAAATCGCCAGTTCTTTAGAAAATTGACGAATTTTAAAATCATTTGCCCCCATATCAAGTTCACCAAAAATGTAAATCATGGAATTATTGTTAAATACATGTATCTCAATTCTTGGTTTTAATCGTATCTGACCCCCAGGGTTTGGAGGTAACGATCAGGGATGCTCGTCCTATCTTTTTAGGGGTAAAAATAAGCACTTTAGTCTCTTTTAGGCTATAAAATTTGCGATTTTCCAAACCCTCACTTTTTGGTATCTTTTAGGGGTTGAATAGAACTGAAACTTATGATTTTTGTATCTTGGAGAGAAGAAAAATTTGTGAAGCCACGCCTTTTTGAAAAACGTATCTTTTAGGGGTATTTTTGAAAAAATTCCGACGAGCATCGCCGATCGCTTAACCCCGGGGTCCCCCCCCCCCACCCCCGGGATGTGAACGTGCAGTGAGGCTTCGTTAGCCAAGAAGACGGTCAAAGCCAGACAAGTTTATATAATAGATGATCTTCCTTAAATGAGAAATTCACGTTTTTCCATTCATATTTTTGCGTCGCTATACACCGAATCCAAAAATGGCGGACGCTCTCGAGAACGTCTTGGTGAACAGTTCATCTTCGGCTATGTTATTTTTATTGAAAAAATGGTACAAAACGCATGAAAACCATTCTATTTAAAGTTACAATATAAAGATCAACACAAAACTGACTAGCCTCGTTTTTGTGATATCGCTCCAGTACATAACTGCGCCGTCCGCCATATATTTCGATTCGGTGTATACTAACTATACTTTTTATCTTTTATAAGTTCCAACGAAAACTGTGGAAAAGCCAGAACTATGGACTGCAGTACTTGGGGAGCACCATTTTGGTTTGACGGAAAAATTTGAAGCAGTGAAGAAGATTGATAAGATCATCTCCAATCCCAATTTCGATTTTCGTTTTAAAAATGGGACGTTGATATATGTTGATAATGACGTTGGTAAGTGTAACAGGAATACTTCGGTAACGTAAAGAGCGTTATTGATGTAGTATTTGTCTATTATTTCAATAATTACAGCCCTCTTTCAGATCAAAAGCCAAGTCATTTAAAAAAAAAGAGCTTTATTGATGCAGCATTTGTCTATTTCAATTTCAGCTCTCTTTAAGCTCAAAAGCCCGGCAGTTTTCAACAAGTACATCAGACCAATTTGTCTTCTAAAAGAAAAGATGACTTTTCCCCCAGGCAAAGAATGTTACGTGTCGGGATGGGGACATACCACTTGGCGTGGTACTCAGCCTGATACCCTGAGAGAAGTCAAACTAAAAATAGTCTCTCGTGAAGAATGCAACAAGGATAAGTCGTACAAGGGATACATCCATGATGTAGCACTATGCGCAGGATCTCCCCAGGGAGGGGTGGGTTCGTGTCAGTTTGATAGTGGTGGGCCACTTAGTTGTGATGATGACAAAGGACGTTTCTACCTGACAGGGGTGGTGTCGTGGGGTTATGAATGTGCTCGACCTCATAAATATGACGTCTTTGCTAACATGATGTTACTCACCTCGTGGGTGAGAAGTACTATCAAAAACGTAGAACAAGAGAATATCGATTAGGCCAGATTCCGAAAACACAACAAAAATGTCTCGTTAAACCGAATTGAATTTGTATAGATTGTTCCGGATTCATGGATGCGTTTTAGTGTTGACTTTAATTCTGGGTCTTGTAGATTAAAACCATGTTTTGTAAACTAATAACATATGTATGGTTTATGGTTAGAATAATGTACGTTGAGGTGGTTAATACCAAATAAAGCACATATTCAGAGGTATCGTTTTGTTTTGTTTGATCGACATCAAAAGAAAAATCAAAAGGCTTAAAAGAAGGAAAGAACTTAGAACACACAACATATTTCGAGCCTTTTCCATATTGCCTTTGCCGGTACATGGGGGTTGTTCTGATTATTTGCGAGTGTTAAACGAATATCTTTTATCGGTGTCACGGAGCAGCTAGCCTCCAAGCATTTCGGCCAGATGTCCGACTGATCCCTCATTTCTTTTGGCTTCCCTCTGGTGGACACAATTCAGGAAAATCAATGGCAAGTGATTTTGCTGCGCAGATATAACCATATAAAAATCATTTCATTAACATCTTGCAGAGAATATTTCTGGGCTTCCTCGTCCTCTCCCTGGTATTGATCCTGGTGCGTTTTAATACACTATGTTGTACACTAGAGAAGCAGTTATAAATGTGATAATAAGTTGTACACCGTTGAGGGATGATAACGATAACTGACGTTTCGGACGTTAACTTCGTCGAAGCAATATGAGTAATATGAGATATGTGCACTAGAATACTCAGCTTGTTCCACTGACCAAAATGATCGCTGGCAGCCCATCGGTCGTCAACAATCACTTAGCGAGTAAGTGGATAACAATAATAAACTAATGAAATTACATCTTTTACGTCAACAACAAAAACGCATGTGTATAATGAATTTGTATGGTTAAAAAACAAGTAAAAATAATGAAATTGTTATGGTCCCTTACATAGATATAGCTTATTTTGATAAACTCAGCTCCCTCAGTTCGTTGTTTTGCACTTTTTGTTGTTTCTGAGGATTACTTTTCGATGCTCACTGGTTGATGAGGATATAGAACAGCTGTATTGAATTAGGTTGCACTATTTCTACAATGCAAATCGCTCACTCTAGAATGTTTTGGAACTGAGAACACGTGAAAAACATTACGTTTTTATGCTTAGTTGATGAGTATTAGATTAAATTACACTTTTCCTGTAATTTAAAAGAAGAATGGCTAGCTTTGCTCAAAGCAATTTAACTTTTCCTCTTGTTTTTTTTTTTTTTTTTTTATCATGACCTGTGAAACATGACTCCCAACCAATACCCACGGCAAATTGTTAAGTATATGCTTTTAGTCAAATGACTCGGTTAATGCATTTTCATTAATCCATATGGCACGTATAATAACGTATGTAAACAAAAATGACCAGATGAATTAAGTTGTTTTTGTCAAGCAGCATGGTACAAGCTAGAACCGCTCACGGATACTCAAGACAGAACAAGACCAATTAGTTTTATGATTAGATTATAGGACCTTCCCAATCACGTGCTCGATCGCAGCTAGGATTTGTAAAATGCTGCAATTCTGTTTGTCAACTGTATGGTCATTTGCGCAGAAACTGTTGTGAAGATACCTTGAGTATAAATACACATATTATACGCGTGCTGATTAGTCAATAAATTAAGTTGATCGCGCGAGAAGACATTACAACGCTTTCAAAAATGGCGCCTAAAATTATTGAATTTGTTAGTATAATTTCAAATCACGGTGCACCATGCAATGGTCAAAACACGGAAAATCAATAATGAGTGCATTTTTCATACACATCTGTTGTTTTCAGTTGTCAATATATGCCCACGTTTTAATTAAGTCGAAAAGTTGCAGAATAATTTGAAATGTGCGCAAAGTGGCATGTACTAAAACGGCCGGAACGGTGGAACACTGGAATGCCGGAACACGGAACACCGGAACACCCTCAAAATCACTAATTTACTGTATTTTTTAAACTTTTACGTATAAATTCATGTATCTTCTGATTTTTAGTGATATGCCTTTAAACTCTCTTTTTGGTCAAAGCAGATTAAACGTGTCAAAGATAACAAGATACTGCACAGGACGTGCGGTGATAAAATATGACATGCTCGCATCGCCGCTTGTGAGATTCGAGCAAAATGGTTTAAAACCGATGAGTTCACCTGAAGCAGCGGCGATAATGCACCTTAACTACTTATGCGAATTTTTTTACTTCATTTTTTGTTTGTTTGTAAAGCTATTGATTTGTATAAAATATAATAACATTTATTTTTACGGAAAAGAAGCTAAGTACGTCATTATACGACATTAGGAAAAAGCGTGATAAATGGTTTTCGAAGAAACTCGATCCTTGTTTGCCTCATCCTAGGTACAGTATTTCCTGGTAAAGACTGTTCATATTTCTTGGTTTTGATCACAAGTTATAGTTAATAAATCACGAGGCATTGCCTTTTTTTAATGGAAAACAACTGTGGAATATGCTGAAATATAGCTGCAGTTGCTTCTTCTTATTTAATCGATCTTAAATATTCTTTTTGTGAGCTCATCGGACCTTCGACATGGGTCAGTTGTTTTTATTTCTGTTTTTATACCCTTCTCACCAGCAAAATAGACATTATTTGTTATGGGGTATTCGAGAGTGAAAACGGTCTTCAATTAAAAAACATAAAGCCTACTTTCCATGCACACATAGAGGAGGTTTTGATACCCCCCCCCAAATGAAGTCTTCCCTATAAACACATTCACGGGATATCGACGTAGGTCAAATAATTTTAAATCATGTTAATGATTAAAAAATCATTTTGCTGGAATCTCACAAAAGGCGATGCGAGCAGGTCATATTTCATCACCGCTTCTAATGCACGTCCTGTGTATTGTTATCTTTGACACGTTTAAGCTATTTTGACCAAAAAAGATATATAAATGTATACGTAAGAGTTTAAAAATTATAGTAATTCCGGTGTTCCGTGTTCCGGTGTTCCGGTGTTCCTGGTTTTAGTACACGCCTAAAACAGTTGATTAATGGCCTTTTATAAAAGATGGAGGTTTACGTTCATTAATGCTCAAGTTTCTTCAGCTCAAACCTTTCTACTAAGGCTCATCAATCACGAAAAAGAAAAAGTGAAAAGGCTGTCCTCAGTCTGCCCGGGTCACTGCACTGTTGGAAATTGGCCCTAACATGAAGCAATTATGGTTATTGTTGGTTGTTTTTAGTTTGAAAAATATTAATGTCACATTTACACGGAGAGGTAAGTGAGGAAAACGTAATATATGCATATCATTTATAGCAAGAGACAACAAAGGTCGGTACACACTAGGCGACAAGTCGCAGCGACTTGTCCCAGCGACAGGTCGTCTCAGTGTGCACTGGTTCAGCAATCCCAACCGGTTGGATTTCATGCGGCAAGTCGCAGCAACAAAATTCTGTCGCGGCGACAACAATTTTCGCCAAAAAATGTTAGTAAACACGGGAGGAAATTGTCACTGCGACCTATCACTGGGACAAGTTGCTGCGAATTGTCGCCTAGTGTGTACCGACCTTAAAGTAATCAAAGGAATCGCTTGTACTAGGTTTAATCTATCATAATCTTCGTGATTTGCTATAATTCTATTTTGAGATTAAAAAAATCTCGTTTAGAAGTAGTACTAAAAAACGATTTTTTAGTATTTTTTAGTGTTTTATATTCAAAAACAGAGTAGTAGTATGACTCGGTCAAATCGACCCAATTTCCATTACTACTTACTGGTTTTGCATGATTTGATTTCATAATCGCTAAACCTTACTTGCTGTACAAAAATATTCCTAAATTAGGTTCTTTTTACCATAAGAATAGAATCAACAAAGGTTATGATACGGATATAAGCCCAATTTCCAGCGATTCCTTTGCTTATCTTATATTCTAGTGCCTGTGCAAAAACGCGGTAAAAATAATCAAACAAACGTACGAGTCAGGTCATAATTCTATCATAAATTACGGCCATGCATGATGACTGAGCTCTGGTTCCGTTGATATTAAGCAAGAAGAATGTATTTTTGTGTATTTTAGTTGGTTTTATTGTTGCTGCCGTTTTCATTCGTTATTAGATTATTGTCCTGGTATTCTTTAGTTTATAGTTAGACTGTCTTTAATTTTTTTGCCGTTATATGTGCGATATACACACTTGAAAATTTTATGAATTGTGAGAGTAAAAATATTTACTCAAGTATAAGATTCCCACATTAAGTTCATGTTAATCAATCATTTGAATGTTGTGTTTCAGCTGACTATCCTTTATATGGTCGTAGATTTCAAACTCAGATTAGTCACACAAAACGTAGCGCAGACTTTCCTGAATGGTGGAGCACAATCATGAAACGTATCGCAGGGGGTAGTGACAGTAGCCAAAGCCTAAAACGTGTCCCGGCGTTGGGTGGTGAGCGACAGATGCGGTCAAAACGTATCGTGGGGGGTAATGAGAGTCAGCAAGGTTCCTGGCCATGGCAAGTCGCTTTATTGATGAACGGTGTTCAGAAGTGTGCAGGTTCTCTAATTGATAAAACTTGGGTAGTTACTGCTGCACATTGCGTGTTGCGTAAGTATATATCGAAATGTATTTACTCTCCGTTTACTATAGAGAAGCAAAGCCTTTGTTCACTAGACATGACCAGTATATTGCCAATTCATATCTTTTTCTCAATGCTATCGGTATATCAAAATAATAAATGCAAGCTAGCTTCGTCAATTATGGCTCACTATTTGAAGCCAGACGTCGTCCGAAAGGGTTCATGTTCACAGTTGTTGCCGAATCCAAAAGTAAAAAAAACAAAAACAAATGAGTGTTAGTTTAGTTTAGGGAGAATGACCACAAACTAAACACAGTTTGTATTGTTGTCTTTTCTCTATGTATTAATCGACTTTCTTCGAACATATTTTTAATTTGCGTAACACTCACTTACAACAAAATTAATAATCATGAAGACTTTTCATTTTATCTTTATGGAAATTAACATATTCATGGTTTAAGCGTATGCTTGCATGTTTTGTTATGACAAGTTTTTAAGTTTTTTTAATTAAAAAAGACTTTCCGGCAATATCCTTGCGTGTGGTTTAACTTACTTATATATGTTTATTTTCTTGAAGATCCTAACGATACCACAAAAAGGCCTGACATATGGTCCGCAACTCTTGGTGAACACATACTTGGCTTCAAAGAAATATTTGAACAAAACAAAAGCATTGAAAAAATTGTTGCGCATTCAAATTTTTCGTTTGCTTTGGATGAGCAAGCGGAGACGTTATTGTATGCTGATTATGACGTTGGTACGTAAACCTATAAATTATTATTAAATATGTTAATTTAAAGTTAATGATACTGGTAATTAAACTCGTTACGTGGTTCGGGATTTTAAAACTGAAGTGTGTCCTTGCACAGCGTTGCCGATTAAGGGGAATTGGGTTTTATTATCGCCAACATTTATGCATGAGCATGCCATGAACAGAGTACCTGTTCCAGGATTTTATAATTGTTTTTCATGTTAAAATACCAAAATTCAGCCACATTCACAATTGACACACCGGATATCTCAGTTCTGGTAACCTGTACAATTGCACCAGAGATTGTACCAACAAAACAGAGATTCTACTGAATCCTCTAGTAAGATTGTGACACAGAGTTCTAGTGATGTGTATATTATAGTCTTAATTGTTCGTATAACCCTCAGAAAGGAGATGGAATCGGTCGCGAGTACAGCTACCATGCACTGCATCTCATTCTGCACAAACAAGTACAAGGTTGTGCATCATCATACATGACGTCGAATGTTACTTTAGACTCCAGTCCTTTTAGAGGCTGTGAACAATTCATTTGGATAGCTGAGTTCAGAAGTTCATAACTATTTTCATTTTCATGACAAAAGTCACCAAGTACTATGTAACTGATAGTCACTATGCTCGCATACAAAGCTTACATGTATTCGTCACCTTACCTTACCCGATTAGAACTCTGCTAGCTACCAGTCCTTATCGAACTAAAGCCAGTGTCCACCTACTTAACAAATCAACATCAAATCAATAGTCAAATTAATAATAATAATAACAACATAACACAATAGATAAATAATAACATTTTTATTGGATCAACCCAACAAACGTGTAAAGTACAACAAGTAAATATAATATATATGATATAATATATGAAAACACTATTTAAAAATGCATCTGTCAAAGAAAAAGCATACAAATCTTTTAACACGTGGCATAATTTTATTTTGTTCATATTTCTTTTATTGTCACAGCTCTCTTCAAGCTCAAAACACCAGCCAATTTTACCAAGTACATCAGACCAATCAATCTCTTAAGAGAAAACATGACTTTTCCGCCAGGAAAGGAATGTCATGTAACAGGATGGGGGCACACGAAGCATAACGGTACACAATCCACCACTCTCAGAGAAGTCAAGTTGAAGCTCGTTTCACACGAGGTTTGCAATAAAAATGAATCTTATGGAGGATATATCCATGATGTGGCACTATGCGCAGGATCTCCCCAGGGAGGGGTGGGTTCGTGTCAGTTTGATAGTGGTGGTCCACTTAGTTGTGATGATGACAAAGGACGTTTCTATCTGACAGGGGTGGTGTCGTGGGGTTATGAATGTGCTCGACCTCATAAATATGACGTCTTTGCTAACATGATGTTGCTCACCTCGTGGGTGAAAAAGACAATTGAGGAGGTAGAAAAACATGAAAACAGAACATTTGGATGAATATTAGTGATTTTGGTTTAAAGCATTGTGTGCTGTGTTGAATTATATACGTGGAACTAATGAGCTTTACTGACATTTTGATGACTATATTTATATTTAGTCGTTTTTGCACGAGCAAGAAACAGCACGGCATCGCATTGTTTCGCATCGCATCGCCTTTGAAGCAAACAACAACAAATAGAGTCCAGTATATCGAGCAGTATCGTAACCGTTCTATTTCTCACTCGTGCGAAAACAACTCTATGTTTATTCTGTGTAAAAGGTCATGTGCTAGGCCATTGTAGCGTGCAAATGTGTAGTAAATCTGAAGACAGTCAATGTAAATAAAGACGTATTATCAAATGTTATGTGTCGATTGGTGATATTCAAGTTATTTTTGCAGTCACATGTTTTTGTTGTTTGTTGTAGGCAGATTATTATTATTGATAATAATAATAGTTTTATTTATTCTGCTACAAATATATCCATATGTCCATACATAAGCAGGAATTAAATACATATCTACAGCTGTAGATCAGTATCTGCACAGGCCCACGGTGTTACAAACCCGGCTGGGATGAGAAACTTCAAAACTTGTTAAGCCCGATTTACACGGTGCGATTTGTCGCATGCGATTTGTAGTATACGACTAGTTGTAACTTCTAAAATGAGTCGCTCGCGTTTTAGAATGTCCTACAACTAGTTTTAGAACGTTTTGAAGCTCACGACTAGTCGTTTACTACAAATCGCATGCGACAAATCGCACTGTGTAAATCATCCTTTAAAAGTATCTGTGGAAAACATTTAATTTCTGCCCGGAAAATAGTAAAATTTAAATTGGAGCTGATAATGATTAAAGGCCATTGAATTAAATCCTGAGTTTATACCTGATTTAGGACATCTGAAATATTGTTCATGGGTCATTCAATGGACCCAGTATGTATCCTTGTGAAACGCCATTAGTCGGGTTTTATTTATGTACAAAAATGCATTAAAATCTTATTTGAAGATACACTGTTGATTTAAAAAATGCGAATCAATATCTCTGAGAGTGACAAAAGTATGTTTGAATGTATAAGCGAAAGAAAGGCAATTCTTGTTGTTGTTGTTGTTGTTGTTGTAACGAGTTTACTAATGTTCTATATGATTTTCAAGTGAGCAATATATAATCCATGACATACAAATTATACCCGATCTATCTTTTATTCCAATCAAATGCATTAAAAGTCTTTTCTATAAATGATTTTGCATTCAAAGTACATTCTTTATAACCATATTATGTTCCACGCCGACATTTGCACTTTAGAATAACTTTAAACGCTGTCCGAAACCCTTCCATTCTGGTGCAGTAAATGAAGGGGTTTAACAATGAATTTCCTAGAGATATCACCATTGTTATGTAAAATATTTGTTCATATTTAATGACAGAACATATATCTTGCGCTGATGCTTGAACCATAATTACTATTACGTTTGGGAGCCAACATAAAGCAAAGCAGCCGATTACTATCATCATTGTTAAGGAGTATTTCCGCTGTTTAAGTATTTGTTTTGTTCGTGTAGATATCTCATGCGACAATCCATTTGTTTTGCAAACATTTGCAATATTTGTTTGTTTTGTGTTTAAGATAGCGCCGTCCTTATAAGCCGATTCTGTATTGACGTCTTGGAAAGTTGTGTTTTGGGTGCGTCTTTGACTATGACGTTTGTGGGCATCTTTAGAAATGTTTGATCTTTCCGAGCATGTCAAAATATACTTGTTTTTTTTGCTATCGTCGCCGGTTGTTTTTATTTTTTTAGAATTGCCATGATTTTGGATGGTAAAAAGGATAACGTGAGATTTTTGTGAGAAATTGATGATGGAAATGTCTTCCGATTGTTCCTTAGTGCTTCCTGCTTGTTCATTTTGAAGTGTTGGGCTTTCGCTTTGAATATTTCTGTCTATGTCACTTTGTTTTTGTTCGCTTTTATTTATTGAGCTTCTCCTTTGTGTATATTGACCCGATGTACCTGTTTTTTGTTTATTGTGAATCGCCGTACTTCCTTTTATCCCATTTTGATCCATCGTACTTCTTTTGTGCGCTTTTTTGTCTGAGGCGTTTTCTTTTTTGATTTTGTATCTTAATGCTCTTTCTTTCAAACTCATCGTTTCTATTGCAGTGTTCTCTTTTGGAGAATATGTACTCAACTTATTGAATTTAAAACGATCCGATTGCCTTTTGACCGCATGCAATATCTTTATTTGTACAATAACAATAAAAATTAAAGGTAAGAAGAAACAGATCGTTACAAATACAATAAAGTACATAGATCTTGGTCTCAACTCATTTGTTATAAAATTAGGCAGGCCAACTATAATGGAACACGTCCATACAGTGAAGAGAATAACACGGCAGGTTCGCAGTGTCATCTTGCTGGAGTACTGTAAAGGTGACGAGATGGCAAGATGGCGGTCGTACGTCACTGCCACCAAACTAAATGATGACGCTGCTAACCCAAATATTACAATAAAATCGTACACTTGTCCTACATTCGTACCAACAACAGGCCATTTAAAGGCAGTAAGAGAATATAACGGTGCTATAACCGTTCCTACAAGCAAATCAGAAGCAGCCAAGGACACGAGGAAAAAGTTACTCAGAGATCGCAAGTTTTTGAAGCAGTAGACTGACGCCATGACGAGCAAGTTACCAACTCCAGTGCCAAAGCCTATTGCTATTGTTAAACCTACAATAGACCTTAAGGCAGCTTCACTATAGATTAGAGTTGTATTACAATGGTTTCCACTAGTCATTCTCGCTTGATAGGAAGTCTCACTTTACTCGACGCCACGTTTCAGTGGCAGTCCTCAGTTTCACTTATCAGTTAATCCGCATTTATCCGTTATTAGTTGTACCAGTTCTGAAGATTTTCTTGTATGAAGTGAGTATATATATAGTGCAGACACCAGCTGTTCCAGGACTTTCAAGAAATACCGTACACTCTCTATGCATATACTAATTTATTCAAACTGATTTGGAATGGAAAGACGAACATAATTTGATTATTGCAGCTTAATGGTAATGATCAACCCATCTTATTATTCTAACTTGTGAACTTTGAATGAGCCAAGTTGTTTAATCACAATAAGCAGCTCTAGCAGCTGAACATACTCGCCATCTCAATGATACATATCCACAATTGTACATTCATATTTCAACATTTCAATTGATTGATATAACAAATTTTTCTTAATTTTGCATGTACTGGATATCTTCAAGTTAAACACTATCTGTTCACTAGACTAAAAAATCCTCACAAGTGCAGGCTGAGGGCAGATAACATTCATTCATTCCCATTCATTCCGTCCGTGTACAGATACATGCCAGCAAGTTGTAATTAAATTTTCATGTCACTATAATACACTTTGTGTTGTTTTCTAACAGCTTCTGTAAGTGATACACTGCTCCAAAAATCCATCTGGATTATTTAGAATCCTTTCCTTTTGATCCGACAAGGTTGAACAAATTTGTGACGAACATTGCCTCTATTATCAGTATTCCAGTGTAGCACAAATGATGTTATTCAGTCATGGATTAAATAAAACAGACGCCTGATATGCCGCAAAATATAAAAGCCTAATCCTGTGTATCATAAATATTCATCTCTTGAGTAAAACGGAAGCTGTAGAAACAGCTGGCAGTGGAACATGATCGCCATTTAGCCAGTCATTCAACATGGATATGAATAAGATAAGTAGTGTTTAAGTAACGGTGATATTTCCTCTGTTGCTAAGCACACAGATTGGCATCAACAGACAAGAACAGTATGACCAGAATTTAATAAGGTAGTACCGGACCCTTGCTACTGCGCATCCAGCTCGCGCATGTGGATCTGAATAAAATTTCCTGCGCAGCTGAATTGAAACAATACGCTAAAGGCAAAATTGGGCCATTTGTAGACTTTTCACTCAAATTTAACTTTGAAACGCTTTATATGGATCAAAATAGAAGTTAGTGTCCATGCCTTCCCGGCCAAAACATCGAAATTACATTAACATTTTTTGCACGTTTTTAAGTTATAGCTCCAAAAATAACACGGGGAATCCCATTATTTTCTCTTTCATTTGATTCATTTGACATATTACAGAGGGGAAAAGGACGTTTATTGACCAATTTTCTCATATTTTAACATTTTTACACCCGCGCACGAACATATAATTTGGACGAATACAGGGAATTTTGCTTTCTACAATTTATTTTATACTTCTTATAAAATATTGGATGGATTTTTTTAACTTGATATGTTTTCTAAACTCAATACCTATAAATCGAAACAGTTTTTTTGCTTTTATTCTATAAATGGATGGAGTGTTTTGAATTTATTGACTGAGGTAGATTTTCTGCCAAATTGCGCGAAAAACTGAAAAATTACACTTTTTGACGCGTTTTACCTCGAAAACCAATACGGTGACCTCCTAATTTGTTCCATTATTTGAATGCCCCAATAATAATCTTCAAATGACTCGGCAGAATAAAAAAAAATGCATTGACAAATTCTGAATATTCGGTACTACCTAAATGAAATAAATCCAATCTTTGCAACTTTTTTTTTTTTGCTTGTTTTGTTTTTATCCGCAGTATCATGATGAATAAAAATCTGTCCTAGGGGCTGCAGCCCATCTTATCTTAGAGCAAAACACTATCAAACGGCATAAAATGGTCAGTATTCCATCTTGATCGCATACGGTTGAGTTTGAAAATCCGCATGAAAAACAACAACAACAAAAAACAATATATACTAATATTGTGTTTTTACAACGTAAAAAAAGGCAAAAATATAATAACAATAATAATAAAAACAGGGTTTGTTCGCTTGACGCAAGTAATGACGCAATGCAAATTGAACTTGCATATTAACTTACGCTCATACCCAGTCTTCTATTGTTAAAGACGAAAAGTGGTGCGCAATACCTGGACACTAGTATACGGTCAAGGCCATCAAAACATCAAAACAAAACATAAACTTTGAATATTGAGATGGCACTTGTGTAAAAAGACATCATGATTTACTTATAAAAGCTATGTTTTCAAGTCCTACAACCAAAGGACATTATAGTCCTCGCGAATCAAGCTTTTTTGAACCAAAAACCTTCGTTTTTGGCGCCAAAGTGAGCGAACTGCTGCAAAGTGAACGGACTGACGTTGTGCGAAGGAGCCAATTTTTTTTGTTTTTCTGACAAGTTTAGCTTATCATCATGACAGAAACGGTTGGGGATTTCTGCTACAGCAAGAAAGATCTCGTAGGCCATGGAGCTTTTGCTGTTGTTTTCAAGGGACAGCATAAAAGGGTAAGGATATATTTTTGTACTTTCGTCTGACCGAACTTTGGTGTCTTTTCGCACTTCATGGATCGGAAAGGCAATTAAATATGTTAACGTATTTTCGCATCAGCGCACTATGAATAGTGCTATCCCATTTGATAAACCATTCGCTTAGACGTCTCTTTTCCTTAACAAAACTTTTGAATCAGTGGGTATGTTGATAAATGAATGTATTTTATGTTACGGCTCGTGAAGTTTCATTGTCATTGCGCCATATTTGTTATTGGTGTCTCTCCGTCAAAATATCACTTTCTGTCAGTATTGCTAACATTTCACCCTATATTTCCCTACATTTACCTAGATATAGTTTAGAATATATAGAATTCCTATGAACATTTTTCAATAATCATTTGTTTCTTCTCCTTTAATTTTACAGAAAGAAGATTTTGTCGTAGCGATTAAGGTCATCTCTAAAAAGAACCTCTCGAAAACACAAAGTCTTTTGGCCAAGGAAATTAAGATTTTGAAGGTAATATAGCCATGTTATTGATTTTTTTAATATCACCTATTAAGAGATATATAATAAAACTTTCATAGGCTGGGATTCAGTGAACCCCAAAATGTTTTTCTTTTGTCCTTATACAGACATATTATGTCAACAAACTCTCCTGTGGAGGGGTAGGGTGATACGTTTCTATACATGAAAGTGATTGTATCATATTATTGAAATTAATTGTTCTTATCCGACAGCTGGTTGATATTATTGAAACTTTATGAATACAGTACCATAAAATGTACATAGCATGACATAATGCTTAACTATATGTATTATGGATTTTCATTTATTCTAATTACCAGTAGATATTAACAACAATTATTATTTAAAAAAAAATAAAAAAATTATTATACTGTACATACTACTGGTATATTTTAATTTGATGAATATTGTTTGAATTCATGTATTGAAAATGCTTTATTTTACAGGAACTTCATCATGAAAATGTAGTTGCTCTATATGACTGTCAGGTAAAAAAAATGTGAAAAAATAATGATTTTGATACCATTTTCATAGTGTGTTAATTAGTAGGTGTAATATGCACAAGCAATTTGAATACATATGTTAGTAGTTTTAATGTGGATTAACTTATAATCCTTAATGGTAGAACACCAGTATCTGTGAACCTCCAGGGCAGAACTTATTCAAATGAGCAAAAAGGATTGAGAGACATTTGCATGAAAAACAATGACTATTGGCACTTTTCCATAGTAAGGACAGGCTTACAACTTTGTCACTCATCAACTAAATCTCACATAATCACTGAATGTTGCCTATATGGTAATTATTATATCATTTTCACTTGTGAATTTCCTATTCTCAGGAGCATCCAAGCAGTGTCTATTTGGTGATGGAGGTTAGTTAGTTTCAGATGTCTGGTCAACTCAAATGTTTCAGGCTATTGTAAATAATTAGGAATTCTGGAATGTCTACTGTATTGTTAATGTTTTAATAATATCTTTGCTTAATAATGGTGTAAGGACAACCAGCGGTTGGTTTCAAGAAACCTGGACAACGCTATCCACCGTTCTTCTTCTCAAGAAATTATATAAGTTTGATAACTTTTATCCAGTGGATAACTTTATTCAGGTTTTATGCAACCAAAGTTTTCATATCAAGAAAGATTTTTGATAAATTATTTATATTTGTACAGTATTGCAATGGTGGGGATCTTGCAGACTATTTACAAGGTATTTAATCACTGCTTAATTTATATTATAGAGCCAACACTAGTATAACCAGGGACAGCGGAGAGGAAGGGTTTGGGGGGCTGCAGCCCCCCCCCCCCCACCCTTTTTAGTGCTAAACTGGGCAATAGAAATAATCCAGATAATAATTATCCTCAAAAGTTTTTTCTTCTTTTTAATATTATCATTTTTTTAAATATGGATGCATGTTTGGATGTCTTGTTCTTTGTGACCTAAAAAAAATTTATTATCATTTGGCTGTCAGCAACACCCCCCCCCCCCCCCCCCCCCCAAACACACACACACACACACACACTTTTCAACATACTCCGCAGTCCCTGATAACCAGTTAAAATGTATAAATATTCTATGTCTACATTCTTGATTAAGAACCAACTGAGACTTACTGAAGTGTGTAGACATAGAATTAAGCACATAAATGGTAGTTGGTCAGAGATTTTCACATCATGCTGTTATAATCCTGCCAACTAAAGGTATCATTTCAATTCAACATGCTGTGCTGTTGTCATGTATGTGGGTTCCCTGTGTCAGTAAGGTTATCATGTGACAGAGAATAACGGAGGCACCACAAGCTGAGCAAGAGATGGAATTCTTGTTTGTAATATTGTTATATTAATGTTATTTTAATGTCCTTTGACAGCTGTACATACAGTCCTGTTTGAATTAAAATTACTAGTGCTCTACTTTCAATATATAATGTATGTTTAATTTTTTCTTTAATTTGTTATTTTAAAGTGAAGGGAACCTTAAGTGAAGACACTATCAGGTTTTTCCTTAAGCAAATAGGTGAGCAATCTAGTTGGCCATGGATGAATAGATGATTGGAAAGTATAGATAGATGGTGAAAAAATTAAATGAATTGAGTGCAAATGATAAGTGAATTTATCTGCCTGGATGTACATACACTCTTCAAACATAATTGTGAGAAAGATTATGTCAAAGAGCGAATCTATGCTATTGCTTGTGAACCAAGAATATTGTAAATGTTGTCTGACTTTTGTTGCTCTAGCATCAGCAATGTATGTCCTCCAGTCTAAAGGAATTGTACACAGAGATCTAAAGCCACAGAATATTCTTCTCAACCATTCTGGAAGTCCTAATCCATCTCCATCAGAAATCAAAGTGAAAATTGGTAGGCATGCACTTTCATACATTTTTAGGACCTCTGTGCTCTGGGAGAAGGGGAGGACTCATTTTGAAAGCTGCACCAATCACTGTCCCTGCATCACTGTTTGAACATGTAGCTGCAACATACTGTGTTAGAGTACTGAAGTAGAGCATCAAATCAGCTTTCTTAGTACACAATGGCTCCACTTTTCTTCTTTTTTTAGCGGACTTTGGTTTTGCAAGATTTCTACCTGGTGAGATGATGGCTGCTACTCTTTGTGGTTCACCTATGTACATGGTAAGCGAGTGGTATTAGAATTATGGCACATGATGCAAACATTTTCTGAGAAATTGTTACCAAACTATAGTCTTTTTTTCAATCATATACAGGGATGGTGGTATAATGCGGAAAAAAAATCAAAATTATGCGGAATTTCTGATAAAATTATGCGGAAAAAATCATTGATTATGCGGGAAAAAGTGTTGATTATGCGGAAAAATTGTGCAATATTGCAAGACGTTATGCAATATTATAGGAAAATTCAATGGATGACGAAGGAATTCCACATTGAATTTCACGAGAAAAACGATATCGCACGAATCGTGAAGCGATGAGTGCGATATCGTTTTTTCAAGTGAAATTCAATGTGGAATTCACGAGTCAGGAATTGAATTTTTCTTGAATCCCATATCTCAATCGAAAGGTTTTTTTTTCTAGATGTGAAATGGAAAGCGTACGGGCTATCTGTGTAATGGTGAATTCCACGCTAAATTCATCTCCTCGATAGCCAATCAGCGCGCAATTTTAGATTGAGATGTGGGATTCTACAGAAAACTGTATAAAACCATTTTGTGAGCATTTTAAGTTTAGAATATTTTTTAAGTCAAATGAAAACATGAAAAACATATTAATGATTTATTAATATACAGATCTGACAGCATAACCTCTTTAATAACAATAAGCTTTGTACCATCTATAGACATTGTCCTGAGAGAGGTCTTCATTAGTACCTTAATTAACTGAAAGGTTTTCTAAATATAAATATTTAGGCAAACAAAAAACAAACAATATTTCTCAGTTAATGATAACTACTCCAAAAGAAACATGCACATACTTACAAAGCTGTGTTCAAGTATTTAATTTTGAAAAATAACAAGAACTGTAAAATAACATTACCGTAAGTGTTTCATACTGATTTATAAAAAATAGCCTTACTCAATACTAGTTCAAAAAGTTCAAATAGTTCTCAATCATGCTAAATTTATTTTGTGTAGTCTAGTTTTTAGCCAGTCAGTCATATTTAGTACATAACTATTACATAACACCCTATTTTCTACTTTTCTTTAAATACTGGTATACTTGCTCTACTTCTGGTAAGTCAGGAAATGTGAATGGGCTGAATCCCATAATACTGCATGACCCATAAATAAAAATTTATCCATCTTACAATAGAATAATCAAGCATAAATCTGGAATAATTTATTGTAATTAAGCACATGTAATTGTTCTGATATATAACAGCAAAGCTCATTGGATCATTTCAACCAATTAAAATTGCCGCTAAAACAAAATTAGGTCTAGTCTACGCTCTGCCACTACCAGTGACGCCTTGTTAATAAACGTTAAATCGCACGAGTCTCGATTGTGCTATGGGATTTTTCATGTTTTTTTTAAAGTTTTTTACACAGAAAACCTATGTATTCTGATATATTTTTTTAATATTATTGATATTTAACTTGTCTTGCAATTCAAAGTGTGTAATTTTTGGCATATGAAAGCATTTTGGTAAAGCGAAAATCGCGCTAGTCTGGCTTGTTTTTGTGGAGTTTTTAAGGCTCTTCTCGAGATTTGTTTACAAAATAAAACCTTTCTTTTTTTTTCATTTTTTTTTTCAAGAAGTAACGATATTTTGCTTCATTTTTAATCAAACTTGTGAAAATTTTGGCTTATTATGCGATTTTTTCGCGATTACGCGGATTATGCGATTTTAGACCGATTATGCGAAATCGCATAATCGCGTTATACCACCATCCCTGCATATAGAACTGTCTAACAAGATAAATAAATAGTTGATTGTGATACTCCTGGAATTTATAAAATGGAGGGAGTGCCTGAACTCTCACATGCTGTTCACCTGTCCTTTGCATTACATTGTAGTTTATACTTAAAAATGCATTGTTTGTTGATATCAGGCTCCAGAGGTGATAATGTCCAAGGCCTATGATGCTAAAGCTGACCTATGGAGCCTGGGAACCATAGTGTACCAATGTCTTACTGGGAAAGCTCCATTTCAGGTGAGTTTATATATCATATTACAAGTAGAGCACCCTCCCTTCCCACCTGGAAAGGTGCACACCCCCTGAAAGTAACCCATATTGCAATAGTGCAATATATATTGTTGACCAGGTGTGGTACTATAGTCAAATATAAAATGTAACATTGTTTTTTGTAGGCAAATAGCCCACAAGCCCTAAAGAAATTCTATGAGAAAAACAAAGGCGTTTGCCCCAAGTAAGTCAATTTTTACAAATAGATTAATTCAGTTAACACATAGCCTGTTTCATGGTACTTCCTGCAAAAAGTATTCATGTAACTATTAGTTTTTGTTTGTTTATTTGTGGTTTTTTTTTGTTTGTTTGTTTGGTTACTTTATTTCAATGACACAGATTATCAAGTAAAATCAGAAACTTAAATACTGATCAATTAAAATGTAACATTGTTAGGAATCACAACTGGCTGGAGGACAAAGCAGTTGATGAGAAATTATATTTTGACCAAATCAGGACAAACACAATTTCTGATGCCAGAATACCACTGCTCTCACCACTACGCCATGCTGCTTAATCCTATAGATATACAACAGTTTTGATAAAAGAAGAAAACAATTGCAGCATTTTAAGTCCACTTGTAACAGAAAATTGACAATTAAATTTGGTTGTATGTAATGTATACTCAATCAGAGAAGAGTTGAGAATTCTATTTATTGTCATTATAAACAGTATTCCAGCAGGAACATCAAACCACATCAGGGATCTATTAACAGGACTTCTAAAAAGAAACCCAAAGGACAGAATGGATTTTAGTAAGTCTACCTCCATCATTTTACAATTCATTGAGAAAAATACATTTTTTTCAGGCCTGTAGCATATTAAGGCCGGTACACACTAGGCGACAAGCCGCAGCGACTTGTCCCCGTGACATGTCACAGCAACAATTTCCTCCCGTGTGTTGTAAGTATTTTTGGCAGAAATGACTTGACGCATGAAATCCAACCGGTTGGAGTTCGTGCGACCAGGCGAACCAGTGCACACTGAGGCGACATGTTGTGGGGACAAGTCACTGCGACTTGTCCCCTAGTGTGTACCGACCTTTACTCGTCACACTCATATAGCACCCAAAAGATGTCCTGTTGCATTAAAGAGTACCAGGTGTGATAGTGTGATTTTTTACTCAGATGCTTGGAACCTGATTATGAAGATACTAAAACTCAAGTGGTCAGAGTACACATCAGGTCTTCTGTGTGGGCTTGTGTGACATAATATACCATTCATACCTTTAGCTTGATTTATAAACTGTAATGAAATATCAATTCAAGTTAATGAGTATTGTAATTATTTAGCTAGAGCAAAGAGGCATTCAATATTTTTATACTGTAAACAATTTCTCATTCAGAGCTAAGGTTGTTATTTGCATGTCTCCTCATGGTTTTCAGTTAGATATTTATTATATATATTTTTTTTGTGCAGGTGAATTCTTCACACACCCATTCCTGACTGGCAGAATAGTACAAAGATCATGTAAGTCATTATACCATGGCATACAACTGCTCATACCACGCCACACCTCACCACACCATACCACCTTCCACCACACCATACAACACCATACCACACCATACCACACCGCACCATACCATACCATACAACACCATACCACACCATACCATACCATATTATACCATACCATGCCATACCATTCCATAATATACATCGCCATGCCATATAACACCATACCATAGCATACTGTACCATAGCATACCATAGCATAGCATAGCATACCATACCATACCAAACAACACCGTACCACACCACACCATACCATACCATGCGATACCATGCGATACCATTCCATAATATACATCGCCATGCCATATAACACCATACCATAGCATACTGTACCATAGCATACCATACAGCACCATACCATAATACTAGAAGTGTAAGCTTATCTTTTTTTAAATCTATAGCTACACCAGTTGCTGTTCCATCAAGAACCAGAAATTACAGTGGGTCATCTCAAGGAACACAATCACCATCTAGTTCACCAGTATGTACTAAGTACTCTTATTAGCCCAGATCAAAGCTAAAATCAAGCAAGGTTCAGGGACAGGCCTCATTTTGAATTGTTTTGGTGCTGTTTACAATAATGAATAACAAAGCTCTTTTTTTGTGTAGGTCATAGCTTTTCATTATGTCTACAAGCAAATGATGTCTCTACTAAATTTAAGAATTCAGCCAACAACCTTCTGAATACTATCCACTCTCATATACACTTTCTTGAAGGCTGGATAGCACTAACTCCTATAATAATAATTTCCTAAGAAAGGCTCCATGTCACCAGCCCTTGTCAGATTGTCTAACTGCATTGGTGTTTGGTATTTCAGAGCTATGGTGCAGAGGCATTGGGAAATATAAGGGTAGATTTACTTCACCGCATCACTCCACCCTATGACATGGCAGGGTCCCCACCACAGGGAATATCACCAGTCAATCCAGGAAGCATAGAACAAAGCCCTAGAGATGGTAATATTATTAACCTTGTCATACATGCTTTACCATATTGCAACTGTACCATGCCATGCTATACTGCACCAGCTTATACCACACATAGAATGCTGTAAAAATTATGTGATAAATTTTCAAATCTTGCAATGTTTTTGTCAGTTTACTGCAATATTCACCAAGCTAAGAGGAGATCAGGTGGCTTCATGGCCACTTCACCTTGTCCGGATGATGAACCAGAGGTACTTCCTTTTAAATATAGCTTTCATTTTTACATTGCTTTTCACAACACACAATGAATATTAGTATACTATAACATTGATCACATGGTGTAAAAACAACAAAAACTGCTCTATCATGAACAAGTGCTTTTCTGAGTTGAGCTATGTTGTTGTATTTATAGTTGTGGCATAACCAGACACATGGCTGCAACATGTAAATGAAATATATATGGCCTGTTAAATTGTTGTGTCAGGGCCATTAATAATTGTAGCTGATATCACCAACAGTTTTGAGAACAAAAGTGCTGTAATGTATTTACCGGTCAACTAATGATCAATCAGTTGTGCTGTGACACTTTTGACCAAAATGCATTTAACCATGCATATTACTCTATTTTATTGATTGATTAATTTATTTTAAAGGATTTTGTCATGGTTCCCAATGCAGTTGATGCAAATGATGGTAAGTTCTTAATGTTTAATTTTATCCATTTTCCCTGTAGTCTTTTTACTTTTCACAGTGAGAATAGAAATAATTCAAAACAAGGTGCAATATGTGAAGTCATTGAGAATAGACCCTCTTGGCTTCACATACAAATTGCCCATTTCAGGTTACATGACACTCTTATGAAAAATGTGTGTTGAATTATTATCACAGTAGACTGCTGACTATTTAACTCCATTGTACATTGTTAATTATAGTTGTTTAATTGTAAATGGTATTGTTTAGGCTTCAATAAAGGCCGTGCTGGATGGGACGCTTACTTCCCTTATGATTGGTATGTCAATAATCAATAGAGATTGGAGATGCAATTTCAATCTATCAGGGGAGGGGGAGTGCACATGAAATGTAATTTACATTTGGTTTATACATTACGCATATCAGAATCTTGCACTTTACGTTACCGTTTCTATGCCATTTGCACTCATAAATCTTGTAGTGTTGTTATTCAGGCCAGTTTACACTGTTTAATTAATATTGTTACAAGTAGTTTATATTATTCAATAAGTCATAAGTATTGCACCCTAAAATCCCTCCTAGAACTTCTTGTAGAACTTTCCAAATGATGTGATACAAAAAAACATATTTGATATTGATTCCCATGGTCAGAGTTGGATCCAAGGGGGGACATGGGGTGTCAGTCCCCCCCCTTTTGATTTATTTTTACAGATAATTCTTTTAATTTTTGATTGACAATCAGTAATTTTTGTACACTGCTTCTCTTTCAGTCAATCTCCACCCAGAACTTCTCCCAATTCTAATTCTCCACGAACTCCTCCACGACGCGCTACGTTTGTAGTTGGATCACCATCATCATCCCATTCACCTCCTATAACCATGACCACACCACGATCAAGATCGTCTGCCAATGAGCCAACTGATATCGAAAGATTATATGGTCAATCTGCACCTACTGGTGTCCCAGTCCCTCGTCGAGTCAGGACGTATTCGTCACCAGGCCCAGCACCAAATATATCCCCTGGGTCCCTACCCTCGGCTCCAATTCCTGTACCTAGAAAGAATTCGAAAACCGGAAGCTTTAGTTCACCAATGCGGGAAAGTGCCAATACTACAGGAACATTAACATCACGTGTCTCAAGACCTCAAACGACTCATGATGATACCATTGCTGCCAAACCAAGAGGTAAAATGTCTCCAAGCCAGAGTTCACCATTAATCACCGCTGTTGCTAAGACATTGACTGACAATTCTAAAGCAGGATTTTATAACCTTACTGATTTAAACACAGCTCCTTTAGCGTGTGGTGCAGATAATAATCTGCTTGGTCGACCTGCACCTGGGATGATTCGACGTGCTTTGTCTAACATAGAACCAATGCAATCATCCTCACCCCTTCTGTCAGCACTGGCCAGGCAGACTAGTCCAGGACTGATGCCGTTAGAACCATTAACAGAAAATACTGAAGGAAGACCGATCCTTAAGGTTCATAGCTCTCCCGCTATTCTTGCCACTGCCATGGCTCTTCCTAGGAACAAAGCTGTTGGATTTGTCAATGCTGGACAACTACGATTAGCACTGGGACCTACCCAAAGAATACGACGTCACTCAAGTGGACCGACTTCTACGACAGACTTAGAAGACACAACTCCGCTGGCTACAACTCCTCCATCGCTACCACCTATTCCAGGATCTCCTACCAAATCGTTTGGTGTTATTCAAGGCGACCATGAAGGGGAGTTAAAGCCTTTGAAAGGACTTTTTACTGGAGGTTCGACCCCTCCCTCACCAGCCATGACATCCGGAGATATTATTCCATTTAAATCATTACCTAAATACAGTGGACAAGATACATCGACTCATGGAGCTTTGACGGGCTCGCCATCTTTAGTAAAACCTGGAAAAGGTTGGTAAATTTGCAGTTATATAAATCAACTCTTATTGTCTTGTAGATATCTTAAGTTTCACTTGAAACAATATTCAGTTATCAGCATATCGCTGATGTCGTCCTTTCATCTCAAACCCTTTTTTTCTGTCGGTGTTTTTTCTTTCAAGGAACGAAAGTTACTCGTGGTTTTTCCGAGATTCGTACAGGCACAATAAATCATGTGGTAGGACCGTTATCCCCGGACATGGAAGGACCAATTGCCCTTATTGCACCAGAACTACCTGAAGATACTTTAATGGAGGTAATTATGCATAAATCATGGTTCTCTCACATGCTTTTAGTTCAAACAAACGTCTGCAGGGAAAATAACGGAATACCGGATTCCATGTAGATTTCACGACCGAAAGGTACTGTGGGCTTCCAATAATGATAAGAAATAAGCAGTAATTTTATTCACATCACCGTCATTTCCTCAAGTTGAACATCTCTGATGGTCGATGAAATGTGTATCTTCTGTAGTTATTCATTAAAAAAGACCTTTTCATTTGTGTAATGGACATTCGTAATCCGGTATTTTTATTGGTCTTTCTCATAGTCGTTATTTTCGTATTTAGCCTCATCACATGAACGCTCACATGAACTGTGTTTTTTTTTTTCATGCTTAAGACGGAGCACACCGATGGAGTTCGTAAGCTAAATTTCGCCCTGTCTCTGGTGGACGCCATCTTGGAGATTATTAGAGCTCGACGAGCACCATTGACGACGATTGCAGACTCCATGGCACTTCGTATGGTAAAAATAACATTTTTTTTCTTTCCTGTTAATCATGCCTATAATCGTCCTTGCATATTAGGTTTTATTAGGAAAAAAAACATGATATTAATTTGTACTTGTCCATGTAGAGATGTCCAGTATGCTATGAATAGTATAAGAATATAAGAAATCAAATTAATGTAACCACTTTTGCCGTAGAATGAAAGCCTTTTAACAGATCAAATCGGTAATATCAACGAAGAATGCCGGTAAGTAGTTGATGATAGTATGTCATGAACTGTTATTGACTTGATGTGTACAGAGTTGAGTCTAAAGACTCTACATTCGTTTTGATCGAAGTTTACTCCATCGATCGCAGAGAAACCTTTTTTTTTGTATGTGATGGTTTTGATGCTAGTGATATTGGTGATGAGGATGATGGTATTGATGATGATGATGATGATAGTGACATTGATAATGAAGACATGGTTATCAACTATTCCATATACCCAAGACCCACCATGACATTAATGGCTTGATCAATGTGAAAAACTAGAATTATTGTTTCTCAATCTGTTAGATCCACAGAACAGCTTGTTCTGTATATGAAGACCTTGCGTATCCTAAGCCTTGCTTTGAGATTTGCAAAAGACGAACTGAAAGAACATAGACTGAAACCTTCCAACGCTGTAAAAAATGGTAAGCTGTAAATAGTTTCTGAAAAACCGTTCGAGGATGTTTCTATTAAAGGTTATCATTATTAAGTCGCATACAAGATTTACAGCCTGTTTAACATCCCAAGGCCACAGTTCACAGAGGGCTTATTTCTATGTACCAAGGGGTACTCTATTTCATGTGAACACCTCGACTACCAGCATTCTTTGCGAATTTTCTTTCATATTAAAATTCTTAATCCCTTGGGAAATTAATGAAACAATTTGAGCTACAAAAGAAAGTAGGTTGGTAGTTGTAGTGCATGACGTCATACTGCAAATCGCCTCTTGCGGTCTGAGTTTGTGCCAGTGGTCTTGATTGGAAGATGGGGGGCGGGAGTCTGCAAAGAAGTCTACAAATAACGCACTGTTGCAATAAGTGGCTATTTGATAATTTTGAAAACGTCTTTAACGATTTGATTTTTATTTGTTTATTTTACAGTCGTAAACGACTTAAATGTGCGATATCATCAGTGTTTGGAACGGAGTTCGCAGATCAAGAATTCTTTGCAAGGGAGATTAACACCGGGGAAAGTGATTTCGGTAATTATTGACTGTGTTTCGTTTGTAAAATGGGGTTTGCGAATTGAGGGAAATGCGGGCTCTGATGGTCATTGTTGGTAGAGAATACTGATGTTTGACAGTTTCGATAATGGGATGGTGAGTGACGAAGGTGTTTTGGTTGGACGTAGAGAACAATATGATGTAATGTTTTCATTTTACCGGTGCCATAGTTGATACTTTCCGATTCATTTGATATCATGGCCCTTTCTTGATGCCATTAAAACTATGCATCTTTTTCTAAAAAAACGTTTCATAGATAATGCCAGATCCTGAGTTTTAATGAGAAAAGTGGTAATGGTACATGGTATTGTAACATAGTTTTTCCCATTTGAATTGCCTGTTTCGCTTTAAACATTTGATAACCTTTCAGTGGAAATCGGAATTTGCACGAATATTTATAATTTTGATTATAGTGCATAATCACTGAGTTGTCGTATATGTTTCACAACACAGGCCAATGCTGACAAGCTGATCTATATGTATGCCATGGCAATGGTAGGTCTAAACTGATTCGTACTTTAAAGTATTGCGCATTTAAATACAATCACTAGCCAAATGATGTCATCGCCACTTCTGACCGTCACAATTTCTTTAATGCATCTTAAGCTGATTTACACGGTACGATTTGTCGCATGCGATTTGTAGTATACGACTAGTCGTGAGGTTCAAAACGTTCTAAAACTAGTCGTAGAACATTCTAAAACACATATTAAAGAGTGAGCGACTAGTCTTAGAAGTTACGACTAGTCGTATACTACAAATCGCACCGTGTAAATCGGCTTTAGGTGCTCTGACAAATCCATGTCTATAGCCATCTTTTGTTGTCCATTCAAGTATGTATTTAGTTTTCGATTGTGTGTTCTTGTAGTAATTGTTTGTCATGTTATATTCAGTGTCAGAATGCAGCGCTGGACGAACTGTTTGGAAATCCTCAACAGGTAGAGAAGGACCGTTATGAATGATAATGATGACGGTGATGACTGATGATGACGTGAAATGATAATGATAACGTTGATGATGATGGTGCTAATATTGAGAGTAATTGCTGTGAAGCTTGAGATGATATTTTCAATGATAATTGCAAATTGTTTGCGTCGAAAATTATACGTTTCAGTTTAATGTGAACTTTAAAGTGTTGTCCTTGTTCAACAGTGTCGTGAAAAATATGAAACCGCTCAACTGCTTCTGCAAGGACTTGAGGGGGAAGTCAAGAAAGACAGTGACTTGGCACTCTTGCAAAGATGTATCCTTTGATTATACTATTTCTTAAAAATACACTCACGCCATATATAGGTTGTGCAGAGGCTCATGGCGGAGAGCTATTGGGGAAAAGGTTAGGTGTATGGGAATTCCCCTTCCGAAACCCCCTTCGATCTCCCCCACAACAGAGGCTAGTTTAGACTTAAAAGTAAATAAATATACATGTGATGTAATTTTTTCTTTAACTTGGCCTGTAGATAAAATGAGCGTCGACCAACGACTAGCCCATTTGAATCGACGTAAAGCTAGTGCCAGTGCACGCTGACGTGGTTATAACTTGTCATAGTCGATGTTCCTTTAGATACGGTTTCTATTTCGATGTTTCTTCAGTGTAATTTGTAGAGCAGAATTATCTAATTTATTGTTAGTGTTGAAATCCATCCGTTTAGAATAGCTTAGCATGTACAGAGAACTACAAATAGAAAATTGAAGAAAAGGATAATATTATAGGAAAGGAAAACGAGCAAGGGCAAGGAATGGTGGTAATGAATGGGAGAGTGGGAAAAATAAAAGGATGGTAAGGTGGATGAAATAAGAAAAGAAAATGGAAGGAAAGAGGAGAGAGAAAGAGAAGCTTGAAGGAGCACTACATTACAAGGAGCGGAAAAGATGCATATTTGAGAATAGTGAATGTCATAGTTGTAAACAGTCTAAGAGAATTGAGTGTATTGGGGGGGATTTCCTTGCGAGCGTTGTGACGTAGTGAAATAGGAATATGGGATCCGTGTGATTCGTTAGTAAGAAAATCGTCAGTAATATTTAAATATTTATCGGTGTTTTATCGTCGAGTGCATGTGTGTGGTAATTGAAAGTGTTTGATTTTTAATTGTATGTAGTATAAAAAAGCTGTTACTTGTAACCCATTAGAATGTAACAAAACTGTAAATGCAGCGGATAGGGTTCATTGTTTACGTGTAAGTCGCCGAACAGTGAACTCGTACTCAATGTCGGCGGTTCTTTCGGGGTCGGACTTGGATCGCAGAGTCTGGATGCTAGAAAATTTGTTCACAAGTGAATTTTGTAAAACTGAAGCAATAATTCTTTACGTTCTGTGATTATATACATAATGCAATCATAGTCTTACAGATTTATAGCCATTTTAGGTTGAAAAAAATTAATACTTTTAAATGAAGTAAAAAAAAAAATAGAAAAAATTCAAAAGAATTATGAAGCATACAAAAACTCGATAAAATGCAAAACAACATAAAAATGTAAATATTTTATTGAAAAATTATAAATATACTTAAATTGTAATATCAAACAAAAAAAAAACAAAAACAAAATCGTCAATAAAACAGGCTGAACAACTGAATGAATTTGCAATAAAAACAGCTTTGACAATTGTCTAAAGCTGGAAGCATTTGCAAAAATTGAAAACATAATGTTTTCATCAGACTATGTAGGATATCATGTACGAGTGCCTGTTTTATTTTCCCAATATTAATAATCACGAAAAACAGAAACTATAAACGAGGAAAACAAGAAAAAGGGAAACATTTGTAACGGTATTCATTTAATGTTCAATAAAGTCTCTTGAAAAAAATATTTCATTGCACTTGATTCTATATTTATAGTGGATTGTGTTGATGTGGCCGTTCAGAGGTAAAAAATTTTATCTTCGATCGAGTGTTGTAATGATACGTCTCACTAGTGAGATATTTTTTTAGAATAAAATCTGTATCGCGCGGCCATGTCATATTCTTTATATATCTTTCACATGCGAATCTACAAAGTTTCCAGCAGTGAACAAATGTTGGTGTTTCATTGATATCTTTTTTTAAAGCATTAAAGATTTGTCATAAAACAAAAATACTGTGTCACAAAGTCAAGATGAAGCTGCGTTTCTAGAACTAACAGTAGAAACTGCGTCTGCAAATTATCAGTTTATATGAAACGTTACAGCTGCAAACCATCTTTTTTAAAAGGTTTTTGAAAAATTCTGATCAAAGAAGTGTGTTTAAGATTGATAACGGAACTATAACGGCGGTTAGGCCTTCTATCGACATGTACACGACTGGACATTCTACGACCATGCCACTGAACGTTTGACCGTTTTGCCACCTTGTTCAAGGAAAAATAAATAGAATATAGATAAATAAATATTCTACACTGTCATCCATAAATGTGCAGAGTGCATGGACAAAGCTCAGTCGTGTTCAGAGTTTTCATATTTTTCCGGCATATAGTTTGTGAACAAAAAATCAAAGTTGTTCATTCATCAGACTCTTTCAAAACAATAACTTCATTCACTTTTCTTTTCAAGCTAAAATTGCTCTCGAACTTCGTCACAAAGTAGTCTGTTTTCTCAATCCTCTTTCCTTCGTTGGTTAACACACGCGTCAGCTCCTTTATCTTCACCTTAACGTCATCATCATCAAAAACTCCTTCAAATACCGATACATAAGCAAACTGTTTGGGAAAATCTTGGATGAACATATCTCTTTGTGTTGGAGCGGGTGGGCGTTCACAATTCTCGTGTGGTAGATGCTTAGAAACTACAAAATATCCCGGCTCCTCGAGATCTTGCTTAAAGTCGACTTGTATTCTCAAAGGACATGTTGTTAGCAATGTCTTCTCTGGTCCATTATTGCCTTCGAAGTACTTCGCTATACTGGATTCTCCTTTGCTTAACGCTTTCTTGAATTCTACATCATTCATGCGGACACATATCCAGGTGGATGGTTCGTATTGTCGGTATTCGTAATCCCTTGTAAAGTTTAACACTTTGTATTTTGGCCCTTCTCGTTCTCTGTAGTGTTTTGGTTTACGAAAAAGTTCTTCTTCAGGTTCGTCAGCGTCTTCTACATCGTTTTTTCCCGATAAACAAAGACCCATAGTGATCGGAACCAATCCAACTGTGTTGACTCGAGTTAGGCTTGGATCCTGTGCTGAAAAAGAAGACACCGTTAAAGAACTCTTCTTCTATTTTGCTTGTATTTGAACGAGGAAATGCTCCACGAGGATTGATCACTTATTTATTCGTGTTTTTTATATACTCTTTGTCTTTAACCAGTTTTATCCAGAATAAATCACACTGAAAATCCAAAACGCATAGAAGTAGCCAAAACGTCTCAACGTCGCTGCACTAGGTGAGTCAGTCAGACTATTAAATGCTTTGTTAATTAAGTACTTGTTTGCTTTCAAATGCCCAAGCCTACGTGGCGGTAAAAAACTTTGTAACGCAGACTGTTCGATTCTTTCCAGCATGTTCACCACACTGTATCAGTGCGCGTCCAGCACCAACAAACACAGTTGTCTCCAAGTAACTGTGAGAACATTATTAACTATTAATTGCATTCGTGGTTTTGATAAAAAAATTCTTTATGTTTAATTTCTTTAGAAATCTGAGAAAATGATACGTCATTAATTCTGCAAGCCACGGAACGCTTTTTTTTAATTCCTACATATTTAGTATATTATGTATGTTGTTGTATATATGGTTGTACAATATGCTTTGACGGATTCCAAAATCTGCGGCCTCACAAAGAATTGCCGTACTCTAAAGATGGAAAATATCTTAAAGTTCCAATTGTCAATTAATTATTGTAGAGAAATTCAGATAGTCATTACTAATTTATGATCACTGAATTATTCAGAAACGGAACTGTGGCATACCATAAAGAACGATAATCTTGAACTCGGTAATATAAAGGAAAAGTAAAACAGAAAAAAAAAAAAAAACGAAATTAAAAAATAATAATAACAAAAAAAGCTAAAGTGAAGCAAAATTTAGTTATTAATAAATTTTTTAACATAATATATCTTTGTGTGGTATATTGTCTTTAAGGTGGAATTTTTTTGCTTAACATTTTTCAGTGAAATCAACCACGCCCATTTTTAATTGAGCTCGCATTCGAAAAAGTTCAGGAAAGTTATGTTCTTACCATTTTCAATTCCAAACACATCAGAGTCAATTCACCCGTCCTAAAGCCCGAATTACACGGTGCGCCGGAGTTTTCGCATGCGATTTGTAGTATACGACTAGTCGTGAAGGAATGGAAGATGTGCGCACGTGCTTTATCGAGAAATAAAGCACGCGGGGATAAGCAGAACACGAGAGAAGTGCTAGAGCACTTTTTGAGTGTTCTGCCTATCCCCAAGTGCTTTATTTCTTGATAAAGCACATCAATCAAGTTTTTTATTCCTTTTATAAAATACAAATTGACAAAGTAAAAACAAGAAGTCAAAAATAGCTGACGTTTGTGTGCTTTGTGCTCTCATAAAGCAATCGCGTTGACCAATCAGAGCGCGCTGTATATCATAGTTATTATACTTCTTCTAAAACTAGTCCCACGCTCTCTAAAACGTGTTTTAGAATGTCCTACGACTAGTTTTAGAACGTTTTTAACCTCACGACTAGTCGACAAATCGTACCGTGTAAATCAGCCTTAAAAGTTTTATTAATTTTGAGCCAATGATAATACAACACAGCGGTAATTCAATATGGCGGATTTAATCGAATGATCGCGACTCCAATTATTGTATCGATACTTTGCATGTAACTCTGTGTTCTAATGAGAATATTGGGCAATATTTGTATAAACTGTAAATATTTGAAAATTTATTGCCGTCCTTGGCTAGGAAACTTTAATACGTTGAGGTAATATTGTAATTTCTGAAGTTTTAACACAGGACAATAAACCAAAATAAATTTTAGCTCTAATCAGAACCTTTACATATAATAATGAGTTTTTTATTTAATTTTGTAGAACTGGATTAAGAATGACTAGTAGAACTAGCCAAAGTACACCACTTACATTACAAGATGTCAACGATGCAGCTCAAAGAATTGATCCGTACGTTAACCATACACCAGTAATGACTTGCTCTACTTTAAATGAAATGGCAGGGAGGTCACTCTACTTTAAATGTGAAAACCTCCAAAAAGTGGGAGCTTTTAAGGTATTGCCCTACTTATTAACGTAAACCAGAATCCTCTACAGTGCATTGTAGTATGTATTTTATTGTCAACTTATTATCACTTTAATTAATTGTTTTTAGTTCCGAGGTGCCATGAATGCTGTACTAAAACTTGTTGAAGGTAAAAGTCCAGATGACCTTCCAGCAGTGGTCACTCATAGCAGTGGTAACCATGCACAGGCTCTCGCTCTCGCTGCCAAGATAATGGGCCTCAAGGCTCATATTGTAATGCCAAATAATGCACCTGCAGTGAAAAAAGCAGCCGTGAAGGATTATGGGGCAAATATTATTGAATGTGGGATCTCACAGCAGGTAAAAAGGTTATTTACTTAGACAGATAATGAGTCTTGAGTGTCATAAGTACATTGGTGTAGCACTACATTACTTTATGCAATTCCATTTCTTTAATTTATCATTCGAACAAATATTGTAGTGTTTCCTTGGAGCAACTTTGATTAAATGGTTGTGTGTTTGGTACAATCTTCTGCATATATTTGAGCCACATGCTGCTAGTGCAGGAATTGCACATCAAGATATAACCACATACGTTTGGTAATATTTATTGTAGAATAGAGAAGAAGCAGCCAACAAAGCACTGAAAGAAACTGGCCCAAACTCCTACCTAATCCCTCCATATGACCACATTGACATCATTGCAGGACAGGGCACTATGGCTCTTGAACTACTTCAACAGGTAACCATGGTAACAATGGTTATAATGCTCTATAGTCTGTATTTCATTTCGATGCCAGATATATCATTCTTTACAATGCTCAAAGCATGACCAATGATAAGTTATTTGCTTATTTCTATATCTACCACTCAACTAACAAATGAATCAATCAAACATCAGTGTAAATGTTGTGCTGATTGGTCAGAGTCAGACATAAAATTATGCAAGTACATTACTGTAATACAGGTTGATACTAGCAGCCCAGTTTGCTCAGTTATTTGAGCTCCAGTCTATTGTGTGGGAGGTCATGGGTTTGATCCCCGTAGCCAGACCAACACACAGGGTCTTAAAATAATTGAAGGGAAATTAACCACAAGCACTATGATGTCACATGTAAACAAATCTATTGTTTTAATGCTAAGAATCATGGGCAAAAGAGGGGATTTAACATCTTAAAATCAATGAAAAATAGGGTATAAGTTTAAAATATTGGAACAAATTATAAGTATAAGTACAATGCCAAATGTATTAAAGGAAAAATATTTCGCCAGAACTAGATGCATTTTTATTCATGTAAACAAGCCATGACCTCATAGTGCTTGAGGGCATTTGCTGCCTTGGTAATTACATCCACAAATGGTTAGAATTTCGCATCAGGGTTCAGTCTTCAAACCCTACAACCCTTACACACAGCAATATTACATTATTCTGGAGTTACGTTTGGAAATGACTTGTCTCTTTACATTCAACAAGGTTCCAGATCTAGATGCCATAGTTGTTCCTGTGGGGGGTGGGGGTATGTTAAGTGGCATCTGTATTGCTGCCAAAGGCATCAAACAAGATATCAAGATCTTTGCAGCAGAACCTTTAGAAGCTAATGACTGTGCAAAATCATTTGCAGCAAAAGAAAGAATGCCTTTGCCAGGTATGTGAATTGGAGTGGTTTTCCTGGGGTTTTCCTATGAACATTACAGTGTAATGAAGTGTACTTTGCTTATTTTTGAAAACCGCTTTGAAGTCACAGGAAAAAAATTGTGATTCCCAAAATGGGTTTATTTTGGGTTATGGTTGGGAAAATGCTACAAATCCAACATTGGGTTCAAAATTGGGATTACCAAAATGGGTTTATTTTGGGTTATTGTTGGGAAAGTGCTACAAAAACCAAAAAAAAAAAACATTCTGGGAATCACATATTTTTCCTGTGCTAGTGTTAGAATAGTTACTGCAATCAATGGTTACATTGCAATACAAGCACAGACAACTTACTAGCAATTGTAAAAAAAATGTAATTTTAATGCTAAACCACTTCCAGCTATTAAGTTTTGACTACCATCACTAAAAATTGTGGTCTAGTTGATTTTTTTCAATATACTGTGTAGATAAAAAAACTCATTAATAATGTAAACTCATAAATATGTATGCCTGCATCAGAAACACTGCTGCACATTTTTTTATATACCACATGCTTTCTTTTTAAAAAGGAAATGATATTTACCATGTGATTCATTTAGGACCTCCATCAACTGTTGCAGATGGACTGAAAACCAGCCTTGGTTTTCTAACATGGCCCATTATCCGAGATAGTATTGAAGATGTCATTACTGTCAGTGAAAATGAAATCATATCAGCAATGAGACTTGTCTGGGAACGAATGAAACTTGTCATTGAGCCTTCAGCTGCAGTTGGAGTGGCAGCAGTTTTAACCAAGAATTTCAGAGACAAGAAGGAACTTCATAAAGTTGCCGTTATTCTGTGTGGTGGCAATGTTAACTTAGATAATCTACCATGGAGTAAATAAAATTGATCAACCAATGATGTAAATATAATAATTGTGCTACTTTCTACTGTGTTCTTAATCAAAACATTGAATAAACGAATCCAGTTTGATAAGAATTATAAAATTCCAATGTATTTTTTTAGTCCATCAATGTATTTGAGATTGCACACAAACACTGAAAAGAGATACAAGAGAGTTTTATGACAGTTTTGCTTTCATCTCCTAATTACAAATCTTCTTTCAATGACAAATAAAAAGTAAACATTAAAAGTAGACATTCAGGGGCGGATGCAGAGAGAGGGACTGGGGTGACCCCCCCCCCCCCTAAAAAATGCAGACTTTTCTTCCTTTTTTTATAATTTAAAAGCAAGTTTTTTCATATTATTTACTGAAATAAAATAATTAATATCAACTGAATACATTTTGAGTGTTTTATTCTCATAAATGAACTGCAGTGAATGACGTACTAGAATACGCTAATGAGAATCCAAAAAAGAATATAATGAAAAAAATAAGTTGGAAAATTCGCATTGGTCCCCCTCATCAAAAAAAAATCGTGAATCCGCCACGGACATTGCACTAATAAAATAATTTAATTTACTGGCTCAGACTAAGATATATACTAGCAGATATTTGAGATCAAAAATCTATTTAATTTTATCCAAACAACACAAACAAGTATTCACAAACACTGCCTTTGTAGATATAATATGAAAACGTTTAGTCTTCATCTGAATCAACTTGAGGTTTCTGCATTTCACGAGCACGTTTTCTCTCCAAGTATCTCTCTCTGGCAGAAGAAACAGTTTCTTGGGTGCTTCTTTTAGAAAATTTACTTGATTGTGTATCTGGCTGTTCTGATTTAGCATCTGTTGTTTCAGGTTTATCTTCAGTTTGTTGTGGTAGTTTATTTTTGTCCTGGGTACTGTCTTGTGATCTGTGAGAATGATGTCCTTCAGGTTTTTCTGGGCTCTTGGAAACATGTTGTTGATGAGATGATCTGATCTGATCTTTCTGTGATTCTTTGTGTCTTTCTTTTCTGTTCCTGTCATCTCTGTATTTATGATAGCTTTTTTCTTCACTAGAAGTTCTTTTTCTGTCATGATCTTTATGTCGATTATCAGACTCTTTATTCTTTGAGATATAGTCTTTTTGATCTCTTCTAGAATGACCAGAGTTTTCCCATGAATAGCCTGAATCACTTTGCGAATGTGAGCGATCTTTTCGTGAAAAATCGTTATGCTCTAAACCTCTTGATTTAGTTTCTTCTTGACTGTCATCTTCCTTCTCATTGCTATTGCTTGTTTGTTTGTCTTGGTCATCTTTTTTGTCTGAATCAGTACTTTTATTTAGTGAATCAGCAGAGAATGAACCTCCCATGGAGACATTGTGTTTTAGTAGATTACTGTAAAACATGGTCAAGTCAGATTTCTTGGTGACATCATTGGCAGCTGAAATGGTATCAAAGACACTGTTTAGGCATAATACACCATCATAATTATAGAAATAACCAGGCTGATAGACCATACACAATTACATCTACCTATATTATAAAGGGCAACAAGCACAATACACTTCGGACAAAGACAAAAAGAGGATAATATTTCTTATTAGCAGAGGATGCACAAAGTGCATCTTCGGTAAAATTATGAAGATATCATATTGCGTATGATCCTACCATCACGAGCCTCTTGTTCCTTAAGACGTTTCTCCTCTTCTTGTAGTTCCAGCATTCTCTTTCGATATCTGAAGTTCTACATCAAGGCTCTTCAAAATACTATAAACATTTTTTTGCGATGGAAATAATATTTGGTGAATGAAAGACTTTAGTGAAGATGATGAAGGACAAAAAGAAATAATCTGTGGCTCTCCTTGATGATGAGCCAAATTGGAGATTTCCGTCTAATACTCTACTGATTGTAAAGAACAAACAAATCTAAGCAGAAATCATTTGTCAATGAGCAGACTGACAAAAAAGTGCAAGTAAACTCCATTTGAGTATTAGCAGCAACTAGAGAAATTAACAATACAGGCATGAAGTGCTATGGTGTGTTTTGTAAAATATGAGTACAAAGTAACCTGTTTATTTTAATTAATAATGGATGATCAATGAGGGAGATAAATGAGTGCCATAAAATGTCCATGTGTCTACTAACTGAACAAACAGCTAGTTTTCAGCGAGAGACACACAGTTAATTTATTCCACTTGATAATTATGTTATTATATAGCTGAGGTAAAGATAAAGTGTAAAGATTTTGAGTTTTCAATATCAAAATGGCAAAGGAAGCTACAAATTAAAATGAAAAATATTAACAGAAAAACAATGAATAAAAAGATACGCAGATGTCACAAATTCTTCTTTATCTTGGAACTCTCCTCCTTCTTGTTCTCGTTCTTTCTGGATCTTTCTTTCCATACGTCGTTCTTCTTCCATTTTCCTTGCTTTGGCTGATTCTAGCAATCCTTTAATGTATTTTGGCTGGAATAAGATTTAAAAAACAAATCCATGAATTGAAGATACCAAATGGTTTCAAAAACCAGTAAAATACATACAGGCCTTTATATATTTAGGAACCAACCTTTTTGTCTTTCTCAGTTAATTTAGGGACTGCAGCTTTCTTCTTCTCAGTCATTTCATCATAGATATTGTCGTACTCATAAACACTTGGATCTTCTCTTAGTGCTTTCTCAATTTCTATTTGTGTCTAATAAAATAAAGATAGATAATTAAGCCAAATGAAACAAAAGTTCATATGAATCAGTTTCAAAACATGTGGATATGTTGTACAGTCAAGTAGAGTGATTGATCATACATATCATATTATAGAGGAGACTGCTTCTGTAAACTAACATTCCTTACACTGAATTTTGTTGGAACAACAGTACTCGTCTGGTAAATATAAGTTAATGTCTGAACTGAGTGAACAAGCAGGAACACTTGAATGCTACTTGATAGCCTTTGGGTCTCCTTTGGTGCAGCAGCACTTTATGTATTTGGGTGTGTTATTTCTTTGTACTTATTTTAGAGTGCACGCACTAAAAGTTTGCACCATAAATACCACTAAATAGTGCTATTTAATGCTAATTCTATTGTTTTGTTTTTAGCGCTATTTACTACTAAATAGTGACAACTGTTGCAAACATTTAGTGTTTGCACTCTAATACTCAGTGTTGAGTAAATAAACTATTTTCATGTACAACACAACACGACAGCTTGTAACAAACTCATCTTCAATTCTTTGCAAAGGGCACAATACTTCAGATATAAATATCTGAAGTATTGTGTCCTTTGCAAAGGTTTTGGTTTCTTAGCAGCTTGTAACATACATCAAGGAAGAGTTACATATTAACCTGTTTCATTTGCTGCTTCTTCTGTGATTCTTTCATGAGTGACACATTAACACTGCTTGTTGATACATCCTTGAAGAAATCAATAAATCATGATTCAATCAATATAAATAAACAAATGACTTGCTGATACATCCTTGACGAAATCAATAAATCATGATTCAATCAATATAAATAAACAAATGACTTAACATCGACTGCAACTATTTAGAGCTAAAACATACAAATATAAATGAAAAGTATGCTCTGTGATCCCTGATGGCTAACATATAACAATTAAATGCATATAATATAAATTACAATTTCTGAAAAACATACAGAACAATAGATCTGAAAAATGAAATTGGAAAAAAATTCAACATTCTACCAAAAATGAGCAACAAAATTAAGACCGAGCAGCAAAGGACTTTAGGAAGAGGTGGGGCAATCAATTAAGTTGAATAAACCCAACATTGGAAAAACATTTCAAAAGTAAACTTCCCTAGCATGCACATGTTGCCTGAAATAGGATACAAAATTTTGAACCTTTTTTTGTTATTACGCGTAATAGCGTAATAGGACACACAAAAAGCACAGTTTATCCTAGACACACTCCACGTAATAGCGTAATACCTAATAAACAACTGCAATATCGTAATAGCGTAATAGGACATAACAAAAAAAACATTTTGGGAATCACAAATTTTTTTCCTGTGAGAATATCCACGTAAAGCAAAATGTGTAATATTTTTATGTACCACAGGATCCCCACCTCAGAGTAAATCTGAATCAAACTTAGCTAAAAATCCCTGCCTCTGGTACCAAAACTCAATCACAATAATACAAACCTCTTCATCACTCGAGTCATTTCCAAACACAGAACTTTTCTTCACTAGTTTCTTTTCTGTGGCTTTCTTCTTGATTATCAAACCGTACCTAATTTTTGATAACATACCTTATTAATGAAATCAACTATTAGGACTAATTGATATCAATAAATAACAATATAAATTAATGTATTTGTGTTAGATAATCAATGACCAATCAATCAATGGGGAACATCAACATGACCTATTATTCATTGGCAATCAATAATTGCAGGGGCAGATTTAGGGGGGTGATAGGGGTGACTTTTCACCCTCGTTTTTGACCAGTAAAATCTACTTTTTTGATAAAATAATTTGTTTTCAGCATAGTTTATACATTCAACTTTTATGATTTCACTCGCCCCCCCCCCCCCCCTTCAAAATTCCTGGATCCATCACTGAATTGAACATCATCGATTGCCAACCCATCATCGATCACCAGTCTAGTGTTAGCCAAAGATTAATAAACTATGCTGATAAGATGCAATCTATAAATTTCACATAACATATTTCTCATGGCTTTCAAGACCAAAGCTGTGGCACGTACTGCCACAGAGATAAAATATAGTTTTTAATATGGTGTGATCCCTTGTTACTAAACTGTCGTAAGCTTACGAAATCTATCCTACTTTACCATATGTAAAGACATTTGTAATTTGGACACCGTAAAGAGATAATTTGGCAATTTGACCATGGATAAATCACTGCAAACACTTACGAATAAATAACTGGCTTAAATCAATATCAGTTAGTTAATTTTCATCATGGATAATGTTTTTCATCCACGTTTTCACTGACTTGTTTGTATGCCGTAGAAGAAACACACATACACAAACACACAAGATGTTGTCATCTGATGTCGAGACTATAATTTTATATTGTGTTATTTTCATAGATGCTTCATGCTTACCTCTTTGTCTCTGCCATGCTTGGTTTTTACAAGAATAACAAGTTTATTGTAGTATGAAACAAAAATCGAAACGTTTTTTTTTATAACAAACCTCATGAAGGGACAATCTTCATAATATTGCCGCCATTGCCGCCATTTTGAAAATTTAACGCAGAGAGAGTCTTGGGGACGAGGTTTGGAGACTGCAATATTAGATGGTCAGTGGTTGCCTCGCGAAGGTTTTTCTCCCTTTCATTTTTTGTGCTGTTTTTCCCTTCAAAGAGACAAAATCCCCAATTAATGTGCAAATTATCTTATTTTGTGAAAAATCCTGTCATAAATTTATCCATTTCTGTTGGTATCTGTAGCAATCAAACAGCCACTGAAAAAAAAGTAAAATGTTTTAATCGCGCGAATTCAGCACTGGAAATTTGTCATACATGTTGATTTTCTCCGCTTTTATCGTGTTTGATTGATTGATTGATTGAAACTTTATTAACGTGTCATGCCATCTAGCCTGGAAGATATCCATACTAATTCGGGGACACAACATAAAAGGAAAAAATTATAACAAAATATGTATATATATCTATATAAAATATGTACAATATATATCAGTATGAATAAAAGATATAAAAACTAGTAAAACTAAGATAAAACAAGTAATGAATATTCATAGATAGCCTTAAAAGAACTATATAAAATGAAATTAAAAAAAATAAATAAATAAATAAAAAAATAAAAAAACTATGGTATAATAATCTAACTACCCGGTGCACAAGGCGCATGTCTTGCAGCCATTGTTAAAATCAGTGTTGAGATCAAGTTTTCTTATGTGCCTTTTGAAGGCGTCAAGACTAGTGGCTTCTCTAATTTCGGCGGAGAGATTTCTCCATAATTTAGGACCTGAGTATCTTAATGAATGCTTGCCATATGTTACTGTGTTAAACCTAGTTATTGAAAAATCTTTTTGTCTTAAGTTATAATTTGACTTACAAGGGCTAAAAATCTCACAAATATTACTAGGGCATAGTCTATTTTTGACTTTATACATAAGTACACAAATGTCCTGTAAACGTCTGTTCATAAGAGTTTGTAATTTGCCTTTCTCTAACAGTTCTGGGTAACTAGATTGTTTATCTTTGTAAATGGCTCTGAGGGCTCTTTCTTGTACTCTTTCAAGCTTACGTGCGTCACTAGCTTTACAAAAGTGCCAGACAAGGTGGCAGTAAGTGAGATATGGTAGTATGGACGACTTATATAGTTGTAGTTTAGCATTAGTAGGGATCATGTTCCTGAGTCTCATGAGCACCCCCACTCTTTGACTAGCCTTGATACATATAGATCTAATGTGCTCGCTGAAGTTTAATTTTGAGTCTAATGTGACGCCTAGTAGTTTAAGAGTGTCCTCATTTTTGATGTTATGATTGTTTATAGAAATAACTGAATGTTTATTATCCTTTTCAGTAGTTGTAGTCCTGTACCCAATACTAAGTGTTTGATATTTCTTGAGGTTGCCAGCCAGTAAGTTAGATTCATACCACTTAGTAGCCATATCTGCACTGTCACTAAGAAGAGCTGTCAGCTCAGTTTGATTTTTTCCGATGTGATAAATTTGGTGATCGTCTGCGTACATAGATACATTAGTGGGTACAAACAGAGGAAGATCATTCTGGAAGAGGTTCCACAACAATGGTCCAAGGGCGGAGCCCTGAGGACATCCACGTTCAACTTGTTTGTACGAGCTGGTTTCACTGCCGATCTTTACTCGATTATGTCTGTCAGAAAGATAACTCTTTAGTAGTTGGAGTACCTTCTCGTGGAATCCATACGCTTTCAGTTTACTCAACAGTAGAGGAGGGTGGAGTGAGTCAAATGCCTTTGACATGTCTGTTGAGAGTATATTGATGACAAGTTTATCGTCTCTTGCTTTCTTCCAAGTTTCTGTCAGACTAACTAGTGTGGTTTCACAGCTGTGATATTTCCTATACGCGTTAGAGTTATTATACATATGTGCTTCAAAGCTGTTAGTGATTTGTGCTCCGATGAGCTTTTCCAGTATTTTACTTAAACATGGGAGGGTGGTGATGGGCCTATAGTTTTCCTTTGACAACTTGTTGTCTTTTTTATGTACTGGGGTCCAGTCTCCTCTCTTCCAGACGCTGGGCCAGATGCTGTTCTCTATGCATGTGTTAAAAAGGGTGGTGAGAGATTTAGATAACTCCACTGCTCCGATTTTAAGAACCTTGGGTGGTATACCGTCACTGCCAGTAGCCTTTCTGGTGTTCAATGACACGAGTGTGTCAATAACTTGTCCTTGCGTGATAGGTTTGATATCAATAGACTGCGCATCAGCGTTGTTTTTCTCTTTAATTCTTTGCACACTAGGATGATCCTTAAAATCTTCGATTTCTTTGGAGTTAGCCGCATCGCCCCCAATGCCGTCTGCTATCGTCGCAAAGTGATCAACTAGTAATTCCGCAACTTGTTTTTGGTCCTTAACTATGCAGTCATTTACTTTCAGGTGAATTTCCTCACAATTAGTGTTATTCTTTGTGTTTAGATAAGGCTTGAAAGTATTGTAGAAATTTCTTGGATTCTTTTTCAGATCCTCAGCTTTTTTATACCAGTAGTTTTTTAGAGCTAGCCTTCTTTGTTTTGTTGCTTCATTTCTAGCTTTACGTCGTAATTCCCAGTTTTCAACCGTTTTGTTTTTTAAATATTTGGCCGTAGCTTTACGTTTCGCTCTGATTGCGCTTTTCCATTGTGTTGACATATATGGTACGTCTTTGTCTCGTACTCGCATTGTTCTCACTGGTGCAACTTCTTCTAGAATGTCGTGCATTAACAAGTTCCATGTATGAATTTGATCATCAATTTCATCAAACAGTTGCCCTATGTGCCAAGGTGTCGTTGTTAAAATCTGCTTATAAGCTTCAGCATCAAAATTCTTATAGTTTCTGAAAGTAATGACTTTGGGTTTGTTAATAACACTTTGACAGTGTACTGTACTCTTCCTTGCAAGAAACTTTTCGCCCGTGATTTAAGTTTCACCTTGTAATAAGTAGAATGAAGCCTTGAAATATCAACATGAAGCATGCAAAGTGTGCTCGTAGTTCTAGTGGAAACATATTTCTGATACTGAAGTTGTAATAATCCAGATAGGCTTATAAAAACGAGTGCAAAACAGGAGCTAATCAAGGGACGTCTCACCGCCATTACTACCAACTTCATGTGGCGAGGTTTTTCATTGATACAATTTGTTATCTCTGTCTGTAACCGGAGTTCAGTTGGACAGCAATATCAATATTGTGCTTTGTGTATATTAACATAGTTTTACCTGAACTTGATAGAAGTTGCGATTTCTTGAATATTTTGATTACGTTTTTTTTGTAATAGACAGTGTATTAAAGCTGAAAGACATGCATTTAAATCATTTCCTTGTGGAAATGAGCGAACATACACCTATTTCAAAAAACGTCGGAGAGAGGCTGGGTGATAGCATAAAAGAAAGGAATCGCGGATGGAGAAATAAGCACCAATAAAAGCAATCACTCCGTGATGCGCTGCCCGCATAAAAAGTCTATTGGTGACAGATGGATAATGGTTTGTTCACTAATGGTTTGTTCACGGAAACGTTTGCTTATAATTTCTATCGGTCGTTGTTTCTCCTACTGATTTTCCTCCAGCAACGTTTTCTTAAATAAAAGATAAAAGAAATATTTTTTTATAAGGCTGGTGTAGAGTCAACCGAAGATCCTACACGAAGGTCCCATTTTTAACCCTAGAATGTCCGTCGAGCACCTCCACATGCATTTTTTTATAGACAACCTACGGCTGGACTGTGTGTACATCTGCGATAGAGCCCAAGCCAAATAAAATAATAATAATTATTAAAAAACTATCACTAAAACATCACCTATTTACGTTTATTATTTTTATTGTTTTTTACGGTTCCTGATCGTTACAACCCTATGTCAAATTGAAACTAAGTAAAATGGTACTCTTCAAAGATAACATCTTTATCGTCGATTAAAATTTATTTCAAAAGACGCGAGTGCGTGCAAAGTTTGTAGATATGATTAAGAAAAGTCCTGTCTTCAAAAAAACGATTGTTGTGTACATAGCGACATAGGACTAAAGACCTTTATTGGAGGCCGGTCTACATTCTGCCAGTATGACCTCACGCTTGCTTTACAAAATCTTAAAACTTGATAGATAATTTTGAATTTTTTGTGAATTTAAACATTTCAAATCAAAAACTTTTTGTGCAGAAAGACTGCCTTATGTAAGACAAAAATGCATTACAAATAAGGATCAGCGCACTATGGACCGTTGTCGGATGTCAAGCGCTCCCTATCACTAAGACCATTTCTAGTAGAACTGATACTAGAGCTGAAGTGATTCTGTTGTAATAGAACCTACCAAATGGCGTGATGAAGGTGGTCAAAATTAACTCGGCAGATTCTTTAGAGAAATGGATCTTAGTGAAATCGACGAACGATTCCGTTTTGTTTAGGTACGACGAATATTGGCGACTATAAGTGGCTCGCACCAGTGAGTGTTATCGTTAAACAAATTTGTACTAATGAAGAAAATCGTTCATTGAAGAACTTATTGCCTACGAAGAAAACTCGCATATTAAGAAAGCGTAACCATAAATATCTACTTTCACGAGTCACACCAGAATGTTATAAGAACTTTTTTTAAATAAAGTTGCTTGTCTTGTACATGTTTTTATGCCTTTTGTTATCCCACATGGATTATTCACAGCTCACAGCTCATCTACTGCACATGCTCAATCTACATCTTTCTTGAGCTGCACCCACATGGCTTATTGCCTTTACACGTTTTTCATTTGTTATCCCACATGGATTATTCATGGCTTTTGCATTATGCCTCCTTTATGATCGGCCAGCAGACAGTGACTTCCCACATAGGCCACTAGAAGCACTTTGAGTTTGGGTTTAGATAGGTGATGATTGGTTACTAGTTCTTTCTTCTTCTTTTAATAGTCTTTTTTTACATTATTTTTAGACCATGTCTACTATTTTGGGTGTTTTTTTGTTTGGCTCTGCTCTATGTTGTATAACGACTACAGCTGTTTAACACTTTTTCTTGTTGCTTTAACTGCTTTTTCAAGCGTCAACATCCCTCTGTGGTTCTAGAAGAGATGAGAATCTTGCAGACCAACGACTGTGCCAGCAACTGTGTATCAACAGCAATATAGATTAAGATATGAAAACTAGGAAAGCACTAGTGTGGGATGCGTCGGTGTTTCTATAGAAAGAGTTGTAAAATATATTTGTAATTTAGACAACGTAAAGGGATGGCGATGCAGACGTTTTGGACGCCAGTCCTTCGTCGGAGTAATATTATGTAGATCAGTTATAATGCATCAACAGGTTCTCCAGCTTCTTGATTTCTTGTGTTCAACTTTTCTGGTGTTACGATGTTTTACGAAGTATTTTTCCTCGACTTTGTCATACGTTTTAACATAAGGCGACGAGGATGTCTTCGCTTGCTTTCCAAGAAACGTGGAATTTCCTTCCTTTTGTAGGTCTGATACAACACATGTCGTTTTTGTAATATAATCAATATGTGGCTAGTTCATCAGCATGAAATGGTATTGCTGTAGGATTGCTATTGTGATTTTTCAGCTCCAACACTAAAATTCAATAGCTTTAGTTACAAAATATTCTTTTTAAACATTGATGCGGCCAATATGATCGATTTGTGTAGAAACGTCATGGAGCGAGAGTTTTCGTTGCTACGTGATGTCATACTGGCATGAGACATCTGACAGAAAACGACTTCGCATACAATGATTTAAGCCATCTCCTCCCTCCTAATGTTACTAATAAAATCGTTGTTAAATAAAAGGACAGTAATTTTGGAATTAATTTGAAACTGCTCATTGCTTAAGCTTTATAGATGAGCTATATACTTCACACGTAATTTGCAACTCTTCTTCATGTGCTTGAACCTTGAAGAGTTATAGATAAACTTTTTTCCGCAGTAGTCACATGTGAAGGCCAAATCCTTCGTATGGCTTCTTTGGTGTGCTTTTCTGTTTCCCATTTGGCTGAATGTTTTGTGGCAAACGTTGCATTCATAAGGCTTCTCTCCTGTGTGGGTATACATGTGGTGCTGTGATAATAACAAACAGAAAAGGTTAAAAAAGCCGCAATGAGGAATATAAACAGCACAATTCATTGATTAAATCTATTCGTCCTAAAACGGGAGTAAAATAATTTCACTTTTATCTGAAATGAAATAAAATAAAATTGTTTTTTAATGAAATATTCAAAGTTCAAAGAATTTGCGATTCCGGGAAGAGCATATGCTCTTCCAACTAAGTCATGTTCCTAAAATATTGCCGAGTTAGTCAATGGTTAAGCTGATCAATCCCACTGGTCCAGTTACTATCAATTATATGAACCAGTTTTAGAATACTGTTTCATATAAGCTAACAATTTTCATATACTTAATTTATTACTCCTGTATTACTCCGATCCAAAAATCCTCAAAAACGAATTAGATAATGAGCCACCAGGACAAAAAGGTATCTTCAGTTGCAATAAACCACTTTCCGTGTCTAAATAAAAATGTGAACGTGGTCCAGAACAGGAAAACACACCATATTCTCTACTCAAAGATCTCAGATGAACATTGCTATACGATTGCATTCTAAACACAAAAACAAGAAGCCAATTTCCAAAGGTTCACCTTTCAACAGCTTTCAGTCATTATCATACATTTACATTTTTATGTATTGTATTTTACGACTGGTTCAGGTAAATTCTAAAATTTGACTTTGTCTTTGTCTTTGAAAAGAAGGTTCACGGGCACCCTATGCCCTTCCCCCAAGACACACCACTGTTACCTTCAAATGTGACCCTTATTTTAGCAGCTTGAAACATATTGGACACTTTTTTGACTCAATCTTTCCATGCACGTCTTTATAAGTATGTTGGACCTCTTCTAAAGCTGGTATACCATAGTCCCATCCTAGATCGAGATTCTTTGCCATATGGTGAGTGGTAATAGCGCAGGACATCCAAGACGATCTGTAGTCAATAAACTGATCTTGGTTTCCAGGATTTACTGAAAAGTCATGGAAAATTAATTGGTGTTTTCCAGACTGCCTAGGTTTCTTGCCATGATCACTGATTCCCGCACTTATTTCTCGAGTTATTGTCTCGTTCTTTTTAGCGGGCCAAAGTGCACAGCCATTTGTCAAGCCGTTTACAACACCACTTTGGTTCGGTATGCATGGACCGTGGCTCATCATATATCCGTCCATTAGATAAGCATCAGGTACAACAACATATTGGGAGCTCTTATTTGTAGGGGTTCGTGTAGCGGTACTTGGTGCAGTTGCTGTTGACTTTAAAAGATGACATACAAATACATTGGGTGGTTTGTCTGAAACTTCTTTGGTAACTTCTTGTGGAGCTGGTTTTTCACTTGACAGTGGTTTCACAGGAGGACAGCCAGTAACACAAATAACGCTAGGCCTGAAAAGGAAAACCCAAAATACATTTTATATTTCGCATTAAGCACGATAACGTTATTAATTTTAAAATGAAAATTACGGGAAGAATCATATCTTATGTTGACAACGTTTCGGTGTCTCTGACACCATCATCAGGTCTAACTAAATATAATAAATACAAACTACAGATATTAAAAAAAAGATTAAAGTCTCTGGGGATTATTTAAATGAACAATTTTGCATTGATTGAGCCATTTTGAATATTTAGACACAGTTTGTGCTCTTTAATTAATATTGTTTAATGGTTTATCCCAGTTATCTATTCATGATCATGGAGGAGCATTCACCGCAAATTCAAATGATGCCGATGACTCACAACTTATTTTAGCAGTCAAGCTAAGCTAACTGAACAATGACTGCATAAACCATTACAGTGGTGTAAAAGCCATGGAAAGTTGCATTGCCAACATCAAAAAAGGGCTGAGTGTCATTAAAGAAAAGTGCAGTTACAGTTGACAAAACCTTTCCATGGCTGCTCCCAAATTAAGGAAAAATTTACCATGTGACATTTATAGGAACATGCACTGCATTGGACAAATTTAAAAATAAAAACATTTAAAAGAACATTTTTTCAGAAATGTTTAGTTATTCATTTATTTTTAACAGTTTATTGTATTAATCTTTTTTTGTTTATTAATGGCTGGTGCATTTGAACATCTGGTCATGCAAAATGCGCATGAGTATTAAATTATTACCCGACTGAGAAATTAAGCTAGCTAGTGGTTAAAAATTTTTTTTCCCGTCATGGGTAAGGTTTACATAATGTTGTTAGCAGCGTTTTCAAAAATCAGCTAGACCGTATTATTCCTTTTTTTTATTGCTGCACTAAAACATGAAAATTTGAATAAACCCACCGAAAAATGTTTCGATGCCTTTTCCAAGAAAACCGTTGTTTTTCAGCAACTCTTTCTGTCATAAGTGACTTTTTACATACCTGGACATCTCTAGAGTCTTCTTGGTTTTTAAGTCTGTTTTCACTCTTTCTTGATCACATTCGTACTTTCTTGACTTCATATTCAAGAAAACCAACAAAGTAAATTGTCATTTCATTAAAATTGAAATTGCAGTCTGGATATACATGTTTTGTTCATCTTTGATTCTTAAAATGTTCGATTTTTAACTGTTTTTATTTTTTCAATAAATATAAAAAATTAACAATAATTTCTAGACACTCCATCTGCAAATAGCATGAGTACTAATCTAGGCAGATGGAGTAATACTGTTATACTGTTTAGACTGTAACCATATAACTCCGATCGGAATAGGTATTCTTGTCGGAATTTTTGAAAATGACTCCTAAAAAGGTAGCCAAATTTTTTCCAGAAGGGCGTGTGTCGTCACAGGTGGGTTCCCTGTGGTGAAATCTAGCGAGGCTACTAAGTTTGAACGTCGTTTTAACGTTGTTTGTGGGAATGTAAAGCTCACTGTCTTGTTATCTACTTCATTTTACTGTAATTTTTTGGAATTTGCAGCGACCGAATATTTGAATAAAGATAAATTCACGACAAGAGTGATTAGATCGAAACTGTAATCCATTGCAGTTGGGGCCTCAATGGCAGCCACAGCGTGGCAATACATGATTTTTTCCCCTAAAAGGTACCAACTTAATAACTGAAATCATCCAAACGTGTCATGTTAATCAAACCACCAACTTATCATACATCCACGACCAACTGGATGGGACCGTCGTAAAACCTTAACCTTTTAGAATGCTGATATCCGTGATGAAGAGACCTCAAAACTCAAAAGACCAAATCTCCGACTTTGTACGACGAGCATCCCCGCCCTCTGATATACAGTTAAAACTTGAAAATGTCATTTAATTAACTCGTTTGTTTGCTTTATATTTCCTTTTCCGAATCCAGTATAAAACCAGACCCTAGGAATCAGAGAAGGGTCTGGATTCTAGAATGGTCCGACTCGAGTTTAACGGACAGAAATACATATCAAGCTTTTCCCTTGAGAATGTTGTTGTTTTCTATCAAGCACGACGTATTCCCTTATAAGGATTGTGCCTACCATATTTGGGCATTGGAGTAATTCAGCAATGCAAAAAAGCGATTTTTCTCGTAAAATTCTTATAATTTTTAATTTTTTTTGAGTGATAGCATACACAACAAGTATGACATTTTGATTTCTGGCCAAAATGGGACTGTTAAACCTAAAACAGGACCGCTATGTATGTTACCACAGGAAGCCCAAAATCGACAACAAAAATTTGATATACAGGCGTCAAAAATAAGCTAAGCCTAAAAAGGTACTATAGCGGGCTATTAATTATGAAAACAAATCATTTCAAGCATAATACATAATTGAAAATGGACCGAAATATTTATCTGTACTGGACTCGGCTTCGCATTTTCACTGTGTGTAGAAAAAAATATATCATTTTGTGGCATTAGACATTATTGTATTAAATATAATATTTTTTACAAATGAAAATAGAGCTTAAAGTTATGAAAATATATATTATAATAATATACATAAAATATTTTTTTGTGAAAAGAAAAATATATATATACATTATGTAAATACCAATTGCTAGCACGGAAAGCTATCCAAAGACAGATTGCTGATCACGATGGTTTACGTTTCTGAAGTTTTGTACATCAAATACTAAAAAACACAAAAACAATTTTTATGATGTTCTTAATAAAATAGAAAAAAGAAGCTATTTCTTCCCTCTGAAAGAGTCATCGCCTAAAAGCTTGAAAGTTTCTTGCTGTAACAACGACGGTTTTAATATAATTTGATAGTACATCTTTTAAAATCGTTAACGTGCAACCGGAACTTTTCTGATCGAAATGCTCGCGGATACTGACGTTGTTGGAGAGGCAAAATATTGAACTCACAAACCGTCTCTCCTTTTTTTGATTAAGTCTTCATTGCAGTGTATAATAAGGTAAAAAATGTTCAAATGCTAGAATTTATGAACAAGCAAAAGTCAATGGGACAGTTAATCGAAATTTCGAATGAACTGATAGAAATCTAAATTCGATCCCTTTTAATTTCAACATACCTCTGGAAACGTTTTCTCGATTTGGAGCTACCTCTGCTATCCTTCGTATCTAGCTAGCTTGTGATCGAGTACTTTCGTTCAAATGAACTATTTTGCATTCTTAATTAGTACTTAATGACATTGACATGGTACATACGTAATTAATTTCATGACAGAACTAATTTTCACAACAGCTTCTTTCGTCATCTCGCCTCTCCCCAAGAGCCGCTAAGCATGGCAAGAGCCCTAGATATTGTAATTATTGTGTATTTAACGAGAAGAGAGGAAAGACCTTTTGCTGATTGCACGTTCATTGAAAGACGAAATTCAAAAGTATATCAAAATCAGCGCGAACGTTCGGTCAATTTATTTGTGAATCAATCGCGTTCTATAGTATGAATTTCAGTACTTGTGCTCCTTCACATTAGACATTGTTCACGAAAATGAAATAATTTATGAAAACAAACGAGATCGAGAGAGCAATGAAAATACTGCAAGCCTTGGTTTTCTGAAATGTCTAAAAATCCACCATATAGTTTTCATACATTTTATGAAGTAATATATATTCAGGGCGTGGGTACGGCCCTGGAATTCGTCAGAGTTTTCCAAGTCTTCACATTTGAAGCTCAAGCTCTCTTCATTTCTAGCTAAACTGATAAATTTTATTTGAATTGAAATTATAAAATAATTTGGATAGTACGCCCGCGCTACGATTGGTCGAAAACCATGTTTGATGAGAGTATCAAAACACGCTGTCGTCATTTTTACTTTAAATTCGCTTTTTTTTTTGTCTTTTCGCTTCGTGGTTTCCTACGCATCCGACAAAAAAAAGAAGAGCATCTAGAAAATAGTAAAGCATCCAGAAAAAAAAGTAGAGCATCCAACAAAAAAGTAGAGCATCCTACAAAAAAAAGTAGAACATCAAACAAAAAAAGTAGAGCATCCAACAAAAGAAGTAGAACATCAAAAAAAAGTAGAGCATCCAACATAAAAAGTAGAGCATCCAACAAAAAAAGTAGAGCATCCAACAAAAAGAGTAGAACATCTAACAAAAAAGTAGAACATCCAACGGCAAAAAAAGTAGAGCATCCCACAAAAGAAGTAGAACATCCAACAAAAAAAGTAGAACATCCAACAAAAAAGTAGAGCATCCAACAAAAGAAGTAGAACATCCAACAAAAAAAGTAGAACATCGTATCCAACAAAAGAAGTAGAACATCCAACAAAAAAGTAAAGCATCCAGAAAAAAGTAGCCGAGCATCCAACAAAAAAGTAGAGCATCCAACGTTATGATGAAATCATAATGAAACTGTTTATTATCTTCATCACATTAATGATAAACATCAATTATAATAAACTATGTAACTATATAATATGTGCAGCTTCAGTGTGTTTAAAACAAGAAAACTGAAAACTTGATATATGCAAATGACATTGCGATTCTCTCTCATACAACGATGTTCAATTGCACTATCCGTTTCAATGTATTACTGTAACATACTTTCAACGAGTTATGAATATAAGTTGGACAAATTATATGAAATGTTTTTAAAAGTATTCAGTTCAATTTGTTAAAACTTGCATCCGCAACTGAAGTACCTTGGAATTTGACGTTCAAAGAATCCAAACCATTGCCGAAAACTTTGTCTATCTTCTTTCTACTTTGTCAGGCTTCTTTCATTTAGAGCCATATGCTTAACTTGTGTTAGATTCATTTTGAAGATTGCTCTGATCTCGGCAAGAGTGTCGAATCAGCTCGTTTTTCCCCTCAGAACGATAACTAAACAACATCGCTAAACTTCGCCATGATATTCCAATAAACGTGTTTGTTGTTGTTCAAACAAACTTATTTGTATAATTATTTATAACAGTTTAACTAGAAGTAATGTTCATTGAATAAATAGCTGTTCATGAAGACAAACCCCAACTGCTGCATTTTGGTTTCAGTTTAAATAAAGTCATCAATTGCGTCCAGCGGTTTCCCGCCGTAACGTATATACGGTATGTATAGCAGCACCAGCATATCAGATGAAATCAGGCTCTAACCATACGTATTACTCGTGGAATCGAGTTACAAAAAAAACAATATATGTTACGTCATAATCATTGAGGACCAATAAGCGTTAAGGGCGCATTCCTTTACTTCTCTATAAAACGAAAACAACAAACTAGCCGAAAAACATTTTCATGTTCACCTTTGAATTCCAAGCATCGCCAAAGGCTCGTTCATGATAATAATAATAATAAATATCTTTATTGGGTTACAGATAAAGCTATTGCTTTTTTCCAATCTGGCCGCTAATGCAGGTAACGAATTAAGTTTTTTTCACATAGTACCAACTTTTCTTGGGCATCAGATTTCAAAAACAGTTATGCTACTAAATTCAGCCGAATTACCGATGTTCACATTTAAAGGTAAGGAGAAGAAATGCAAAAAAGTCAGTACGTGTCAGGAATGGCTAAGTATTTTCAAATTTATATGATTGTCCTATATATATATAGAGAGAGAAGTAGAATAAAGTAAATCAAGGCCGCACAACTTGCAACTATAGAAGCGCTGTTTATTCAGACGTTTCAGCAAACTGAATGTTTTGCACGCGCCACTTGTAAAAAGACATTCTACTTAATATATATTCTATAAGGTAATTCGTTAACACTTCTCCGGAGTTTGGAATGGCCAAAAATGAAATGTGAAATGTTAGAAATACTGATAAGCAAGAAGAAAAGCAAACGAAATTTAAAGTCGGTGTTTTCCTGCCTCTCATGCAGTATCGTCAGTTGTTTTTGTACATTTTCAACTAAATTAACAAATCTTGTTTCATGCCGTCATTTCCCAAAAAAGAAATAATTTCCCGCACAACCTTTCGGTAGTATTGCATTTTACATTCCGGAGAAGTGTTAACGAATTACCTTATAGAAACTAGTCGATGAAAGAAAAAAGAATTGACCTTAAAGATAACATATATATATAGGGATTTAATATTTCCGTCGCTTTTCGCAATATACCGTTTATGGAAACATATTGGAGCAACATACTGCTTTCGAGTACCTTGTAATTGACTGAACGTTTCTTCGATATCAGAGGGCTTTTACAAAATAAAAATAATTAGATTCAAGTTCTTCTTTTTTATTTAGTTCATAACGATTTTTGTTGTCCTTTAGAAGAAGAAGTAAATAATACTTTTCCATGCTGGGAAACAGACAGCGATCAAGATCAGGTTGAATTTAAATTAGTAACCGGACCTCACAACAACACTTCAAGGTGTGAGTATGAAGTCATTTGATGACGTAATAAAGTTGTTTTCTGAAAAACAACCTTAATTGGAATAACAACTTGATCCAGGGGGGGGGGGGGGGGGGGGAGGGAACTCCGATGGTAAGCGATCGTGGATGCTCGTCGTATCTTTTGGGGGTAAAAATCAACGATTTGGTATCTTTTAGGGTTTAAAATACAAAAGTATACCAAATTCTCACTTTTTGGTACGTATCTTTTAGGGGTTGAATAGCACTGAAATTCCTGATTTTAGTATCTTTTAGAGATGAAAAATTTGCGAAACCACGACCTTTTGAAAAACGTCGGGTATCTTTTAGGGGTAAATTCCGACGAGCATCCCCGATCGTTTATCCCCGGAGTCCCTCCCCCCGGGAACTTGATGCGCCAAACCTCAGACCCTGAAATACCTCGGCTGAACGAGTTTCTCTAGGTTCATACTACACGCATACCTTTTTTAAATGACAACTTCTGTCTACATATACCTATTGCAAAAAACCTTGTCTAGGAAAATAAGGGAATACCGGTTTCCAGATGTAGATTTCACGACCGAAAGGTACTGTGGGCTTCCAATAATGTTAAGAAATAAGCAGTAATGTTATTAAAATCTGCATCATTTCCTCAAGTTGAAGATCTTGGGTGGTCGATGAAATAGTATATGTGTATCTTCTGTAGTTATTCATTAAAAAAAACTTTACCCATAGTTCTTTTCAGTCGTGTAATGGACATCCGGGAGCGTCATTCTCACCGAGAGTGTTTTTTTAAATAGGTATATAAACACTCAACTCTCCTTGCCGGGGCAAAACATAATTTGTAAATGTATATTATATTTTCGGCATAAAAAATAATATCATTTTAAATAAAAACAAAAAGGAATAGAGAAATAGTGAAAAACAGCTAGCTAGAATGACTTTCAAAAGGAATAAAAGAATTCTGGTCTTGGCTAAGCGAGACATCCTTTTTATGTTGTGAAAGTCATTAAAAGATGATGGTTAATTTGTTATATATGATGTGTGCTTTTGCTTTGCTGCTGCAATAAGTATGTTTTTGCGTTTGTGAGTTTGTGAAAGTCATTAAAAGATGATGGTTAATTTGTTATATATGATGTGTGCTTTTGCTTTGCTGCTGCAATACGTATGTTTTTGCCTTTGTGAGTTTGTGAGGGTTCCTTCAATTTTTTTAAATTTCACGAGGTATTTGAAAATCTCTTGACCACGTAAACAGAAAAATTAAGAGCTGTTCTTATGATATCTTCATACCCCCCTCCCCTTGGCATAATAAATGCACTTCCCCTAAGGGTGAATAAGTTTTATACTCCAGCCTCGAGATTTCTTGTTGTTTTAAGCCCTGTTATGTACGGCAACGAGTTTCCAGGGATAAAGAATGTGTGTAATCTTTCGTTTTTGATAATTAACCCAACGTCATTTACAATCAGTCATCTAACTCAACGACTGGGAATACACATATATCAAATAACTGTAGGTCGACCGTCGCTTTATTGGCATTTGACTGTTGTTGTATTTCTTATTTCTAAGATCACTGCACTGCAGACCATCTGAGAACAATCTCCCTAACTTCGAAAATCGCCAATTCAAATGGGATGGACAAAATTTATTCCATCACGTACAGCACAGTACAATTTAAAAAAAATAATTAGTATCTCTTTTTTTAGGCCAAGCGTTATCAGGGTTACTGGGTGTCCTCATATAAAACTATCGACAAGTGAAGAAATGACTTCTCAAATAAACGTCCCCTCCAATGCATATCACTCTGCAACAGCAACTACAGAAGGAACTAAAGAGGAAACAGCCGCTCCACAAAAGTTCGATTTTTCACTTTTGCAGCAGAAATTATGTGCTTCAAATATCACTACGCCTCCCTTGTCTTCTGAAGGACCTGTGAGAGAAAACACGTGCCATCCTAGTCTAATAAAGTGGCCTTGGAGAGTTGAACCACATGTAAGAAAAGTGGGAGCAAAGCCCTTATTGATGACCGGTCAAAATAACGGTCCATGCATGTCGAACCAAGGTGGTGATGTAAAGAGTTTGACATTTGGCTGTGAAGGACCTTGGCTTCCAATTTCTACACGTCACAAGAACAAGACCGCAGATCATGAAATAAGATCTATAAACTGTGATCACGGCAAGAGACTCTGGAATGGAAAAGACGAACCAATTTACAATACCTCTTCAGTAACTGATCCAGGAAAAGAAGCTCAAAATATTAATGACAGTTCGCATTGGTTACCGAGAACAGATATGTCTTGTGCGATGTTCAGTCACCATATGACACAAAATCTCAACATAACCGATAAGCATGACCCAAAGTATAACTTATCAAACTATAATGTGCCTCTACAAAAAGTACAACAAAAAAGTAAAAACGTCTATGAAAGGAAAGAGCTGCACCAGTGCCAAATATGTCTCAAGCAGCTAAAAAAGTTGTCTTATTTGAAGGTACGACACTGGGGAGTAACTTGTGTTGCAGTCGAAACACCTCAAGCGTACCACCAATTAAAAGTTCATTGTTGATTTCATTTTATTATTATTATTATTATTAAATATTATTCTTTGAATCTTGATTTGATTGTTCGATTTGAATATTCAATTTTGAAATTGACCAGTCCAATGCATTCGAAACAGCGAGTCGGCGTTTGAGACAGAAAAATCTCAACTGAACTGGAAGATTGGCTGTCTAGAAACTTTCTTGACAAACGAAAGACGTTCTTTTGCTTATTAAGGATTTTTCTTTTAAATGCGTTATTTTGAATTTTGTAGACTTGTTTCCAAATATGATTACTGGAATTGAATAATCAATTCAATATTTCGTTAATAAAACCAATAATGAACTTTTGGTGGGTACGCTTGAGGTGTTTTTACCGTGTAATCACGTAATCTGTACTTGTTCCGTCCATATTTAGGGAAATTAATTCCCAGAACGTACGTGTTTAGAGTAAGGGATGGACCATTAGATATTTGAGGGGGGGGGGGGGGGTGGGCAAATACCAAAAAAAATATCGAGCAAAGCCTTAAACAGAGAAACAAATATCGTGCACGGGAGATGTGCCAATAAAAAATATCGTTCAGGGAGGAAGAAAATATCCTGCACAACCATCACATGGGAAAAAATATCCCTGCCCCCCTCAAATATCTAATGGTCCGTCCCTAAGTCAAGTTGTTTTAATCAAAATGGTAGACGGGCCGTTGGAAGGATAAATCTTCTATATTGTATACGTGTTTCGTGGTTTGTGATACGTGGTTTGTGCCACGGCCACCGCTGTGCTGGGTTGTTCAAAACTCGATTAGCTCTAATCCTGAGTTAAATCTTAAGAAAACCTTTAGAGTTAACTAATTGAGCTTCGAACAACCGGGCCCAGGGATATACTTATTCCATCAGCTTACTAGTCTAATCCTCCTGGCCTGGAAAAGTTTTCAGTTCACAATTAATCAAACTACGTTAACAAACCGAGTAGAAATTTTTCAAAGTAAATAATTAGCCTTGGTTTTTGACAGTAAATCATGGTTATATGTAGATCTTTTAAAGTAGGAGGGTAACCATCATCGGCTAACTAGTTTATCTACTAGTAAACAAGACTTGATCATTGAGGACTCGCCCTCTAACGAAATTGAATGAGCAGCCACTGTCAAGTTCCTGAACGACATTTACACTTTTTTGCGGCGTCCTCTTTGATTTAGAAAATGTAATTTTTGTCTTTCAAATTATTTTGTTTATTTGCCATTTTAGGGCGTTTTTAGAATGAAATCTTTTCTGTTTGTTATTTTTTAACAGCACCACATGTATACCCACACAGGAGAGAAGCCTTATGAATGCAACGTTTGCCACAAAACATTCAGCCAAATGGGAAACAAAAACGCACACCAAAGAAGCCATACGAAGGATTTGGCTTTCCCTTGTGACTACTGCGGAAAGAAGTTTACGTATAAATCGTCAAAACACAAGCACATCCGGATGAGCTGTCCCAGACTTCAAAAGTATGATAAATGTTCAGCTAGTCAGTAAGCTTCCGTAGTCAGTATAAAATCGATGTAGAAGTCGACATAAATCCTGATTAGAATTCAATATAATTTTTATTCCGCCATACCGATTATGTAAGAACAGAATCAGTTCATTTTTGTCAAGATAATCCAAATGAATTGTAGAAGGCTTTTTCCATATTTTTGAGGTGTGCTTGAGGAGAGTTAGCATCTTGAATAATGCTCGCATTGTGTTCACCGGTTATTTGAGAAAAATCAGAATTTGGTTTAACAATCGTTCTTTGAACTATTCCAGCTCCCTTCTAAATCTTCTGGCTTTTAAAAAAATGTTTTGCCGAAGCTGGTAACGGATATCAGGTTTTATTATTACGCGTTGTCGTTTTAAGACTTCCAGCCAAAAAATTGACTTCTTCTTGTTTTTGCCATCGGACGACAATCATTAAGGACGTTCGCGGGCATTGCTCATGCGCATCATTTGTGCGCTCTAATAAAAGCTTCGAAAAAATGACGTGGGTGCGCCCTATTTATTTGCTAGTTTTTTGTCGATTTTAACCAAGTTGCGAGCAAAATATCTCGAAAACGAATTCCGGTACTCCCATTACCGCCCAGACATTGATTGGCCGTTATTCCAATTCGCCGATATCAATACTCACGGTTTTCCTGGGCTCTAAACTCAATCGCAAAGCATGCATGCATTGTTTGGGCTGGACAGTGTCAAGATGGCGTCAAAAGAAACTACGGAGCTACGAATAAAATACTTTCGAAAATAGCGAATTTTTGACTGAAAATGACATCCCATGTACCTTTCTTTTAGTGGATGATATAGAACGATGTAGTGACATCTAGTTGGAGTAACAGTGGCCGTAATTATGGTCACTATATGGACGTTTATGCCGGCTCCCCGATCGATCGATTATAAAGCGCAGCCTGTTCGGTTCCATTAAATTTCGCTCCTCTGCACGTCAAACAACGCTTCAACTGAATGGCACTACATCTTTCTATATCTCTCTTTGATAGAGAACTACATGGAATGTCTTTTTTATTCAAAAATTCGCTATCTTCGAAAGTATTTGATTTGCAGCTCGGTAGTTGTTTTTGACGCCATCTTAACTCTGTCCAGTCAAACAATCCATGCATGCTTTGCGGTTGAGTTTCGAACCCTTGACCATTTTTTATTAACAAGGTTTCCTTGCTCGTGTAGATGATGAACAAGTTTTCCTTGACAAGTTTAGGTTATGCCCGCGATGCCTTGCAATCAGTGGAGGGCTAACATAATTTCAGTCTCTTGATGAGCAAACAAAACAAAATGGCGTATATGCAAGTGAAAAATAGAGATGCTGCATGTGGACTAGGGGCGCTTTTGCTTATGCACGATTGCGAATTTCGGAAGCGCAGATGGTGGGTCCGTCCTTGGGTGCCAGATGATCCGTACTCCCTTTTTTTATACTGCGGTTGCGATATGATTCATGTTTCGTATTCTGGCCATGGATTGGAGTAAATCCAACAAAATATAAACAGATTTATCGCTCCAGATTAATTTTGCTTTAGCCGCCATTTTGTTTTGATTTGGAAACTGATCGTGCGAATAAACTGGAAACTAATCACATTAATATTCCTTGCCACATTTTCCTTGTTGTCCGTCTACACGAACAAATTTTATCCTTGACAATTTTTCCTTGTCAAGGAAAAGCCAGCACGCCCGCTTTTCCTTGTCAAGGAAAAATTGTCCATTTTACTCCATCTACACGAGCAATTTTTGTCAAGGAAAAATTGTCAAGGAAAAATTGTCAAGGAAAAATTGCTATGTAAACGCCGCTTTATTGTAGTTTTGGTTGGCACATTAGCATAACAATTTGTTTGTTTATAAACATAAAGTATCGTTATTATTATGTTCTACATTATATTTCGAAACAAAGAAAGTCTGACGATTGAGTTTTAAATAAGATCGATTTTACGTAACAAATCGAGCTCTCAAAGAGTTAATAACAACCTCGGCTTTATGACTACAACGCGCGGATTTAAAAGTTTAAAATTATCACGAATTTCATCTTTTAAGCTTCAATGTATATTCAAAACATCAAGGGACAGTTCCATTTGATATCTAGATTGTTTTTTACGTTAGTAGTTTAATGAATGAGGCATTCTTCTTCTTGAACAGTATCGGGTTTCAAATAGTGCGCACGAATTTCTAAATAATGCACCCGTCTGACTTGTCAGTGATCTTATGAAAAAACGGATCCCTTACACTCCATTTTTTATTCGTTATTTTGAACGCCAACATGATGCAGTTTGCTCATGTGAAGTTTTAAAAAAATCAAACGATCAGTTCTCTAAGTGTACTAAGTGTAGATTTTGTTCATTAAACCAAGAAGACCGCCTCAGGGACGGACCATTAGATATTTGATGTGGGGGTGGGGATTGAGCAATTTTTTTGTGCAGGATATTTTTCCCATGTGATGGTTATGCAGGATATTTTCTTCCTCCCTGCTCGATATTTTTTATTTGCACATCTGCCGTGCTCGATATTTTTTTGGTATTTGCCTAACCCGGTCTAATCGTCCGTCCCTAATTATGCATTGTTTGAATTGTATTCGACGCATGTGAAATTCGACGAAACTGGGTCTGAAAGTTCAAATGTCAAGGCACCGAACACAATACAAGGGAGAACAACATATTTACGCCATAAACATAAACAATAAACATAACATAAACAATGACAAGAGAGTATGAGATAAGAGAGCTTATCGTCGTGCTATTTTTAGAAACTTGTTAACAATTTATGCACTTTTGTCTCGAGATGCTTTCACGATGTGACCGCGCCTCCTGCAATCTGGGCAATCACGTTCCGTTCCCGAAATAACTTCATTTAAAAAATAGAATGAAAAGATTCCCTGATGAGTGTAAAGCCCAACACAGGGGATAAGCTCTCTTATCTCATACTCTCTTGACAATCACTAGTCCCCTACAGTACCTGTTTTTATTCCCGCACAACTCGAAGGGGGATTTGAATTCAAGCTTCCATTTTGCTGAAAGAAAAAAAAGTACTCAAATTGTAGAAATATCTAAGATATTATGACTTATAGCTGTATATAGATTCTAAAACGCCAAAAAGCCTGTACAGAATTCGAACTCCATTGAAATGCTCGGGATTTACGATTTTCTTCTGTAGAAATGAATGTTCAATCTTTGTTTTAAGACAACTTCATGTTGGGTATTCTCATCTAAAATGCATAAATTATTTTATCCTTAGAAATCTCGAAATGAGTCTTGTTTATCTGCGTAACTATTTTCGTCTGTACAAATGATTCGTCCGTACCAGTGAATAGTGCCATGTGTTATCTTAGACTTAGTCTTTTTGATCATAGATCATAGTTAGCAGAGTATGATTTAAAATTACGTTACCCTTACGTTTTTGTTGTAATTTCTTGTGCATTTATACCCAATAAATGGATGCTTCTTAAAAATAACTCTGTCTACGTTTCAGTTATTAACAAAATCCTATGCCAGACATATTTGAAAAGAAATAAACAATAACTTTCTAGACGACAAAGACAAGAAAGTATATAAAACACCTTGGGCTGCGTTCACAAAGTATGAATAGCACTATCCATAACATAAATCCTTACCTATAGCAAACATCCAGGAAAAATCTCAATTTCTCAAAAGAAAATAAAAACTGTGGGTGTGACTTTCCAGTACTCGGGTTACCTGTGTAGTGAATGTCCCACGAGCCTCTGCGATGTCAGAAGCAATTTCAAGATGGCGGCGTTCATGCGAGGAAAAGAAGAACCAAGACAAACTTAAGTTTTTATGCTATTGCGTTCGTTAAGAGGGAAAAGTGTTAAACTAATTTAATCATGAAGCGTTCTCAGCCTGAGCCATCTACATCGGAGCCTCCTAAAAAGCAGCCAATGACGAAAATCTTTGAAACCGTAAATATAGGTCCTGTTTCAAACGAGGTAAAAATTATTCTCTTCAACTAAATCGTAATCTCATTCAACTAAATAAAGTAGATTTTCTAAGAAATTCAGTAAAAATGAAATCTTATCAATTTTAGGAGGAAATGAGTACAAAAGTGCTTATTTTCCAAAACAAAAAGTTGACAGAAAGACTTGAAATACTGAAGCAAGACGAAGAGCGGTTGAGAGAAAGACTCGATGATGTCAAAAAGAAAAGAGACTCTGATTTTGAAATACTATCAATCATAAACCGCCACTGGACACAGCTAGATGAAGAAGTGTCTATAATGCAGCAGAGTTACGTAGATGGTGGCGTTGAAGGTGAATTTGGAGACCAAAGTGATACTGCTCTTTCCTACCTTGAGCACCTCTCACAACTTGGACCAGAACAAATGAAACAAGAAGTAGCTAAAAGAGTGGCCAACTCTAAACAATTTATACAGAAACTGTTATCGTACATGGAGAAAGCTAGATGTTTCCCCCCAAGACAAATCAAAAGAGTAACTAGCAAATCTTTACAGACAATTGCTGATTTAGATGTTGGAGCAGGTCAAATGGAAACTGATGAGTCTAAAGATGATACATCTGATGTAGTTAAAGGTTTGTGGCAGAATGCGTTTTTTACAAATGTTTCTTTCTGATTGTTGTTGTGATAGTGTGAATTGAAGAATAACACAAAACGGATGATTTTCCTGGTTAAGGGTGTTTTTCTGGGTCAGGTGGCATGAACCCTAAATAACGTTATCTGCTAGATAGCTATTTTTAACGTTGTCCAGGCTTTGTGCAGCTGGCCGCTAATCTATAAATTACACAGTAACAGAAGGTCACTAAAGGACTATTGTTATTTAATTATTATTTAATTATGGGAGAAATGTAAAATAAATTGTCTATGACCTGTCATTGTAATTCTTCTTCTGCTCTAGACAGCACTAGTGTACTAACAATAGGACATACAAGTCCCCTATGAGGACAGTACACCATGGACCTCCATCTTAATGTCCTTATCTGAGTAGATGCAAAATTCTAATCATTTGCGGATGTAATTACAAAGGCAGCAATTTCTCCTCAAGACCCTGAGTGTTGGTCAGGCCATGGAGTACAATCCAGTGCCCTCCCACATTATAGCAGGCATCAACAGACTGAGTTAACCAGGGTGTGGTTATTTATATATTATATATTTTTCAGAGCCTTCAGAGGGACCAAGTGGAGAAACAATAGAAACTGAAATCAAACCAAGCTCTGTACCTGATCAACCAATGGCAACAGAAAGAGATACTGAAGTAGAAGAATTAAAAGCAGAAAACAGAAGACTAAGAGAACTAATGACAGCATTACAGCAAAAACAAGAAACTACTTCACTAGAGGTAATAATTGTTATCATAAGGAATTGATAAACATAGGATATAGTAGCGCTATTGACGAACCACTAACGTCTGATACATCAGTATCACCATTATACGGTATATAATTTACCAATATATTTTACAGCTGTTAGAACTATAGAAACACCGACGCAGCCCACCCTAGTACGTTACTAGTTTTTGTCTTTTTGATGGTGGTGATTAGAATTATTTGCTTATTTTCTAACATTATTCGTATGAACAGGAAGTGATGTCACAATGATTTAGTAGAATCATTAGTTTGTGAAGACTGTGATACATCCTTGGTTCTTATCAAAGTAATGTTGAAATTTTTATTTTAGTTTTCAGAAATCAGAGATAAATATGCTCTAAAACAACGGGAAATATCAGAACTAAACACTCAACTTCAAGATTCAGAGTATGATTTACAAAAGGCCAATCACAGGGTTGAAAACCTGGTGAAAAGATTACGTGAACTTGAAGATATGAAGAAGAAGATAAGGGAAGGTGAAATACCAACCAAGAAAGAAAAGACTTCTGAAGGGCAGGTAAAGTCTCCTTTGAAGTGTTTAGATTTCTGTGTCATTGAAGGAGTTTAAAAAAGGATCAATGACAAAGGACCATGTGATCGCTTGGATATGCCAGTGCCTTATCTAATGTCTCAATATGATGTAGTGTTTATTTCAGCATTAGTGATAAAAGTGTTTCACAACCTGAGGTTCAGCTCAGTCTTTAGAGATTTCGTTCATTTATTCACTTACTCACTTACTCATTTATTCAATTACTCACTTACTCATTGATTCATTCATCCACCAATCCATCTATTCATTCATTCATTTAGGAATAGGAATAATGTTACAGTAGCTCTTTTCCAATCACTAAGGCATGTTTGTTATGACCAAGGAAGGTTCCATGATTCCGTTATTACCAGAGCCAGAGAGATGTCCAGCATTTTCTGTGCATATTCAATATGATATTAGGTTGACTACACAGTGTAGGTTTTTGAAGCACTTTCACCATGGGAAAATGTTAAATATGCAAGCATGTTGCACATTACAAATACCAACAAGTACATTTACTGTTGAGACTGCTATAAAGAATATTTTTAACCATTGCTTTGCGTGGTATTCAGGAAGATGACGATGAAGAAAAGAATTCAGAATTCATAGAAGTAAAAGAATTAGCTACCAATCGTTTAGAGGAACTTGAGAAGCTGAAAGAACAATGTGTTGCGGCACAGCAGGAAGTAGAAAAGTTAAAACTAGAGGTAATGTGTAGAATCACGTTCAAAACTTGTGTACATGTTTATTGTATATTATATACCATCATTTCAGTTTTTCAAAATGGCGTGGCTTCTAGTCTTAAATATTTGACAATATTTAGTTATGTGCTTGAAGTATTTTATTAGTCCAAGCTTTTGGGTTTCAAACTCATCCTCTGTGATAAACTTACTTATAAGCATTCAGATCTCGAGATCATAACAAACCAGTTGGGCAGGCCAAAATACATGTATGTTGAAAGCTTGGATGAATAAAGTACTTACCTACCTGGACATAACTAAATGTCGTCTTACGTTGAATAATGTCTCCCACATACAAAGAGACGCTTCAGCTAGTCTTAAATAGTCAAACATTTCCAATAGATATTTGAACATTCCTCACCATAATCACATGGAAAATGTTTAAGATTAGCTATTTTGCAATTTTGGATGGAAATAAGTTGATAATTGTGCACCCCAGGACTTGTTCAACATCAAAAGTGAAACAAAGACTTATAAAAGAAGGTTTTTCACCATTTGTCACTATTAAGTATGTTTTGTGGTTTGCCATTTTGACGTCCTTCCATCCTTCATTTTTTCTTGCTGAAAAGGCATTGGTGTATGCCAATGAAATGTCAAACCACACAACTACTCAGACGATCAGATTTATTTAACAAGGAGAGTATACACACTGCAAACATTCTATTATTTTCATCACAGGCAATCCAGATTCCAGAGTCTATCATAATTCAATCTTCACCTTACAAGTGTCTGCAGTCCCAGTTCTCTGTGTTATTCAATGAAGTCACAACGGTAAGTTTAAATGTATAGACTAGTTGTGCTGTAGCAAAGTTGTAGTTTTACAGTTTTATGACTGAGTCAAACTCCAAACCTCAAGGATGGCTCTTGTTAATTATGCTAACAAAACTCTTTTGAAACACAGTTAATTTTCAAAATTTGAATCCTGTTTTAGTCTTCTTTGTGTTTACTCATTTCTGGCATGATTGATCAAAGATGTATTGTATTTTATATAATATTTACTGACGATTGCGATCAGTTTTTCCAAAACATGTCTGAATCAAGATTAAAGTCTGTGGCCATTATACTCTAAGACTCTTTGTATTATTTATATGTGAATTTTTGTTTATTTGATAAAGAGCATGTTTTTGTTTGTTTGTTTTTAGAGCAGACAACAATTGGATGATGCCAGACGTTCGCTTAGTGCAGCGAAGACACAGCATATGGTGCAGTTAGAACAGATTGAGGTAGGCCTCAATGTTATTGATATCTTAACAAATGAGATAACAATCTCATACTTTGCTTCCACAAACACTAAATAATGCCTTCAATATTTGAGTACTGATTTCATTATTTGATTTGCCAGTTATAATCATTTCAATATATATAGAGCACATTGTTTTTAGAACTAAACACTATGGTTAATATTGTTTATATTCATAAAGAGTGAAATGATGACTGCCCACAAGAAGTACAAAAGTGAGGTGAATGAGCTGCATGACGCATTACTGCATTGTAAAAGAGAATATGATCTATTGAGAATAGAGTATGAACAGATGACTAAGTCTAATGAACAATCAGGTAATACAGCCATAACCAGTGCAAGACACTCATACTTTTATCCATTATATTAGAAGTGGCTAAGCTTATGTTTTTTGACAGCAAGGTTGTAGACATTTCTCTTTCATAAGCTTGTTGTGCTTTGTAATGAACATAGGTGCAATACTCAATAGCATTTCTAGCATATAAGATAGTTCATTGTTTGAAATTGCTTTAGTATCAAGTGATAAAATACACAAAATTATGATTTATTTTGTAACAGTTGATTTAGCTATACAATCACATTTCTTGTTTTGTTTTTTCTCTCAAAACTTTTGCACTTAATCCTTTCAGTTTCTATCCTTCCTTTATAGGTGAACAATAATCTTTTTTCTTATCTTGACTGCTTTGTTTGACATGTTTGTTATTTTGTTGTCTGCCAGGACCATTAATTAAAGAGTTCAGCTATATGAACAACAGTTTACAGGTACTCTAACTGATGTATGCAATTTAATCAAAGTACTAATAAAAGCAGTGCTGTGCTGTACTGTGGTGTGGTGCATGTGGTGTGATGCAGTGTATGTGGTGTGGTGCAGTGTAGTGTGGTGTATGTGGTGTGGTGCATGTGGTGTGATGCAGTGTATGTGATGTGGTGCAGTGTAGTGTGGTGTATGTGGTGTGGTGCATGTGGTGTGATGCAGTGTATGTGGTGTGGTGCAGTGTAGTGTGGTGTGGTGCAGTGTAGTGTACTGTGGTGTGGTGCATGTGGTGTGATGCAGTGTATGTGGTGTGGTGCAGTGTAGTGTGGTGTATGTGGTGTGGTGCATGTGGTGTGATGCAGTGTATGTGGTGTGGTGCAGTGTAGTGTGGTGTGGTGTATGTGGTGTGGTGTATATGTTGTGTAGTGTGATGCAGTGTATGTGGTGTGGTGTGTGTGGTGTAGTGTATGTGGTGCAGTGTATGTGGTGTGGTGCAGTGTAGTGTGGTGTATGTGGTGTGGTGAAGTGGAGTGTGTGTGGTGCAGCGTGGTGTGGTGTGGGGTATGTGGTGTGGTGTAGTATATGTTGTGCAGTGTGGTGCAGTGTATGTGGTGTGGTGCAGTGTGGTGTGGTGTGGGGTATGTGGTGTGGTGTATATGTTGTGCAGTGTGGTGCAGTGTATGTGGTGTGGTGCAGTGTGGTGTGGTGTGGGGTATGTGGTGTGGTGTAGTACATGTTGTGCAGTGTGGTGCAGTGTATGTGGTGTGGTGCAGTGTGGTGTGGTGTGGGGTATGTGGTGTGGTGTATATGTTGTGCAGTGTGGTGCAGTGTATGTGGTGTGGTGTGGTGTGGTGTGGGGTATGTGGTGTGGTGTATATGTTGTGTAGTGTGGTGCAGTGTATGTCATGTGGTACAGTGTGGTGTGGGGTTGGGTATGTGGTGTGGTGTAGTGTATGTGGTGTGGTGTGGGGTATGTGGTATAGTATATGTTGTGCAGTGTGGTGCAGTGTATGTGTTGTGGTGCAGTGTGGTGTGGTGTGGTGTGAGGTATGTGGTGTGTTGTAGTGCATGTTGTGCATGTTGTGCAGTGTATGTCATGTGGTACAGTGTGGTGTGGGGTGGGTATGTGGTGTAGTGTAGTGTATGTGGTGTGGTGTAGTGTGGGGTATGTGGTGTGGTGTGCAATTTATTTTGTGTTGTTGCTGAATCAAATATGTCATTGGCTGCCATCATAGTAGACAAGTTCTTAACAAAAGTTCATACAACATTGAAATTTGAAATAAGTATTTATAATATATGTGGTGCTTAATATTATAATTGTGATTTTCATATTTAAAAATTACAATGATTATGATTGTTTTCTTTTGTAGAACTACAATAAGCAGTTAAAAGGAGAAATCATGCGATACAAGCGGAAACTAAGTGAAGCACAGGCTCAAAGCCAAAAGGTAACATAACATCAGTGATAGACTCTGCTCTTGCTAAACTGTGAGCTAAAATACTGTTCCAGTAACCAATTGATTTGTGTGATGCTTTGTGTGAGACATATGATGCTGGTACAGTAGGGTAAGAGAAGCATGGATAAAGTTATCCACTTCACTGGATTTCTTTAGAATTTATCTGCTGGATAGGGGATTATCTGCTGGATAGCGCTATCCAGACATTGTACAACTGGCCCCATAGATTATGTAATGTAATGTGGTGCTTTACGTTTTTTTTTCTAAATAAACATGTGAACATGTAGTTTTTTCAATAAACAGCATGAGGTATGCCCTTGTGATGTTCATGTTTTGTCCACACACCTTCAGACTTCTTCAGAAATACATGAATGCTGCCATAGCTAATTCCAACTTAACTTACCTAATACTCAGACTAAGAACTGTTTGTTTTTAAGTTTGAGGAAGAATTAACAAAGCTAAAAGAAATCAAAGAGAAAGAAGCCCAGGAAAAGAAAGATGAAGAGGAAAATGAACAATCTAAAGAAGAAACTCAAGTACATGAAGAACAAGAAAAGCAAGATGAAGCTAAAACAACACCAAAAGAGAGTGAAGGTGGTGAAGAAGGGGAACTGGAAGAAGGGGAAGAGGGAGAGGAGACTGGCACATCTTCTACTGATTCAGATACAGATAGAATCAAACAACTACAGGCTAGTTTGAAGTAAGTTGTAGTAAGGGTAATAAGTTTGGTGGATACACTTGAGAATGGTGCAAAAGAAGATGATGGTTTCAGAAAAGGAATCAGTGTGAACAACTGGGAAGCATCAACAAAAAAGAGGGATGGAAATTTGTTTTAAACACATGGTATTTGCAATATTGTAATGTAAAGGAAAAGTCTACTAACCCAGCTTTGTAAATACATATAGGAACATTTGGCACTTCCACTCAGTCTACGCATACTTTGTTATTATTTCATCTCAGGTCTATTATTTCATCTTACCCTTTTTACATTTTTCTGCACAGAAAATCTCAAGAAAGCCAAAAAGAGATGAAGTTGTTATTAGACGTGTATAAAGGTGCAGCAAAGGATTTGAGAGACAAAGTCGAGGTTAGTCCATTAAGTCATTTTCCAAAAAAATGGCAAATCTTTGTAAAACTTGCTTAATTTGAAACATCTATTCGTCATTTGCACTTACTCACTCCTTTATTTTAGTCTGAAATTTCATGTTTGTTAAATTACAATAATATTTAAATGTAGTGCACCTTTTCAACAGCTTTTAGCCTGTGAAAAAACTCTCAAAGCACAAATCGATGAGCTACAGAAAAGGGTGCAAGAACTAGAGCAAGAACTGGAGAAATACAAAGGAGCCATGGCTGATGAAGAAGCAATTCGAAGACTTAAAATGGCTGAAGAAACCATAGTTCAACTACAGAAAAACCTTGCTGCTACAAAACAAGAAGAAGATGCTTTATTAGCTGAAATGGAATTTACTGGACAAGAGTATGTAGAAATGCAAGAGCAGAATGTCAGACTATTGCAACAACTACGAGAGAAAGATGATGCCAACTTGAAGCTGATGTCTGAGGTATGTCCACAATGGTGGAACCACAAGTTTTCAAATGGTGGTCCTTTATCTGAAATCCTTTGTTTCGTCACTTGATGAAAATTTGCACATACAACATAAGTGTTTTAGTTAAGGTTGTTTATTGACCTTTTTTTTTACTAAATCCTAAAAGTTAAGTGGATAAAGACAGCCAACCAACTGATAAAAGAGAGTACACTAGTGTAATGGGATCGATTTAAATGACATTTGTTGATTATGAATTGTAAAGAAATGAAAAGTCTGCTTTCCAAGCTGTACAATAACCATATTTTTTGTTTATTTCACTTTTTTAGCGAATAAAAAGCAATCAAATTCAGAAACAAATCAGAGAAGAGAAGGATGTTTTAGCAGACCAAGTTACTTCATTGAATGCTTACCGTGAAACACAAACACAACTTATCAAGAAACAGGAAGAACGGGAGAGAGCATTACAAAGTGCTTTGGTAAGTGGCTAATTAGGATTTCAGCGAGCTATAGAATGTCCAGTTTTATGCAGGCCTTATTCTACCCCATGCTGTGCCTTTGAAGATTTGTATGAATTTTAAGTTCAAGGTCTTCTAGTAGTCTAGCAGTGATGGTTTGCACAAGGTTTGGAAATCGTCGGGATGTCATTGTCAAATTTTCCTGCGTTTTTGTTTTTGATTGATTTTGTTTCTAAGTCTAAGTTCCATTTTTTTATGACTAAGCTTACATTCAAAAACAAAACGTTGTCCTACAATGCACTGCATAGGCGATTCATGCCAGTCTTCTGTACAGCTGTGGAATGGGCTATGGCAATGATTCGATTTGTCTATTAGGAAATACACAGGAAAAAATAGGTATTTTTCCTAATTTGAATTGGCATTGAATTATCTGCTTGTTGATATGATTTCTTAAGGGTTCCATGGAGAAAGAACTCAGTCTTAGACAACAAGCAATGGAGATGCACAAACGAAAGGTATTTACCAATTGCCCTATTTCACTATGACGTCGTGGTTTGTTTACAGACCTAATTAGTGTTGAAACAATAGATTTGTTTTGATGTGACGTCATAATGAAATAGGGCAATTATAGTTACAATGCTCTCCTTTATTATTACATGTGTTTATAATCAGCAATATGTATTCAGTAATAATCATACTGTCATTTCCATTTGAACCTAATGATTATGTAGGTAGGTTCACAACGTTCGTATATATTGCACGCTGGTGGATTATGCATGTCCTGTATGCCGTTTAAATGCCGATTAGAATGCTGCAAATTTTGTGTTTAGTATGTCCCACTTAACCGCACAAACAGTGATTTAATTAATATCACGAAAAGTCATTCAGTTATAAAGACGTCCTTTTGATTGTGCAGGCTTTAGAGAGCGTCCAAATAGTTCAGGATCTAAAGATACGTGTAGAAGCATTTCAACAGCAGCAGCAAGAGGTATGTCTACCCTGTTTTAAAGTGCCAACATTGAAAGTGTGTACACAGCAAATACCACTAAATAGTTATGAAATTGCTCGCTCGTTAAATTTTCTGAACCACGGAAGCACGCGTTTACGTCGCAGAAACGTTTGCATCTCCGTTGCAGGTTGATATGGAATGTCTCAAATCTGTTGTTGATGATGATGATGATGATGATGATGATGATGATGATGATGATGATGATGATGATGATGATGATGATGATGATGATGATGATGATGATGTCATAACATCTATTGTGTAAATTCGATATGTTTCTTTATAGCAATGTGGTTTCTATAAGTCCTATTGCTGAGATTCAATCGACCGGTTATATTGTAGGTACAAGAAACTGTAGCAGATAAAACAAGATCCCTCGAAGAGGAGGCATTTAGAGCCAAGAGAGTGCAGGTACCACATCTGAACCATTGTTGATGAAGCTTTCGTTACAACCACGTAATAGCGTGGACCTCTGCAGTGAAATGGACGCAAGCATAAGCGCGATTGCTGTCCTCACTGTGAAACGCAAGCACAAAGAGAACGGAAAGTTTTCATGTTTATGCTTGCGCCTGCTTTTGCGTCTGCACAAAGAAAGACGGCACAGAAGAAATGTATATGTTTGATTGCTTATGCTTGCGTATATTTCATTAATGAGGACAGGACAAGAGAAATGTTGTGTGTTTGATCGTTTAATTCATCAGCCTATATACTGTATATGTATATTGATGTGTATGTATGTATGTATGTAACATTGTTCTTTCGCCAAATCTGCAGCAGGTTACTGAAGCGAATGTTGATTCGATATGTTTAGGAGGAATGCAATAGTATGAAACGAAAGCTTGAAAAACAAAAGAAGATTGATCTTTATGGTGCAGCAGATGAGATCTTACTAGAAGAAGTTCGACAATATAAGGTTGGTACTACTTTCCTACTTTCCTTCCTTTCCTTCCTTTCCTTTCCCTCCTTCTTTCCTTCCTTCCCTCCTTCCTTCCCCCCTTCCTTCCTTCCTTCCTTCCTTCCTTCATCGATTCCTTCCTTCATCGATTCCTTCCTTCATCGATTCCTTCCTTCCTTCCTTCCTTCCTTCCTTCCTTCCTTCCTTCCTTCCTTCCTTCCTTCCTTCCTTCCTTCCTTCCTTCCTTCCTTCATCGATTCCTTCCTTCATCGATTCCTTCCTTCATCGATTCCTTCCTTCATCGATTCCTTCCTTCATCGATTCCTTCCTTCATCGATTCCTTCCTTCATCGATTCCTTCCTTCATCGATTCCTTCCTTCCTTCATCGATTCCTTCTTTCGTTCCTGTATGATTTTGTAATTGTGATTTATTAAAATGGATTGGTAATTTGGGTTTTCGTTTTTCTAGGCCAAACTAACATGCCCCTGCTGTAACACGCGTAAGAAGGACGCAATCTTAAACAAGTGCTACCACGTGTTCTGTTTTGAATGTCTCAAGACACGCTACGATACTCGTCAGAGGAAATGCCCCAAATGTAACGCAACGTTTGGGAATAACGATTTCCATCGAATATACCTGTAAATCAATCTCTCTGTAAATGCCCCAAATGTAACGTTCGGAAACGCTTATTTCCATAAACCGTTCCTTACACATTCCTGTAAATGCCCCAAATGTAACGTTCGGAAATGCTGATTTCCATGTACGTATAATACAAACCGCATTTTATTTTAATAAAAGGAGCCCGTGTCATCCAGGATACCTTGCGAGCAAGTGTTATTGTTCACATACGAAATAACTTAACAAAATATAACAAAGTATGTAAACAATCAACAAATAAGATTTGAATATTTGAAGATTGAAAGTAAACCGGGATGTTTTAGATGATTCGTGTTCTCAATCTATTGAATTTCGACGTCGTGGAAAATTGCGTCCGCTGAAAATTTGTTTGACGCAAAGTATGCAATGCATCATGGATGTGACTGCTCCTTTAAAGCTCCCCTGTAAATGTCACGCAACGTTCGGAAATGCTGATTTCCATGACATGTACTTGTAACACAATCTGCCGTTTATTTTAAAGTCTTCAGTGCCTGTATCTAAATTATATTAGTTTATATTAGGTTGTTAGAAAACATTAAATCATAAATACTATTAACGCAGCTTCTTGTAATTACTGCTTATTTTGGGGATGCATTATAGAGTGCACGCACTAAAAGTGTGCAACATCAATAGTGCTATTTAATGCTAATTCTATTGTTTTCTTAGTGCTATTTACTGCTAAATAGTGTCAACTGTTGCACACATTTAGTGTTTGCACTCTAACGGTATTAATTTTTTGCAATTTTCTCAAGTCGGATGAAAAATGAACTACAATCAGAATTTATGTATCATTGATCAGTTTAATAATATAACGCGAGAAGAACGTACAACCCAAAATGCTAAATTTTAGTTTCTATATTTGTCACAGTTACTAGTCTAACAATACTCGAGTATTTTCTATATGCAAAACAAGATGCAAAAATTTATAACAACAGGGTGCTTAAATTTTATGATTTCCAGTTTTTCAATCTTTTACGTAAGCGTAAGGTGTTCTTTACAGTGTTTGGGGCTAGTTGTGTTATGTCTTTATATAATTGCGATTCCACGTCTCCCGTGGGTACTACTGATGTACTTGCAGTCGACACAGTGATGCTTGGATGTTCGTCTGGCGGCTCTTTGTTATCTAAATAATAGAAATGTAATAAAATGTAATAAAAAATAACATTGTTAATACTAGAAGTAATAAATGCTACATAGTTTTAGGCAGCGAAAGGAAACATGTAAGCTTCGCATGGTCAATTGAAAGCCTGTTTCACTATGATTTCACATCAAAACGTTCTATTGTTTCAATGTAAAGGATCTTTGTCATCAGAGGGGGGAATTGTTTACAAACGTACGTGTGGATATTACCGTGTTTTCCCATGTTTATGTGGTAATGTCTATTGTACGGAGATAGTTTGCACACATTCATGTAGCGTTCTAGTACAATTTAATTTGGTTAATGGTAAAATCGTTGGTGGTGTAGTGGTAGTGAATTGGTGGTATTTCTGTGGAAATCACGTCATGATGTTTAAAGTACCAGGGGACAAAATCGAGGTGACTTTTAAAGTCACGTAACAAGTAAAGTTTAGAAGTGAACACTAGAAAAGTATGTAATTTCTGAAAGTTAAAAGAACAAATAATGTGGTTGTGTAGTTTATATAATTTATTAAGTGTTAATTAGTAACTTATTAAATTTTGAACAAAAAATGAGCGGTAATTAGTAAAAAGTATATTTTCACGCAAAAATTACTTTATCGGAGAGAATACTATTTTAGCCTGTCACCAAACTCATCAACTTAAAAACCGTGTCTCACTGTTTTGATTTAGGTCTTTGTTATTTCTTAATTGATTTTTATGTTATCTCTAAAAGGAAAATCCATCTTACAAAAATGAGACACGGTTTTTAAGTTGATGAATTTGGTTACACGGCAAAATAGTTTTTATGATGATTAAGTAATTTTTGAGTCAGAATAAACTTTTTAAAAATGACTGCTCATTTTTTATTCAAAATTTAATAACTTACTAATTAAATTTTTATCAATCATATGAACTACATATCCACATTATCTGTTCTTTTAGCTTTGAGAAAATATATACTTTTCTAGGGTTAACTTCAAAACTTTACTTGTTTATACGTGACTTTCAAAAAGTCACCTCGATTTTGTCCCCTGCTACCTTAATACTTACATAGCGCATATATATCTATGTATAACTATAATCATATGCGCTAAAAAATATCAAGATATATATAATAATATATCAATAATATATCAATATCAAAATACCAATATAATTCCAAGGTTTTATTTCAGAAAATTCTTTTATTGTGAAGTTATCAACAGTTTCTTGACCTACTCGATTTTACCAATTATATATACCAAAATTGGGATATTCTGACTATATTATTGGGCTACTCACCAAAGACTTCTAATGGAGCTTCTTTCACAACGATAAAATAAATTTTGTTTATAGATTTAGGGCCATTGATAGAATAAGTAATTACTCCATCGTTCATGATCGAGTTCTGTCGCAGTCTGTTCTCAAAGGAATCGTAAGTCACAGCACTGCTGTCGTAAAGACCAATGTCTGCAACGTAGTAAAAACTGTCAAGCCATTCTGGAGAGAGAAATCGAAAGAGAAAGACTTTGACAGATCTTAGCAAACACTATATCTTAAATCTTTATGTAAGATGTTAATCCTCGCAATGACTCACAATTTGAATTTAATGATTTTTTTTTTTGAAAAATGCATGACCCACGTACCTTTCATCTGCTTTGCATGGCTGTCACGTGCACAAGCACGTCTATCAATACATAGGTCATCACTTGGTTTCTTTTGTATGATTACATCTCTGCAACCATTTGATGCCTTTGACTTTTCGTGTTCTGAATTAAATAACAAGATATAGAATTTTTTAGTTCAGTTGTTAAACTGATATTCCTATAATTCACTTATCCCCAGTTTATCAGATCTGAGGGAGGGACTTGGTCTTCGATCGGAATAGGGTGGGAATGCTCGTCGGAATTTTTGAAAATGACCCCTAAAAGGCCCAAAGTTCTATCCAGATGGGCATGACAATACATGGTTTTTACCCCTAAAAGATACCAACTCAAACACAAACAAATGGATATAATGGTCGACAAATCGAGACCTTGATTTTGAATATCCGTGAATACCCTAAAAGGTACCACATCTCCGGTTTTGACAACTAAAAGGTACAACGAACATCCCCTTCCCCCTCCGATATATGGGAGTTTCCCCCGCGAACAATTTGGCACAGTTCACGTTATAAAAAACGGGAATAAGCTATAGACTTATCAGTAAGCTGGTATTTGGTACTTTAGCATAGAACAATGCATGGGCACCAAAAAATATTATAAGAAAATACTTTTGCGTCACTTACCATGATTTTTTTCTTCAGAAGTCCTAGTTGTTTTTGATGCGATTGCCTTTTTCTCATCACTGATTTTGCTGTTTGTTGAACGTTTATTTACTGATTTTCCCTTGAAATCTGTACATTTAATATCGGTTTTAGTAATATCATTTTAAAGGCAATAATCAAGGACAATCATGCAGAAATCTCGATAAAAACGAGTTTGCACATGTGACGTTCGCATTGGGTGTATTCAAAACGCTGGCATGCAAGTACGTCTTTGTGTCTAAAGACGATGCAATGATCGAGGTGTTAAACGATGACTCGAGCTTTAATTTGTGATAACTTGCGCAGACTTGCGTCTTGTTGAAACATTTCATCCACCTCTTCTGCCTTATAGCTTACAAGTATGCTTACCTTTATTGCCCTTATTAGTGTTTATTTTATTCGCTTCGTGACCATATTGTTCCTTATTGCTTTGCGTAGACGATGGGTAACGTTCTGATTGGCAATGCAATGGTGTCATCGAGCTCATAATTTGTCTTTTCTGGAAACGTCTTTTTGTCATTTGCTGGAAACTTACGAGATCTGTCAAATGAACTGCTGTGTCGGCTTGCTGAGGCGTTACCCTTCGTCGTTGTGCTGGACTTTTCAGTACTGCAGGCGTTAGCGGGGATTTATTTTCCTTTTCTGTGTTGAATGTTTTGATAAGATATTTGTCAGGGTGTGCGACAGTTGCAGCAGGTTTTTTGTTTATGGCACTACTTCCCGTGGTATAATCTTTCTTGCTATTGTGCATCTGAGAATCTGCACAAGCGTGCAAAACTTTAAATTTCGTCTCAAGATTTTCTTGAACTTCTTCAGTCATTGTGATCTTGCAGGCCCGTCAATATCTGAATGAATTCTTACGTGACTCTCATGCAGTGTTTCCAAGACAAATGTGATTCTATGAACAGGTTTGAGTGCATACATGTGGATGCCTTTATGACGTTGTGTTTCGAAAGAACAGACATCGCGCAAAGCGCGCGCAACTTGCAGATCCGCTTGTGAAGTTCTACGGCTTTTTGCTTAGTGAATTGGACGTAATTAGAAGGACGGAGAATGATGTATTTTTGTTTCTTTGTACTCTGACGCTATTTTTTTCGCAAAAGAAAAAAAAAATCCTCTCTAAAAAACCGGAAACGGATAAATGAGTTTACGCCCTTCAGCAACTTCTAGAATTATTCAGAGGGACTGGGTCGACACTTCATGCCCAGGCCATTTGCCCATCAGAGGTCTGCGCATGTTCAGTGATGCTATTAGAGGCGAGGCGGAAGAGGCAAAAATGGCGAAAAAGAGCTACGACTACCTCTTCAAACTGCTTCTTATAGGTGATTCCGGCGTTGGAAAGACTTGTATACTGTTCAGATTCTCAGATGATGCATTTAATACTACATTCATTTCGACAATAGGTAAGTTAGCTGTATTTGTATTGATTGGAAGTCATGTGAATTTGCTTGAGAAAATACTCTCGTATGTTTGGTCATTCAGAATTATTGCAACGAATAATGATTAGTATGCATTGGTGAATACACTTGAGTAATGTCTGCTGTCCCACCCATAATTACCAGCATTATTTAACTTTAGTTTGAATTAAACCAAGCTTGTATGGCCCTGTTTAGAAGTTTGTACAAAGTTGTAAAGGCAATGTCTTTGACGTGTACACTTTTAGACTACTTTCACTTCCGAGAAATGACCTTTTTATTCTTTATCGTGATTACCATCTTATTTCTTTGAATATAAAACTTTAAATGCATAAACTAGCTATTGAATCACACATAGTTGTTTCAAGTAGATACTTTATGATTTACATTTACAATTAGTTTTAAATAAGCTCATCATATTTTAGAAACCGGCCCAACATGGACAAATCAAACATGATTATGACTAACGCAATAGGAATCCGTGATTATATAAATCTCTTTCGTTGATAAAAATCCCAATCCTTAGTTTAAAACAATTAATATACGCTCAATAATGAACTTACTGGTAAATGTCTCAATCATCTGTGATGTGGCAAGAAAGCCAAGGGACTTACTCAAACCCGTTGACTAACAAGTACTTTGGACCTGATGTTGTGCCTGTCTTTCTTGCCAATTTTGTATTTTCTAAAGTGATATAACTAATAGCTGCGAAGCCTTTGTTATGTATTTTTCACTAATAGGTTTTAGAAGTAGGAATTTAAGGTGAAGTTGTATTTTAGCTTGATGACCTTGAAAATTAGCTAAGGCATCTTGCATACACTGAGCTATTTATAGATATTACTAATGCATTATTATCAACTATTACAATAATTGTATTCTTTAGTGCATCAGCAACGGTATAAATAGTATGGTTTTTTTGCACAAGTTCACATTTTAGAACACTTGGGGGCTGAATTATGTTTATTGACTTTTTGTTTTGTTTTGTATATAAGATAAATTTACACTTAGAATTTATTTAGACTATTACTGTGACGTTGAATGCTATAGCACTTCTGAAAGAATTAATGAATTACCAATATTAGATATATGGTGCAATTCTGTAAATCATCTATTAATTTCAAGCATATTTATTTGCTTTTGATTTATTGGACCAAACACAAGTTATCCTTTGTATACTTGCTTTTCAAACAATTTTAAAAATAAATTGTTATGAAAAAATAGAACTGTGTGACAGAATCTTAATATTTTTTTACCTTTTGTCTAACATTAATGGAGATGATAAAAAAAATCATTCTTGCATTTCTGCTTAAGATACACTGGACATTGTGAAAATAAAACCTTCAAAGAAAGGTCATTTATATTTTGACAGATGTGCCATATGGTTAATTAAATTTAGCTGAACTGGACTGTGTAATTTTGTTTGGCTATTGATGTAAAGCAGTCTGTGTTCTTATGAAACATCCAAACTATAATAAATGTCATTATATTTTTGTTATGAATTTGCCAGGAATTGATTTCAAGATCAAAACCATTGACATGCAAGGAAAAAAGATCAAGTTACAAATATGGTAAGCAGTGAAAGTAGACTGTATTAAAGACAGAGTTACTTATGATTTAGTTTAGCTTTGATACTTCTATCTTTATCATTTGCAATGAATGACAAAAATCAGAACATTTTTGCAGTGGTGCCCAAATCAAGATATTGTGCCATTACTTTGCAAAGCACTAAAAAACTTGCATATCTCAATTGATTTTTTTCTTTATGTGTTTGTAATGTTCAATCTTGTACTTCCAGGGATACTGCAGGTCAAGAGAGATTCCACACAATAACAACGTCATACTATAGAGGAGCTATGGTAAGCAGCAAACATAAAAAAATACATTTGTATATCAACTAAATGATGTTTACAAAAGTGGGCCATATACACAGAATAAGACATATAATAAGGTCCTTTCACCTGTACCTCATGCTTGGAATTCTGGTTGATTTTCCTCCATTAGTAAAAAATCAACATGTATGCAAAAATGTGTATAAAATACTCTGTGTAGGAGTAGTAAGTGTGACCATCCATCCCAAGGAGGGCCACTGTGTGAATGTGATAAGACAAACATATATTATGATTATTTTGTTTCAACTCTATTGCCAGTCTCTTATACCAAGGTTACGGATGGCAGGTTTCAGTTTTGTAAGGATGGTATTTTGCTTGCTCGTGTCTAGTTGAGTGATGACCGTTTGCTTCCAAAACTATAATTAAATGTTATATCTTTTCAGGGAATTATGTTAGTCTATGACATTACTCAAGAAAAAACATTTGAAAACATTTCCAAGTGGCTAAGAAACATTGAAGAGGTAATGTGTGCCTGATAAAAATACCACCTCGTTGGGCGACTTGTCCCAAGAGTACTTGTCATCTCATTTCGTCTAAATCAAGCTGCAGCTTTATAACTTGAATCTAACATAAGTCAAACACAATTCAAACAATAGTTAATTAGGTGGTCTTGTTTAATGTAATTAAATTTTATGCATGTGAAACCCTACATATGAACTAGTCCTAATGAAAGCACACTGTCTGGCAGTATTACCACAAATACAAGCAATAGCACATTACTACGTGCATGACTCATCAAAGTTCATTTTGTTTGGTTTGGTGATTCTGTTCTGTCAATCAAACACACATACAGACAGTGCAAAGAAAACAGTCAGAAAATTGTATAAATATAAAAACTGAATCAGCAATCTAGATATCTAAGTTTGTTTATAGTGTTTGTATGCAGTGGTCTTAAATTAGCAGAAGAAAGGGTCTCAAAAATAGATGGTTTGTACTTTGAAAGAAGACCAACAAACATGATGCGTGTGTTTTCATCCAAGTGTTTCTAATGTCTAGACAAAGTGTGTTTGATTGACAGAAGAGAATTGGCCACTTTTTGAGCGACTGTTATTATGTAGATGGGTGCATAGTTATGAAAATAATGGTAAATGTGTGTATTTTTTCAACTTGATCATGTATTTTCTGATATTCTTGTTTAACTGTATAGCATGCTAATGAAGATGTTGAAAAAATGATTCTTGGTAACAAGTGTGACATGGATGACAGAAGAATAGTCAGCAAAGAAAGAGGAGAACAGGTTAGCTACATGTAGCCTGTATATCACCCTGTATATTGTGTCACTTGGGCTGGGATTGTGGTTTTTGCTATATTAAAAAACCTTGAATTACCCTCTGTGTTGGAGTTGGAGTTGGATTGTGACATCATTTTGAGTTCTAATATTGCACAACATTTTCATGATTTATTTTCCAAACATTTGCATTATTGAGGCCAAGTTCCCTCAGATCTTCAGTAAGCACCTTTGTTAGTCTTTCCTATCTTGCATTGGTGGTCCCTCCCTCACTTAGTATTTAGAATTAAGAGGTAAGCAATGGTTAAAAATTTAACATTGTGTATTTTTCTTTCCTCTTTAGATTGCTAGAGAACATGGTATTCGCTTCTTAGAAACAAGTGCAAAGGCTAATGTGAACATTGAGAATGCGTTCCATGCTTTAGCTGAAGACATCTTAAGAAAACAGCTCAGTAAAGACAACGAAGAGCCTTCCAACAATATTCATGTCACTGATCATAAGGACAAACGAAATTCAGGATGTTGTTAAAAGACTACATTCACCCCCCATCTTCACCCACCTAGCTGACATTGTATCTATCAAAACTTCTCAATAAGTTTTGATCTTCAATCCATTTTGAGTGTGACATTTAAAAACAACACTCTTATTATAGTACAATAATCTCTTTAGTTTTGAAACAAAAGGAAAAACAGAAAAGCCACTGAGGCTATGGGTGGTGATACCCTACACATTGTTATGATAAAAAATATAATTTTGATTGTTTTGAGGCAGAGCTTGTAATTTCACTCCATGGCCTATTTGTCCTGTTATAAGTAATAAGGATGGGCAAAATGTGTATGTCAGTATATGTTGATGATATAATTAAGACGGTTTCAAAAGGTATTGATTAGGGAACTCTATCAAAGACTAATTTCATGAAAGACAAAAACAATATATAAAGTGATTGCTGGTGAATTTGGTTACAACATGGCAAAATTGCAAATTCACATTTAAATGCTAATTGTTATTGTATTCAAATCACATTTTTATGTTCACAAGCTTGAACCCTTTAGAAAAAAAGCTACAATATTAGATAAAAGACTTGTCATTTTGCAATTTTTTAATCCAAAAAGGCTCAACCATCCTTCCCCGATCCTCCAAATCAATCAACTTCATTGAGTGTCAAATAGTTTTCTCCAAGATTGTAGATTTATTCAGGTAAAATAATTTTCAGGCCTTTTAAAGCTAATACAAGGGATATTTACCTCAAACAATATTATTATATGTTAAAGTTTGTTCTGGATAGAATTGCTGTATAACAAGGTTTTAAGATTGAAATTTTCACGCTGCTCTTGCAGTTGGTGCATTATAAAATTGACAGTACTTTTTGTTGTAGCAGATTGTGTGTTTTAAATATAATATGGAGCTCTTATAGCACACTTATTTGTCCAATTTACTATACAGTTGGTACTAATCAAATATTTTGTAAATTAATAAGCTAGTCTTCTTTTAATATTAATTCCACAGTGACAACTTTTAGCTTAAAATTCATATGATAATTATAACACCAATATACATCAAACTAGATAATATCTGAAAATAACTGTATTGTAATTTAAGATAATTTATGTACCACAGGAAGCCCATAATTGATGTAGCAAATTTGTTCATTTTGTTATGCTAATCAAACAGTGTTTTTTGGACTCCTGGCCCCGTGGTATTGGTGCAGTCACTTTGTATTAAAATTGACAGATTTATATTTCATATCAAAGTAGTCAATTTGTTAGTATTTGCTTATGTCGACCTTCCCTCTTCTCCCATGGTATATGTGAAATGAAACAATGGAAGGGAAAAAACGGAGAAACGTATTTGATGAGTTGGTGAAAATATGCGACTTTTTAGTCGTTGGCAATGACTTGTAACTGCTGAGCAAGCCAGAGAATCTAGCTGCATCATCTTGAGAGAGCAAGGCAACATGCCATTGATTAAACACTTCTTTTGAAGAAAATAACAAAACTCTGACCGAAAGGCTCGCTCTCTACATTTGTGGTGCTTTTGCAGCACGCGGCCAAGGCTGGCCTCTAACACAGGCCTCCTTAGGCCCATCACGAAAAGTAGACAAGAAGGTCTGTGTTAGAGGCTAGGTCTATGAATGCTTATCTGTCCTTTTTTAATTACGTTACTGGATCTCTGATCCTTTTCGTCATGATGCCTTATTCACACAAAGTCAATGAGCGCATTCGTTATTCACGTACGACTGACACAAATACCACGTTACAATATTGAGCCCAACCGCAAGTTTTGTTTGGGGTGAGACAGACAAGCGTCACATGTGAACAGACAGCCAATGACGTCACTGTACAACCCAGATGGACTTGATCTGTTGATGACCAATTTCCAGTCAGTGATCTGTCAAGAAGATCACGTTTCTTTATGTCAACTGGACAGTACTGATCGGCCAAAGAAATAAAAAGATTAGTTTAATTTCATTACGAGGCGCAGCATCTTCTAGAGACCAATACAACCAATGGCGTTGTATAAAAAAAATACATGACATTAAGGAGATGGTGTGTGGCTCCCGCATCCCTCCCTCGGATTTGCCTCTAAATCGATGGATAGAAGGAGCATCAAGATGATTGAATAAGCTAGCCGATTAATGTGTTACGATCAAGAAATGAATTAAACTGATGGATACAATTCGAATGTGGAATTCATATTGATTGAAAGACAGAAGCGTGTAAATTGGAATATACGAATAACTGATTGGTACAAATGAGTAAATATGAATGAATGAATGAATGAATAAATAAATGAATGAGTGAATGAATGAATGTGACATTCCACTAAGTATTGCACATATTAAAATCTGTGAAATCCTTTCAACGTTCATGATATTTTGTATTAAAAGGAAAACGAAATATTTATTTTTGGTTGTCCGTTTTCGTCAGTCGGCGACCCTCTCAGTATGCCATTGTGTGAGGTATAAAAGCGTCAAGATCAAATAACAAACAAAGCTCTTGACTCTCAATACATTATTCCCGGGAGTTATTGATACTGGGAATCAAATGGAAAGAATTTCCTTGTCAATTTTCATAACAATTCATTCGATCAATGATAAATTTCATGGTAGTGAACTACTTCCGGTTGCAAAACCGAAGACGGAAATGCGACGCATACATTCGCGCCCAATTACCCATCATGCACCAAGAGCAACGTAAATCTCCGCCATATTGTACTGGCGCACACCGAGAGAAAAATAACTTTTCGAAGTGCGTGCAAAATTGTGTTTTCTTTCTGTTGCTTCATTTTAATTTTGACTCATACAGATCATAGAACTTAAACACAGAGTGTACGAGTAAGTAGCTAGCTCATTCCTGTTCTTGTACTTGAAAATACAGATTTATGGCTCTATGAGTCCGTGACAGAAATTTCGAGCCAGAAAACAAACGGAAGTCAGCAAAGTTTTTTCATTGCCAAGCAGAAAATATTAACAACTGTTGATAGTTCTTTAACTGGCTGGTCTTGATGGAACTTGAAATATTGAAAAGGGCTGCAATATGAATCTAGAATCAGTGTTTTTATAAATCTTGCTGGGAAGATGTCTCGAAATAGCAAAAGGCAAAGTGCGAACCGTGGCTCGACGGGGTCTGAAATAGCTCGCTCTACATTGAAAGTTTTTCTTTCTAATGGTGATTCAAGATCCGTGAAATGTGGCGAGGCAACTGATATTAAGGTATGCTTTTATATATAAAAACAGCTTTGTAATTTAGGTGATTTCCATATTTATTGTAGATTAACAGTGGGAAGTCTTTGTATTCTAAATGGAGCAGTCTTCAATCACAACTTTTCTCACTTGCACGCTACTGTCTAGTGAAGTGATATAAAAACTTACCTTGCTTTTAGCTAACTAAAAGTCACTGAGTCTGTCCGGATATATATGTAAGCGTATTGTGAAGGAATGTTTAATACGAAGACAATATTGAACATCAAACTCATCTACATTAAACAAAATAAATAACACAACAAACTTTCATCTTGTCCTGCTCCATTTTTGTTCGTAAGAAAAAAATCTTTTCGTTGTATTGCTGCTATTGACATTGTTTTTATTGAAAGAAATTATCTTGCTTTTGTGTAATTCTATAGGGGTAATGCTATAGCAAGAAGAGATTTACACGAAAACAAATCAGAAAGCTAGCGTGGTGTTGATTCGTTCAATCTCTTACTGTCCTCATAAATATAAACACTTCTAAGGACAAGACGTATACATGTAATCTAAACTTAACTCTTTCATATTTAGATTTCGGTTTCTGATCCTTAAATGCGCTGATTTTGTTTTTGCAACATTTATCTAGATAACATCTCAGCAGAAGAATTCACTGAATTAGGCTTGCTTTGTTTTCACTTCAAGAAAAAACTCCATATGTTATGATGCTTTAGTAATTTGCGGTTTTGTAAAAAAATGCTATTGAGGTGTTGTCGTTTTTCTCCTTATTTAACTTTGTGTCTATCATTAAAAAGATGGCTGTGTGAATCAGCTTGCAAGCTCTTGATTTGACCTCCATTTATCTCTCGTCTCGTGATCTAACTGAAGCAAGATTTTTCTTTGAATGCTACATGTAATCACCGAGGTCATCTGGACATACGAGAATACGTGTGAAATCTAAATTCACATTTCAACTAACTTTTCCCTATAATTAAGTAACTGAATTTTTCTTCAAAGTGTACATTTTGAAACATTGGTATTTACCGATTTATTACAGTATTCATTGATATTTACCAATTATTATAATTCCTAATTATATATTTTTTGTCAATTATTCAAAAGATTTTGAATGTCTATGTTTAGAAAATCATTTACGTTTATTTCATTATGATTTTAATAATATACATTACCTTTGAATTGATAGATTGAATTGACAAAGAACATTTTATTAATAATGACTCATTTTGTGTCATCAATATGAAATATAATATAAGTAAACATATGTTTGTGATTTTTTCACACTCAACTTCATCTCTCTTTATATGTTTAAATTAAATAAATTAGTCTCGGATGAAGTGCACATTCTAAAAATGATTTGTTTATTTTTTGTTCAAAATAAATGACTTGACATCCATATCTTAAAAAGTACATAAAAGTCCTCCGAATATTGAAGTATGGACAGTAATATTAATTAACATTACATTTGACATGCCAAATTCACATAATAGTAAACTCAAATGTCATCCAATACACAAAGGAACAAACAGCACAAACAAAAAAGGTTATTTTAATTACATCTTGTATTAAATTATTGGAATCAATCAAATATACTGTGCTTGATTGAGTTATTCTTTAATAGTACAGTATGATTACTGTTTTCCAAACAAACCAAATCACCTTCGAGAAAAGTGTGTATTGGATGACATTTTGTATTTACTATTATGTGAATTTTACGTTTGACTGCCTAAATACAAATCCTTGTCCAGATATAAATTCTGAATAAATTAAATACAGTTAATAACTTTCATTCAGTGGATAACTCTATCCAGGATTTGTACAACTGGCCCCTGATCTTCAAGCCTGGTTTCCATATAATCAAGAACGATTGAGAATGATTGCAAGCGATAAAAAAATTGGTTATAGGCAAAGCAAAGTTTTTCGATCCTAAGATCGTTTTTGATCCACATAGGATCATGGTCGAAATCGTTTAAAAATGGTCATAGGTTTGGAAAACTTTGGTTTCTCCAAAATCGTTTTTTTTCCATCATATGGAACCAGGCTTTTGAGTGTAAGAGGACCATGTTTGTAAATTATTCACATATCCACATTTATACTATTATTTTGCTCCAGGGTATTATTCATCTAGTAATTGGCAGTCTTGGGGCGGATCCCATTGTTATTGGTGATCACTATGGTATCATGCTACAGCATGTCAACACTGATGAATCCTTCTGGTTGAACTGCAAGTCAACTGTAGCTGAAGTACGTAGTAAACATGAAGCACTTTATCCAGCTGATGAGTGGAAGTAAGTACAAACAATGTTATGCAACTAATAATTTATTGGAAAGATTCATTTGAAACTTGCTGATAACTTCTGTCACCAGGGGGGTATCTAAGGAGGAAAGTTGCAGGATGCCTGTAACCCCCCCATTTCAAAGTCAAATATGTGGCCATTGATAATTATGTTTTGAAGCTTTTACATAAAAATAGACTTTTTGTTCTTGCTGCTTGATAACAAGAGATCATAAATCTTGGACACACCTAGGGTGTTGATAGCATGAGATTTGAACATTGGTGTAGGAAGTGTGTTATGGCTTGTGATAAACAAATCAATGCAGACATATGTCACACAAACAAACAGAAATAGTCAAACAAACAAATAAATGGAGAAAATTAAATAAAGTAGATTAATAATTAGATTGGTAAATGGATAAGAAAAAAACATGAATAATTTATAAATATCAAAAAATTAAAAATGATTTAGTACCAATTTTTTTCTGTCATTATCCTAATTGTACGTTCTTTATTTTTTATTGTACTTTCCAGATTTTGTATTCAAAGTCTTTATTTATTGTATTAATCATCCTTTGTTTTATTTTTTATTCATAGTCTCTAATTATGGTACTGTTGATATTTTTTATTCATAGTTTTTATTTTCATTGTGTGTTTATTTAGGTACTTGCTAAGAGTGCGGTATCTTCCAGTCAGTTATAAAGAATTATACCAAACAGATAAAGTCACATTTTTCTATTTTTATGACCAGGTATCTTCTTATCTTTCATATTATTTGATGTATACACCTTTATCAAAAAACATTGTGCTTATTTCCCCCCAACAATGTTTTTGGAAATAGGTATATTCTTAAATCCAAGTATAGAAGACTATATATCTAGTTGTTAATGATTTATTGCTCCATTCATTCATTCATTCATTCATTCATTCATTCATTCATTCATTCATTCATTCATTCATTCATTCATTCATTCATTCATTCATTCATCCATTCACTCATTCACTCATTTATTCATTCATTCATTCATTCATTCATTCATTCATTCATTCATTACGTCATTCATCAAAAGTCATATTTTCTTACATTATGATTTTTTTCAGTTTAATTTCATATGTACAATAGTCACAATTACTTATATCATTAAATCTCTAGGTAAAAAATGATTATCTTCAATATAAAAGTGACACACAAGACCATGAAACTGCATTTAGATTAGGAGCCCTTGAAATGAGGTACAATTGAATAATAGAAGACTGTAATAAATTGTGGTTGAATTATTTTATTACTGAGTAACGTGTAACATAAGCTGAGACAGATTGCAAAAAGCTGGGATTAGTACATCCAACCAACAAATTGTGGGTTATCTCCTGTGTAAATAAGGGTTCAAATGCTAGGGCGAGGTTTTGCATTGGAAGTCAAGACCGAGGGCCGCAGGCCCGAGGTCTTGAATTCCATTGCAAAACCGAGCCCGTGCGTTTGAACCGGTTTATAAACCAGGCACGCCCCAATTCTATTGTTTTTATGCAAGATTTAATCAAGTCTTTGGAATGTTATTGGCATTATAAGACCATGTTATTCAGTGAGGCGTTTGTTGAAATGGAACGGATTTTACAATAGATATCAACAATATTTTTGTACTAGCTTAATGACATTTTCAATCATGTATTCTTTGCACTCTATAGTCAATTTGAAGTTGTTCAGTTGTATACCAAAATCTTTTCTAATTATAGTACAAGTTCAAAGAGTACTTTGTTTTGCTAGGACGGCAGTGTTTTTGTTAACCGATATATATGCACAACGTAACAGTTCAGTTTGTGCAAAGTGAACTTGCATGAGCCGGATCTGCATGTGATAGCTGCGCTGGTGAAGATGAGTTTAAGCGACGATGAAGAAAGTAGATTTATTACTCCACAACATAGTGGTTATTATCCAAGCCAACAACTTTATGGCTTTGGTGAGGATATTGGTGGTTTGCTAGAACTTGAGCAAGACATCGCAGAAGATCTAGAACACATGTCCCAAAATAGCTCTGCTCAAGAACTGCCCGAGTTGGGAAATGTAATTGATACGTTCTTGCAACGACTGTCAGAGAACAAAGAAAAGAGGAACCTGTAGAGAATCAAGCGCAAAAACATACATTTTCTCTCCCATCGTATTAGTCATTAATTTCATTGTAGTTCTTGCAGCCTTGATTATCAGCAGAGAAGAGTAGTTGTGCAATATAGACCTGGGACGCAGGTCTTGAATTTTGAATTCAAGACCTATCCCGGGTTTATAACTCAGCCCCACACTCCCCTGCTGATGATCAATGCCGCCCCCGACTTGTATAATGTCAGTCTTCCATTGATTTTCAAAACCCACATAGAACAATAGAATTGGGGCGTGCCTGGTTAATAATATAATTTATGCTCACAAGTGAGGTCATAATAACAGAGAAACAAAAGGAGTATTGTCTTTTGAAAATGACACACTATGGTGACCTCACTTATGTAGTATAAATTATATTACCTGGGAGAACGCCCCAAACTGTATCCAGATTTCCATTAGAACACAATCAATAAACATTTAAATTAGATAATTAATGGATAATGTTTATCCAGTAAATAACTTTTCCCAGGATTCATGCAACCTAGTTGATGAGATTGCTGTTTTTTTTTCTTTAGACGCTATTTCAAGGATATGCCACAGATTGCGCTGGACAAGAAATCAAATTTTGAATATATAGAGTAAGTTGAAGGCATCTTTTATTTTAAACACATCTTTGCTTCTCTTATTTACATTTTAACTAACACCTTCATTATAATTATGGTTGCAGAAAAGAAGTAGGGCTTACAAAATTCATCCCAAAAGTAGTTTTAGATAATATGAAGGTAAGCCATAAAGGCCGGCACACACTAGGCGACAAGTCGCAGCGACTTGTCCCCGTGACATGTCGCAGCGACAATTTCCTCACGTGTGTACTAACATTTTTTGGCAAAAATTGTTGTTGCCGCGACAGAATTTTGTTGCTGCGACTTGACGCATGAAATCCAACCGGTTGGGATTGCTGAACCAGTGCACACTGAGGCGACATGTCGCGGAGACAAGTCGCTGCGACTTGTCGCCTAGTGTGTGTCGGCCTTAATGGTCTGTAGTGACTCATTTGGTAGCATGCCTCACTAGAGAATCACCCTTTCTGTTCAAATGAGGACCAACAGATTCAGAAGATCAGCTGGTCAATGTAAAAATGGTCTATAATGACTTGTTTCATTGCATACATCTCCAATTCCATGAGTTATGTCACTGTTGGCAGATAGATTGATACTCAAATGTTTGTTATCTAGTCCAAAGTACTTCGCAAGACTATCCATGGATACTTCAAACAATATGCAAGTCTAAGCGAAGAGGAATGCTGCTGTCAGTTCTTTGATTTGTTATCACAAATTTATCGATTTGATGTGGAAACATTCAAATGCTCTTTAGGGGTGAGTACTTAGTATGTCATTTCTTCTCTCTTACAGTCTTCTTTGCTTCTTCCAGACAAAACCTTCAGACTATGCTAACACAAGCTGAATTTTTGATAATGCATAAGGAAATGACCAAAATAAACAAACAAATTTAATAATATTAAACAAACAATCAATGTCTGAATAAATAAATATGTGGTTATTTGTCACAGTAATATTAAAAAAGCATACTTAGTTTATAGGCGCTATCTATTACTAATAATCAAAAAGATTATCATTATTAAATTTGTATTAAATTTGTACAGCCAGTACAAACTACCAGGAAGTACCTGGTAGTATCTGGAAGTTGCTTGGTCACTGAAATGCATTCACAGTAAAGAAATGTTTTATCCTTAATAAAGAACTAAGAATTATTGTTATAGTAATGTCTACAATTGGTTGGTATGTGGTACATAATGTGAATACGGAACAAACTGTAAACACATCTGTCTTTGCCCTGAAGATGGGCGATAAGTGAGAAAGCTTGGCTGTATAACTAAAACATAGAAAAAAACAACTCATTGACTGCTGGTTCCATTAATGCAGAAATTATGTAGCTGTGTGTGGTAAATGTCTCTTAGGAAATAATATATATATAATGCTTAATGTGTTGTTGTTTTATTGCAGACTGGTTGGTCAATAGCTGTTGATGTTGTCATTGGTCCTAAGGATGGCATCAGCTATAGAGCAGAGCAGGGATCAATTGTATGTATCATTATGTACAAGTTAATCATGACTTCTATGAAAACAAGTTAACTTTGTACGTAAATCAACTTTTTATTGACCTTTCAAAATCAAAATTTATAATGATCAAACTGCTATTCAATTTAACATTAGTTTCTTTTTGCTCTATTTATACCACCTGGTAGTAAATATCATATCTTATTAGATTTAGGGTGTACGCACTAAAACAAAAGAAAACAAAATTAGCATAAAATAGCACTATTTAGTGTATTTTTATTTAGTGTATTTTTCTAGGTCCATCATTAGATGGACCTCGAAAAATACACTCACAACTTGCAAAAAATTGTACAAAAAACATATAATAATAAGATGTACCTGTATGTTGATTAATGTTTTATAATATATTGATTTAGATCACCCATATGGCAAGTTTCAATCAAATCCAGTCCATCTCAGTTACTAGAATACCGTTAATTCAAACACCAGTACAAACAGATAAACAGAAAGCTACTGTTAGCCTGAAAGTCTCTGGAGCAGCAGAGGTATGTGATGTTGTATCAACAAATCACAATACTTTATTATTTGTTATATAAGAATTGCTGTTTAGAGTATCTAGCTATTTCAAATAATGTTGTCATCACCAAAAGGCAATAATAGATCTTTCCAAGACTGTGCGAAACTATGGGTATAAATATTACTGTCATAATTAATGCATCTGTCCACAAGAAATCTGTGTCATTTAATTTTTTCTGAATCAGAATCAGTTTTTTTCCACTCGTGAGTTATAGTTTGTTACAATATGATATAGATTAAAAGTTCAATATTCATCTTTTTGACTGTTCAATTTAATTCTGTTTTGAATTTTACCCATCATTCCTAGTGGTCCTGGAATGACGTATTACTTTTTGCTGATGACAACGTTATTTAAAACAGCTACATAAGTTGGAAGAGTAGTGGCAAATACTTCCTTCCTTCCTCCCTCCATCCCTCATTCCCTCCCTCCCTTTTTAAGATTTGTCATTATGATAAGCTATGATACTGTTGCAGTGTGTGTTGTGTTGGTCACATTATTAAATGCATGTTCTTATACAGCCTTTAGTATTTACAACATCATCAATTGCCAAAGCAGAAGAAATGGCAGATCTTATTGATAACTATTGTATGATAATGGGCGGCAGTAAACATTCATTGGTCTTCAAAAGACTTGGTATGTTGAATTTCAAGGATTCTGCTATGTGTTTTCTATAACTATTTGTTTGTTTGCATTTCTATTCTCATTGATGGTGTAATTGTTCTGTTGTTTGTTGATTTACATTGTTTTTGTTTGTTTCTTTGTTTACATTGTTTTATCTGTTTGTTTGTTTGTCTTTATTTGGTCATTTGTTTCTTTGTCTGTTCTTTTGTTCCATTGTTTGTCTGTCTGTCTGTGTGTTTGTCTGTTTATTTGTGTGTTGTTCAATGAGACAGTGAAATGATTTATGTGATTCATATGTGTGTAGACCCAGATAGAACACTTCCATCAATACCAAAGGAAGAAATTATCAGGTAATTGAAATCCTATAGTGTGGATCATAATCTATTTTGTTCATGAGGAATTAATTGACTGTGCAGCCGAATGAGTAAGGTCACACAGATGATTGATGGTATGAATGAACAATGTTTATTACTTTTATATTTATTTATTGCTTATCTGTTTAGTATAGAACATGTCACAGTTTTTAACTAGTCTAATAATAAGTGATAACAGAATATTATCTCTCAAATGGATAGTGAAAAAGTGCAATTAAAAATGTTGTGTTTGTCACAATCAGTTGTTCACCCCTTGCTTTATTTTCAACATAAAATGACAATAAATGGCAAGAAGAAAACAAACATAATATTGAAATCCATAAAGTTTGTAATTTCCTTCTAATACAAATTATTTTGTGAGATCAGTTTCCTTCAATTTAAACCTTCAATTTTAGACGACAGTTTTAATTAAACCTTGTTATTTAGAGTATTCACTATTTGAGTTAAATTAGATCGAATTAGATCATTCCAGAGAAAAAGAGAAAAAGCTGAAATTTTTTTGTGTGAACATATTCTAAAGTAAACAAACTTACAATATGTACTTTATATATTCTTGATCTTATGATCAAAAGCTCCTCTGAAAGCTTTCCTTATCAGCCTTATCAGCACTCAAACCAATTACATAGAAATCAACAGTTGTTGAAACTCTTAATCAATGAATGAAACACTTGATCAATGTATTGCCTTGTTCAATTATCATATACACACTTTGTATATGGCAAGATTGAGAAATCAAATTTATCTCGAGTCAGATTTGTTTTAGTTTTGAGTTGAAATGAGAAAAAAACATACTGATGTTTTCTTAATTCAGATTTGAAAAAGAAACAAATCTGTAATGTCACAATTAGTGGAACTTTTGAATAATGAATGGAACATTTGATCATTGAATATTGAGTGAAACATTTGATCATTGGAATGCCCTGTTCTAGTACAAGTATTTTTCAAGGTGTCTTAGTTGAAAAGTAATTCCTGTTTTCGATTCCAATGAATATACATGAAAAATGTTTAGAAAACGTCTGTGTTGTTTGGGTACAAAACAGCTATTTCCTTCTGATATTAGTATATCATGGTAAGAAATACATTTTCATGGATTGTGCAGGGTTTAATTGGACACACATCCATATGTTTTATGTATAATTGTTGATTTTGTTTTTGATCATTCTCAAAAATGTCATGAAAAGATTCTTTTTTTAATTATATCATTTTGATAAACACTTGTGTTAAAGCTAATCTGGCAGTTACTTGTATTTGCAGTTTATTTACATCATGTCAAATATTATTATCATTTCAGCAGTCATCCACCTTTAACACATACTCTTAGTGGTAGTAAGCAGAACATTGTACCAACAAACAACGTTCCTGAGAAGAGAAGTTCTAGAAGCTCTATGGGAAGTTTAGGCAAGAAAAATGGAGGTAACAGAAAATTTCTTTTACTCCTTTACACCTCAAGAAAGATGGATTGTACAATACTGTCTACTAAATACATAGAAAGTGCAACAAGTATTTTCTATTAAGTCTGTCAGCAAGGACGATAGAAAGAGTTGACCTGAATACAATTAACTGTTTATCTTTATTTTTATCTCTTTCAGAATTTGATGATTATGCCGAGATTGTTGATGATGATTATGCAGATCCAATGGCTGGTAGGTTGTAAACTTTTATATAAATTCTTATTTTTGTTGAATTATTTTTAAATCCTGCCATGTTATATTCACTAGTTGTTCTAATTTAATTGTGATTCCACTTGTAGCTTGCCATTGTATTGAGAAGTATATTATTTATAGCATCATATTAATTATATCTCTGTAGGTAGTATTTATCTCTAAATGTTACTAAGAATTGTCCTTAAAGTTTTTACTCTAATTATACTTTTCTAAACTGGTTTGAATACATTGAATAACTAGTGATGAAATGCCTTTTCTAAAATCAGTTAAATGTTCTATATTTAAACTAATTATAGTGTAAAATCATTTTTCCATTGTTTTGATAAATTGTGGTGTAAAGTTAAACATTTTTGCATGATATAAAACTTAAACCATAAACTCTTTTTTTAAAATTTCTTTTTAATTTTTTTCACTTTAATATGCCAATACAATTGTAATTCAAGTATATCATTTCACCTGTTATGCTTGGGCTATCATTAAAATTGTGATGATCATATTGTAACATGCATATACTAGCTAACTACCAGAGTGCTAACAGCAGTATGAATATCCATTACTTTATTGTCTAAATGTTGAAAATTTTGAAAGAAGCAAGCAAACAAAATGTGTAATGCTTCTGTTTTGTGTTGTGAGTTATTGAATGTTAAATTTTTTTAACATAATCTTTGTATGGCCCAAAATTAATGGCCCATTAAAAAACACCATTCCATTTCTTATGAAAATGAACAGTGGTATAAATGTTGCAGCTCCATGTTACAATAGCTGCAGTATTTACTGTTGGGTTAATCATTGATGATAGCCCACTGTGGGTGACAACTAAGTTGCAAATAAACAAACCTAAATCTGCATGATTTACTTATCAACACAACTCTCAACAGCATTGAAGCTACTCACTGACAGTTTATGGTATCAAAAAGGTAAACCGCCACTCTGAACATTAAAAAAAAGCGCCACTGCTAAATAAAATAACTTTAAAAGATATCTAGTATATCATTCCGTGATCTCAGCAATTCAAACTTGATTAAAAATAGTTACTGTAATATCCAATTATTTAGACCTAATTGCAAAAAAAGAATGTGAGATGCAAAGCCTAGTGTTAATTAGAAATAGGCAAAAGGATATCACTTCAATTGAATTATTCCTTTCCAAAATTGTTTTTTTTTTGCAATTTGGTGTAAATGAGAGTATTAATAATTTTAACTACTAAGTATTTTATTTACATGCAATAATTAAGTAAAACTTGTGATATTGAAACTCTCCTTTAAAGTACTCAAATATATATATTTTTGTCACAGCATTATGTTTGTCACAAAAATACATTTTGAGTCCCATTTAATTTACGTTAATGATACTAATATACAGTGAAACTAAAAAGTAAAAAAACATACTTATCTGGAATAATGAGATAGTCAATCACAAAAAAGCTTGATGGCTTTTGCAAGCTACTGCCATATCATGTGTACCAATATACCACAAACTTGCCTGAAATAAGTTTAAAAACAAACTCTATTGGTAATTAACTGCTTTCAATCAATGATTTAACTGGAAATAAAAGAATTGTGATTAATAAAAGGATTCAACAGACAAATGTGTCAATGACTTTAGTTTTAAAGCAGACTAATAACTGTTTCCTGTGTTCTAGCTAAGGACTATGAGATTCCCAGAGAGCTGATCACACTTGGACCTACAATAGGACATGGTCAGTTTGGTGATGTACATCGTGGCACATATAAAACATCTGTAAGTAGATGATACACGAAAATTAGATTGTCTCAGTATCATATTATATATTTCCTAGTTTTCCAAATATTGTTCAAAGTTTGCTTTATTAGGTTTTAATTCCCAATTAAACTTTTGGCAGGCAAGATTGCAAACATCTTAAGTTTCCAAAGTCCAAAATCTTGCTTGATGCTCAATAAACTTGTGAGCAATATTGAAAGAAGCGTATGCTGTTGTGACAACATTTTCTGCAAGTTGTCCTGCAGTTATGCCCGTGAAAACATCCAAGTGAACACTGTAGCAGTTAGAAAACATTTCAGCTAGTTCACTTGATGCACAATGCTGCACAGAATGTCATTACAAGACTAGAAATTAAACAAAGTGAACTTTTACCAGTGACTGTTTCTTTAAAAAGTATACTCTGTTTGTCAGCATTGCTGAGTTGATGTACTGATGTACAAAAATGTTTTTAACAAATACACACTGAAAAAAAAATATGTTGTTTATTGAAGGCAGATTCATCTGTTCCTGTTGCGATTAAAACATGTAAAAGCCCTGAAACAAGTGAAAAGTTTTTGGAGGAAGCTTGTAAGTACATTAAATTGACAGTAAAATAATAATGAATAAATTTAACACAAAGCTTAGTATGACAACTGAATCAAAGTGTGTTTTGTATTGATTTTATAGGATGTAGTAATTTGTAATTTGTTTGATTTAGATATAATGAAGCAGTTTGACCATCCACATATCATCAAGTTAATTGGTATTTGTATGGATGAAAATTTCTTTATTGTCATGGAACTTGCCACATTTGGAGAGGTATGTCAAATATGAAGACTTTTATTAATATAGGTTCATAATATAACTACAATCTTGGATAAAAGACTTTGTACATTTTACCATTTTTTCACGTATTAGCCACTCTCTGACATATTGCAGTTCCACCCCCCCTCCCCTCCACTCTCCATTTCAATAGCTTGTTGTTTTTTCATTTAATATGCAACAAAATTGATAACATCAACAATGGCAGTAGTTTCGCCAAAACATGTCAATCTATATTAAAGTCTGTGGTCATCACTCTAAGACTTTTAGTATTACTGTTACTACATAGACCATTCACAAGATTATTTAAATTTATAACATCAACATTGAAACAAGGGAGGGGATCTACATGGAAAGATTTTAGCAATTTGTGTGTTCATTCCAAATACTATTTCACTCTGTTGTTTTCAAGAGTGTGGCTAGTGCCTTATCATAATAATAATTTATTTCTTATTAACTGGATCCCAGTATATCTCGATGCTCTTTACAATAATTATATTTATAAACAAAAAAAAAAAAAAAAAGAGAGAATAACTATGAGTTAAAAAAAGAACTACTGAATATGAAAAATTTAAAAAGGTAAAACTGTCAGTCTTTGTGATCAGAAGAGATAAGTCTTGAGCTTTGACTTGAAAACATTAGGTTTTCATTTGTTCCTGGTATATGACTATAAACAGGGGTTTGGGGATGGATGTCTTTTTCAGTTATAGCAGTCCAAAGCAATATTGTTCAGCAATATCCAGTCTGTGATATTTTGCCCTAGTTGATCACCGTGCAATTACAAAGAATTGTCTTTCTAATTATCTAGACATCACCCACGTTCAATGATAAAGATTCTAATGTGATGTATTTGTATTTAATATTCTAGATGAGAAGTTATTTACAAAAGCACCATCACCAAATCAGCCTGGAAACTTTGTTAGACTACATCTTTCAACTCAGCACTGCTTTATCGTACTTGGAGAGTAAAAACTTTGTACACCGGTAGGAAATCCTCTAGTTATCATGTCATTTTTACATCTGAAACTCTATGTTTCTTTCATTTTTTGTTATAAATAATAATATACTTTCCTGTTTGTAATGCATTTGCACTGATAGGTGTGCACATTTTGATATGCTTTTCAGTGATATAGCAGCAAGAAATGTTCTTGTTTGTTCACACAAGTGTGTTAAACTGGCTGATTTTGGTCTGTCAAGATGGATAGAAGAGCAAGCCTATTATAAAGGTAAGGAAAGTTTCCTAAGCATACTTGTAGGAGTTGCAGTCTTGTTGACCACTACTATTAATAGCTTTGAAAAGATAAGATAATATGAGAGAATTTAATAGGAGATAGTTGCTAATATTATGTGAGAATTCTTTTATATTTTTGATGTCATTTTATTTTATTTTTCTTTAAAGCATCAAAAGGCAAATTACCAATCAAGTGGATGGCCCCAGAATCAATTAATTTTCGACGATTCACTTCTGCAAGTGATGCGTGGATGTATGGTGAGTGTCAAATAAAACACCTGGGGCTAGTTGTATGAAACAGGAATGAAGTTATCCACTTGATCTACTCCATAGAGTTTCTTAAGAATTTATCCACTGGGTAGCACCATCCAGGCTTCATAAAACTAGCCCCAGACGAATAAGATAATAGAAATGTCCAAAGATAAATAAATCAATAAAAACAGGTGACAAAAGGACATAAGGGCAAACACATCAAACCATAAATTAAAACAAAAGACTCGGCCAGACGGTTGAATATTTTCAGTCTCTATCCCTGTTAGAAACATGTGGAATTGTTAGTAGAACAAGAATATTTGTTTATCATTTTATTTTTAGTGTTTATTTTATTTAATTATTTATTATAATTTTATTTTTAATTTTATTTATTCATTCATTCATTCATTAATTTATTTATTTAATATTATTATTATTTTTTCTAGTTATTATTATTATTTATTTATTCCATTTATATATTTCATTTATTCTATTTATTTGTTTATCCATTTATTTATATTTTGTTTATTTAGTTATTTCAATATTTAATTATTCATCATTTTTATTTATTTACTTACTTATCTATTTATTCAATTTAATTGTTTATGTTCTACTTTATTATCATAGCAGTGCATGTAATTCAAATTGCTTTGTGATTGCTTTTGCATCCTTCTTGTAATTCTATTGGTTTATTAGCAAAAACATTACATTATTGTAAATACAAAACAAATAATTGTAAATATTTCCATTTTTGCCCTAAAGATGCACAAGTAACACAAAAGCATGGCGTTTAAAATTAAAACGTGGAAAAAACATCTGATTGATTTGATAGCTATGTCCACGTAGCAACCAATTTTAGATATCATACTTATATTTATATTTAATACTACTTACTTATATTATTTTCTTTAGGTGTATGTATTTGGGAAATTCTTATGTATGGAGTAAAACCATTTCAAGGTGTTAAAAATAATGAAGTTATTGGCAAAATAGAACAAGGTGAACGTCTAGCGTTACCACCTAACTGCCCTCCTGCCTTATATCATATGATGACTGAGTGTTGGTCCTATGATCCGTCAAAAAGACCTTCATTTCAAGATATTAAGACAAGATTAAGGTGAGAAGAGTTTATTGTGGAGTGAAGATCAATGTGAAAACATTGTATGTTATAGGTTTGTGTGTTATAGGGTCTGTGATATATATTTGTCCAGGATTTTAGGTTATGGTTTAAAGTCATCATATTTGACTTACACTTTCAAATGTAGCAAGTTCCATGGCAATGAAGAAATATTTATAATGTACTGATTATGTAGTCTTTGTGTGTCAACCATGTAAGATTTTTATTAAGTTACGTGGTTGACACACAGATTAGACTTCATATAAACATATCATATTTTTGTTGTTGTATAGTGTTATTGTTCAAGAAGAAAGGTTCCAAGCAGAGGAGAGAATGAGAAGGGAATCAAGAAGAATACTCTCAATGTCCGTAGGTAAGATACGTTTTTGACTTAAAACAAAGACTACATCTAGTTGGTTTGTCTGTTTATTTCTTCCTATCTTTCTGTTCATTATTTTGTTGGTTAATATTTAGTGAGGTAAATGTACTATAAGAAATGAAATACAAACTTCTCACTTGAGTTGTTTTGTTGTTACAGGCTCAGCTGATGGAATTGCTCCACCAAAGGTAAGATACTTGTTTTGTTGTGTTTACTGACAGTTCCTTGAAAAGCTATAATTGCATTGAAAATTCACATTCATCTAGATACACGTCACACCTGGGTGGTACGTAATGCCTGCATTATTCATCTCAACTTCTTTTAGTTTACATATTCTTTGCTTGCTTCCTCCCATGACTTCCATCCTGCTTCTTCTCTTTCATTTTCTGTCATTCTTTGTCATGTTGTTTTCAGTCTTCCTTATTTTCTTTTCCGTTCAAGAGCCCATGTCATTGTAATTGCATCATCACTGCACTTTTCTTTTTGCCTTAGTATGTTCTTCATCATTTTCCATCTTCCTTTCATTAAAAATTAATCAAATTAATGCAATAATTTTCCGTCCTTGAAACTTGAAACCTGAAACTTTTCTTTTAAGGCCAATTATAGCACACTCCTTTCATTTTTGGACCTCCTTTTTACCATACTTGACCATTTAGGGGAGATGAGGTCATATCACCTCTTAGTGGAATTTATCTTAATTTTTCATTATTTTTTTAATCATTTTTTTAAAATTAGTTTTATATATCAATGTCATATTTTTATTCCTTTTACTGTACATTTTTTATCTTATCCATAGATATTATATTTAAATTATATTTTTTGTTTTTAATATCTAACAATGTGAGGTCGTTTTTGTAAATCATTTTCAATGAAAAAAACTCTCCTCAATAAAGATTGTTACTACTAGTGCAAATAGTCCATTGTCTCTCGTTCCTAGTGAAAGACACACAGATAATGTATTTCACTCATTTATCACTGATTGAAAGTCTCATTATCTTTGATAGCCTCTTCGACCAGGAATTTCACCTCTAGCTACACCAGTCTCATCAGGAGCAACGACTTTTGATAGCAGCCAAGGTGTGACCAGCCCTAGAGGTAAGTAGAATATTGGATAACATGGCAAGTTGAAAACAAATAAACAAGACAGTAAGCCTACCAACAAATGACCAAGCAAACCTATCAACAAACAAACAAATAAACAAACAATAATTTATAATATGGCAACATAATGAGAAAGTAAACATCAAGTAGACTTCCCCCAAAAAGTGAAAAGCTTTGCATGTGATAATGAACTAAAGGCTTAACAGCAAAGTGAAATGATGATCCCAACTATCAATGAGTCAGAGGAAAACATAAGTGCTATCAAATAGACTCACCAGTTTCATGTGAGGAAAAGTCAGTGAAGGGATTCATTTATTACCTAATATTGTAAGATAAATAAAATAACAATTATCATATTTTCAGGTTATCCTTACTTTCGAGACGATTCAGGCTCACCTGTCTCTCCAGGCTCTCCTCGATCACCCACATCACCAAATAGCCACACCCTTCCACGATCATATAAATCATTCCATGAATCCAGTGGAGTACGATCACTATCTAGTCAACCATCCCGACATTCTGTTAGTGGAAGTAACACTCTACCTCGTAATTACAAACCACTCAGTCCAATCTCAAGTCCAACAGATTTAAAGTCACCCACTGGCATGACTTTGCCTGTAAGTATCTTCCAGTAATTATATCAAACTGCAATACAGTATTTACATTTAGGACCTTGAGCATGTTCAAGAGAGCAACGATGGCTATAAGCTTCCATTGACCTATATTATTACTGGGCTATTTTATAAGGTCTTGAGATATTTTAGAGAACATTTTAGTATTGTATAATTTCAACTTAAAAAGCAGTTTGTTACACATTTCCTCGTCAGAGTGACTAGAAACTAACAAACATCGTAGCTTTATTTTTCATGTTTCACATGTTTCTGTTAACTAAAGATAGTTCTAGCAGTATTTGATATTTTCATTGCATAAATGATTATAAAAAGGAATATGAGGGGTTGCTCTAATACATTTAATTACAACAATATTTTCATACATATATTGTGGCTTTTATAAAAAGTGATGTTGGTTTTGTTATGTCTGATAAGGTGGATTCATTTTCTTCTATATCCTGTTACTTGTAGTGATTTGTTGATTATGTTATTGTGCTAATGGTTTGTGCATTCTTGCATGAATGATCATTATTTGATCCATTCAGTGTTTTTTTTTAATTCATGCATGCATCACTTGTTCATATGTCTCTCAAATGTCAAGCTCATCTTTGTGCATTCATTGAACACTAACTCTAACATTAGAACTGTATCTTTTCAAACCTTATTGACATTGAAGCATTAGCACTTTGTTGTTAACCTACGTCTCTGCTCTATCAATATTGGAATTATCATTTCAGCTATATTAACTCAGTTGCCATCACTTCACTATTTATAGTATGATTTGCTTATTTGCATGGCAATATTAACTATGTGTTTTCATTATAAAATTGTTGTAATCAAGTTAGTGCCAATAGCCCTGAAGTGCGATGGCGTTTTACCCCCGTCTCTATACCATAATAGTTTTTAAAATCCTTTCATATTCAAATTTTATATTCCCTCGAGAATAAAGGAACAATAGTCATAATTAGTGAACAAAAGCAATGTGAAAAGGATTCTGGTCTAGACACGGGGGTAAAACGTCATCATATTTCAGGCTTATTCAGCTCATCATATTCTTCTCATTTCTTGTTTGTATATCACACTAATCGTGATGCTCAAAGTTTGTCATTGTGACAAAACATACTGTGTAGTTAGTTGCAAATTGTTTGATGGGCTTACAGCACACATACAGCCAATGTAAATATTTGTGATTTATCATAAGTGTCAGTTGCAGACATGGTAACCATGTAAACTATGTACTGTACATGTAATAAGTAGCAAATAATATATGTCAAGACATTCACACGTAGTAAAGTTGCACCATCATTGTAAACAAGTTATCATGTGTAGAACATATCATGCACCTGTACCTCTAGCCATGTTCAACAAGAAGCAAGGTTCTGCTTAGTGTACACAGTAAGCCATCTGTAGCCAAATGCATGATCTGTCTTTAAAGCATCCTGTCAGTAGCTTCGTATCATTCAGTAATTCCCAGTAAAATGACACATAGTCTTGATTAGACTGCAGAAGACCAAGCTCGAATGGAAGAAGAAGAACGCAAAGAAATGGAACAGTTAGAACAACAAATGATAAATAAACGATTAAAACAACAAAGACTTGCTTCTGTGGCTGACAGCAAATGGTTGGAACAAGAGGAAATGAATATTGAACTACCTCGATCACCTGTGGTAAATAACATGCATGCAAGTATAGGAGTGACATCCTTATGTCAGTGTATCGTAATGTACTCATTCAGTTTTGTAATTTATGTAATAAGATAACATTGCACTGGAGATTCTAGAGAAACTTAGTAATAAACTTATAATAATATATATAATAAACTTAATATATATTTTCTATTGTTTCAAGAGAAACATCAATTGAGAGTTGTTTAGATACAGTTATGATACCAATGTTTAACAGCACTTAAAGAGTTGCACCTATTGCTTGTAATCTCAACTATTAGAAATGTGGTGATGGGGGGTAGAGTGGATAAATACAAACAAAAAAAAAATTGTGCAGGGAAGAAAGCCAAAGGAAAAAGTTAGTTCAATTACAGACACAAATCCTGCACTAGTGTGCTCTTGACTCACTACTGCATATAAATTGATTTATTCATATTCCAGCTAGTATGTACAGTACTACTCAAGCACTTTTTCTCATTTGTAGCTTTAACTACACTTATGCACATAGTGTACATCTTATTGCACCAGTGGTACTATTATAGAGGATTTGTGCCATCACATGATGGTGACAGGAGGAATGATAGTTGTAGTGATTAAAGTTTTTCTTATGTAAATGATTTTAGTCCAGATTTGGTTGTCCATTACACTGTAATGGTGCAAAGCCTCTATTTCATATCTAAAACTAATGCAAATGGCTTGTATGTGGCAAGCTGATGATGTCAATCAAACATATTGCAAATGTTTTTGCATGTTTAGATGTGTTGTTATATCAGTTTGTAAGGTTTTGAAAGCATATAAACGTTATGATTTTATTTGAGAAAGTCAACAAAAAACACTCTGAAGCATGGCACCTAAGCATTGTACTCTCACTACACATTCCATTTCCCTTCTGAGTGTCTGTTGTCACTTTACAACAAAACCTTTTTCAAAAACCTGAACCTTTCACTTCAGTCTAGAAATACTATCAAAATGACTAGAGTTGTTTTGTTATTTGGTGTGTTAGCCCAATTTTTAATCCATCTTATTGTTTTTTAGCTATCGCCAAAGCATGCATCACAGCAGTTGCCATCACCGGATGAAGCAGTATCATCCAGTGTAGAGTCATATAACCCTCAAGGCATTGCTTCCATTGTTAAACAAGGAAATCTTGCCAAGGAATGTAAGTGCTACTGCAATCTATTGTTGATGGGACATTAGTATTTATAATAACATTGATGCTTATCATGATGGTGCAGTTTACAGTTGATCATTGAAGGGGTATAACTTTTGGTTACTATTGATGAAGGAGATGTATGTAGGGGGGGGGTTGTTACTTGAATCTATAATCTGAAATAACAAACAAGGTCATGATGCAGGAAAACAAGAAACATGTGGTGGAAGAATTAATGTAAAAATGGGTTTGATGATAAAAAATATATCAAGAAACCAACTCCAGTCAAAGCTCCAATATTATGTCTTTGATGTCTCGTTCATAAATCCCAACCACCAAAGTTTTTTTTTGTGAAACTATCACACTCCCCCTGGTAAAATTTCCAAAATTTAGACAAATGAAGAGGAATTTTTTTGTCCTCTTTGGGTGTATGGATATTTTGCTTTGACGATTACTAGCTAAGGGTCTTTTTAAAGTAGCTATTGTGTTTGTTTTCAGACCATGGTACATCAAGTAAAGCTGTCACACCACAAGCAGCAACAATTGGTGAAGATCTATCTACTGAGAGTGACAAAGCTAGTAGGCCACTGGATAAACCAACTCACAACACTAATGAAGACAGATCTAGTGATAAAGTGTTTCTTAACACCACATCAGTAGTGCAGTCAGTGATTGATCTCAACACAGGCTTACCATACTCTAGATGTGAGGAATATCCACACTTTGTGAAGGTGAAGAAATGCCTAGTGCACATTATTTAATGTGAAAATATGATGGCTGGAAACACATACTGGATCAAAGTGGAACTAGGAGAACTGTAAACAATACAACACATTCTAGATTGTCTCAACATCTAAAAACTTGTCAGTGATCAATTTCAATCTGACCTTTCAACCATATTGGTCATCTGCAGGGCAAAGGATATTACAACTACCAGTAATACTGTAAGCCTGTTTGTAAAGGGCACACACATTTGGCATAGTTCAACTTTTTTTTCTCTGGTACTTGTAACAATTTCAATTCCCTGAGAAATTAGCTCAGAATAGAATTATTCAAACAAGCCAGACTTTTTTGGACTTCTGTGTTGCAGAGAGTACAGTGTAATACAATCACTTCAGTGTAACTGAGAAATTGAAACTTTATTATTTGATTTCAATGTATACTAAGTAACAAATGAGTATGAGAAAAATACTGCTTTCATTGCAAGTTGGATGTGTGATTAACCTGAATGTTTTGTTTTCTTTAGACTGTTGGAGTAGCACTAAGAGGACTCCTGTCAGAAGTGGATTCTGAAATACATGAGTTGCCATCTCATTCACATAAAGAGGTCGGTAACATTCTAAGTTTCCTTGAATTAGGTTTTGACTGAGACATCACTGTCTTGGAGTTTGATCGCTTGTCCAGTTAAGTAACCCTGGTAAGGCCTGGCAAAGCATGTGTTGCATTCTTTCCTGTCTCACTGGTGTAATTTCACAGGAAAGTGCATTGAACCACAACATAAAAATGTGTGGTTCTCATAGGTCACAAAATATTAGTCCTTGGGTTTCACAGTATTTAATGGGCATGAAATTATATTACGACCCATGAAAATAACCTTGAATGGATGCCATGGCCCATGAAATAGAAAATAGGATGTGCTTTTGTTTTTCATGGGCCACAAATTATTGTTTCTTGGGGTGTTAATGGATATGAAATCAGCCTTTGATTTTTCAAGGTCTTTTTCATGACTCATGAAAAAAGATTCACAGGATATTAATGGATTCATCAAACACCATGAAAATATCAATCTCTGTTTTCATGACCATGAAATGTTGTGTCATGGTGTTAACATCTTCAGTAATCCATAATGGCACCCTAAAGGCTTACAGCCAGTTTAATAAGAATATTTACCAAATTACCCTAGTACGCCTCCAGGCTACAAATGTTTGCATAAAATGATAAGATATAAATTATAAAACTAATCAACCAAATGTTTGTTTTTGTATTTCAGATTGAGATGGCCCATAAGGTATTATCAGCAGATATGGCGGAGTTGATTAATGCCATGAAACTGGCTCAGAAGTATAGCACCACAACATTAGATCAAGAGTACAGACGAGGAATGTTATCAGCTGGCCATGTGTTAGCTGTAGATGCAAAACATTTATTTGATGTAGTGGACACAGCTAGAAGACTAAAAACCTCTTTACATATTGACAATTGATTGGAAATGTCAACTGAAGGCAATGTTTATATGGAAGAAGCTGATATCCACTATTCTATTGTTTGTGGAAACTATTATCATGGAATTTTGCACTGATGTCCTTGCAGTAGGGATCTTCCAAGATCAGACACATTTGGTCAGTGTCATAGAGGGAAATTCTTCAAATTATTGTACTTTTATGGAAGTGGTATTGTTTAATGTGGAAACTTTGTATTTCAACCACTTCTAGAGGAAATTTCAAAAACAAATTATATCCACCAGTCATCAATGTACTGATGCAAGAAGGGAAAAACTGCCAAAAGACAGTTGGAACATTCTTTATAATCCATTCAAAGAGAGATTGTGGTCTTCTCTCGGTGTCACTTTGTACAGAAAGGATGACAAACCCTCTTTACAATTACAGCAGTTCCCATTACAATTTTCACATCAAAGTGATCATAAAAAGACCTTCTGTGCATATCAATGTAGAGGACCTCCAACAGACAGACAACCAAGATGCTAGTTTAGAACAAAATCTTATGGATTTTCATGAAGGAAGTAACTTGTCTCAGTCTTTAGAAATAATGTTGTTCTTGATAGATTTTAAAAATATGAAATGAGAATTCCAAAATATCAGTTATCATAATCATGGTGCTGCTTTTGCACTGCTTGACACGAATTTGACAAATTGTATTTTTGAGTAAATGAACAAAAAAATGTTTCAAATGTTAAAATGCCCGCTTGAGGGCGTCTTCGAAACAAAATGAATCAACTATTTTTATACAACCAACCGTGAACTTCACTTGGCAGCATTGTATTTGAGCAACTTTAAAATTGCTCTAAAATCTTCTCACATCCCCATCTCACTAAAAATTAGAATGTAGAGTTGCTTTTAAATAGATGTCAATAATCACATTTCAGTTTGCATTCTACCTCTGTCAAACAAAATCAATAGAATCAGTGTGCAACAATACGAGGCTTCACTGAACAGACCCAAAGATAAGTTGTATTTTTGTGGATAAAAAAAGAAGTTATTAACAGGAGAGGGAGACCCATAGTTGTTCCCAGGCAATTGTAGGAGATAAATTATCCATTCAGATAATTATCATGGTAAGTCTCCATTTTCTCACACACTGCAAAGTTCACAATGGCAAACTTTATTTTCTATGTTTACATTTTTTGCAGTTTTGTCCCCCATTATTGTTTAATTCAGAAAATGATGGAATTCACTGTTGAATTCAAATCATACTACTTTATAATATGGAGTTAGAGACTTCTTGTCCGTTTACTTTTGCTGCTTACAGTTACCATCTTTGGGTTATCTCCTGTGTAATATAATTTATGCTCACAAGTGAGTTCACAAAAACAGAGAAAAAAAGGAGTATTGTCTTTTGAAAATGACTCACTATTGCGACCTCACTTGTGTAGTATAAATTATATTACATGGGAGAACATCCTCACTTTCTGTGCATGACTTTGGATTTGTAGATAACATTAATGAAACAAATAATTTGGTGTTGTAACAAGAATTAATTGTAGATTTTATATGAATATATTTTGGTGTACTTAAATAAACCTAGACATGACTATGGTAGATTGCTACTACATATTGTCTCAAAATAGTGATTGTACTCCCCCAAAACCCCTTAGATAACTATGGTACTGTTAGTTCTGTTTTCCCCTGTCAGGGTTAAACATAAAAAGGCACCTTGAACCTTGATATAGTGCTAAAAAAATTTCATGTTGACAAACAAATGAATCGTTTTGTTCATGTGCCAACGACAACTTCAATTATTAATAGTTTTGTAAAAGCTCTATTGAAATATCGACCAGTGATTGTATATGGAACAGCTATCAGAGGTTCTGGGCAACTGAAACTTCTTTATTACAGTTTTTTTATACATATCAGGCCAGTAGCAGGGGGTCTAACCCCCTCCCCCCAAATAATTTCCTTAATTAATTTTATAGATGACAACAATACATTATTTCAATTAATGTTACTGACAGGAAAGTACTGATTCAGTAGCTGTCATAACCCTTTTTGAAGCTGTTTTGACTATGAATTTGAACATGTTTTCATTTTTTCCTGCATAAATTATCATTGGCTCCAAAATATTTTTATCACCGATATGGTCTTGCATGCAGTTAAATTTACAAACAAGGTAGTAGTTTTCAGACAGATTCCATATATTAGTCATACACACATAACAATGAGATGAAATGATTATATGAATAGTGGTTGAAATGTGCATTCAGTAAAAGCTGTTGATACAAAATAGGTACATTTCTGAATGTTCAGTTTATTATCCTTTTACATCAAAAGATAATTACACAATCATCCTAATATGCTAAAATTTATACTAAAATCAATTTCTACAATTATAATTATTTGCATATACCTAAATTTGTATTTTAATCTATACACTTGATAATCTAAAAATTGATAATTCTAACATTAAATGATCTATTACCAAGTAAAAAAAATATATAGACATATTTTCTTCTTTGAGTGTTGAACATTATATTGAGACAATGTACAATATGTTTGGGAATAAATTATGGAGGTGAGTTCTCCCAGCTAAAAGAAACGAGTTTTGTTTTTGTTTCGTTATGTTAATTATGTTATCTTTCATAAAAATTGATCTACTTATCTCCAAATAGATTGAAAATTTGAATTATTATTAAAAAAATTACAATGGAGTGTTCCAATGGTTTTTAATTATTATTATATCATACAAGTTTAATTCAAAAATGCTATTAAAACAATTAATAAATAATACCAATTGAAAGTTATGACTTACCGATAAAATATTATTGTACTAAATAAATTTAGTAATGAATTCAAAATTATTTCATTATATAGCCACATATTTTACATTTTTGATATTTTATAATAATTTGTTATTAACTTATAATATCTTATGATACATTATTTTAGTTAACTATAGACTCACTTTGACACTATCTAAGATTGTTAGTTGAAATGGCCTGCTTCTAGAACAATTGATGTAGTAAGGTATGTTACATACAATAATACAAGATATACACCATACAGCCTTGGGACTTTAAATCCCATTAAAGGAATGACTATTCCTGATGATGCTAAACTAGCGGTAAGAAAGCCTGCTGATATGATATACTGGTAATGCTGGTGTGGAAGCTGCCAATAAAACAAAATGGTTATCTTTAAATTAAAAGGCCTGCTAAAATATCATCATGTTTCCTTTTTATATTAACTATGGTTTACATTACTTTCTGAAAGTTAAAGGGTTGTGTTAGGCATGCACCAGATAAACCTTACTATGCCATATTTTAGTTACTACAAGGGATGCTAAGATGTACACCTAAAATAATATTATTGTCATTATTTTGTTTGTTGGAGAAAAATTATTAACTAAAGATACTCACCCTGACACCATGATCCTGCTTGACAGATAAGTATGTGCACGAAATACCAATACCAAGAAGAAGATCTGGTTAAACATTTGGTTAAGAAACTACAGACTGTCGTATATAGTATTCTTCTAAGAAAATGTTTAAAAAGTTGGTATTTTTACTGGTGCATCCCATTTTCACATGTTGACAATTATGGGGATAAATTTGAAGTCTGCTGTGAAAATGCAAGGTGGTCTCTGAAGTCTGGATAGTGTTATGTACCAGACATCAAATCCCTACCAATTCTATAGACATTCAAAGCAAGGGATAACTTTTTCCTGAGTGGATAATATTATTCCAGCTTTGTGCAATCTGCAATGTTTTCTGATTTAAAGGATACTAAGCATAGGTCCCCCAAAGCATGCTGAGGCTCCCATATTAGGAAATCCTTTTCTTGCCATGGCAGCATTGGAAACAAGATCTGAAATTTTCAACAGGAAAAGTTCTGTTATTATTTTTCCAGTTTGTCTAGTATGAATTATTTACCGGAAAACTACTTCTATCCTGCTCTAACTACTCAAGACAGGATATGGTAGTGGATACATCCATGGGAGGTACTCTGCAAACAAATATGAAAACAAATACAAACATTCACAAACCTACAAGCAAATAGTCTTCAAGTTGTGACATGAACAATCAAACAGATAGATATTCACCTCCTATACTGTTCCCCCAAGCAAGAAATGTAAGACCAAGTATTGCATTGCTGAGCTTGAATGCCACACCAAATGTCTGGAAAATCAATTAGGAACAACAAGAAAAACATCAATTATTGGTTGACCTGGTGAAGATAGATTGATCAATTCCAATAGTGATATTTTATGGTTGCTAACTAACAAACTGTTATGCTAATTGTGCCAACCAGAAACAGCTAATCATAAAGCTCTCATAATCACAGTCCAGTTGGCGCACAAATGACAAAACTTATGTCAGTTGAAGTAAAGTAAATGTCTATGTTTAACGTCCAAAGTCCTACTAGTTTCACTAGTATCACGTCTATTATAATATGGAAATAAACAAATTAGATAGATTTGGTAGCTGACAGATTTGGCTGTCTATAATCATCACGCAGGGCATGTCAGCTATTCAGGCTGACAAAAGAATGACAAATTTGTATCAAAAACCAACAGTTCATACTTGTAGTAAGTTGACTATCTCATTAGCAGTAATATAGATCCATACAACAGCCACTGCAAAGGCCAAATAAGCAAATACCTGCAAAGATAGAACCATCAGGGATAAGCTATAATGAGGTATACCTCCCGGATTGGGCCATTTTTTTCTTGCAGGCTAATATTCAAGCCACTGAATGGTGCAAGCCCTCACAGCAGGTGAAAACGATGATGAAGAAGTTGATAGTTGTAGTCTTGAGAAAGACTATTTTTGAAATCCAAGTATTAAAAACCACCTGACCAGAGGTCATCTTCAAAAAATCTTTAATCTGAATATATATGCACTAGTTGTCAAAAATGCCTCATAATTATTTTTTTTACAATAGAGTTGTCCCTCTGCTTATCAAGTAATTGCCAGCCCTGTGAGTGCAGCAGAATGTCTGCACTGCAATTTACCAGAGACCATTATTGGCTTATGCCTTTTGGCAGGCCCTAGCTTAGAGATGTATATTGCCTGCTACTCACCCATTGACACTTTGGAGGATGGTCATTCTTGGTCACCATGGCAACAACAAGTCCAATTATGATGCCAATACATAAGATTAATGCCCACAATGGGAATTTCCCACCAACTATTACATCATGACCTACAACATCAAAATAACTTACATAGTCATCGTCATGACAATAAGACTAGTGATGATGACATAGATAACCACAACTACCAGAATGCTTTGCCCACTTTCTTTGGTGTCGCATTCAGTGGAAATTGTTTTATAAATCTCTACAAGGATACAGAAATATGAAATAGAATTCACAAAGAATGCTGGTAGTTGCAGGGAAATGATGTCATAATATAGGCAATATATATATATATATATATATAATATAGCTTTAATCGTATATGACTTAAGGTAGTTTGGGACCCTTGCTACTGCGCATTCTGCTCGCGCATGTGAAATCAAATAAAATTTCTCGTGCGATTAAAAATAAATTTAGCGTTAGAGCCAAAATATGGTCATTCTTGAACTTTTTGTTAAAAAATAACATCATAGCATTACATACGGGCCTCAAAAGCAACTATTACCCATTCCCGCGCGTCCAAAACATTGAAATCATCTTATTTTCCGCGTGTTTTTTGCTTATAGCTCTAAAATTAGCATGGTGACACCCAATTATTTTTCCATTTTTATATTTGGCATAAACCCAGCTTTAAAATTTTGAAATAAAAAATACATGGTCTTCGAGACCAAAACATTGTAATTTTGACTTTTTTGTGGTAAAGTGTGCAACAAATTAATGAAGCTCTTCATTTAAATCTCCGTAAAATATCTCAGTCGATGTCTTTTCCAAGAAATAAATTTATGAGAACTATAGCGAAGGGAGCATTTTGTCAGACTCTTATAGCAGATTTGTGAAAAACTTTCAAATTCGTTCGCAAGAATTTTACTTTCAACAAATTTGATGTTACTTCTTTTAGTTGAAATGGGGCAAAAATGGGCCTTTTACCACCCCCCACAGTTCCAAAACAAGCGCGGTGACCCCTATTTTTTATTTCATTTTTGTTTTTCTTATGTGTCAGTCCTTATGTAGAAAAAGTTTTAAAAAAATCTATCGGCGGGAAGTGTGGATCCCGAACTACCTTAACAAAAATAATAATAATAATTAATTAATTATTAATAATAAGTGAAAGGTAGATATTCTGTATTAGTATACTTAAAAGAGTATTTTTATTAACCTTTTACTGCTATGACAATAAACATAGGTCCAGTAATACAGTGCATAACATTGAGCCACTTGTTCCACCTTCTGTCAGGTTCAGCATAATCCATAACTGGTGTTGTGACATTGAGGACAAATGATGCAGGAGACTAGAAGGTAACATACGCAAGAGGATGAATTTATTACCGTGCCGGCGGCGAAGCCGCGCACGGTCTAGGTTTCGGTCTTGGGGGTATATGTGTGTGTGTGTGTATTGCAAAGTTTTTGCCTTTCGCACGTGGTCCACAGGAAGCCCATGTCCTTTCGGCACTTAGGTCACGTGGTGAACAGGACGCTCAAAATGCACACAAATCCACATGCCGTTCGCGGTAGACTCACTCTAAAAGAAGGCGAAGAGCGTCAATTTACAACTGAGTCGATTTACCGCGATCTCAAAAGCAAAAAGATACTCAAAGATATTCAAATAATACTCAAATGAAACTCAGAATGCTCAAAGATACACAAATACTCACTCTCTACTTCATGGCTGCATTCATGATGAACAGAACTGCTGGACTTTCTCAAACCGCTGAGATCAAATTTTATGTCAAGAAGCTGGCCTTGTTATCTCACGATAAGTTTATTGTGTTTATGTATATTAATATTTTATCCATTAAACGGTTTTGTTCATAATGTTTTGCTCTTTATATTGTCAATGATTGTCGTTAGTCTAGCCGTTCTACTCCATGTTGTATTGCAGTTCAATGATTATTTTGTGCGTTTAGCAAACGAAAGTTGTTTGTTTGAAAAAGCTGAAGATTTGCACTCTAATTTTTTGTTTCTACCTATATAAACTATTAAATTTATATAAGGAGAAACCAAAATTCATTTTAGAATTTTACAGCTTTGGGGGCCTGTCGGCATCTACATGACGCATACTAGCATGCGCGAAGACACTAATACCGGCACGGTTCAGCACCCAGTGGCTCTAGTTTGCTCTGTTTCTACCACATTCAGTTTCATAAATATATGTAAGCTATAGTTTTTGGACCACTGGCTCATCATTAGGACAAACATATTATTGTTTATAAATGTCCAAACACGTGTCGGCAAATTAGATTAATTTATTGACCCAATGATCCTGATGATGAAGAATTTTATCTAAAAGTTTTCATTTTACCTTAATAACCATGAAAATCTTCTCAAAAATACCAGCTTGTTGCCAGTCTGAGACAGTAAAAGGTGCCACATCATGACAAAACTTCTTTACTGGTCTACCAACTAAATTTATTCTGTATGAAAGTACTGGTTTTATTCCAGGAAATGTATTGCCAGGAAGAAGTGGTGTCTTTTCATCTGATAACAACAACATCAGTCTATATTAAGGCGAACTGATTTATTAAATAAATCTAAAATATAAGGGACGTTTGCTAGACTACACTTCTATATAAAGCAGGTCAAGAAATCATGGGGGTGTCTCACATAAAATCCTCTGAAATAAATCCTCTATCAAGGTCTAGATGACAATATTAAATTTTACATTACAGCATATTGTAGATAGACAAAATATCATCCTCTATAAGGAACTTCATTTTGTTATACCCTGTGGCATGATGAGTTTATAGTGATTGAAAATTACCTTGTTGAGTTGATAAGTTCTGTGATGATGAAGATGGTGAACCAGGCAGAGAAAGGATAGGCTCTGGATCTTCATGAATAAAAACCTCCTCTCCTAGCAACAAACAATAGGCTTAATTGTTAATAATAATTTTAATTAAAATAATAATATCTAATATTTAATATATAGCACATTTTTGCATCTGTAACATGATATATACAGTATTACCTGACTTGGCAATGCAAAGAACAATTATACTACAAAATAATTATTCTTTTGTCAATTTATTTATATATATATATTTTTTTTTTTGGAACAATGACTCATTCCAAATTATTTGTAACCATCACTGTTAGATGACTATGATAAAATGGTGTAAAATTTAATGCTATTTGTTGACAATAACTTACGTGCTATTTTCTTTCTTTTCCATGTCTGGTATATATATCGACCACCAATGACAACAATGACATATCCCACATACAATATAATTAACCCTAGTAAAAAAGGATTTTAGTACATACTGCTTAAAAAATAGCCTTGGCACTTGTTATTAGTTCAATCAAAACGGTTTTGACAGAAATTGCCCAGAACAACACAGATATCTGTCTTGTTTGATATAACTCTTTTACTCTGATCTGATGATTGTATTGTATATTGTATAGGCTGTACTACAAACGGTCTTTATTCTTAAGACTTCTCTAAATGTATTTATCATCCTATTTAATCCTCAAAATTCATTCATGTAGGATGTTGAACTTTTTAAATTTAAGCATTAGAAGATGATTTCCGTGTTTCTATACTCTGTTAGAAACACGCGGGATTGTTGGGAGAAAACGAGAAAAGGTATTGAATCACGAGCTGAAAGCGAGTGATTCAAAACCTTTTCGAGTGTTCTCCAAACAATCCCAAGTGTTTCTAACAGAGTATAGAAACACGGAAATCATCTTCTAATGCTTTTATAAAATAATAACAACAGTTAATAACAAAAAAATAGGTAAAATTGAATTTAATACGCTTGATCATACAACAAATTCTCCATACGTCGTCAAATGCAAAAATCGGCCAATCAAAAAGCACCTTACATTTTCAACTTACGAGTTTGTTGAAAAAATAGCCTTGTTTTCGATAGAAAAATCGACATTTATTCGTCTCAAAGTGTTAATTTAAAGAAAAGAATGAAAGATAATCTGGTTAACGTGTACTTAAAAGTGGATTTCAGTGTCCAGATCAAGGAAAATATTCTAGAGTCGAGCAAAAACGCTTCAACTTTCAAAATGTGCCGGTGCTTTGCAGAACTTTACGGAAGCGAATGTGATGATTCTTACAAGTCGAAAAAAAATGCTGCCTATTTAGTTACTGAAGTGGCTACTCTAGTTTGAATTTGTGGGACTTTGGATGCTCTGAGTAATGGTTGGCCGTTGTTTTGGTATTAAAACTGACTTGAGAGGACATCGCTGCACTGATCGAAGTTGTTTGAATTAGGCCGGCTTTGAACTATTTGTCGGTAAGTAGAGGATTTTCCCCTTGAATTTGTGTTTTTTTTCATTACCAAAACTTTTTTTTGTACAAAAACAATACGATACCTTGCTAATGTGTTCAAGTGCTAACTGGTAATGTTTTTGCATAAAGTTTTTATCTTTTACATGTTTTCCGTTGCGAGGTGAAATTTATGCTACAAACGTGGATTTTCACATTGGACATTTTCTTTTTTGTTTCTTTCAGATTGTATTGGTCTTTATTGCGTTTCTGTTAAGGATTTACTGATTCTTGTAGCTCGATATTAAAGTGTTAAAGAAATGAAGTTTGTCAGTTTTGGGATTTAAATTATTTTTACAACTTTTTAATACGGCCTCATCGTTTGTAATGACGACACCCTTGAAACCCGTGTTTCTATGCTCTTATAGAAACATGGTTTTTTGGACGTTTTAGCCAATCAGAGCACGCGTTATATAATAATTATTTTATAAGTACCTGATAGAACAATAATATTGAAATGTGCAAGGTACAAGTTTTGACACATTTTATATTTACCAATTGATTGTAACATAGTAAGCTCTTTTTTGTACAGTGCTATTGACATCCATGCTACAGCACCCAGGTAGAATATTATGTCTCTCACAAAAGGTCTTCTTGTCACAGTAAAATTCTTTGCAACCAGGGATATTACACCCATCACCATTGTGGTAACAAATATACCAGCACCTACAAGTCAACATGAACATCTTTAATGTTCTCATACCATTGAGTAGGTAGGTAGGTGTGGTAGGTAGATAGGTAGGTGTGGTAGGCAAGTATCTAGGTGGGTAGGCAGGTAGGTGAGTAGATAGATAGGTAGGTAGGCAGGCAGGTCAGTAGGTATGTATGGTAGGTAGGCGAGTAGGTAGGTGAGTACTGGTAGATATGGTAGGTAGGTATGGTAGGTGGCATGTGTAGGTAGGTATCGTATGGTATGGTAGGTAGGTAGGTATGTAAGTAGGTATAGTAGGTAGAAATGCTAGGTAGCATGGATAGGTGTGTAGGTAGTTAGGTGAATACGTAGATGGGTATGTAGGTATGGTAGTAAGGCAGGAAGGTAGGAGAGTAGGTAGGTAAGTAGCTGAGTGGAGTCAGATAGTCTGTTGGTGTCTGAGTAGTCAGTAGGTAGGTGGGTGGGCAGGTGGGGGCTAGGTCAGTCAGATAGTCTGTTGTCAGTGAGTAGTGGGTAGGTAGGTGGGTAGATACCAGGTCAGTCAGTCTTTTGGTCAGTGAATGGTGGGTAGGTAGATGGGTAGGTGCTAGGTCAGTCAGATAGTCTCTTAGTGGGTGAGTAGTGGGTAGGCTGGTAGGTGGGTGGGTGGGTGCTAGGCCAGTCAGATAGTCTGTTAGTGGGTGAGTAGTGTCTAGGTCTGTGGGTGGGCACAAGGTCAGACAGATAGTCTGTTAGTGGGTGAGCAGTGGGTAGGTAGGTGGGTGGGCACTAGGTCAGACAGATAGTCTGTTAGTGGGTGAGTAGTGGGTAGATAGACCAGTCAGTTTGTTTGTGGGTGACCAGTAGTATGGTGGTTTTGGAATGAGACAGGTTGTGAGATATTTAGAAGGTTATGAATGATGGCAATAGGTAGGTATAGGTCAGTGAGTTTATTGGTGAGTTTTAGTGTAGGTAAGTACCATATCTAGCTTGATGGTTAAAAGGAGGATGTTTAAATCATTAAAAAAAAACCCCTAGCTGTATGAGTAGGATGCAAAAAGAATGTCCTGTAGTACTGACCTAGAAGTGCCTCTATTCCTAGTTCAGCACTGGAGCCATTCTGTTTGGAATGCGTAAATGCTGCAATAGCACTAAATATATCTGGCGCACCATTCCCATAGGCTAGAAATGTAACACCCTTGAAAAAAGTTAAAGATTTCAAACAGTTGATCAGTGTACATTGCATTACCCATAAAAATAGCTGGTACATGTAGAGGGTGCACCTTGGCTGTGCCATTTCCACATGAACCAGTTGATAATTAGGAGATTGACTAGGTTTACTTATAACTCACTCTTATTTCTAAGCATGCTTGCAATGATCTGGCATGACCCCCCCCCTCCCTAAATCTATTCCCATCGAAACTGTTCTGGAAAATCAAATACAACAATAAATAATTATGTTAAAAGTGTAGATATCAGGAATAACTTGCAACAATATGCATTGCATATGTCATGTTTATTGCTCTGTGAAAAAAGGATACTGCTACATTTTGACTCAACTTTAATGTTCTGGAGATAATGACTAAAGATGGGCAGAAGCTAAGGTAAAAGAAAAATGTGATTAGACTAATACCATTAAAGGCACATTTATATTGCTCTGTTGTGCCCCACACCTAGCAGTAATGTTAGAATAATTTTAATTCTATTTTGTTAGTTGTCACTATTTAGTAGCAAATAGTACTAATTAAAAAAAAAAAAAAAAAACAGTAGAATTAGCATAAAATAGCAATATTTAGTGGTATATCTATGTTGCACACTTTTAGTGCGTGCACTTTAGTACTCATATTTAATTTTACGTACACCTATTAAATTGGGACTGTCATGGAAACACCTAAACAAATTCATGAGATCACAATCTTGTGGTTGTCTTGAGGCTTTAATTGCTTTTTAAGGTGTTTCACTTTCCAACACGATGAGTTGTAACATTATGTATATTGTTTATAATAGTGCATTCACCTATTACCAGTAATGTCTCAAAAGTGCTTTACAATCTCTAATATTTATAGTATGTGATACTGTTTTATAAGCATGAGGTTGATTATTTAGTAGTTATAATTTAAGTATGTATTACTGTAGGCCTATCACCAAGGATGGTTGTGACCTGCGTACTGTGTCATTCTTTTACTTCCCTCAGTTATTAGCCGATTAAAGTGAAAGTGTCGTGAGATGAGACCTCCAATTAAACATCCTTATCTGAGAAGATGCGAAGCATATATCAATTTTAAATCTAAGAACATCCTCCTCAATTATGACATCGAATGATATTCCAGCCCACTGATCTCCTGATTGAGCTAATCTGTCAATCAGTGTGGTGCCACAGCATACCTAAAATGCTAACACTTACAACTTTTCCTGTTGGAAACTGAAAAACCTAGAATTTGAAAATTTTGTGGTGTTCAGCCTTCTTACTAAAGTGGCCACAAATGAAAGAATACAAATGACATATACATCACTTACTAATTATCTGCAGTGATTCCTAATACAATAAACAGGAAGCCAAGCCACAGAAACTGAAACATGTAACCAAAATTAAAAACTACACTATTTAATCAAACATTGACAAAGCAGCAAAAGTTAGGGATACTATATTGTTCCAATAATTGCTGCCTTCTATATCAATCTTTTGAGATTTTTAGTTTATTTTCACCTGGCATAATCATGATTTAGGATCATTAATGACAGTATTGTCAAGCCACACACACACAAAAAAAAAAAAAAACAACAACAACAACAACAAAACAAAACAAAAACAATGGATTGAAAACCATCAATTGATCTACTTATTTATAGCTGTTATCCTTTAGGGGTAAACATGTTGTCGTACATACTTTTGTAAGACTCCAGAAGACTTCACACCTTTTATGGGCATTTTTGAAAATTTCTGACAATCAACCCCACCTCATGCAATATATGGGAGTCCCCAACCCTCCACCCCCATAGCAAATACTTTTCATAAATCTTACTAAGATGAAGAATGCCAGCCCACGAGGAAGAACACAGTATGGCAAATATAGATATTGAATAAACCCATCAGATATCTGGCAATCTGCAGTTGTCTTGACAAAGTCACATTGTACAGACGTATTTGTCTTGTGGACCTCTGAGCACTATAGCATTAAAATAATACATAAGCTTAATGATGATATAGTTGTAGACAGAAATAATATGAAACAACAATGGCGATCAACAATAATGTTGACAGGCAAATCATGCATGATGGTAATGGTTTATATCCTAGTGTATAAATTTGCAAATATCATATTCAATGAAATATATATACATCACAAGGCAATACATTTCTTTAAACTTCCAAAGTACTATTATAACACTTTAGAGGTTTATAAGGCTTCAACATAACAATTAGCATTATACAATGGAAAACATCCATCTATAAATAAACAATGAAGTAATGCTTTTGTGTTGATAAAGCTGCGGCTAAGTTTTTTAAGATTTATAACTTGACATATATTCCTTCCAAATTTAGAATGATTAGCGTTTTCACGAACTGAATTACCTCCACTTCTGTATTATTGTTTTGTCCCAGGATCTGCCTTGATTTCCAATTCGATGTTTTGAAAACATTGTCCATCGCTATTGTGATTTCAATGTCAGGTGATGAATTCGACACAAGATTGACTAATAATTCTCGCGTTGAAATCAAAATTACCACGAGCAAAACAGTACTTATACATACTGGAACTTGCATAACAATAAAAAACGTTTAAAATATAAAATACATTCGCTGATTTGTATAATTAAAAATGCCAAAATAAAAAGAGATTTCTTTGAATCACCTCTCTGGGGGAGAGGTTAAGGCTTGGTTTGAGTTAGTTCCAGTACCACACAAACACAGGAAACCCGCAGGATATTTATTTTGGCGCGAATTTGCATTTTGTTCAAATAAGTGATCGTAAGCAAATGCATTTTTTCGAGATAGTTTTCTTCTTTGTCATTCACCCGTTCTTCTCATTTTTTTACTAGAAAGTCTCATTAGACAATAAGGGTAGAACAAGAATAAGAAATGGTGAGTGCTGGCTTAAAATGGATGCAATATTTTGGAAATAAATAAATTAAAGTCGAGTTTACTTCAATGATTTTCTCTGCAGTCCAAGAAGAAAGGCCTCAGCTTCGAGGAAAAACGTCAAAGATTACAACAGTTATTCTTTGAGAAGGTAAGACATGACTTGTCTAGAAATGAATATTTTTGCTGAACTGATTATTACTGGTATTCAGTTGAAATGTTTAATATATATACAGCTATTCTTGAAATGGTTGTCCATTTGAAATACTGATTTAGCGAAAAGCCAAGTCATTTGCATATCTCCTGATTTATATTTAGAAACGATAAGTCAAAAATTGCAAAATATCTTCATCACCGATAATTATAATAAACTATATAATATGTACAGCTTTGTATTTAAAACAAGAAAACTTAACATTTGATATGTGTAAATGACATTGTTATTCATTAAATCAGTATATCAACTAGACAACCTTTTCAAGAATAGCTGTATATATGAATATATAACAGGGGCGGCGGAACCGGGGGGCACGAGCCCCCCCACAAAATATTGGTTAAAAGACATTAATGCATGAGTTTGCACAGTTTAAAAAAATTGTTTTGTGATTTTGGGGTGGGGGATAGGGAGGGGAGGGGTGGGGGATTATAGTGCCCCCCCCATGGCTGTTACTGTTCCGACGCCCCTGATAAATGTCTGTTTTCTTTTGCAGAAAGATTTCTTTCAGCTGAGAGAGTTGGAGAAAATTGCTCCAAAAGAGAAAGGCATAAGTACGTGTTCTTTGTTTGGCTTGCTGCGCTTGCTTCATTGATTCCCATTCACGCATCTCATCAACTAATGTTTTTTTTTTTTTTTAATGTAATGGTATTTAAATATTCTGTTTCATTTAATAATCATAATGTTTCTTGGACTCTCCAGCTTCTATGTCAGTAAAAGAGGTCCTACAAAGCCTAGTTGATGACAGTTTAGTAGATACAGAAAAGATTGGTACATCAGTGTACTTTTGGTCATACCCTAGCAAAGCTATGCATACAGTAAGAGATAATAATGGCGTAGTTTTGTCACTCAGTGTGAATCTAAAAATGTTTGACGTATACAGCCAGATAACAGAGTCATGATGTGATCTTTTGCATCTGTAGAGGAACTCTTGCACATTGCAACAATCTTATAATAAACAATAATTATTATTGGGAAAAGCATTGAAGATATCTGTAACTATCAATGTTGAGGTGAGTGCTATTGGCCCAGCTAATTGGCAATATAGACATTTCAGGACAAGTGTCTTTTGCCTGTTTTACAAAAAAAAAATGGCAGTATTAGCTAAGTACTGTATCCCAATTGTGTGATTCTTTACAGCGTAAACGCAAGATTGAGGACCTGACCAGTGCCATTTCTGACTTTGAAAATAAAGTAGCCACATCATCAGAGAAGATAAAGAAAGCTAGATCAGAAAGAAAAGAAACAGTAAGATAAAGATGAAATAAAATTAATAAATAAATATGTGATACATATGAATACAAGAAAAGAATAATGCTTGCACTCCAACACATTTTGTCAAAGGTTATAGGGCCAGGCTTCAATGAACTTGATCAATAGAACTTTTTTTTCTGTCCTCTACAATTATTGCTGACATTCCTTAATTGTAATGGTAGAACATGTTTTGATGTTTTTCTAGAGTGAAAGAGAAAAACTGCTACAAGATGTTGAAGAAAAGTCAACAAAGAGCAAAGAAATGGAAGCAGAGCTAGCACGGTACAAAGAATGTGATCCAGAGGTATTAGAAGACATCAAGAATCAGACAGGAATAGCTAAAGAAGCTGTGACAAGATGGACTGACAATGTATTTGCTGTTAAAGGCTGGTGTAAAAACAAGTTTAACGTTGACGAAAAAGACATTGATAAAGCATTTGGTATTCCTGAGGATTTTGATTATATAGATCTGTAAAGACAGCTTATTATCAATCAGGTTAAGATACCCTGAAGGGTTGTGTTAGCCCACGCATGTGACATTTAGAGATAGTACTAAAGTAGTACTAAAGCTAATAATGTTATTTCATATCTCAAGGTCATTTTCAATACTAGAGTGCAATTAATTAACCCGTGAAACTTTAGTAATACTAAATTGTACAATTTTATGGTAATTCAATTGTTTTCTTTTGTTCAATTAGCACTATTTTGTACAATTTAGTAATTAGTGTCAAGATCAAGATAATATTGCTTTTTACTCTTTTGTAAGATTATGCTCAACATAACTTCCACATCTGGGTTTTATATGAGATTTCTATCAGGTCCTGGTCATAGAATAACATTCATTTGGTAAAACAAGTAAATGATTGTGTGACAGATATGCCAATCAAATATTAAAATTTCATGTCTTCTCGGATAAGGACAATAAACCGGAGGTCGCAGGGCCCACGGTAATAGGTGAAAGCTGTTGTGGTGTCCCTGCCTTCCTTTCAAGGAAGGAAAATCTAATGAAATAAGAATAAAATAGAAAATAAAATATTTCATTTTCATTTGGTATGCCTGTTCTGATTGGCTAAGCTCTACAATATCCCTGTCACACAATCTTATTTCAAAAACGGTCATTGAGTGCTGTGGTATGACACATATTGTCAAACAATGTAAATATTGAACCAAACCATATCACACATTGAAAAAAAGTATACTTTAATATTATATTTCTGAATATATAGAATATAAATGTTCAAAAACCAATAAACTTTTTAGAAGACTTGCCAAGCCTTCGTAGCTTATAATACTCTGCTTCTTCTCTTGACTGTATCATCGTCTTTCTCTTAGGGTGTAAGTTAAGCTTCATTAATGTATCATCAAAGTGTATAGGTGTTGGAGCAGTAATGACTAAGTTTTTTCCAGCATTGAATCCATGCAGAATTAGTTCTCTTGCATGAAGGTGTAAGGGTATCAAACCTCTCTGCCAAGGTCGGATATTTCCTTTGTGATCTTCATTATTCTTTTTGACTCCTTTAATTTGTAGAAGTTGTAAAAGACGTAGTGGTAAGACCTGGAAAAAAGAAATCGAGATGCTAGACTTGCCTCTCTAGGTTGCTGATTAGATCTTTAAATTGGTCATTGTTAAGAATGGTACAAGCAATGATGGCAAAGTTGGTTAGTGCACAGCCTTCTGCCTGAAAAGTCACAAGTTTCAATTCCTGGTGACCACATCCTAGTTTCAACTTAGTTCTGTTCTGAGTAGGTTATAGTTGCCTTAAATGTCTGTAATAAGCAGCACTGAGATAGAAAGGGGGGCAAAAGAGCTTGACTAATCACTCCATTTATGTTGGATAGACAATCCAAGCTGCAATCATGTTTTTTTCACATCTCTATTGGATTATTGACTTGGTGTATAAGTCCACTTTTTGGGATAAAAATTTGATGGAAAAAAGGTTGTTGGCTTATACACTGGAAAATATGGTAATGTGCAGTTACGGCTAACTGAACATGGACCACAGACATAGAGGAGCTGGGGAACAACAAAGTGATGAAAAACAAAAATAAACCTCAATTCCCTATATTGGAAACAACAAAAAAACTAAAAAAAAGGCAATATTTAGGTTTGGGTGGCCTCACAGAAATTTTCATCTTCCATCAAAGTGTTGAAGAACTCACCTGTGGTTGTGGTGTTTGAGAAGAGAATTTATGATCACCCAATATTGGGCAACGAAGTCCATCAGCTAAGTGGACTCTAATCTGTTGTTTATAGCCAGTTACTGGTGTTATTTCACATAATGAACATGTCTTTTGATTGCTGTCCAGTACTGTAAACTTGGTGATGGCATCTTTGAAACCAGCCTCTTGAATTACCTGGAGAAAACCGATAAACAGGTTAGCTCAGTTGGGAGAGCGTTGGCTGTTAACCGTGAGGCTGCAGGTTTGAACCCTCAGCTGGACCATCACTCGGGGTCTTTAAATAATTGAGGAGAATGTTCTTCGATTTATAATTGTTAGGCTTTGCGTCTTCTCAGGTAAGGACAATAAACTGGAGGTCTCGTCTCGCCACACTTCACATTAACCAATATCGGGGGGACTTAAAAGAATGACTGAGGACGCAGGTATCGATTATCCTCGGTGATAGGCTTACACTAATACATACTAGCTACTAATCAACCTCATGCTTGTAAAACCGGATTACATACTATAAATATTAGAGAATGTATTGAGACATTAGGTGAAAATGCGTTATATAAGCTACATTACTTAAAAAAGTAACATAAAGAAAAACCTATAGCATTTATGTCCTGTAGTCATCAACAGAAGTAGTACTACTAAGTTCCATCCCCTCTAAAACTGACTGTGAAGGGAAGACAGCATTCTTTAGGCCCTGTCCACACATATCCAGATATTTTGAAAATGTTTTTTAAAAAGTTGAATCCACACAAATTCAATTGCTATCATTTGTCCACTCGAAAATACAAAAATGCTATCATGTCCTACAGAAGTAAAAGAAATAACGTCATTGATGGTAAATCCAAAAATGCTGCAATGTCCTACAGATATAAATGAATTAATGTCATGGAATTCAAAAACCTCCATATTCGACTGTCCTCATGGAAATGATGAGTCAGCAGTTCTAAAAATCTCTTTTTTCAAAAACATTTTCAATTTAAAATATCTGGATACATGTGGACGAGGCCTTAGAAGCTGGTTCCTAAAGCAGGGAAGGCAATATTTTTCTTGCTGGATATTTTTTCTTTCATGGCAGAAGATAATTTTTATTCCAAACATTTACATTGTGTTATCCTTATGCTGCCTTGTTGACAATAAGCATGCCATATACCTGAGATGATTTTCCAACCAAATCTCTTCTAAGGACTATACGGCTCCATGGTCCAACCTTGCCATAACCCACAGGGATACTTATCTTGCCACTTTCAAATTTTGGTACCCCAACAGTAACAGCCCAATATTTCTTTGTTAGTTTATTATCATGAAACATTTCCAATATCTTCTGAGCTGCAGACTTATTTCTAAAATAAATTCAATAACAATATTCAGTATATCCAACATTGTATCATTGTACAAGATTGTGTGACAGACTATCCCAAAGCTATAGCCATCAATTAGAACATTATTTTTATGTGATTGGGCCTGATGGTTCCTATGATATACTTGTATATTGTTTTCTTTGTGATAGGTGTTTATGTAATTAATGTCTGAGTGGATTCTTGGTTTATTCATGATTAAATACCAGTAGATTCCATATAACAATAAATTACTTTCATAAGCTAACCATGTTTCATGCATCATCAGGTTCAAAGACAAATTATATTAATGAAGTAATTACCATGATGATAATACTGGGAAATGATAGTAAAATATGTGATGATTGATATTACTAATTAGTAAATCATTGCAAGTGTATCACCTTGTAAGTAGAAGGACACCTGTGCAGTCTCTGTAACAATAAAATAACATTGATTTTTTTAGAAATCTTGCCTTTTTTTCAAAAGAAGTAACTTTTGACACAACATAATAACATACTTATCAAGGCGATGAGCAAGTTCAAGGTGACAGTTTAATCGTTTAATATCTGCTAGTTCCTCTAGATAGTCTGATATACTGTGAGGTATCCCCGGACCTCCTATAAACAAATGGCAACACAGTTAGGAACTTTTTCCATCTACAAACAAATGACTACACAAGGTACAGGCTGGTATAGATTTTGCACATGAATAGAATAAAATGTATATGATCTGGGTATTTCTAACAGGGTCCCTAAGGGGCTTATTATATGGAGTGACCAAACCTGGTTTAGCAGGCTGGTTTCTTTTGTTTTTACGCTCTGATATCTTGAACACAAAAGAAATCAGCCTGTTAAACCAGGCTGGCTCACTCCATATAAACAGCCCCTAAGGCAGAATAAAGGAATTTTGAGAAGGTGTAGGGTTATTATCGATCTTTGCAATTGACATGACAAGACCAGTGATTATATCATCATAATCATAATGCTGATGATGATGATTATTTGACTAAAAATAACAAAATAAGCACTGATGATAGTCTTTTCATTTCCCATGGAAAAGCATGCAACAATAAAATATTAATAAGTGCAACAATCATCCTAGTATTTAGATAAAGAACTGGGCAACTTACCGTGGACAGGGATCCCATAAGGTTTGTTTAACGCCACAATGTCCTCTGCGAAAAAGAAGTATTTTAACAATTTGTAGTTCCCATAACGAACAAAACTGTCCTGTTCTACTTACTATTAACAAAAAGTACATTGTCAGCTAAGTACTGGGCATCTATTACAGTTTTTAGTACACGTTTTGCAGTTCTCGAACCCAACGCCATCTTGCAGCATGTGTGTTGATGGGGTTCCTGTGTATTACGATAGAACTGGTACCAGTCTATACATACATGCCAACTGTTTCCAAGATGGCGAAAAGTTTAAGGTCGAAAAGAAAACGCTTTTTTAGACAAATAAAAAGGGAAAAGAATAAAGTTAAGGAAAACGCAAGACTTCTTGAAACATTGGGAATTGTTAGCACTAATAAAGATGCAGAAATAAAAAGTACAAGCGAAGATAATCAAGTTGTTGACGATAAACAAGCAGATCTCGAGACAGACCACGTGCAAGAAGAACAGTCGCAAAATTACCAGGATACGAGTAAGTTAGCATTTTATTTGATTTTTTATTAGAAAAGTATACCGTAGAACCTGGAGAATAAAAATTACAGTGGAATATATCTTTTAATTATCATTTTCTGTTGTTTTCATTTAGATGAAGATGTTGATATGGACCATGGCACAAAGAAAACCAGTAATCCAAAAATCAAAGTAGACAGAAAACAACTTCTGAAAAGACTGGGAAAAAAGAAACATTTCAAAAAGAAGAATAAGAAGTGCAAGTGGTGAAAAATACGGCAAAGAAGATTGATTAATTTGAATTTTACTGTAAATAAACTACAAGAAATCCATTTATGACCATTTAAATTGACTTTGTACTTTTAAAAATGATTGTGCATAAGGAACATCTTAAAGCTCTGAAACATCCCTGTCACATAATCATCAAAAGAACAGCTTTAAATGGTTACTTCAGATTTTTTTCAACAAACACAGTTACTGCTATTTGATGTTTCAGCCTCTTTTAACTTAAAACTACAATAACCACCCAAATTATTCACCCTGATTAAGTTCCTACAAAGGATATTATGAGTAGGTAGCTGGCAGTAGACAGAGTTTGAAAGCAGTTAGGTAAAGACCAGAGTTGAAAGGAACACCAAAATTATAAAGGTTTGCAATTTTATAAAAAAGGGTAAATTTGTGATATGTTTTGGTTTAGGAAAAAAAAGGTAATTAAGTAAAAAAATATATCCAGGAGAAGTTTGTAATATTGAATCTTTATTTTTTTAAATAGGTAATTAAGTCCTGTATTCAACATTAGCTTTGATGTGACAATATTTTTTTAAGAGTGTTTATAAACATATATCTTGAAAATATTATGTACAGTCTTCTAAACCAAACAAACTGACTTCTGTGGGCTTCCATTGCTTTCTGCAAAAATAATAATAGTGGAACATCAAATGGGTGAAAACAATCATCTGTGCATTCCAGTTTGTTCTTTACTGTAATCATTCTAATCTTTTCTAAACTTCAAAAGCTTCATTAATGTTTTCCAAAATCCCATTTATGTTTGTGGCTAGTCGGGACTAGGGTTTATTATATCATGGGCCATTCCTTTCTGATTTAATCCAGATAAAAAAGGATAACAACAATAAATCCAATAATGACATGTTTGTGTCCTGTAGATGGAATATTGACTCAACCACTTTATTCTTTTGAACTGTAATACAATGTGGTTCTTGTAAAAGACATTTTCATGTAATGTTGATGCACTCGGCAATAATTATTACAGTTGAGACTATTTATGAAGATGAGTAAATATTAATAATAAATAAATAATAGTTAATAAATGTATTAAAAGGTAAAATGATGACCTGGGATTCTCTGAAGTCTTGGAGTGAAGAAAGAAACACATATCTAAAATCAAAGACAGAAATGAACCAACAGCTAATTACAGACAGTTGGTATCATCAATGTATTATACACCATGTTGGGGAAACACATACATGTACAACAAACAGACATTCCACAATAATTGTTGAAAGAATAATATGTGTTTTTGTTTTCATTAATAGAATAAAATATTATTGTAGCTCCTTACACCCCTAGGAAGTAGCCCTGGATAGCAATTTCTACTTACTCTGAAAAAATACTGTTTGCAAGATCCAACAATGAAATGTACTTTCTTAAAATGTTTGTACTTTCCAAAATATAAACTGGAATTTCTTGTATTGTCTTGACAGCCTTGTAAATTGATATATGGTTAGAATGACCGGATACTCCATAATCATCAAATGTAACTATCTGGAAAAGAAAAGTGACAAAAGTAATTGAGGGTCTGCTTCCCATTATATAAATTTAAGGCGCATGTGTCTACAGCCTAGCAAGAAACAGCCATTGATAGCAACAGTATTTTTTTCAAGAAAAGTTAGTTTCAACAAATGTTATCTGTTTTTTTTTTCACCTCTAGCTTTTATGCTCTAAAAGATATGATGAAATGATATGACTCTCACTTATAATCTAGCACCCAAGCCGGGGTTCAACTCAGCAACCCATTCTACTAGTTGACGTCATCGATAATTCCTTAAAAGGAGTTTAACGGACACAGGACGGAAGGATATGAATTGTTAGCAAAATGGCTATGCCTCGGTGACGCTGTAGCCACAAAAATGGAATCAGAGCTTTGCTCTGCTCCTGTATAATTTGGTCAGATGGGATCACAATTTTTCTACAACTCATTTTTTTTTCTGATTTCAGAAATTCAAAGTCATGATAGTCTCAAAGACTGTACCATGTCTGTTTTATGGTGTTTGCACTCATTCTGTATGACAGCTTTGATAGTGTCGACATCCCACAATGCACTTGGGTCATCTTGCAGTTCTCTGGAATATAATAATCCAAACAACAACAAAAAGGCAATGCAAAATTAATATGTAATTTCAATTAGCATTTAATGTATTACATTCAATCAATTATATTACATGTAATCAATAAACCCCTTCAAATCTTCAATTTTAATAAACTACTTCATTTTTCACATCAAACACGAGTTACCAGCCAATCAAAAACGTGTAAATTTTAATTCACTTATTTGAATTTATATTATTGAAAGTTACAAGATTCCAGCCAGTAAGATTTAGCTTACATTTTATTGAGGACAGATATATTTTCTTTGCTGATTCCCAGCAACGAGCAGCTTGCTCGAAGTTCTTTTTCTCTGACCTTGCCTAATCCATAGAAATTTCCTGCGACATGAACACATAACATAGTTTGTTTCTCATATAACTTCGCCAACAAAGTGACAATCTAATAATACCATGTTTAAGCTTACCATTTGACAGGCAAAGCAATCGAACTTCTCCAAGTCTCGCAAGATTAATAATAGAAGGAGCAAAAAACATGCATTCGTCATCTGGATGGGCAGTCACAAACAGAACATTTTTACTTTTGAAAGCCGTCGATTCATTTCTTCTCTGATAATAATAATAAATGATTACAAATACAAAATATGCTAAGAGAAACAAAAATAAACACACAAACAAATTTGCCGCCATCTTTAATTACATCGCCAGGCTTCAAAGCTTCAATCGACTGGTCACCGAACGTGTATCGACTGGTAGATTTGTCAATCGAGATCAATCGATCTGATTTCGCATGCATAAAATTTGTTTAAAAAATCAAAGTGGACCACTTGTGGAGTGAGTGTGGTCGGGGCGAGAGTTCTGACACAAAAATGTCTGAGCAAATGCCTATTGTATTTCTTCCGTCCGGAATTTCAAGAATAGAGGATAATTTGGATGAGGATTACTATAATCACGGTTATTCACTAACGAAAGAGAAAAAATGGGCGAGTCGTGACGGCAGGAACAACGGACAGTCACCTGGAAATGGCGTATCGTCCGATACAGAAATTGCCGATGATTCTGAAGATTTTTTGCCGGAAATGTCGGTAGATGATGATGATGATCAGTATAATGATGATACTGTTCTAAAGAACAAAGGCATTTCTCCAACACCATCAAATAATGGAACGGCCGGTGCAAATGCGAAAACACTAAAAGTTTACCAGTCCCATGTGCGTGTATTCAAAGGTACATAAAATTCGTGCTAAAATTTGTTATTTCTTGAGCTTACTTTTTATATATAGACTATCAATTCAACAAACACCATTATATTCTTTAAAGTAAAAATACTGTACGACATTTCAGCAAAGTAATAATAATTAGCAATTATCTTGCTTGGCTGATCTTCGGTGCACGTTTGACTGACGTGAGCGCCAACATTATAACGACATTTCTTCATCAAGAAGAAACATATTTCGTTCTTCTTGAGATTTTACCATGTATATGCTTAGTTTAAAAGATTTTTTATTACATTAATAGCAATATGATGTCAGTTTTCTAGTGCTAAAACTATTAATTAAGGGTTATATACCTTGAATGACCGGTATCTTGTTAAAACGATTCGCGTATTTTTTCATTCAAAATCGCTCATAGCCACGTAAAAATACGTTGTGCCAATATACTGATGTTTTTAATTCAGGAATCTTACAATTACTCTGTTAAATCCTTAGTATTAAATCGATATAACTAATAGTCAGAAACCACAAAGATGAAGATTAGTTTTATCGAGAATAAATGATTAATGAGGTCAGCTTTTTAACTTCTAGCCAACAGGTTTTAATATTCACTCCTTATTGCGATGTACTTTGTAAATTAAAAACGATCAACACTGCAACAAACTCAAATCACAATTCAGATCATCATTCGCAGAAAATCGTCTAGTTTTGGCGACTCTAAGAAAAGGCGTTTCAGGGCGTTTCTTTGGAATAAACGTTTTCAGTTTATATTTCAGTTTGTCGTTCAAATAATAGTGTTTATAATACGAGTTACTGGTAGTTCGATGGTAAACCTTAATTTACTGGTGGTCGACTTTTAAAATACCTCGGGTTAAATAACTAGTTAAAATTTGCTTTTCAGTACACTTCAAGAACATAAGTATAACAAAACACAATTAAAACAACTTTCATAATTGTGTGACTTCGCATGAAATAGCATGATAATCCACCCAAATCAACACACAAAACTTATTAGTTCTTCTTTTTTTTATTCACTATATTTTTTTCATTTTTCGTCTTAATTAAGAAGCCATTGACAATTATAGTTTGAAACTCAACACATTCCTATTGCTTTATGGCTAGCTTAAAGATTTTTAAAATGTTTTTTTGAATAATGATATTTTTAAAATGTAGTCAAGATTCAGTCTTTGTCATTGTAACGTCATGGGAGATATTAGACAATAAACAACAAGCAATAACAGGTTATAACTAATACTAAAATACACAGTAAAAATTTCCTTTGATTGAATTTATAATCGATGGAATTCGCTTCTTTATTTAGGTTTTTTAATGCTTTGATTGGACCAAAATTTCCCTGAAATTCTCAAAGGATGTATATTTATAACATTTCTTGCTTCAGTCTTAAAAAACTGGTTTTTTTAAAATAGTTTTGAAGAATGGAAATCCAATCACTTGAACAGTAGTATCAAAATCGATTTTGCTTGCCGTTTTTTGTTTGGTTTTCGAATTTTATTGATTTTTTTGTTTGTTTGATTGTTTGTTTATTCATTTATTTTTTTATTAATTAATTAATTGATTAATTAATTAATTCATTCATTCATTCATTCATTCATTCATTCATTCAATCATTCATTCATTCATTCTTTAATTTATTTATTTATTTATTTATTTATTTATTTATTTATTTATTTATTTATTTATTTATTTATTTATTTATTTATTTATTTATTTATTTATTTATTTATTTATTTATTTATTTATTTATTTATTTATTTATTTATTTATTTATTTATTTATTTATTTATTTATTTATTTATTTATTTATTTATTTATTTATTTATTTATTTATTTATTTATTTATTTATTTATTTATTTATTTATTTATTTATTTATTCAATAAATAAATTTAATGGTTTGGTTGTTTGCTGAATATTTTTTGCCATTTATTATTTGACTCATACCACTTGTTTGCTTCTAGACTGGTTGAAACTAGAAGGCCTACCAACTGACTTTGAATACTGTAGTGCAGAGGAGCTCAGTTCCTGGCTCAAGAAGTTCTACCGAGATGGAAAACGTAAAGACGGTCAGCAATGGAAGCCAAGTTCGTTGAAAATATTTCGCTTTGCTATCAATCAACACCTTAACAACGATCCTTTCAATCGTGCGATGAGCATCACCAAAGACCAACAGTTTAAAGAAGCCAATAATGTCATCAAGGAGAGACAAAAAGAGTTGATTCAACTTGGCGAAGATGCTACAGGGACCAGAGAGAGTCGTGAGGGTGCCCGACCTATGACAGCTGAAGATGTACGGCAGCTGTTTCAAAGAAAGATAATTGGTGTTTCCAACCCTAAAGCCTTGCATCGTTATGTATTCATGATCCTTGGTATCAACTTTGGCATAACTACGAGACTAGCACTGCACCTACTGAAGCCATCAATGCTAGAGTTTAAAGTTGACGAAAACTCTGGCCTATCGTATGTCTTATACGACCCCAAGAAAGATAAAGAAAGTCTAAATAAATCGCTGACCAAGCCCAAAAGAAAAATGTATGGAGTGCCAGACAACCCATTGTGTCCCATCAACGCCTTGAAGCTGTACATACAAAAGCGTAACCCAGAATGCACGGAGGCGTTCTTCCACACACCAAACCGCCATTACAAGGAGACTGGGGTGTGGTATACCCCACAGGCAACTGGTAAAAATACCTTAGGACGACTGATGAAAGATATAGCTGCTGATGCAAGCCTAAGTTTTCCTTATACCAACAACTCATTACGCTACACACCGCCATATATCTTTACACCACCAGACCCACGGACTACGATCACTACTACATACAGGATAAGCAACGACAAGATAGCTACGATCAATGCAGATACTAAAACCAAGCCATCGTTTATGGAGACTAGTTATAATCTACTAAGTATTAGACCCAAGGTAGAGGTAGACGGTAGAGTTTCAGTATCACCTTTAACCTGCAATAAGCCTGTTTTTGAACGACCAATAGCAGCAAACACAAATGTAACACCATCAGAGAGAATTCCCTTACTCTACCCACCACTCAACAATACTTACCAGGCGTCCACACAGACCGCGCCTCAGTTGGCTAAAATGACGTCGTACAATATGGAAGATGCGTATCCACCAAGGGGACCCCTATTAGTAGATAGCCATCCTAAGACGTCTGTGGGTATACCGATTACCAGTACTACTCGTTCCATCAAGGCACATCACGTGTTATGTGTTGCTAAACAATGGGAGATGGATGACATAATGAAGGCCATAAACTCAGGCGACGCTATCATACTATCGAAACAAGGCGTCATCGAAGGAAGTAAATCAACGACAGCAAATAATGGTCATGGCCCTGATATAGACACATCAACCAATCATCTTAGCCCTAAAGTTAAAGACCAGTATAATGACGCAGTGAAGACAATGACGCCATCACAGAAACTAGCATCACGGCCAGGTCGCAAACAGGTTTGCGAAACGAGAACTTTTGCAACTGAGATCCAATGGTCACATTTTTATTTATCATTTATTTGATTTTTTTAGCTGGAACCGAAAAGAATTCGTCCAGGGGAAAATGAAGTAGACGATATCTTCCAGGTGAATTGATACTTCTTTGTTTGTCTGTCTGCCTGCCTGCCTGCCTGCCTGCCTGCCTGCCTGCCTGTCTGTCTGTCTGTCTGCCTGTCTGCCTGTCTGCCTGTCTGCCTGTCTGTCTGTCTGTCTGTCTGCCTGTCTGTCCTCCTGTCTGTCTGCCTGTCTGTCTGTTTGCCTGTTTGCCTGTCTGCCTGTCTGCCTGTCTGTGTCTGATGATGATGATGATAAACTTTATTTAAAACACGGTAGCATATTCAACTGTTACAAAGCTGATTTCTAATATGGGCGTGTAAAACTAAATTCAATAACAATATTACAATAAATACAGATAATACGTTTTACAATATGTTATTAATATATTGTATATCTAAAATTTACCTCTTAAAATATTTTAATGTTCTAAAGAAAAATAAATAATTAAATTAATAAATAGACAATATTGCTAACTATCACTATAAAGTTAAGCCAGTAGATTTTTATTGAATTAGACTGGGCAGTCACAATTTCGTAAGTCACTGTCTGTCTGTCTTTTTGTTTGCCTGTTTGTCGTATTGTATTTAATTGTTTATTTTCTTATTGTCTTTTAGTTTGCTTGTTTTAGCTTGTTTGTTTGTCATAGGTCTGTTCTGGTCTTTGCTCGTACTTATTGTTGTTTGGTTTATCTAATGCAACGTTTGCATACTTTCTGACCGCATCTGGCTACATTACAACTTCAGTAGCTGAAATTCAATTCTATTTATTTTTTTTTTCCAGATCGAAGTCACCTATGACGACGCAGTTACTAGTATTCAAGCCAATCTCACGCTTATACAGCAACTGCAGAAAAATCATCCACCATCTAGACAGACCATCAATGAATTGTTTAAAATCAGGAAAACATTGGATTGCTTACTAAATGAATATTAGATAAATCATTTTCATTCATTTTGAATAATGATACCCAATATTTCCACCCCTCCTTTAAGTTATAACTGAGTAACTGAAAATCACAAATCAAATGCTGAAACTGCAATGATATAGCAAGATAATGTTGCTTAATTGTCTTGGTAAAGACATGTAGGATCTTGACATGGAACACGTCTGGAATACGTTGTGATCCCAAATCGAGCTTTCGTCCTTCCACTACTATCAACGAACATGAGGCATGTGATCCCGATAATGACTTGTGATCCCTGTGATCCCGATCCTGTATGATCCCAGGTCACGCCTTCTACCTGATGTCACGACCTTGTACGTGGCTTGTCGTTTATAGAATTTTCTTTTTGTTTCAAATCGTTGATGTCCCTTGTTACATATGAATTGAATGTTCAATGAATAGGTACTTTTTTTAATGTGTTCCTCGCGTCTTTTTGTTGTTGTCAGTTTGAAATCAAGGTTTAGTTGTCAGCTTTTCCATTTGAATTCGAAATAAAAACGTTAACTTAGGTCATAAACACACTACGCCGAATAAATGTGAAAACGTGTCTTTTATTCCTAAACAGTGACATATATGTCATGATATATGTCATTAAACAAAATAATTTGCATAACGTTGTTTCGTGTTTATGCGTCGCGTAGTGTGGTCGAAAGGACTAATCTGATTAATGAAGTTGCGTTTACAAATGTATTCGGGTTAGTGTGGACATGTTGTTGTATTGAATTTAATAAAATTTTGTTACAAATACGGAAAAATCTTTTTTGAATATCTCATGTGTGTTAATGCATGTTGTCATGACAGCAAAATGACAACTTTTATTTTATCATACATTTGCTTTTCATTTGTGGCTCTGTAGGGCCAGGCATACACAACATTTTTATTATCTTACCAATGGATGGAATAGATAGAGCTGGCGACAGGAAAAGCCATTCATAGAAAGTCACCAATCATAGGTGGACCTCTCCCAAAACTGTTCCTAAAAAAATGTCAAAGTGTCTAGTTGGTGCGTTTTGTGTCCATCTTGAGCCTTGTTGATGGCACCGGATCCGCTCATGGCAAGACTTTAACAAAGTGACTTTATGTTTGTTTTGATTAAAAAGTTTCAATCAACTTCACTAATTACCATATATACTCATTAGTTGAATAATTAAATTCCATTTGTTCAGAAAAATGCATTATTTGTTTATCATATTTTCGAGGCTGTTATCAATGCGCAGCAGTGCTCTGAAAGCCAGTAGAGAATGGGGATACGAAAAGCACACGACCGCGCTAGAGATAAAATATAGGTTCTTTCAGATTTGTTAGTAATAATGACGTCATAATGTGTGTGGCGTTGACGTCATAATGTTCCTACACTGATCTTTGCGCGCGCTTGCCAAATGATATGAAGAAAGATAACAAAAAGAGCTAAAATGCGTTATGGGATGCGCTCCAAGCTATCCTTTAGCAAGAGGCCCTATTGTTTACGAGCTGCCATATTTGTATGATACTTCAGGTAAGTATCAAAAACGTTTAAAAGCTATTTTTCAAGTGCGTAATTTTCATTTTATTTGTTATTTCTGTTTTATGTCTATACAACTATTTAGTCTTCAATTAGAAATATATTTCTTGCATGTTCCAAACAATTTGCGGGAGTAAGCACCACATAGAACGTATTATGAAGTAAGGAAAAACATATAAATTACGGTTTTTGAAACAATAATTCTATATTTCAATTAAAGATTCTATATTTGATTTACACTACGTTCTACTGTTCCATTGAACTGATTAGATGGAATGAAGGTTTAGTGAGCATTTTTGTTTTAGTAAAATGTGTCGACAAACAAAGAATTAAACAATTCAGTCGAATCAAAGGTAGCGCGCTTATTAATATTCTCTTGAAAAAAAGGGACGGTGCGTTAGCCTGATTTGTGTGCATCACGCCGTTTTTTATTTTGTTGATATTAATATTGCCGTTGCTTGTTCTTGTATATTGTTTCTGTTTTCTACCAGCTGAGTAACCTCAATGCTGCATGCTAAGCTGTATGCCGGAAAGAAGTCTAAAGATCGAATCCCGTGTTTTAGCAATTTCCAAAATTGAACATGGCATATCTTACCAGCTGGCCAAACTTCGGGCTAACTGAAATACTATAGTTTTTCATTGGGAGATTATTAGCTGATTCAAAAGTTCTTTTACTTACAGGTTTTCGTAGAGATAACATTGGTAGGCTAGATGATACAGAATTTAAAAAAATCCAAGCACAATATTGGAGCGATCTTATCGAGCAAAGGAAAAAAATAGCTCTGAATAAGAGGAAATTTCAAGGTTAGAACTATATTTTGAACTGAAGGCTTTGAATATTAAAAATAAGAAATTAAAGCTTTCTTTTCTCGACTATTTTTTCAGAAATGGGAGAAAAAGACTTCCAGACATTGACCAATGAATTTCCAAATTTTGACATGAGCGACATTTTAGATTTGCGGTTACAGTTTCAAAGTTTTGATGTTAATCAAGATGGTATTATTGATTTCAATGAACTGTAAGTATCAAACAATTCAATTCAATTCAATTCAATTCAATTCAATTCAATTCAATTCAATTCAATTCAATTCAATTCAATTCAATTCAATTCAATTCAATTCAATTCAATTCAATTCAATTCAATTCAATTCAATTCAATTCAATTCAATTCAATTCAATTCAATTCAATTCAATTCAATTCAATTCCAGTTTCAAGTTCTTTATTGCTCAGGATAAGCCTCAATTGTAGGTAAATTAACAAAATAGTTAAGAGAAAACATTGGCATTTATATTGTTTTTGGATTGGTGCATTCCCACGGGATGTACCTCGTACAAAATAATATTTCACATACTATCGAGGCTTAGCCTGAGCAATGAAGAACATGAAATTGGACCATTGTTGAGCAAGGATTTGGTTGAAAAGAACTTCTTCGCGCGAAATAGGGTACGTCAAGTTTGCCGCGCAATCAAATTATCAAGTACAGTGGTTCATTGGTCAGTCCAGCGTTCTAGTTATACTTGGTAGAAAAAAAAAATATAGCTCGTATTTCATTTCATTTTATGGCAAAGACAAAAACGAGATTGAAAAACTCGCGAAAGGACCTATTTTTACTGTTTATATAAAAATATAAATGAAAAATTTTATGATGACCTGCAGAAGATGATTCGACTTCTTTCACATTGTAGAATGCAAGTTCTTGATGATCTGGGTGATAATTCTGATGAAGAAACTCGACAGCAGTACTTCAAGCAAATCGATGCTGATGGTTCTGGTGCTATCGATTTTGAAGAATTCTTAGGGGTAAGTTAAACTTCAACTTTAAGCTGCCGCAAAAAAACAAATGTACTTTCAATTTCATTTCAATTCTTAGCCATATTCTGCCGTTTTTTCGGTTTTTGATTTTTTTCTCAATAGTATCGGTTAGAAATCATTTACAAACTACCTTATTATCCATGACGGTACATTCTAATATAACGACTCTTTCGTTGCGAAATAATTGATTATAACTATTTTATAGTAAGTAATTATCATATAATCATCCATAAAATACCCATATTTTTTCGAAAACCTATTATTTTCACATGTGAAAATATCGCTATTAGCTACTAATAAAAAATGCTACCAAAAAAAATCAGTGCACCCCCCATGTAAACGTTCTTGTTACGGCCCTGCTATTTCTGTTTTAATTTGATATTCAATTCATTGATATTAAGCGTTCCTTTTCAGTTGATCCATACATTGCGATCAGATACAGAAGATCTTGGCCAACTAGGAACACTTTGTAAACGAGGAACAGATAACATCCAACGAGTACGAAAACTTAGCATAACACAGCAAATGCAAACGGGATTATTTTGACAAGCCTGTTACCATCACCTAATTGTCATGAGTAAACTCCATTGGATTTTATTTAGTAGATAACAAGTGTAAATAATTATGTAAAGTTCTCTGTTCTATCTTATGGATAAGATCTTATGGATCTCTGTTTGACATCTCCAATAAAACTGGCCACGATATAACTTTAAGTAAAATGCATGATGCCTATAGTTTGTCGCACCACCAGCCAGTCTTTCCACTCTTAGTATGAGCGCAACCCTCAAGCTCGATTGTAGGTGGCCGATTCAAACTACAGAAACAAAACGTCTACCGACTTTTGCTTTTTCTCCCCTGGTTGTTATTACACAAATTGACAATACAAGCTTGTGTGCTCTTTTTTTGCCATCGGCAATGTTGGGAACAACGGACCGACCAGTATTTAAACCGGTACACACGAGGGAGCTTGCTCCTGAAACACAATTTGGCAACATATTTGCTCCATGGTTTTGCTCCCTCATTTATTTCAAACCAATTTGATATGAGGGAGCAAAACCAGGGAGCAAAAGTGTTGTTGCGCAACACATTTTTTCGCGTGAAATCGTTGGTACACACGAGGGAGCTTGCTCCGGGAGCATGTTGCGGGAGCGTGTTGCCTTAACGAGTGTCATTTTCGTTACGAGTTGAAAATAACGATATCGTATCGTAATGTCTAAATAAACATTATAATCACTGCCGTGTCGTTATCGTACGTTTCCCACTTGTGCGTTCTCGACTATATGTAATCGTTGGGACATCCATAGGAGGGCGCTGTGAAATCAGTAGGGGGGAGGAGGCAAAAACTAAATGGTCCTAAATCAGGAGCTCTACTCGTCGTGCTATTTTTAGAAAAGTTAACAATCTCCGCACTTTTGTCTTGAGATTTTTTGACGATGAGACCGCGCCTCGCGCAATCTGGCCAATTATCACGTTCCGTTCCCGAAATAACTTCAGTTTTAAAAATAGAATGAAAAGCTGGTGAGTGTAAAGCCCAATACGGGGGATAAGTTCTCTTATCTCATACGCTCTTGATCTGCCTTGCGAGCAGAAGCATTATTTTTGGACCCACTTCTACGATGAGAAAAACTACTGCTCGTGCTCCCTGAAGTCTTTGTCGGACTAAAACTATTTTCTTAAACATTTTTTTTTACAGAAAAAGACTAAAACACTAATTATTTTAAGAGCATATGTTTATTTTTTCAGTTTTCGTTTTCACAAATTTCTTTATTCTACAAAAAGCTTTAAAACAAGGACGACACATTTTTCTGCAAAAAGCATTCAAAATTTCAAAAATACACAAAAGATACAAAAAATAAATACTTTAATATTAACACACTATACATACTGGAGTGGTTCTAGTTCACAAACCGCGTGAAACAGTGTAATGCCCGAGGTGTAATGAGGTTTAATTAAGTGTTATGCACCAAAAACACAAAAGAAACTCTAAAAACGTTAATCACAATGAATCCGGCATTTCACAGGTTTTCAAAAACTATTCTAGTATTCAGAAGTCTTAATTTTTCAAGGAATCATGCAGGAGAGATCAGATATTCAAGCAAGAGATTATAGCACGAATATAATGAAACTGCAATAGTTAATAAGTATCATATCAAGGTATTTTTCAGTCATCCCAAGAGATCATGACTGGCGAGAAATCAAACTTGTCAGGATGGCCTAGCGGTCTTTTCCATTCTGATTTACTCCATTGGAACACGGGCTGCTGGTCATGTGTTGGCCCACTTACTGCCTGGCATTGAAACTTCTTGAACAACTCAGATGAAGTTATCTAGAAATTATACAATTTAAATGTCCTTTAGCCATTAAGATCTGCACTTTTAAACAACACGCACACCGACACGACACGACCCGACCCTTTTCGACGCAACGCAGCACAACACAACGGAACGCAACACAACGGAACGCAGCGCCACACCACACACGCAACGCAACGCAGCACAACACAACACAACACAAAACGCAACCCAACACAAAACGCAACGCAACACACATCAAGGTAGCAAATAGTCCAGTTTCATGTTGTGCATTGCTCAGGCTAAGCCTCGATGGAAAGTGATATATTCTTTTGTACAAGGTAGATCCCTCGGGAATACACTAATCCCAAAATAATATCAATACCAATGGTTTTGTTAATTTGCCTACAATTGAGGCTTAGCCTGAGCAATGAACAACTTGAAACTGGTCTATTTAGCAATTTGTTTAGAATGAATTACCTTACAGTCTGTCCCGCCATGCATGCGGTGACCCAGTGCAGGAATGGGGTACTTGCCATCAGCAGGGTTCAAATCAGATCTAGCTGATATACCGTTCTCTCCGCTGTATGGTGGTGTACAGTTACACTTGGACAATGGATCGTTCTTGAAGTCATTGTACCTATACAAAGAAAAATAAAGTGTACCTGCGAAAGCTTCCACATTGAAGCTGCAGTAAGAGTGCACGACTGACTGTTGGTGTAAGCTGTTCATACTGCTTACAAGAGTTTTGGAAATGACGACAGCACATTTCTACGGCTGGTCTGATTGTTCTCTGATTGAAAATACACCAGGCCAAGCTTAAAATTGACTATATAAGACTTTTTCATAATTTCCATTATATTATGCTACCTCATTAGTTTCATCATTGAGTCAATGTCAACAACTTTGTGCTGGTCTCTTTTAAATATCTGTGCCCTGGGTCCTTTGTGGTAGTCGAAGAATGCACCATACTTCTCACGACTCTTTGCAACACCGCTGATGTTGTAAATGGTAGGAAAATACCTATCAAACAAAGGTTAATTGTGAGACTCATTCAAGATTATTATTTGAGTATCGTATAATCACATCACTGTTTAATGTTTGTAACTTACGGTATATCATAGTTATATGGTATATCACCAGTAATGTTGTTGGAATAATTATTACAATCACATCAGTACAATCATCATCATCATCATCGCAAGGTCAATCATACATTGTGACTTACGGTATATTATAACTTGCCCAATAATGTTGTTGATCAAGGAACACTGTCATATCAGCAGACTCTGTCATGCCTGGAATTTGCTCGATTATGGCAAATGTTCCTGGTTTTAATGGCTGACCAGGAACAAACAGTTTATAATCAAGAACCATCCACTAAAAAAATACAATATAGAATGCATCAATGAAATAATAACATTTTCTGTGCAACTGATGTCTTGTTTTTGGTTTACGAAAGAATATAATGATTTCGCTTGGCACTGTTTTTAGCATTTGGTAATTTTCATTTTTTATTTATTTTATTGTTGGAGGGAGGTGGGGGTTGATCAATCTATTATTTATTTTCATCAGTTTGGTCATTCAAATAGGGTTCAGATGTCCTTAATACAAGCAACATCCAGACGGTAGCAAACTTTGTTTTGATACTTTTATTTTCAAGGGTAACCTTTTCAAAAATTATATAATAACATTTCTGTTATCCGTAGAGGCTCTAACTTAAACAGGCCTTTACTGGAAATTTTGGGGGTGTTTATAACATTTTAATTGTAAAAACTGAAAACTGTCCACCAACTACTGTAGAAACAAAGCAAATAAATTCTCACCTGATTATTATACCTTGTGAATCCAAACAGAAATGTAATCAATATGAAACAAATAACAAACATTTAAAGTTATCAGACAGCAGAAATTTTGTGAGGATCCTGAAAGACTATTAATCTCATTCAAAAATGGTTAGTTATTGAACATGCATCTGATCCTATCTGATCCCATATTTGCCATTTTTTACTGTTTTTTTATGTGATTTTCCACATAGAGTCGTGCTGCATCATATTGTAACCATAGTTTCTAGGAAAACATTTGAGTCATTTGCAGTATCAAACTGTACTGTTTCCCACTTCATGCAAAAATTACTCAGTCTATGAGTTACAGGGTTGGGGTAGAACAGACTGCATGGGGGACTATAGAGGGTCTGCTGGGTAGGCATGTAGCAGGTACTTACGTTCCACTGTTAAACTTGGAGAATAAGTAAGTCCACTCTGCAGTGGTTTGTGCTAGCCTATTGGCTATGGTACTTCTTATCCACTCTAATAGAACTCCTTTAGGAGTGACATACTTCCATAAATCACTATTGGAGTTACCAATAGTAGTTTCTTGAGATACCTTGAAATTTAAACAAATTAATAAGAAAAGGGTGATTAACTCTTGTAAGGGGATACCTAATTGCACACAGATCAAAACAAATCTTAAATCTTAAATTGAGCTTTACTAAACATTATTTAATATACAGGTATCATATTTGATATCATGCATTTATTGTGCCACACTGTTTTGGAGCCTAGCTCTGTTGTTGTGGACTCAAGCGCACACATGTTAAGCCCTTTATATAGATAAAATAAATAAATAATATGGATATTTATAAATACCATTCCGCTACTTAGTAAATAAAAGTCATCTCCACTAGACAATCTACCAGGAGACGATGAAAAACTTTGCTTATATCCAGGGATCACTTTACCTGTTGATAGCAATAACATGACAACTCCTAATTAAGATATATCTTTTTATCTCATCTGGTATCACAAACGGTCATATAGCTAAGTATGAGTCCCAGAAAACATTTTGTATACTAGGTAGTTTAATGCATTCCGACCAATGATATAATAGGACTGGCCGGGTAGGGCACATGATTCCAGGCTAAGGATCAAGGACTCAGGAATCTTGAAATGGGATCAAATGGAAAATATTCAAAACTGAGGAGGTGGTATATGAGATCTGCATGCAGGGAAACATATAATACCATGTCATGACTGGAATAGCATGTATCAGGTTGTGTATAGCATTTTTCTTACCATTTCCATAAACATGTTTAAACGGCAGGTCGTACAATTTAAATATTCTGAGTAAACCAATATATGTATTCCATGTGACATGTGATATAAACATTTCTTTATTGTTTGGTAATAGTTTGATCAAGGCTGAACATGATCCAGAACCCTTGACATGTCGCGGGCTGTTCTTTTGTAAAGCTTGCTCCAAGTCTTCAAGATCATCATCTATTTGAAAATGTCTATAAGAAAAAAAAATAAATAAAAATGAATGAATGAATAAATAAATGAATTGATAGATGGAATGGAAGGATGGATGGATTATTGAACTTACAAGAATTCATGATCAGGAATATAAGGTAAAGACTTGTTGTGCTGATAACCAACTTTAAGACCATCTAGCTGAGCAATAATGACTTGCACCTGAAGTGAGGAAATAAATCTAGTGTAAATAATAATATTATGAGATGCATCAAGCAGAATAATTACAAAAACACTTATTACATGGACTTGAAAAAAGTAATTATCAGATGTAAAAGTGGGAAACAACACTGGGCCGTGTCGTAACCCTTGGGGAGGGGGGGGGGGGGTACTCTGGGGGTAAATGATCAGGGATGCCCTCTGTATCTTGAAAGGGTAAGAATTAGCGATTTGTTCTCTTTTAGGGTTTAAAAGATGAGAATTGCCAAATCCTCACTTTTTGGTGTCTTTTAGGGGTGCATTCATAGTACTGAAACTCATGATTTTGGTATCTTTAAGAAGTGAAAAATTTGTGAAGTCACACCCTTTTGAAAACTGTCCAGTATCTTTTAGGGGTGTTTTTGAACATTTCCAAAGAGCATGTATTCCCTGAATGTATGTACACGAAGTCTCCCTCACAGATTTATCTGCCGTATCATAGCCCTGTGTCAACTGTATCATTTTCCATGTTTCCTACTCATGCAAATATGACTCTATTGTGCAATTGATTTCAACACCACACATTTATTTGTCTATTTTAGGCATTTTATTTATATATTTAATAAACTTATCCAGGAAAGCAGCTGACAGAAGTAAACTCAGAGAATACAGTTCCATTAACAAGGCTACTATGTAAAATGAGTGCAGGGTTATTAAAAAATACCTAATACTGGTTCACATGCAATTCCAATAAAAATGTTATTTTCCTGTGCTTTTATTTATTCACATTTCTCCTTTGCTGTAAATTGATAGATGAAACTTAGCAATTTAACTATTTTCTACCGCATTAATGTGAATGGATGGTAGTAGTATAGGAATGGTCTGTAATACTTTTGACTTCATTCTATTGTATAGCTTGTAGTAGTAGCTTTAAGTGCCCATAAAAAGGAACATTGTTATAATCCCAGGGGGGAAGGGTGTGCACAGTTGGCTTGGAAGTTTATCATTAAATGGTAAAGAAACTATCATCGCTAAACAAAGTTGTCCTTTTCCTTCCTTTACTTAAACCAAATACAAATCCCCACACTTTACTTTACACTCTAATCCTACCTGGTGCCAATATTCGTCCATTTCTCCTTCCATTTGTTCATGCATCCATTTATTATTTTCATTGATGAAATTTTCAAGTCTTTTGCAGTATTCTGTTTCATTGGCACAGTAACCAGCCAGTTGATTTTGATAAGCTGCATACATCAAATCTGATGTTATGTAGCCCTCTGCCATTCCAGCTGCTTTAGCTTGAAGTAGGTTGGAATAGGAGCTATTGCTATGGACTTCAAGATAGCTCCATCTATCAAAGATATATCACATCAATAAATAAATGAATACATCAACCAATCCATGCATTCCTTATCCATCAGTCGATCGATCGATCGATTAATCAATCAATCATCAGGCAATTATAAAACAGCTTACATAAAAAAAACAAATAAAAAAAATCAAAAAGGTTTGCTGTTCCGAAAGATTAAGATTTACAATATATATTTCAGCTTTAATGGAACTAATAAACTCAAGGAACACATAGTTATTAACTATATAATTCTACCCAAACCGTGCAATTCGCTTTTCAGTAACCTTGAATTTATCAGAAGACGATCTTACCCAGACTGTTGAATCTCGTTAGAAAATTTTGCCCAAGCCACATTAGGAAATACTTTGCCATCTACAATACTCAAAGACTGGTCTTTAGCAACTACAGATACAAACTGACCATTTTTTACTCCATTAACACCGAAAACAATGCAATAAAGAAGAAGGAAAGAGGACAAAACCCAAACTGAGAAGTCCGCCATATTTGTTGTGATAGGACAAATACAAGCATGGAGCATGTGACTTGTGCGTGACTTCCCGATAGGCAGCATTTATTTCCGGTAAGCGGAAGTCTACATTTCACTTCCGGAAATAATTTTCAATGAAATTATATTTCTTACTTTCAAATGTTTTATTTTTTTTTTCACAAAAAAAAAAACAAAAAAAAAAACACCAAAATATTTTGTTAGCGAACGCTACAACAAAAAATCAAAACTTAAAAGTAGCGAACGTGTATGGAAGCTCGTTCTTTATTCATTAATGCCCTGCACAAAAGAGCGGGAAAATTCGCAAGCGCGCGCGTCTAGCTCGATAAAAGGGCCTAGGGTCATCAGTTTTCCTGGAGCCGGTTGTACGAAAGCCGATTAGCGCTAACCCAGGATTAAATCCGTGGGTTAAATTAACCCAGGGTTAGTTTGCGTTGCTCAAAGATCGATTAGAGTTAACCTAGGATTAAAACTCGCTAACCTAGGGTTAAAAATTAACCCTGCTAGCGAGGAGGATTAACTTGCTAATCCACGATTAAAGTTGACAAAAACAAAATGGCGAATTTGTTGTTTTATCTACCCCAGCGAAGGCGACCACGTACATTTTCTTTTGTAGCTCGTCCTTTGGACGATTACACGGATGAACAACTGAGAAGCCGTTATAGGTTCGGTAAAATATCGCTTACATACATAGAAAACCTCATAATAGATGATTTACGACGGGAAACACGGCGAAACCACGCGATCCCACCACTGTACCAAGTATTAATGGCGCTTCGCTTTTATGCCAGTGGAAGTTTCTTGCAAGTAATAGGGGACACATTCGGAGTTGACAAAGCCACTGTGTCTAGGGCAGTTTCAGATGTGTCCAAAGCTTTGGTGAGTAAACGAGCAGATTTTATCAAATGGCCAACCAACGACGAAGTCAAAACCATCAAGAGTAGTTTCTTTCGTCGAGGAGGTTTCCCTGGAGTGATCGGTTGTGTAGACGGCACACATGTCAGAATTCAGGCTCCCCACAAGAATGAAAATGGCTATGTGAATAGGAAAGGTTTTCACTCCATTAATGTGCAAGCCATTTGCAATAATGAAGGTACGTCCGCATACATGTTATGATAGTAGCTTTGGCATTATTTTGTAAAATATCTACAAAGACAGTCAGCATTCGGCTGTGTTAACTCGGGCTGTCGACTGTTTTCACTCGGGCTGTCTGTTTTTAATTAGTATTGTGATTAACAAACACAGTTTTAGTATGTATTATCAACTCCAATTGTTATTGATAAATTCAATTCTTCTAGATTTATAAAGTTATATATTGTTTCTATATCGAAAACATTAACCTGGAAAAAAATGGTACAAATTTAAATTTGCTGTTATTATGATTCCTGGGTATGATTATAAACTAATGAGATTGAAAAATTAATTTAAATTCACTTTTCACATTTCCAAACAATAAATATATTATTTGTATTTCTACCTTTAAAAAAATTCTTAAAAGAAAACAAAGAAATTTTATAAAAAAATGTAATTCTTTTTTTTATTTGATAACACACAAATGAAATTTAATTTGTTGGTTTGTTCATTTTTTAGGAGTTTTCACTAACGTTGTGGCCAGATGGCCAGGTAGCACGCATGACAGCCACATCTTTCGTTGCTCAAGTACTTGTGACTATCTCGAACAGAATCATAATTCCTTGGATGATGGCGTGTTATTGGGAGATAGTGGATATGGGTGCAGACCATTCCTGATGACTCCATACAACAACCCTCAAAATGCTGCACAAGAAAGATACAACAAGGCCCACACTAAAACAAGAGTTATCATTGAACAAACCTTTGGGAGGTGGAAGAGAAGGTTCCATGTACTACATGGGGAAATAAGGATGCAGCCGGAGAAAGTGTGCACCATTATTGGTGCATGTGCTATATTGCACAACATTGCAGTATTTTTAAATGAGCCCATGGAGGATGGAGATGATGATGATGATGACCAGATATTTGATGAATACAATGGCGCCCAGCAAGGTTTAAATGTCAGGGATCACATTTGCAATACATTCTTTGGCTAATTCATTGATTTACTTTCCAAGAGGTACTCTCTGTGTTCAACTTATCAATGAAACTTTTTTTAATATTTAATGGCCCTAGAACAATAGAGTGAAAACACTAAATGTGTGCAACAGTTGTCACTATTTTGTAGTACATAGCACCAATTAAACAAAAGAAAACAATAGAATAAGCATTATAATGGCAGTATTTATGCTGCACACTTTAAGTGCACGCACTCTATAAATTGAAGATATGTACACTATTTTAATGTACATAGACATTGTGTCAGTCAACTATCATTATCTTTGTCCAATAAGTAACATTAAAAAGCAAGAAGACAGTGCTTTAGTCAAACAGTCATACATGGTCATCATGCACATTTAGTAATAAAGAAATTTATTTTCTGATATAGAGAAATGTATAATTTTGGAACTAGATTGTTTTTGCACTTAGGAATGAGCAGTTACACAAAAATATTGGTATAATTATATATTTCTCTATCCCAGAATAATAATCTTCTACTGAAGAAAAGTTTTTCCTGAGTGCCCGCCCCTACAGAATGTCCAAAACAACTCTTCGGACTGGTTGGGATATACATACTTTTTGAAACCCCACAATAACAGTTATGAAAGTGCTTCCACATGTAAACACTTTCTAAGCAACTTGCTTATTAGCTTGTCTTTCTTTGAGTTAAATGCTACTAAATATTAATATCATTCAATGAGATCTACATGATAGAGGAAGAAATGAAAAGAAATCATGAAATACATGAGACCATTTACATTTGTAAAAATGGTTTTAACTTAATTTGTATTGAGAATCTAGGTGGCTGATACTGACAATAAAAATAAGACTAAATAGCTACTAATTGTTAGTAATAATAATTAACTTTGTTGTCATTAATGTCAACTGAATTTAGAGTTGTTTTCACAAAATATGCAAAACAAAGCCAAAACACCTATAAATATCAACATGGAATAATACATGAAAAATACAAAAGACAATTTATATAACATACAGATGATGGTATAAACAAGGCAATTATTTGCATAAACAAGATAGCAAGATATGGGTCGTCTCCCAATTGTAAGATAATTTATGATCTTAAATATCCAAGTGAGGTTATAATAATGGAGAAAGTTAAACTAGTATTATCTTTTGAAAAGGACTCATATGAATATGGGACATAACACCAAGATATAATTATTATCATTCTAGTGTCACATTTAAATTATAAATGTAAAATATATATTTATTATGTCAATAAATAGGTCACCTCCAGTATAAATATTTTATGTACAGCACAACCCTCACATATGTACACAAATTAAATTAGGTGCCCATGCTAATTTACAAATTCAACACAAATGGGCATATACAGATACATTGGACATTCAAAATACTTTTCATAGGACCCCCTCCCTCTGGCCTCAAAATTACATTGTCCTGTCAATAATGCAATATAACACAATGCATTTGGAAAATAATTCAAACTGTAGACTGCATTGCATACAATGCAAACACTAAATGTGTGCAAAGACTGCTCTAAACCATGAAATAAAACAAAGTAATACAAAGACAAAACAAATAGTAATATTCTGGTTGAGTTGATGGTGATAAATAGCTACGACAAGTAGCTACTATTTGCTAGTACTAAGTTTGTTTTTATTTCATGGTTTTCCTGCATTTTGCTCTATATGATAAAGGCATTTAAAGAATACCAATACTTAATCAGTCATCAAAGATCATTCATTCATGATTATAGACTGAACTATACGGGAACAATGGAAAATCACTAGCGTAAAGGCATTTGTAAATACTGAATATGTAGATTTCATCCTGATTTGCATATGGTTTAGCTTGAACAATATTGGCCAAATTACATGTGATTATAATCATAGCAGCATTAATCTAGATATTTGGAAAGCAATATACAATATTCACATCCAATCTGTATGAGAATTTAAAACAGCATGCTGCAATTAATAATTATTATTGCCTGCTAATACTGTATATGAAACTTATAAAGGCTCAAGCATGTTAACAAATAGGCTACTCCATTTGGTCTTATAGCTCATTAATTATACATGAGCTTTTTATGGACTCCTCTTAATGAGTGATTTTTAAAGCAAACCAATACCTGTGAAGACACCTATAAATACCTAACATGCTCATTTATCTTAATTTCCATAATCTAAAACTCCAAATGTATTTTCTCATGATGAAGTAAAAAATGTCCAATTTTTTGTGCTTTAAATGTCCCATATAACACAATCAAAAAGTCTGGTGACAAAGGCAGATAATGACAAGTAATGTTCAAGTGGTGTCAAATATGTTTTTAAAGTTATGATTATAGTCTCTTGTCACACTAGACTCACAATGAAACACTTGATTTGTGTGAAAACAGGCTTACTCACTAGATTGGTCACATAGAAGTTAAATATCTTTAACTGATGAAGATATAATTCTTTTTAATAATTTTGTTGAAGTTTTACAAAGAAATAAATATATGATTTGCATGAAACTGAGGCATAAAAACTACATACTTTGCATTTCAGTTAATTTAGTGTGACAAGGGTCTATTACATTCAGAACCTGGGGGGGACTCCAGGGATAAACGATCAGGGGTGCTTGTCAGATTTTTTTAAAAATACTAAAAGATAGCGGACGTTTTTTCAAATGGGCGTGGCTTCACAAATTTTTCATCTCTAATTTATAGATACCAATTTCATGAGTTTCGGTGGTTTTCAACCCCTAAAAGATACCAAAAAAGAGAGAATTTGGCAAACTTCATATTTTTAAGCCCTAAGAGAGACCAAATCACCAATTTTTACCCCTAAAAGATACGACAAGCATTTCCGATCGTTTACGCTCAGAGTCCCCCTGGGATTCACAAACACCTCAAAGTTTACCCACCAACAGTTCATTATTAAAATTTGTTAATTGCATGCTGCTTCAGTTATTCAATTTGAACATTAAATTTTGAAATCAACAAGCCTTATCTGAATTCAGAACAAAATTCAAAATCTTAACTGAACAATCAATAAGACCAGTTTTATGTTCTTAATTGCTCAGACTAAGCCTCAATTGTAGATGAATTAACAAAAGAGTCAAGATAAAACCACGGGTGTTAATTTGCATTATTCTTGGATTCGGGCATTGTCATGGCATGTACCTTATACAAAAGATATATCATATATCATTGAGGTTTAGCCTGAGCAACAGAGAGCATGAAACTAGACTATTAAAATGTGTGTCACTGAAGTATTTCTTGACCAAATATAGATGTTGTATTTTTGTCACTGTTAGAATTTTTAAGATATTACGATTGCATATTCAAGTAAGTTAATCTTTGATTACGAATTATCAAATAATGAACTTTTGGAGTGTATGCTTCAGGTTTTACAACTTGATCATTACTTTGCTCAGTCTTCTTTCTTTAATTTTTGCTCCAGATACAAAATTTCAAGCTCGAGTTTTTTTTTCTTGAGAGCCTGGTTAACCTGCTTTGCTTTTAGACACATGTATTGCTCTTTGAGAACATCTGCCTGTGTGATTTTCTTGCTTGCCACAGGTGTTGTAGAGGTTTTTTCATCAGGAAGAACAGCTTCCAACATCTTATCTTGGATAAGGCAAAGCTCAGCCTGCTCACCATCCTGTTCTTCTGCTCCATCATCAATGCTAATATGAGCATTTTCCTCTGTATATCCTGCAGTAACACAAAGTATAATCGTAAACTAGATAACAGTAAATAATAAAAAATGAAACATTTAGAGTGATTTTTATCATAGATTATTTTAATGCACTTCATCTATGTTACTATATAATCATCGATAGATGAAGTGCTTGTACATTTAGTTGAACAATTAAACACATCAAACAATTATTTTTTTTAGAATTAAGAATTTAATCAAATTTACATGTAAGTATTTTCTGTTTCAAAGTATCTTTCAGTACCATCTTATTAATGCATTCACAATTAACGATTTGATTTTTTGTTATTGAAGTTATTATTACACTACATGTAATTAATCATGTATTTGTTCTCATATTAAAAATCACGGAACAATCGATACCATTTATAAAAATAATAAATACGAAAAATGGTTTAGTTACACTCTTAAAGCAGAAATCTTAAATTGAGCAAAAGTTTCTTATTTCTAGATCCTGAGACAAGACAACAGATCTTAAATTAAGTAAAACAATGGGTTTTTGCTTAATTTAAGATCTGCGATCTTGTCTCAGGATCTAGAAATAAGAAACTTTTGCTCAATTTAAGATTTCTGCTTTAAGAGTGTTAATGACAACAACTCTAGTCTGAACTGCGTTAGTTAAATTAATCCCAATTAATACACCGAAACGTGATTTAAGAAAAAAACATGTATTATATTTTATAATCACTTATCTTTCTGGGGGTTTCGCCGTCGGTTTCACCAGTTATAAACATTCATTGTTGAATTATCGACAACAAAATATTTCCAATATGGCGACAATAATAATGACTCGTAACGACGCATGTCCAGTCACATGATAACTAATTTACATAACACAACATTGACCACATAGAGACACCGGCAACAATATTTACCTGAATCAAATCCACTTAACCCAGTGAAACTTGGGGTATCTTGAAATAATTCAATAATTTTTTCCGTGGCTTGCGATGGTTGTTTAGGCGGCGGACCACCTCCTGTAATTTTTCTTTCGCGCTTCAAGGATGAGTATTCCTTCTTCGCCTTACTCGTCAAATTCTTCCATTTATCCTTTAACTCTTGAACGGTGCGAATGGACACACCCAAGCCATTTACACTATCTGTTATTTCTTGCCAGATTTTATTTTTTCTTTTATTTGTTATGTTGTTTGTTAGCTTGGATTGCAAGATGTCGATGTTTTTTTCTATTAGGTCAGTCATTACAGTAATTTCGGACGGGGAAAAATTCGCTTTTCGTTTTCTTATCACTTCTTTTACTTCTTCGTCCGGTTTTGAGTCGACTTGGACAGGATTCATTTTTTTAATCGTTACAAACTAAAACAACCCGACAATAAAACTCGGAACAATTTGGCAAACCAATTAATACCAATTAAGCGCGCGAAAATCAAACGCGCGCGCACAAGATGGCGTGTACAAAACTGGAAAAAACAGGTTTTTGCAAAACTAATCCTGGATTAGTTAATCCTGGGTTAAATCTGGCTTTGAGCAACGCTTTTTTAACCTAGGATTTACTATCCCTGGGTTAAGGAATTTAACCCTAGGTTAACACTAATCCCAGGTTAAATTTAATCGGCTTTCGTACAACCGGCTCCAGGCTCCCCGGTCATTGCAACTTGAAATTGTTACAGACTGAACCATGAAAAAATGAGCCATTATTTTAAAAGAGAAATTGGTAAGCATTAATATATTTGCAACGAATTTCCCAAATTTTTAATGTGCTAATTTTATTTCCTGTTTACTCGTTTTGAGATCAACAAAAACAAGGAAATGGTGATGGTAGTAGTTCTTTGCATACCGTAGTTCCCATTTTCAACACTAAAAAGAGAAGAATAAAGCAAGCACTCTATTCCAATCCCAGTTCAAGTCAAGAAACAAAAAGCTCATTTTCTAATGCCACATCTCAACTTAATTCTGGATTTCGTTCAAATCTTGGGAAGAATCCAACCACCGAAACCAAGGGTGAAGCACCTTATGCCCCCGCATACCACTGCAAGTCTGTCGTGACACAGTTCAAAAACAACGCTGTAAATGCCACACAACAAAGACCAACTCAATTCAATCCTGTGCAGAGAAAACAAGGGATCAATGCTCCGAAAAACTTACCCTGTCTACCAAAACCCAGGTAGAACCTCATTCTAGTCGGCAAATTTCCAAATAAAGTTTGATTTAGTTAAAACCCATGTTCTTTTTCATTTGAAACAGGCCTCAATTTGGTCTTGGTGGCACTCCCTTGAACAGTGGAAATATAAATGGAAATGTGAAACAAGAAAACATAAGAAACAAAACTCCTACTAACATGAACGTCCAAGCTCCAGCAGTAAATATTCAATTTTATAATATACAGTTAATATTAATTTGATATAAAATTAAGTTAATATACAATATAAATAATTTATACAATTACTGTTCAATTATTGATAATATTTCGATTTTGTTGTTGATGGTGGTGTTTTTAGAAGAAGGAAATGTCCTATCAAATAAAAGATTTGAAAACTTTGGAGAAGGTGGACAAGACATCAAAGGTGTTTACTGCTACTGTCAAGACAGTCATAGACTGGGAGGAATTCAGAGAGAAGTTACCTGTTCTGTTTGAAATTTATGGTAAGTTTGATATTTTCAATGTTTTTATCAATCAGCAATCATTCAATCAATTAATCAGTGAAATGATTTGGAATACAAATCATAAAATACTGTTTCGAACTGTTCTGTCAATTTGCTTTTTATGTAGGAGTTATGGAATCAGCAATTTCTACAAATTCCTTGGGGAATGGAAAAAGTTTTGTACTCAAAGACCCCACTGGAAATATGAGGTAACTTCACAATATTTTTAATTGAAATTTCAATGCAAATTGTTGCCCAATAATATATTTAGAACAAAGAGAATTTTAATTTACGTATTAACCACAAACTTTGTATTTCAGGTGCACATTTTGGGAAATGGTAAGATCGTTATCAATCATACTATTTTTAAAAGTGTCAATGATATTTTTCATGTTGATTACTTTTGAGTTTACACTCCGTTGGCATTATTTCAGGATCGCTTGTTGCCAAGAATGACAAGGGGGAGAAGCTACAGGTAATATTTGTTCATGATAGACTTCTCATTATCGACAGCACATCATACTATTAAGAAGACCTTGGTAGCTCAAAAACCTAATAGGTACAATAAGAGATACCAGATCCTTGATTTTGGCCCATGGAAGATACAACAATCATTCCCGTCTGTTTCCAAAAGGAGTACTCGTGCATTTTTGTTGTTACAAAAATATATACACAATTGGCACTAATAAAACATGCACTTGTTGTGCACTTCAGTTCTAAACCACAAGATTCAACACTCATCTTAGTATTGGTAATGTGTTATCATGGTTTCAGGGTTGTTGGATGTTTGGACAGAGGTACAAAAGCTTTTAACTGTGTTAGTGTGAGACCCGCCAATCCTGTTGAAGTAAGACTAGCAAGTACAAGTACAGCTCTATCAGAGCTGGCCATGCAGTCATTCATTACAACATTCAAAGAAGACTAATAATGTTGTTTTTGCATGAATTGGAAATGGTTTAGTTATGAAACCACAGAATTATGGAAGATTGTTTCCCATGCAAATGAAACCAAGTCTTTATGACAATTTATGCTAAAATCAAGTTTATTTCATAATTTGATACTTAATTTATATTTCACTACTTGTGACAGTTGCTCAGTACATATAAATGAATGATGCAATATACCAATAGGTACATATCAAAATAAAATTAGTAATCTTAAGGGAAAGTGTCAACTTTTAAATGAAGTAATTAATAATCTAAACTAGAGGTCAATAAACTATCATGACAATACCCCACAGAGTTTGATATTAGGTAGCCTAGCGTTTAGAACCAAAACTATGAACTCAATAATCATGCTCAACCCCTAAATTTAAACTGATTGATGGATTAGTAAATACCAAAAAATGTCAGAACAAATCAATAATGATGACATGATGATAACAACTCCGGAAAATGTGTTTCTCTTACAAATACATTACATCACAAAATTAAGTTAATTTGCTTCAATAGCAGAGTCACCAGGTTGAGTTTCCAATTTAAATATGAAAATACTGTGCAAACAACACAGGAGACAAAGGAAAAGGTTTCACCTCGAACACTTTCCATTTAATTTTATGGAACGCATATACAAAATCAGCTTTTTCAATATTATGTGCAAAAGGTTTTAGGAACAATGTATCTACATAATGTATATATCAGGTTTTGTAATCAAGACATATTAGTCCTATCTCTACTCTTGTATGTTATTCCTCTAGCTTTAAGTTCTCTGATGACATGTCCTGGAAGTTTTCCACTTACAGATACTGCATAGCACCCTTTGACCATGTTATCTACAAATCAACAGATAAAATGATAGTTAGTTCCCAGGTATTCCATGCTGAAGGTTCTGATCAATAGTAGTTAGTATCATAACTGCAATTTTGTATTATAGTGGTATTGTAACCCTACTATTTCACACACAAACAACCTACTGAACAGTTAATGCTAATATAAAATATTTGTATAATTAGTTGTTAAGTTCTTATGCTCACTAAAATAAGTTTTAGAGACTAATGAGACACATTTTAGAAGTCATAATTAGTTGTACGCTACAAATCTCACACAACAAATCATATGGAAGTGACTGCCTTTCATCTTAATTCAATTTTCAAAGGAGCAATTTCAGAATACTTTGACCACTGTGCATTTGCTGTTGTGGCATGTACAGCAAAACCACAACAATGGATTCTATGTTTATGACAATTTTGGCTGGGGAATTCTATAACTATTTCAGTTTTTTATAGCATAATTTAGTCAGGCATGTAAGGATTATGCACTTATCAGGCACCTATCCCCCAGGGTGACCAGGGAGATTGTAAAACTTCATAAACAATGTTGATAATTTTCCCCTGGGGAAGGGAAAATGTCCTTTCCAATGTCCCCTGGTCAATGCATTCAGTAATGTACAATGTCTCTTCATCATGATAACAAAAATCACAATTTCTGAACCCAGAAATTTCACAACAAAATCAATGTCACTAATTTTCCCTACCCCAGGGGCAATAACTGGATCCAATCTACCTATATTCCCCTCACCTATCTCCTGTTCAGCCTGGGGCTCAACCCCAGGGGGAAGCCGCTGATAGGTGCATTAGACAAAATTGTACTTTTTAACGTTCTTACCAATTCTTTGCCACTTGGTGACCCAGCTGTCTTCTGGACTTATTACTGATATTAAACTGAAAACAAAACAAGAGAGATATGAAACCTTGAAATTGACGGATACATACCATCATGCTTGTAAAACCGAATTACATACTATAAATATTAGAGATTGTAAAGTGCATTGAGACATTATACATTACATAAACAATAATACAGTTCTCAATATCACTCCTGGTGAGTTAACTTACCCATCAAAGTTGGGACTTGTACAAGATAATATATTTTCTTTGTTGTTTTTTAATCTTAAATATCTTTCACAATTATCGCATCCAGAATACTCAAACTGTTCTAGAGTCTGAAAAATATTATTTATAAAATTGATGTTATTAAAATATTGGCATCCAATCGATATATATCAAAATTTCATACCAATTGTCAAAACGTTCCCATGTTTGATTAAATACCAATTACAGGAGAATGTAAGTTATAAGACAACAATCATCAATGACAAATCATAGTTATTAACTATGGACAAATTCAGAAATTCGAATTCGGCAACCAAAATGAGAGCCATATTTTCATAGTCAAATTAGCACTTTTTGTTCAACTATTAAAAACATAAATGAATTAAACATAATCTATTTTCATATTATGAATTTCTTTTACCTTAACAAGGGAGCAATTTAAACATGCACGAAGGCTTCTAAGTTCTTTAGGGACAGTTTCCATCGCCATTTTGAATGACTGCTTTTGACCGATGAGCCTGCAATGTTTGCGGACTTACACATGAAAGGCACAGGATGCCCGTCAATTTTTAGGGCGCTTTCTGAAAAAATAATGCACTAGGAGTAGTGTGACCTGGGCATTCGTAATCTCTTCAAACTTATCGGTCTGTATCAAGTATCATGCACTCCTGTTCTGATTGCTTTGTTTATTCAAGATAGTGGGGAAAAAATGACTTACACATGAAAGGCACAGGATGCCCGTCAATTTTTAGGGCGCTTTCTGAAAAAATAATGCACTAGGAGTAGTGTGACCTGGGCATTCGTAATCTGTTCAAACTTATCGGTCTGTATCAAGTATCATGCACTCCTGTTCTGATTGCTTTGTTTATTCAAGATAGTGGGGAAAAAATGAGTAACTCAGGCCAACAAAAAATGAGAGAAACAAACTGAACCCAAAATGAAATTTTGCATTCAATGGGTAGCTTAAATGTGTATCTTGCCATATTAGAGTCAACCGAAGCATCTCAAAATAACATAATAACAGGGCACTACACTATACTGATTCAGTGATGCAAACAAGACGTGTAAAGCCTAAAACGGAAAAGCCCTGGTTCGGAATTTAGGGCAAATTTAGAGAAATGGGTGGGGGAGGGGGGGGGGGGGGGTGTTGTGGGGCGAAATCTTTTATTTGTATACTTTCTTTATCTTCAAGAGATGACATAATGAACAAAAGACACAAAATCAATCTTAACAACAACAACGATCTTTTTATTTCACACTGCTTTGTAACTGATATTTACAAGTTTTTAGAAGCGTATATTTTTAGCTCACGTCTGTTGGAGGACCAAGGACAGCATGATAATAAAAGGTGCACTTCAATTGGAGCCTCGCTCTGTTGTGCTTCTGTCACCTAATTAACATTATATATCATATATTTCTTTTCTTTTTTCTTTTATATATTAATACGTGTTGACCGGCAATAATACATATTAATCAGTTCTAGGTAGAAGTCAAAATCAATAAATAAAGAACTAACCCATACAATTAAATATTTACAGCATTTTTATAATGACTTTTCCATCTCCTTTGTTAACACCTGCTTGGTTATCTTGATATAATCCAGTATTATACGAACCCCCTCCCCCAGCGGTGCCTGTTGTTTGGTTACCAATGTATCCTCCTCCAGAATAACCCCCTCCAGCACCAGGCTGCTCCATTCCATAGCCTCCCCCACCAAACCCCCCTACACAATTCTCTGAAGTGATTGCCTTGCCTCCTATACCACCTTTTGTAAACGATTCTGAAGGAAAAAAATTCCTGGTTTCTCCATCACCGCTATAACCTGCCCCACTACTACAAAAAAAATTATCAAAACTATCAGTTTTGCAAAGACGACCGCCCATTCCATTAATGCCACCACAACGAGTACCATTATTACCGGCTTGTCCAGGATCACCATCATTATAACCAAGATCCGATTTACCAGCTCCACCACCACCACCGGCTATTATTAACATTTTACTGGCGTCATCGTTAATGACAAACGTCCCCCCGCCTCCACCCCCAGCGAAATCAAAACTGGTATCAATTGAGCCTTTCTGGCCAACTAGTAATATTAATGTAGTGCCCAATGTCAGTTGAAATGTTCCTATGATTTTAGCGCCAAGACCACCTTTAAAGCAAAAAGCGGATCCATTTGGACAACGCCCATCTGCTCCTGACGCACCATATGCTTCAATGATATATGTTGCTGATTTTGGCACGGTCCATTTCTGTTTTCCAGTATCAAGTGTAACATTGCCTTGAAGACTTGTACCATCGTAGCCGCTGGTGTTAGTGGGACCAGAACGGCCAACAGCTCCAAGACAAGTAAATACAAACTGCTTCACTAAAGAGATAATATCATAAAGAATCGGTATTTGCATAACTAAACTCAAATCACAAAAGATACAACAATTACTGCAAAGAAAATGCCTTCCGGCAATAATGCCTGGATATAAATCGTTACCTGGTGATGGGCCAACTGGAGGAGAGAAAACTGGTGCCTGTCCGAATAAAAAATATGATGAATCAGAGCGTAGATTAAAACTACAACTAACAATAAGACTTTGCTATCTGTGGTATGGTGCAGTGTGGTATGGTGTCTTGAATGTAGTATAACTTACGCTCATATTCTGTATCTCTCCATATGTGTACTCTTTAAAAATCAAAAAGTTCCATTCTTCACCAGCAGAGGCTTTCTTGTCGTTTAGATAACAGTTTATATTTACGCCACTGTGATGGAAGTTAAACGCTAAACACCGATCTTCACTTACACATGCGTGTGCGCATTCTAGGAGGTCAGGAGACCATTGTTTGTGAAAAACATAGCCATCCAGCATATAATTGTCAGTGGTCTCGAAGGTTGATAATCGATGAGTATCTTCTCTGATGATGTAACATTGCGCAATAGCAAGTCCAACGGATATGATCACTATGGTCGTCCACATCTTTCCACTGAAATAAAAGGAAAAAAACTGGTATGAAAATGCAACCAACCAAAGTCTATAAGAAAAATATGCTGCTTTCTTAGACGGACATTTCGATGTAATCATAGATTTTTACACGCCATCTGTCCTTTATACTGTTTTGTTTTCGACTTGGAAACTGTCATTTTAATATGTCAAAAACCTCTTTTAAGAAAGTCAATAGAAATCAACCCAATATTGATCCCCATTAACCAAATAAATATATACAACTTGCAAATATAGAAGCGCTGTTTATTAAGGACGTTTCGGCTATTCGGCCTTCTTCAGCAAACTAAATGTTTTGCGCGCGCCACTTCCAAAGACAACAACTATACTAACGGAAGCAAGCAACCGAAAAAAACAAACCCTAAAGCCCGATTTACACGGTGCGACTTGTCGCATGCGATTTGTAGTATACGACTAGTCGTAACTTCTAAAACTAGTCGCTCGCGCTCTAAAACATGTTTTAGAATGTCCTACGACTAGAGTTAGAACGTTTTGAGCCTCACAACTAGTCGTATACTACAAATCGCATACGACAAATCGCACCGTGTAAATCGGGCTTAACGGAAACCTACATAGCGCGCGCTAAAATAAGCACGTGCGCTCTAATAAAATAAATACGTACGTCAACAAAAAACGCACGCGGGCCAAAAAAAAAAAAAAAAAAAAAAAAAAAAACTGACAGACAAGCAGTTGAACAACCCAACGCATTATAAAAGGTTAGAGAAAGATCCTACTGACCGCCATTTGGATAAAGTTAAGACCTGGGTGTCTGAATGGTTACAGAAGAAGCGGATCGGTGAAGATATTGCTAAATGGATTGTCAACGAAGAAGCAAAATCTGGAACAGCTTTTGGTAATATAAAGACTCATAAGAAGGACAACCCTGTAAGGCTTATTACATCTTGCTGCGGCACAGCTATTGAGAATTTATCAGCTTTCACTGAATTCTATTTAAAGCCCTTGGCTTCTGGACTGCCTTCATTTGTTAGAGACACTACTGATTTATTAAATAGAATAAATAGGTTAAATAATTTAGGCCCATGGCCAGATAATACTATTTTAGTATCTTGGGACGTTGTAGGGATGTTTCCTAATATTGATAACAAATTAGGTTTAATGTCGGTTAGAAAAGCTTTAAATAGTAGAAAAACTAAAATACCATCAACTAAGTGTATTTCAGAAGCTGTCAAAATTTGCCTTGATTGTAATAATTCACAATTTAGGAATAATTCATATTTACAATGCCATGGTACTGCGATGGGTCCAAAAAATGCTTGTAGTTATGCCGATTTAGCAATGGGAGAAATAGATAGGTTATAGCTAAGTCCGGAGAAATTAAGCCTTCTTGTTGGTGGAGATATAGGGATGATATTCTAGATTTTTGGACATTAGGCGAAGATAAATTGAATCAATTTACGAACTTAATTAATGATCTCTATCCCACCATAAAATTTACTTGCACTTATTCTAGAGATAAAATAAATTTCTTAGATTTAACTTTACATTTAGTAAATGGAAAAATAGAAACGGATGTTTATTCCAAACCTACGGATAGCCATTTGTATCTTCCTCCTTCTAATTCACATCCGTATAGCTGTATTAATTCCATTCCGTATAGTGTAGCTCTTCGAATTAAACGAAATTGTTCTAATAGCTTATTTTTAGAAAATAGAACTAATGAGTATAAAGGTTATTTAATTGAACAAGGTTATGATAGGAAAATAGTTGATAAACAGTTTGAGGAAGTATTGTCATTCGATAGAAATAGCCTCTTAAAGGTTAAGAGAAAACCTAAGCATAGTAATATTATACCATTGGTTACAGATTTTAATGCTAATTTACCTAATATTAGTAAAATTTTGAAGCGTAATTTAAATATTTTAGAATCTACCGATTTACTTAAGAGTATTTTTTCTAGCAAAAGAATTGTAACTGCCTATAGGAGGCCTAAGAATTTGAAAGAAATTTTAGCTCCATCTAAACTTAGAGATAATGAAACAATTACATCAAATAATGATTTAGGTAATAGTAGGATAGGTTGCTGTAAATGCATTGGACGTTGCGATTTGTGCACGAATTACTTAGAATCATGTCGTAAATTTACAAGTTTTGCCACAAAAAGATTTTATTTCATAAAACAAGAATTAGGTTGTAAGTCTAAAAATGTCATTTATATAGCATCATGCAATAAGTGCCATTTACAATATGTAGGTTCAACTAAAAACGAATTTAAGGTTAGGTTTAGAAACCATAAATCAGCTATGATAAATAAGAAAAGAACATGCGAAGTTGCAATTCACTTTAATAGTATACCACATAAGTTAAGTGATTTTAGTTTTACAGTTATAGAATCATTAAATAATTTGGATAACATAGAGCATGATCTGCTAATTAGGGAAGCTTACTGGTGTACTCAGTTATTTACTTTTCAACCTTATGGTTTAAATAAGCGCTTGGAGTCAAATTCTAGTAAGAGAATTAGTTATAATTAAGTTAATAGTACAATCTTTATCTGTATTCTTGTGAAATTGATCTGGCTTAGCTTTTGTTTAGTGTAATTTCTAGTTTGGCTAATTGAAAGTTTTGTTTTGCCACTTTTTTGGCAGCACTTTTTCGAAAGTGCTTGTCTGTTAGTTTATTTTGGCCCGCGTGCGTTTTTTGTTGACGTCCAGGTACGTATTTATTTTATTAGGGCGCACGCGCTTATTTTAGCGCGCGCTGTGTAGGTTTCCGTTAGGGTTTGTTTTTTTCGGTTGCTTGGTTCCGTTAGTTTAGTTGTTCTCTTTGGAAGTGGCGCGCGCAAAACATTTAGTTTGCTGAAGAAGGCCGAATAGCCGAAACGTCCTTAATAAACAGCGCTTCTATAGTTGCAAGTTGTATATATTTATTTGGTTAATGGGGATCAATATTGGGTTGATTTCTATTGACTTTCTTAAAAGAGGTTATATATATATATAGCTTCAGGAATGTTGTCAGAATAACGTAGAATAACTGAATAGTCTTTTTTTAACCACATAGGATACGATGGTTCTTTCTTTCTGATGGTGAATTAAGGATGATTAAAGATGAAATACCGTTAAGGTAATTCCGTAGTTTTGCACTGCGCACAGTTCTGCGCATATTGCGAATTTTAGAGTTTTACATTTGTTCTCATCAATAGATACAGAGTTATGTCTGAGAAACACTTCAACATAAAAAGACGATCAGTTTTCACATTTTCAAGCGAAAAATTACTAATCTTTAAACTCGCCCCAGTCCACACTCCAAATATCTCGCAATCCAATACGGGCACCTATCTTTTTTATTTCATAATATCATTTGAAATCATGTCTTTTAAAACATATATGATCGATGACAAAATTCTATGGCTAGATTTTTCGATATTTCGAAAAGTGTTTCGCTCAAAGCATCGATGAGGCCCGTAAAAATGCGAACATTTTGTTAATTTTTGCTTTATTTCTCTTCGCTGTTGAATTTAGTGCAAATCTTTTGCATTATATCAGTAGCCCAATGTATAATAGTGCTTTGGAACACTGAGAATAAAATGATATTAAATGAAACAAAAACAAGGCAATGATTATAGCTTCTAAACGAAAACTAGCAAACATTCCAGGTGAACTGAGTATAACAATTAATAATTACTCTAAAATCCAAACAGTATCAAAAGAAAAGCTACTAGGAATATACATTGACCAAACTCTTAGCTGGTCTAGCCATATTGACACATTTGCAAAAAAATTGCACAAAGACTGGGTATACTTCGACGTATAAGACATTACCTACCACATGAAGCTCGTCTTGCCTTCTATTACTGTCTTGTATTATCGCTAATGGATTATTGCTGTGTGGTTTGGGGCAACGCTTCTAAAGAAAAACTGGACAGAGTCTACCGACTACAGAAAAGAGCTGCCAGATTAATACTTGACTGCAATAGTAAAACACCATCTGCACCACTATTCATCTACATCTACATCTACTTTATTAATCCTTAAAACTTACGTATCACAAGGATATAAAATAATACATCAAATTGAAAGTAATTATAAATAATACATAAATAATAAATAAAAAGAAAATTATAAAATATATATAGTATAATGATATACAGATAATAAGGATATAAAATAATATAAGAATATAAAATAATACATGAAATTGAAAGTAATTATAAATAATACATAAATAAGAAATAAAAAGAAAATTATAAAATATATATAGTATAATGATATACAAATAATTTGATAAAAAGATATTTGTAAATATATATATAAACATATTAAAATTAATTTGATCTTAAAGATTCTAATAATTTGCATTTAAATGCGTTTGAGGATGGAGCCAGAACAATTTGGTCATTTAAAGAGTTCCACTCACGAACTGATCTTGGGAAAAAACTATTGTTATAATAATTAGGACCAGTTGATAACTGAATAAAGGATTGTGAGTGGTGGTTTCTTGTAGATCTTATTGGTTGCTTCAAGTCTTCAGGTAGATTTATGGCGATCTTGTTGTTAACTACATTATAGAACACATTAAGTCTATTTGCAGTTCTTCTGGATTCCAAACTGTCCCAGCCAAGTTGCTTAATTAGACCAGATACACTGGTGTTATATCTATCATAACAGTTATAAACAAAACGAGCAGCTCTCTCTATTTTATAATTGATAGCAGGGGTATAGTTACAACTTTGTTTCAGGCAGCCTTGAGACCAGTCAATATCAGGTAAATTGAAGTCTCCACTGAGAAGAATATTAGCTGATCCATTAGTTGAAGTATAAAGTTTCTGCAACATTTCATCTAAGGCAATCAATGGGTCAATGTCATTATCAGGAGGTCGATAGAAAGAGCATAAATACAGTGGATTGGAATTGTGAATTTTTAGCTTTGCCCATGCTGCTTCACAATCAGAGGCTAATTCAGGAATGTCTGTAGATGCATAACGTTCATGTATAGCAAGGAAAACGCCGCCAGCCCCAAGCACACGGTCCTTACGGAAGATTTCATAATTTGATGGAAAAATTTCACTAGTATGTATGCAGCTATCAAGGTGCGATTCACAGCCAAAGATGATGTCAGGTTTCTCAATTTCGACCAGGGTTGAGAACTCAACTCGCTTGGAGGAACTTCTCAAGCTGCGACAGTTGATGGACATGACTTTAAGTGAGTCCTTAGGTTGTCTTTTTAATAGGCGTTGATGTTGAGAGGAATTTGATTGTGGCGTTGAGGATTGTGCTGATAGATCCGGTGGGCCTGTAGATGGAGACTCTTGGCTCAGGATTGAAAAAGAATTACGTGAATCCAAATCAAGCGATGAATCAGGCTGGGAGAAACTAGGCTGGTCGCAATTGACACAAAGCCAAACATACGAAGTATTCGCTACAGTGTTGTAAGTTTCGTCACTCATCGAACAGCATTTGGTGTGGTACCATTGGTCACATTTATCGCATTGCACTCCCTTTTGGTTGATTTTCACTGGTTTGTTACAAACTCCACATGGATATTTCCAGATTGGGCCAGGATTTGGTTGAATATCGCCGCTCATAAAGCTTGGATGGCTTCCCATTCATGAAAGAATTAAATACCTTCGTGCAATGACAGTATTTAAAGCACTAAATGGCTTAGCGCAACATATATCAAAGAATTACTCAAGCCTTTTAAAGAAGTACATACATTTAATACAAGGGGATCAAATAGAAACCTGAAACTGCCAAATGTCACCACAAACTCAGGGCAAAGACGATTTTCATATATTGCTGCTCAAGAATGGAATGAGTTAACTGATGACATTAAGTCTTGCAAAACTGTAGCGTCCTTCAAAAATGAGTACTTAAAAAGAAGTTTCTCAATACTTAATAGTTCTTAAGAACACTTAAAGAAGAATTTAACAAATATAAACTTTCAGGTTGTAAAAAAAAAAAAAAAAAAGAATTTAAATATATATGGATGAAAATTACGCAATGTAATTCTAGCTACCCTCTTTAAATAAAGTGCATTATTATTATTATATTATTATTATATTATTATTATAATGAGCACATTAAAGCACATTCAAAATATTTTGTATTGACCAAGCTCAGTAAAGAGATACTTTTATAAATGATGCCCATTTTCGAATGTTAGACAATAAATTGACAAAAGTGGGTATACTTTAAAAAAATTTCTTGCGAAATCCAATAGAGTTCTTACAATATGTCCTTGAAATAAAATCTAAATAGTTACTACCAATTAGTTTCTTTTTTAGTGACTATTTTAGACAAGTAAGTTGTAACGAGGTATTGTTTCCTTTGTATTTGCCTTTTCTTTGACTGTTCTGGTTGAATGATATCACCTAAATAGTCCTTAAATAGAGACTATTAGTTAGTTACTAATTAGTTTTTATTTCATGGACATAGTGTAAGCATTTTTTATTTTATATTTTTGATGGAAAACTCAAAATGTTTTACTGTAGAAAGTTTTATCAAAATTCTATGGCTAGTTTTATTTCTACGGAATTACCTGAAGAGCTAATGTCCAATTTCAATTATTTTATACTAAAAATAATTAGCAGAATTGATATGTCCTTTAGTGAGTTTGTTTTGCATAGCCAGATGTATTAACTTAAGGTAGTTCGGGATCCACACTTCACGCCCAAGCAATTTTTAAAAACTTCTTCTACATAAGGACTGACACATATGAAATACAAAAATGAAATAAAAAATAGGGGTCACCGTGCTTGTTTTGGGACTGTGGAGGGTGGTAATAGGCCCATTTTTGCACCTTTTCAACTAAAAGAAGTAGCATCAAATTTGTTAAAAATAATATTCTTGCGGGCAAATTTGAAAGTTTTTCACAAATCTGCTATAAGATTCTGACAAAATGATCCCTTCGCTATAGTTCTCATGAATTTATTCCTTGGAAAATACATCGACGGAGATATTTTACGGAGATTTAAATGAAGAGCTTCATTAATTTTTTTGTACGCTTTACCACAAAAAGTCAAAATTACATTGTTTTGGTCTCGAAGATCCTGATGTATATTTTATGCCACAAATTTGAAGCTGGTTTTATGCCAAATATATATATATATATATATTAAAAAAAAATAAAAATGGGTTAACATTAGGATTTTATATTTAATTCTAGATTCAATCGGTAGCCAGTGGAGTTAATAAAAGTATTGGAGTGAAGTGATCATGTTTTCGAGAAAGAGTTATAATTCTTGCGGCAGCATTTTGCACAGATGTACTGTAATTTGTCATAGTTAAAAGAAAAAATGGTTTGGAAGCTTATTGTCTTTATTCGTCTTTGCCGGGTTGAACTGGTCAGGCTTTTATTTGTGTTCATTCGAAATTGTGAAATAAGTAGAAATTAACTTTGTCTCTGATATTATGGTAAGAATAGTTCAATTTATTTGCATAAATTAGTTGGGCATTTCGAGCCAGCAGCTGCCAGCAGCTAAAAACACAATTTTTGTCTGTTCACTCAGCCTTATCCAACAAAGGTGAAACAAAAGATTGTGCACGGGCGCTTGAAAAAAGTGTACAATAACTTGTAACAAAGGGGTTTTCTAACCATTTCGCGTAATCAACTATGAATTTGTTGAGGATAGCTTGTGTGATAAACCAAAAAGTAGAGAGTTGCAATTGTCAAGTTTGGACTTCGAGATGAATTTCTTTATTTTGGCTATGTTTCTGAGATGGTAAAAAAGAAGATTTACAAATGTTGTTAACATGACGAGATATTGTTAGTTGAAAGTAAAAAAAAAACACCAATGTTCCGCGCATGTTTGGATGGCGCAATATCATCACCACCAAGATTGAGAGAAGAAACAGATAATTGCGGGCTGTGTTTTGACGAAAACAATAGAAATTCACTTTTGTCTTTATTTAATTTTAATTTATTTTTAGTCATCCGTGCACATCCAAACATAGAATCATGTCGAGCTAAATCATCATTACAGGAGAACGGAAAATATAATTGTGTGTCATCAACATAGAGGTGAAAAAGCTTGTTTGTCTGTTTGTTAGTTGTTTGACTTTTACTTTCAAGTCTTCAATAATTGTCACCTCTACATGTTTGATGAAAAACTTCTTTTATGATCCCCCCCCCCCCCAAAAAAAAAATATTTTTATTGATCTCCCCACCCTTTTTTAACATTGAACAATAAACCAATTACAACTAGACCTGCCCTGCAGGATTCACTCGTGCCTTGTTCATGCGTCCAGAAAAGTGTTAGCAACACACTGATAGTCTACTGATGGTGATGAGGATAGTTAAATGTACTGGTGTGTTTAATTGCATGGGGTTGCTTTTTGGACTATTTAGCATCAAACTGCAAATCTGTAGGATGGTCATATATCTAGTTTCTGCTCGTCATGATAGAAATACGTAGACTGGACCTGATAATTTATCAGGAAATAGCTGGAAAATACGATTTTTTGTATAATACCTCGTGGAGTTTGACGGCTAGCAAAAAACTCTGGGAAGTACACAGGAAGCCCATAACTATTATTCGTTGTTTGCTCTTTGTTATGTTTTTCTCAATTTCGCAAAGTTCAGGCAAAAATGAGATCCTTTAGACTTGAAAAGTGACCAAATAGTTTCCTTTGGGTAAGATATACCAAAAGATCCTTTTGAAATATTTGTCTTTTTTTCGCTTTTGTTAAAACACATCGCTAAACAATCGTTGTTCAATTCGAGTGAGCGAACTTCGTAATGTCATGTCTACAAGCTCGAAAATTCTCACTTTCGCAATGGATTTTTTGCTACTTTTTGATCTTGTTCACTTCTAATGATTCTTCTCAACAATTCCACGAATTGTTTTTCCTTCAATTAAGTTTTATTTAGCTGTTTTGATGCGACATGGAAGCATTCGTTTTAATTATTTGTTTAGCTGTTTTGATAAAACACATCGCTAAACAATCGTTCTTCAATTCGAGTGAGCGAACTTCGTAATGTCACGTCTACAAGCTCGAAAATTCTCACTTTCGCAATGGATTTTTTGCTACTTTTTGATCTTGTTCACTTCTAATGATTCTTCTCAACAATTCCACGAATTGTTTTTCCTTCAATTAAGTTTTATTTATCTGTCTTGATGCGACATGGAAGCATTCGTTTTAATTATTTGTTTAGCTGTTTTGATAAAACACATCGCTAAACAATCGTTCTTCAATTCGAGTGAGCGAACTTCGATATGTCACGTCTACAAGCTCGAAAATTCTCACTTTCGCAATGGATTTTTTGCTACTTTTTGATCTTGTTCACTTCTTATGATTGTTCTCAACAATTCCACGAATTGTTTTTCCTTCAATTAAGTTTTATTTAGCTGTTTTGATGCGACATGGAAGCATTCGTTTTAATTATTTGTTTAGCTGTTTTGATGCGACATGGAAGCATTCGTTTTAATTATCAAAAAAAATTGTTTATTAAAAAATAACTGATAAAATTGCAAAAGAAAGATTACTTAAGAATAAAAAAAAGCATATTAAAAAAAAGAACCAAAAAAGACTTGAACTCGTACTACGTATATATAGCTTAATGTATCTCGTTCACAACTTGTTTGTCGCGATGGCAAGTCGGGTAAGGCGCAGCTTGACAATGCTAAGGTCGCAGGTTGGAGCCCGTGGTCCGTCCATAGAAATTTCTTTCTTTGTTAGTTAATTTAATCAGACCTGATGGAACGTGTCTGAACTTGTCTAAACTTCTAACAGCGAAGAAAAAAAAAAAAAGAAAAAAAAAAAAAAACTCTCTGCAGAATAATACTTGTGCCAGAGGCCTGGGCACGAGTAATAAATCATAAATTTTAAGAATGTTGGTAATGTACAGAAGATAGGCTCTTTTTCGAGTTGGGCTCCCTGTGGTATCAGATCGATCGCCAGATTTGAATATAAATTAAATAGCCTCATTTTTCTGCTCGTCTTTGAAAAAGTACGCAAGTTTTCAAATTTAAGAAGAAATATTTTAAGTTCTAGTTACGTTTAAGATAAGCTATGTACTTAAATATCGCCAAAAAGAAGTATTTTAATGTCTGCATGTAAGTTGAACTGCAAAATGACAACAAAACTGATGTCAATCTTTTGCTTTTTCACAAAGCAACTTTCTATGGCGTTCCATTTTCGCCAAAATTCAACCTGCTAATTCAACATTGTACTTTTGAAATTTGTGCTGATTTCACAATTCGACTTTCAAGTTTATATTTTCTTGTGGTCACTTTACAATTCAACATTGTACTTCCAAGAATTGAACATTGTACTTTACGTAATTCAACATGCAACTTTCGCGATTCGACTTTGTACTTTTCACAATCGAACATTCAACTTTACAACTTGCTTCGTTTGAATATCCAACCGCAATCCAACCACCATCAGTCATCGTGGGCTAGAAATATCAAAAATTATTCCCCAATAGGGGATAGGGGTATTCAACCAGCCCTCCCTACACCGTACAGACTCAAGGTACAGGTAAGCATTTATAGTGCCTTTATAGAACAAAAGATTTCAGAAATTCCACACTTGCATAATCAAAAATACGCAGTCAAGGACTGCATGTGGCTAGTGCTAGGAAAGACAAAGCCAATATTTGATTTATTGAAGCACATTTATTCAAGTGATTCCAATGGTTTTAATGTGCTTATGTTTTTTTTTATTTTTTATTTTTTATATACAGCTATTCTTGAAATGGTTGTCCAGTTCAAATAGTGATTTTTCGAATAGCAAATCATTTGCATATCTCATGATTTTTATTTTCTAAGAAATGCTGGGTCAAAATGTACAAATTAATTTAATCATCATATAATTATAATAAACTTTGTAATCTAAGTAATTATATGATATGTGCAGCTTTGTATTTAAATCAAGAAAACTAAAAACATGATATATGCAAATAACATTGTTATTCGCTGTATACATAAACATCGCTTAGAAAGTTATAACATAACTTGAGTGGCACTGCTGAGCACTAAACAAAATAAAATACTGGAAGGAGTTTCAGGGGGTGTGCACTCCCATCTGTGATGACTTTCTACCCTATGTTTTTCACTATTTACAAATTAATACTGGTGATACCCTCCTGGTGATGGTGCACTCCTTGCTGAAGATTTTTCTAGAAGGGTTTGTGAAGTATGATAAAACTACAAAAAGGTTTGTGGGGAAAATGTCTAGACCAGTAGTGAAAATAAGAAAAAAATGGGTCTAAATCCCCCTAGCCCTCCTTTGTGAAGTTTATGGCAAAATCAAATTTAGGGCAGGGATCCACCTATAAGATACAGGGGCTGGACCAATCCCTTCAACTGACCATGTGTACCATTGCACCACTAATATTATTTTGCATCTCCTTTGTTATTATTTTTATGGTGTACATCCATTCCACTCCCTCTAGATACCCCTACCATAGTATGCCTGCACCCTTCCACAAAGAAAATCATAGACGTGCTTTTGTAGTGTGATAATTATTGCATCATCATATCACCTATAATAAAATATATCAAGGCAATGCCTGAAAGTCACGGTAGTGATTTTGTATTGTTCTAGGTCCATAAATTAATAAAGCCTTGTATAATAGAATTCGCAATATTCATCAAGCTTTCAGATCTTGATTATTATTAAAGAAATTATAAAATACATGTAGATATATCAATGAAAATTTGCACATCATTATGTGTATTTCCCATGCATTATTCATGACAGTATTTAAAAAAGTGAGACGTAAAGTAAAATATCACGAAATTGTTTTTTGTTATGGATCAAATGTTTAATGAAAATCAGCTGTACTTAATTTCTTTATTGTCCTTTTATGCTTTGACTGATCGATGTGTCCGTTATTTACGAGTCACCAACAATGATAAATATGTGAAAACAAACAAACCATGATATATATTTCAAAATAAATTTATTTTAAAAAATATTTTCAGTTCACGTTTACTAATGTTTCTATAAAATGTCCAACTGAACTGATAAGAGCGATCGCAAACGGTATGGCCGTCTGTTCAAAACAACGGTATACTCCATAGTTTTTCGGTCCCAAGTTCTGACGTAAACAAAACTCCAGTTTTTCCAAACATCCAATGGTATATTTAAAAACATCCATTGAGGATAAATGACGCAAATTATGAAGTTATCTATCCATGTCAGTCCCTTATTCTGGAGGAACTTTGTACGTCACACGGAGTAAATCACTTCGAGAAGCATTCGATCAATTAATGTCATTTCTTACCATGAAATCCACTATCAATTTGAAAATTATTAACCATGACATGGCCTTGAGTTCCTTCTTAGTTGCTCTCAAGAGCGTCCATCATAAAATGTCCGGATAGTGTCCTGATTTACTCTATTTTAACATTCCCTACTTTTGGCCGCCTCAACGCCGCCATTTTGTTTCTCTGCCTTGTAATCGGCGATAAATCGGGAAAGTACCGAAGATGAGCCGAATTACCCACGCACGACCCACGCACGACCCCCCCACGCACCCCACGCAGACCCCACGCAGAGTCCCCCACGCACCCAACCACGGGTGAAAAACGCACTGCGCACACTCGGAAAATGGTGTTGTCATACCCGGGAACGCTCGGTTTCTTAATATTTTGATTCACGAAAAAAAGCCGACAGATTTTATTTCGAAAAGTCTTAAAAACGTCGCGAATACTGAAAGGATTTTGATCATATTTACACAGTTTATAGTTTTCATTCATAGACAGCTATGATGAGTTTCGTCAAGAAAACAAAGTTACGGCAATAGGTTTTTTATGTACTTTTGTACGGACTCTCTTGCAAGGCCGTCCTTTTACGACTGAGTGAAACAATTTTCATGAAGACAATGGCCCTTCACACTTGACCTTCATACTTTTTTTAATTTTATTATAATTTTTCAAGTGATTTTTTTATTGGTAAACATTGTATTTTAGGAGGAAATATTAGAAACCCGCGCGTTCCCGAGAATGACAACACCATTTTCCGAGTGTGCGCAGTGCATTTTTCACCCGTGTCCAACCACCCACTTTCAAGGCGACACCATAGTAGGCTAGCGCCTCGTTCCGAGGCACTAGCCACAAAAATGAAAACGATAATAATATTATAATAAATAAATAAATAAATTAGTTATTAATCAATGGTTATTAGTCAATGGCTTCAAAATTCATTCATTTACTAAATATTTTCTATTGATTTATTAAATAAATAGAGTTGTATAAAAAACTGAAAACAATGTCATAGTATGCTAATGTTCCCCGCAACATTGAAATGGCTTCCGAGTCTAAATATAACACACTATGCATCTTTCCACTAATCACAGCAAAGCATTCCCACGCCAGAGAATAGATTGCAACAAAGGCAAACAACAGCAATGTGAATTTTTTAAATTATTATAATATTATCATCGTTTTCATTTTTGTTTCGTTATCGTTTTTTATTGAATGTTTATCGTGTACTTTTAAAAAAGTTGTAAGGAAATGTGTTTTTTTTTTGAGACTGTGACAGGGAAACTTCAGTGAGTAAGACAAAACTCCGGTGGGGGAGGGGTGGGTACAATTTGGATCATCGTGGTATTTATTGACTCATTTTACTCGTGTTGGATTTACATGGTGTTTGTTTTGGTTCGCTGTGGGTCGTTGTGGGTAGTTCCGGCTTTTAGCTGCAACTACGCGGATAATGCAAGTGTGGAATTTCTGAAATCTTTTGTTCTATAAAGGCACTATAAATACTTACCTGTACCTTAAGTCTGTACTTTCGGTCCACGGGTGCCGGTGGTTGGCAAAGAACCCAAGGAGGTAAGTCGGTACGGTGTAGGGAGGGCTGGTTGAATACCCCTATCACCTACTGGGGAATAATTTTTGATATTTCTTGAGCCCACAATGACTGATGGTGATTGGATTGCGGTTGGATATTCAAACGAAGCAAGTTGTAAAGTTGAATGTTCGATTGTGAAAAGTACAAAGTCGAATCGCGAAAGTTGCATGTTGAATTACGTAAAGTACAATGTTCAATTCTTGGAAGTACAATGTTGAATTGTAAAGTGACCACAAGAAAATATAAACTTGAAAGTCGAATTGTGAAATCAGCACAAATTTCAAAAGTACAATGTTGAATTAGCGGGGTTGAATTTTGGCAGAAATGGAACGCCATACCTTTCTTACCAATAGTTTTTGGGTTGCATACCCCACTGACAAATTGACTTTATCCCATTCAATGTATCAGAGCAGCAGACTTTGATCGATTATTATGATTTTTTTACTTTTTTTTTCTTTTTCAGTCATTCAATTTTCACGCGGAGCGAGTGGGATGATTGCAAAAATTAGCCACAAAACAGTCAAAGTGCATTACTTTTTTTAATGGGAACAATAAAAAAAAAATAAATAAAAAAGTATATTTTGTTTGCTTATCTTTATTATTTTCAAAATTTCAGAGCTTTCAGTTTGACCTTGAATTGCTTGATCCTCACACAACCGTAGTCAGAGACAAATGAAGTCATTTTGCTTTCACTACCCATAGTGCTCTTCGGACCGTGTCCAACCCCCCCAGGAAGTGTGACCTGGGCATTCGTAACTCGATCTGTTCAAACTTATCGGTCTGTATCATGCACTCCTGTTCTGATTGCTTTGTTTATCAAGATAGTGGGGAAAAAATGAGTGACTCAGGCCAACAAAAAATGAGAGAAACAAACTGAACCCAAATTGTTAGATCATGATAATGATGCATCCAGTGATGACCTCAATTTCTTTTTAACATAGTGAAATTTTGCATTCAATGGGTAGCTTAAATGTGTATCTTGCCATATTAGAGCCAACAGAAGCATCTCAAAATAACATAATAACAGGGAACTACACTATACTGATTTGACGCAAACAAGACGTGTAAAGCCTTAAACGGAAAAACCCTGGTTCGGAAGTTAGGGCCTCACATGAGAAATGGTGGAAAAATTGGTGGGGGAGGGGGGTGTTGTGGGGCGAAATCTTTTATTTGTATACTTTCTTTGTCTTCAAGAGATGACATAATGAACAAAAGACACAAAATCAATCTTAACAAAAACAACGATCTTTTTATTTCACACTGCTTTCTAACTGATATTTACAAATTTTTAGAAGCGTTTAATCAGTTTAGCTCACGTCTGTTGGAGGACCAAGGACAGCATGATAATAAAAGGTACACTTCAATTGGAGCCTCGCTCGTTGTTCTTCTATCACCTAATTAACATTATATATCATATATTTCTTTTCTTTTTTCTTTTATATATTAATACGTGTTGACCGGCAATGATACATATTAATCAATTCTAGGTAGAAGTCATAATCAATAAATAAAGAACTAACCCATACAATTAAATATTTACAGCATTTTTATAATGACTTTTCCATCTCCTTTGTTAACACCTGCTTGGTTATCTTGATATAATCCAGTATTATACGAACCCCCTCCCCCAGCGGTGCCTGTTGTTTGGTTACCAATGTATCCTCCTCCAGAATAACCCCCTCCAGCACCAGGCTGCTCCATTCCATAGCCTCCCCCACCAAACCCCCCTACACAATTCTCTGAAGTGATTGCCTTGCCTCCTATACCACCTTTTGTAAACGATTCTGAAGGAAAAAAATTCCTGGTTTCTCCATCACCGCTATAACCTGCCCCACTACTACAAAAAAAATTATCAAAACTATCAGTTTTGCAAAGACGACCGCCCATTCCATTAATGCCACCACAACGAGTGCCATTATTACCGGCTTGTCCAGGATCACCATCATTATAACCAAGATCCGATTTACCAGCTCCACCACCACCACCGGCTATTATTAACATTTTACTGGCGTCATCGTTAATGACAAACGTCCCCCCGCCTCCACCCCCAGCGAAATCAAAACTGGTATCAATTGAGCCTTTCTGGCCAACTAGTAATGTTAATGTAGTGCCCAATGTCAGTTGAAATGTTCCTGTGATTTTAGCGCCAAGACCACCTTTAAAGCAAAAAGCGGATCCATTTGGACAACGCCCATCTGCTCCTGACGCACCATATGCTTCAATGATATATGTTGCTGATTTTGGCACGGTCCATTTCTGTTTTCCAATATCAAGTGTAACATTGCCTTGAAGACTTGTACCATCGTAGCCGCTGGTGTTAGTGGGACCAGAACGGCCAACAGCTCCAAGACAAGTAAATACAAACTGCTTCACTAAAGAGATAATGCCATGAAAGAATCGGTATTTGTATAACTAAACTCAAATCACAAAAGATGCAACAATTAATTCAAAGAAAATGCCTTCCGGCAATAATGCATGGATATAAATCGTTACCTGGTGATGGGTTAACTGGAGGAGAGAAAACTGGTGCCTGTCCGAATAAAAAATATGAGGAATCAGAGCGTAGATTAAAACTACAACTAACAATGAGCCATTGCTATCTGTGGTATGGTGCAGTGTGGTATGGTGTGTTGAATGTAGTATAACTTACGCTTATATTCTGTATCTCTCCATATGTGTACTCTTTAAAAAACAAAAAGTTCCATTCTTCAACAGCAGAGGCTTTCTTGTCGTTTAGATAACAGTTTATATTTACGCCACTGTGATGGAAGTTAAACGCTAAACACCGATCTTCACTTACACATGCGTGTGCGCATTCAAGGAGGTCAGGAGACCGCTGTTTGTGAAAAACATAGCCATCCAGCATATAATTGTCAGTGGTCTCGAAGGTTGATGATCGATGAGTATCTTCTCTGATGATGTAACATTGCGCCATAGCAAGTCCAACGGATATGATCACTATGGTCGTCCACATCTTTCCACTGAAATAAAAGAAAAGAAAACGATATATGAAACACATGTAAATAAAGTCCATTAGAAAAAATTGCTGCCTTCTGAGACGGACCATTCGAAGGACTGTTCCTTAATTATTATGAGGAGGGGGTGGTATCAAGCAATCAATCAATCAATTTTATAGGAAAATTCAATGGATTTCACGAGAAAAACGATATCGCACGAATCGCGAAGCGATGAGTGCGATATCGTTTTTTCGAGCGAAATTCAATGTGGAATTCACGAGTCAGGAATTGAATTTTTCTTGAATCCCATAACTCAATCGAAAGTTTTTTTTTTTTCTAGGTGTGAAATGAAAAGCGTACGGGCTACCTGTGTAACGGTGAATTCCACGCTAAATTCATCTCCTCGATAGCCAATCAGCGCGCGATTTTCGATTGAGATGTGGGATTCTATTCTATATCCATTATGTTTACAATTCAAATACATGTGTATATCTATTTAGATATAGACATACATATGCAATTGATAATAATAATAATAATAACTATAGCTAATACATACAAGTCTGAAAAAAAGAAACATATGGTAGACAGTCTAAAAAAGACAGCAGGCTTATTATTTTTAGATGAGGGGGCGCGTTTTCCAAAACATACTGGAAAATCGGGGTACATTTTTAGTTTTGACACTGATTGATTTATTACGTACAGCCCTTTCTGTTTTGTATGTTCACAAGAAAGTGCAAGATATTACTGACAAAAGTAATACCATTTTTACAAAGACGGTCCTATTAAATTGCCAATTATTAACGCAATTCTTGATATTTATTTAAAAGTCAAATAAAATATTATTCCTCTTACTTTCTTTTGGTGTGTCATGATTGGTAATTCTCATGATTTAAATTACTAATTTATATATCACGTTTTTTGAAAAATGCTAAAGAAAAAAACATGCATTTTTTATATATACTTTGTATATATTTAAATAAGAGGTTTGATAAACAAGATATAGTATGTCATATTTTTGTACCGTTCTAGAGAATGAAATAAGCTGTCAGCAACAATGCCTATGTTAGATAAACATTGTGTGTCAATTTTCTGCATGAGAAATGCTTTGCAAAATTAAAGCGTTTTGAGCTTAACTTTCCCATCAGTGCGTGCATGTGAAGTAATGTCCAGTATCGCTTTGTACTGTTGGAAGGTAGCCCAAGGTGTTGTTGTTGATCATTAATTAATTGGTAAGAAAATTATCACAATATATATATATATATATATATATTCTGAATTAGAACAAATAAAAAAGACGACTTTGTTATATGTATATTATTAGGCTCCTCGTGCAATCTCCTGACGAAGTTTCAACAGTTTTCATTCGGGTACGTTTAGCCTCTTTTTATACAGTAATGCACGGTATCGATGGGCCCCGTGGCGTGGAATTGCATGCAAACCTAGCTAATTGATGCTTACCTATCGATCAGGCATAGAGGACGCTTAGGGTACCGTACGTGAACCCATACACCCCTTCTCATATGTGCAACCTATGGCATGTCCGCGATTTTTCACTTATTATATTAGTGGCAGAGACTTATATTGTACACACAGAGAGGGGAATAAATAAATACACAGTAGAAGGCTGTGCTATTACCTTATATAAAAAGTCTGTTGCGACCGATTAGACGAAGTAAAATGTACTGTCTATTGATTGCTTGGCCTACAAGTACAATTGAAAAAAATTGTTTTGGGTACTATAACTAGAAACGATCGATACGCGATTAATAAAATGATCAAGAAATCAATGATCAAGAACAAAATCTGTAACAAAACGATAATAAACTAAGAGATCTTTCAAATGCATCCACTGAAAAGAAACTAAAAAAGAAATGAACATTTTTTATCATCGCTTATCATACTTTGAACTTAAAACAAGAATATAGAGAGAAGAAATTTTGATCTTGTATTTACCTACTTAGAACTTTGCTGTCTCTGATGTTGGTTTATCTTCTATAAACAAATGCTCTCGAAGTTGGCCTCATGTGAGAAACGTAAACCACACGTTTTTTCACTTTATCTATGAGTTTTTTGTCATCCACGAACACAATGGCCTAACGACTACACCGAGAGAGCCGCAAATACGAGTACATAGTGAAGTCCGCGATGATGGCACAATAGCGCGGCCAATGCAGTAGCACTCAGCAACCGATTATGCGATGAAAGAATCTTATTTACTTTAATCTATGGTAAATCACTAAATTACTTCATCCAATTATATTACAAACGGCAACTTGACGAGCAAATCACCTGATTATTTAACTGAGTAATTCATAGCGCTGACGCGAACGATTGTACACACGAAAAACATTTTCAACATCATTCTCAGAGGTTATAGCTGGGAGATCTTTTTGCGACAGACAAATCTCAATAGGGAACGGGAATTGTTTACTGAATTTCATATTTTCACGGCACAGTGAATAAGCCTTATAATTCACAATGATTAAGAAAACCACGGCCTCTGTAAACATGAAAATCTGCGAGTGTTCGAAGGTTTTTTTTTCGGGAAGAGCTACGCATCGTGAATACTCGGGCGATGGATGGATAGTTAAAAACTTGCGTTTATCACATTTTCAATTCATCATGCCGGGGCTCCACCGCTACAACAATTTTTTTATGGCTCGATGCAGATAAAATTGGTTAGTTTGTTTATAACAATAATAAAAGTCCAAAGCTGAGGAAAAGATATTTTAACTCTCTGGATTGACTTTCCTGAAACTGCATTTGTGAGGGTTCCAGTTTGGTCAAATTCAATTTCTTGTCCATGCTTTTTATATAGCTAACTGGTTTGTCTTCTGGCTGTTTGAGATTTTAAAAATACTACGTTTTTAAATATTTTAAATATCCTTTTATATATTTAAATAACTAATATTTCACCATTAAAGCTCTAGAGAATTAACATGAGACGTTTTCACCAACAGCAGTATGTCATTTTATTGAAGTACAAAGATAAATAAATTCAGAATAGTTTTAGATGTCCAGTAATTTCATCAACCAGTTCTTTTGGTCCTGTAGACATAATAAAACGTGGTTAAAATTGGTAGAGGTATACTCAACACTTAGAGTATTTTGTGGTATTTGTTTCTCAATTTTTTTTACACTTAAGCAAAGTATTTTCATTATAATTATGGTAAGGGAAAAAGATTTATTCCTTTTAGCTTATTTCTGGTTTTTGCAATACCTTCTGGATCAGTCCATAAGACTAACTATAATAATATTATAGTTTTTTTTACACTTAAGCAAAGTATTTTCATTATAATTATGGTAAGGGAAAAAGATTTATTCCTTTTAGCTTATTTCTGGTTTCTGCAATACCTTCTGGATCAGTCCATAAGACTAACTATAATAATATTATAGCCAGTTCTATTACTGTTCATGATTTATTAGCATTATCCTGACCCTAAAGGTATTGCAGAAACTAGAAATGACCCTTTACCATCACTTTAAGTAGACATAGAATCAAATATTCAGTTAGGAAAAGTAGAGGATAACATCGGCATTGCTATCTCTTTCACAATAATCATCATTATAGAAAAAGAACCAAAATGTACCTGGTCCAACACCAAGCACTGTTTTGGATCCTGGAGCTATCTGAGTCCTACCAGCATCTCTTATAATACAAGTCTCCAAACCTTTAGATTTGGCGTTTCTAGCTAAGTCAATTCTATGAATAACAGATGTAAAGCTTCTTAATACAGGACTGGATTGACAAGACATCAATGAATGCTGGCTAAAAGGTGAGATAAGTGGTTGTAAGGTGTCAGTTAGTGGTTGGTAAGGTGTCAGTAAGTGGTTGGTAAGGTGTCAGTAAGTGGTTGGTATGGTGTCAGTAAGTGGTTGGTATGGTGTCAGTAAGTGGTACGTTGGTAAGGTGTCAGTAAGTGGTAGGTAACGTGTCAGTAAGTGGTTAGTATGGTGTCAGTAAGTGGTACGTTGGTAAGGTGTCAGTAAGTGGTAGGTAACGTGTCAGTAAGTGGTTGGTATGGTGTCAGTATGTGGTTGGTAAGGTGTCGTAAGTGGTTGGTATGGTGTCAGTAAGTGGTTGGTAAGGTGTAAGTAAGTGGTTGGTAAGGTGTAAGTAAATGTTTGGTAAGGTGTCAGTTAGTGGTTGGTATGGTGTCAGAAAGTGGTTGGTAAGGTGTCAGTAAGTGGTTGGTAAAATGTCAGTAAGTGGTTGGTAAGGTGTCAGTAAGTGGTTGGTCAGGTGTCAGTAAGTGGTTGGTAAGGGTAAGGTATGGTGGTTTAACAGTAATCACTTACAGAGTATCTTCATCAGGTGCCTTCACAACTACCTTTGGTGATGCAGAATTTTCCCATTTTTTAAGGAGCTAAAAAAATAAAATCATGCTATGTTTCATCAGCGTTTTTTGTGTCTGAGTGGACAATTAATATAAAAAAATAAAGAAACAAACAAAAATTAAAAAATAAATAAACATTACATTGATACCAAGTGTAAACAAAATAATCTATTAAACAATTGTTTGTCCATAATATGTTTTTAAGCCTAAGTAACACAAATAGATAGTCTGTGTGATCTAGAATTTTCCCTCCACATTTCTGGATGCAACACAGCCTCCTCTGCAGATACCTTCATCTCTTCCTACTTTCTGCTCTTTGGGTTTCCTTTGTGAAGACAAAAAATTAACCTAAGGGAGAGGGGGAGTACACATTTTTTTCCTGTAATTTCTTACCTTGGGATTATCATATAACAGTTGTTGACAAAGCCCAACTGCAGCATGTGAACACTGTTGAAAATATCAAAGAACAAAAATTTATAATAAAATAGACCCTACTGATATAGAAGATATGGAATGATCATTTAAAAGATCATTAAAAACACTATCTTTCTCAAATGTTTTATCAAGACATTGACATGATTAGCTTCTTCTGACTTGAATATGAAATAATCTTATAAAATAATTGCTATATTATGGGCGCTACAATTGGTCAAAAACCATGTTCCATGAGAGTGTCATAACACGCTGTCGTGATTTTAGTGTGCACAAGTATTTCAAATGCTAAATTCTAAACTATCATGTGCACTTATTGGACATTTTGAATAAAATGTAACATAAGAAGAATTTACTTTGAATTCACTGTTTTTGGTCTATTTGCGTGTTTGTTATTTTATAAAACAAATCAAAAACAGTTTTCCCTGTTTGATACTCTGATCAAAACACTTGGGACATTTAGAGAACACTCCAGAAGCTGGAAACCACTCTGCTACACACCTCTTATGTGCTCTCAACATCCGGCGGTTTTGATCAGAGTATCAAAACTGTTTTTGATTTGTTCAGTAAATACATATATTAATTTACATACAAGGGCATGTCATAAGTTTATACTATAACCCTCTCCTGTATCCAATAATCAGTATTCTAAAAAATAGATATTGTAAATATTTCTTGCAATGTAGAAAATCAAGGTAAAAAAAAGATACCAATACTTTACTCTATGTACTCCAGCTGGTATATTATGTGCCTTAAAGACAAAGAAGATGGATAATGATGCACATGGATCAGCATTTGGCTCTTGTCGTGATAGATCCAATTAATGCATGAATAATATCTTAAAACCTGAGGGAAATGTGCAATGTTTTGTTGCATCAACAGACATATTGAATCAAGCTTTTGATACCAAATATGGTGTCAAAATTGTGCTAATTAGTTTGAATATGTCTGAGCATGGAGCTGCGCTACATGTTTCAATTCTCATTAGTTTCTTGTAAGAGCCATGGAGGCATGGAGTCTGAACACAGGAACCCCAAAATACTATTTTTCTACCTGAGCAGCTACTTTGCCTTTTCCCATTCCTAAGTCTTGTCTGACAACAAGGACCATCTTATATTCACCAGAACCACCAGGAACATATGAAATTATCTGGAAAAAAATGATACACAACAAATACAAAATAATGAGTAGTGAAAATGGCCACCTCAGTGATAAAATTTGATTGAATACAAAATACCAGACGTATCCAATCGATGAAACCGATAATCGACGCCAATCGATATCAATCGATATCAATCGATGGCAATTAATCGATTGATTTCGGAAATTGATGAACAATCTATAAATGAAATTTGTGTGTGAATCGATTAGCATCGATTATCGATGTCAATTGATATCTTAATTGACATCGATTATTATCGGGTTTTTTTAGGTACGTAGCTGAATAAAGAGACCTCAGATTGTTACAAATTTACGCTTTTCTCTTTTATTTCACAAATATAAAACAATAACAAAGAGCAATCTCGGAAAATATAAAGTCATTTTTAGATATATATACAATATGAGCGGGCGATTTGTATAAGCTGCAAGTGAGCTGTTTTAAATCTGTCTGCCAACGTCCCTCGGCTATCACTGACCCTCAATCCCATTCCAAAATTATTATCCCCTCTAACTCGGCTTAACGTGAAGGTTTCCCCACCTTTACTTCAAAAGGAACTGGCACAGGTACCCTTTGACGATCGCATGAACGATGACTGAACTATCTCCCGGCCCTGAGCTGACCTCGTCTTCAGAGATTTGCACAAGCATGTTTTATTTCAACATGTGCCTGAGTATTGTGTTTCCTGGGATGCTAAGGATCGTATGAAAGATCATCGATTGGCTGTCGATTGGCTATCGATTGGCAATCGATCAATATTTCATTTGTGTGAATCGATTGGTCATCGATTGCCAACAGGCAATCGATTTTAATCGATAGACAGATATCGATTGTTATCGATTGATCGATTGGATTTCCGATGATCGATTCTCATCGATTGGTTACGTCTGGAAAATAATTTACAAAGAATTTGAGTCACAGTAAACGTCACATATACTGCAAACAAATAAGTAATCTTCAAATATTTACTTGCAATGGAAATATTGTACATTAATGTAGTATTTTTGTACTTCACGTTGTTTCACGGTTGTACAAGTTTTCGGTCTCACCTTTCGACCATCACAACTGTCCTCTGTTGTTTGCTTGCTAAATTTCCCTCTTACAATCCATCCTGTTAATATTCCAAATATAAGCCCAAGCACAATGCCGTAATATACATTACTATCAGAAAATAGCAAGGTTAAAAAGACTTTCAAATCAGTGAAAAGTAATTCCAGTTTGACCGCCATTTTATGTTTACAATCCCGCTTCCCGCGAGTGGTTCCCGTATGAAATCCTAAAACACAGGAAACCCATCACAAAGAGTTTTTACAAATAAAATATACAAATATAATTAATCAAGGAATATTCAAGAGATTTTTGTTATATCATAAAAAAAATACTTTATCTATTTGTCATTTCCCATAAAAAAAATCGTGAAAATAGAATAAATTGAGATCTTTAATTTTTTGACACGCGGTAGCAAGTTAGAATTTAAGCGCAAGCGCATTAGTGTTCCCTTTTTCCGCTGACTGGCTGGCGTGTATTTTGAGCCCGCAGCAAGTTCAAAATTTACGCGCGATGAAATATTCGAGTATGGAATTACAATCATTCGATTGATATTTATTAGCGATAAAAGGTTTTTATGGAAGTTTTATAATCGTGGATAGGTAGGTGGTTAAGGATTAAGTATTTGATCAAAATGGCGACGGTTGAAGACGTGAAAGTACTTCACGAACAGGGCCTCTTCTCTAGTGCACAAATACTGGTGAGTACAATATAAAAGTTATATAAATATTAAACATAGTTTAATTGCCCTCTCTACAAACTCTGATCTGAAAAAAAGTGTCTTTTTGTTTGGGCTATGTTTAATATTTGTCTGAACATCAAAGCTCCAGTTTTTGCTTTGCGGCCAGATTTGTTGGCTAAATCATCACCCTGCTATTTGATGTTCAGACAAAATTTGAATTATCAAAATGCCCTTCAATATTAAATATGTGTTGAAGATATTCAGATATAGTACCCAATTTAGGAACTAATTTTTTCTTCTCCATCAATTGAGTGGTTCTCACTTGTATGGTTAATATTTTTGTTGAGAGAGCGGGCAGGTAATTACCGAGGGGTATGGGCTCTTGGAATTGACGCATACATTTATATTAATAATCATGAATAAGATGAAAATGGTATGATGTTTAGCTTAATTATTAAGATGTATCCTTTTTTCAGGCAAGTTTCCTGTTGTCAGCCCAAGATAATGAACCTGTCGATAAGCAAGATATTCAACATGTTGCATCAAAGTACACATTGATAGTTATATTTGCCGATTGTTTGTTTGAAGATCAACAGTATCGGCGTGCAGAGGTAGATGCCAATATTCTGAGGATGTGGTCATAATTGGGCATTCATGCGAAATATTTGTAACATCTTTATTTTTCAGTTTCATTACAATAAAGCATTACATCTGAGAAAAATCCTGAACAAAAAGTCAAAGCTGACTGCTTCAATGGTATGATAATATAATAATAATAATCTGATGTTGAATAAATTATGCCCAGGATTATTTGTGCACTGAGGTGATTTGTTTTGTACAAAAATGTTGAAAAGTATCCCTCAGATACCATGCAAAGGAATTAACATTTTATTTGACAGATTGTATTTACAGGAAGGTGAATATAACAATATTTGGCAATGAAATCATTTGATGTTAAAACGTCATATCACCCTAACATTCATGTTGATTTTGAATTAATTTGATGAGAATTATTATCAGCAAAACTTGTTTGATCATGTTTGTTTTAGGGTCTCACCACAGAAGTGCAAGTCAAATATAAAATGTACCAATGTTATACTTTCCTGAAAGAACATAAAGATGCATTAGCTATTGTAAGTCTGAACACTGTCTTCTTGTAGAACCAGCTTTGTAGGCCTATTATTTTAGGGTACCATGATAATATAATGTGGCCATAGTTTGTTGAATCAGATATGATATATCAAACCGTAAAAAATAGATTAAAGAAGTAAGACCGGGTTTCACACCCACATGCTGAAATAATTATTACAAGCAGATTTCTAGCTGTTTATTTCATCTTTTTGTTATATGTTTGTTATTATTTTCTATATAGAGCATTCATTTGGATACATGCTCATGTAAATTGTTATTATTGTTAGAAAAAGTTTCTAATTTATCTATTGTTCTAATCACAAGACAATCATTTTTCTTTAAGCTTGAAGGAGTATCTCAGAAACAAAGGTCATCTAAGATAAATATGGCTTTAGCACATCTTTACCAGTGGCAAGGCATGGAAAGGTATTTGACTCATATTGTTATTAAATCAACTTATTCATCATCATGATTATCATGATTTGACTAGTGGTTTAACTCAAGTTGGTTAATGTTAATGGTAGCAGTAGCTACCATTAGTAGTTAACTTTTTTTTTTGGCCATGATCATTATCCAGAAAACTGTGATATTCAATAGATTGGCAGTATGGTAAATGGACAATCCAAAAGCATTGCTAGAGTCATTCATCTTATCATTGAAACTAAAGACAAGTCACTCAGAAGAAAGAACCATATTCATGACCACAATTTTTTGTACTTTATTATATTTGTTGACCCTTGTTTGCCATGAAAGCTATATTAATGTTTTTCTCTTTGTTTTTGATTATTTGTAGGTCTGCTATTTCATGCTACAAAGAGGTTTTAAGGTAATAACAGAAACATTTTGTTGTAATTTTGATTACCAGATAATTGGAATAATCTGTTTTTTGACGTATCAAAATGAATGGCATTGAATAAAGACGACTACATTAAAATTTGTCAGTGGAGCAGCAACTGTAAACAGCAAAACTCCTTGAACAATTCATTTGACAAATACATAATAAGGCAGAATTTCAAGCATTAAATTTGGGGTTTGGGTATGGATATAAATGCAATATAATTATTTTTTTATTTTTGTTATTAATTTTATTTTTGTTGTTGTGTGAAGAGTATGTCCTACTGCTCTGGAAGCCGTTAAAGGTCTACTTAAACTTGGTGCAACAGCAACAGAAGTCATTTCTCTGGTTTCTAAAAACCAACAGTCTACAACATCAGGAACAGCTAATCATGATTGGTAAGCTGTTCAGGTTTAAAAAAATGAAAGAAATGTTCTTTAAAAAAAACATTGTGCAGTGCTGCTAATTCAACTGAGACTACCTCGTGTTTACAGCTACCAATCATGCTTCTCCTTTAAGAACAAAGGATATCCACTTTGTGTCCTTATCATGCAATCAAGCTACAAAGGCGTAAATTGGCTGATAAACATGAGGTGCTTACAGTAGAATTAGCAGCACTGTAATAGCAATTCAGTTGATTGCTGATTTAATGTTTTGTGTAGGTTGATAACATGGATTAAAGCACAAGCCCTTGAAGCATCCTCAAAACATGCAAGTAGGTCTAGATCCATATAGGAGTATTACGGTATTGAAGTTATGATTTAATTGAAGTTAACTAATTGCAACGTTTTTGTATTTCATAATTTTCTTCTGTAGAAGCTGGTCCATCTTTGAAGTCTCTGGAACACCAGGTATATATGTTTAGCATCCATCCATCCGTCCATCCATCCTTTTATTTATTTCCTTATTTATTCATTTAGCATTAAATGAATGAACAAATATTAAATAAATAAACATTTTACAGTCAGCAACATCCACACTACATTCACTATTTGTCCTACACTACATGTTTCTGTTGTTGAGTTTTCCTGAGGAAAACCTGAAAACCAGGAGAAAAACTTCAGAAAATAACACTTCAAACAAGCACAGCCGTAACTTATCATTCCAACCAATTCATGCATTAAAACTAGGTCACAATGGAGAAATGCCAGTACTCTGTAAGTGATGCTAATGATAACAACAAAAGATATAATTATGTCTGCAGGGATTGCATGATAATGTAGAAGTACTTTGTGAAGCTGCACAGAACTTTTACAAAGCAGGGGACAGTAAAAATTCCAAAGCTGTCTTTCAAAGGGTAAGGGTTATTTAAAATTCCAAAATATTCTATTTATTCAACTGTTTTACAAATATTTCCTCAATCTGAACTATCTTAGATAACATTAATGATGACATATTAATAATACTTTTCACAAGACATGCAATTTGATTACTATGCCCAAGTTAAACACACCTTATGCTTGAATCCAATAATGAAATAATGATCCAATTTTGATGTTTCAGGTCCGCATACTTGATCCCAACATGTTACAAGGAATGGATATGTATGCAAGCTTGCTGGCACAGGAAAATAATTCAAAAGATTTAGAAAAGTAAGTTAACTGAGTGTGTTGATGCTAGTGTCCACATAATTGTGACACACAAAAAAATTGTGTACATTCAAAAAAGAGAAGATATCTCTGAGAAAGACTCTCAATTGGTGGTCTAGTGCTTAAGTGGTTAAGGCATTAAACCTTCAAGTCCAAGACTGAAAACGGAAAGGACTTTGAATGTTAAACAAGGACATTCACATTTTTTTACTTAGAAGCCTCTTATGAAATAATAACAAAGTTAGGTCAAGTGTTGCTAGAGTCTGCCAGGAATCAAACTGCAGCCCCAGCTGTGAAGGGCCTGGTCAAGCTTATTGCCACATTTTTATAAGCAATACAGATTAAAATAATGTTTATGATATATTTTTAGATTGGCAAAGGATTTGATTCATGTCACTCAACTCAAAGCAGAACCATGGATAGCTATGGCATACTTCTGTAATCTTACAAACCGCAAACCAAAAGCTGTGTATTTTGCACAAAAGGTAGGTCCAACTGCTGAAACTTGTCATCAATGGGTTTCCTTTTTATATTGATTAAACATATCCTTGTGTAGGCCCATACAACTGATGTACGCAATGTTCAAGCTCTCATACTCAAAGGTAATCATTGTTGTTGAATATCAAATTAGATGTCACAAAGCTGTTAGACAAAATCTCCGAAAATCTGAAACAAAAGGGGCAAATCAGCATGTACCACATATTTGCAATGCATTATATTCATGGTTGTGACTTGGCTTACTAAATCAGGGCTCACTGAGACTACAGAATTATCATGGATTGCTGGTTCAAGACCAGGAATCAGTGAAATTACACTTTGTATGAAAAGGATGAGGAATTGTTATGTGGTTAGTGATTACAGTTTGAAAAAATATGATTGACTTTACCAAGTATGTGTGATTGATGTTTGCCATAATGTAATCCTGTGTCCAAGTATTGAACGCTATAATATATATATTAATGCAGTTTATGCTACATTCTCAATTTTGTTAGCGTCACTTCTCCAAAGTCTCCGTAAGCAACAAGAAGCATTGGTTCACTACAGGGAAGCAGTTAAAATATCACCTACAAACTTTGAAGCCATCAAAGGTAATGACAAAGTAACCAATTATCTCAAAATGTTATTTTTACTAACAACTTTGCTCAAATTATAAATAATCTGGGGAAGTAATCTTCTTCAAAAAAGAATGAACATTTTCAACTTAAAAATGAAGTCATTCTTCTGCCTTTTACATTTACTATTTTTATTTGTGGGAGAGTTCTTCCCAGATCCTTACATTGTCAGACTCCAAAGGAAACCCAATGGCAAGGGAAATAAGGTGTTGCCTAGAAGACTAAGCTCACTGGTGAAAATGTTGTTATGTATGTTTTTAGGTCTAGTAGAATGTTACCTGGGATCTGATAGATACAGAGATGCTATGGCCGTAGCAAAGAATGCACACAAGACACTTGGTGCGACATCAAGAACATTGATAGTATGTTACTAAACCTTAGCTTAACACAGATGATAATAATGGTGGTTGACGGCAGTAGTAGGGTGATGGTGGTCATCAGGATGGTGATAGTGGTAATTGAGCCAGTACATCTGTGGCTAGTCCATCTATTGAGAAGAAATTGTTGCATTCTCAAATAATGATCACTAATTAGGGCAGTAGTGACAATAGTGGTTCTCATAGTGGTTCTCAACGTTATGGTACTTATTATAAAGTTGATTTTATGTGTGAAACAGGAATATAATTATGGCAATATAATTATACTTTCTAAGAAAACAATCAAGTCCTCTAGGGTCAGTTGTATGAAGCAAACTAATAAAGTTATCAACTCATTCCAGTTAAAAGTTATTATGATAATAATAATAATTTAATATTTATATAGCTCACAGTCCATAGGAAGATGCTCCCATGTGCTTTACAAAAAATAGATATGATTTAAAAATTATTCAGAATTTAACACTATAATGTCATCAATGGCCACTTTGTTTTTCAACTCCTTGGCTTTGAAAGGTGGATTATGGCACCCTGTGACACCCCTTTAAATAAGTCACTGGCTTCCCACAGCCAACGACTGCTGTATTGTAATGAATATGTCATAGTTGTACTGTTTTGATTATTGTTTCCATAGCTGTGTGCCACAGTGATGATGAATGAGGCCTCCAGTAATGACAAGGTATGGTAATTATATCATTGCTAGATGTAGTGTTTATCTACATATGTACTGTAGCCTCATCTCTGAAGATGGTCTGGACCTGTTTCTTGAATGGTTCTTTTACATTCCACTAAATAAGTGGATATTTTAAGTATTTAATGTAGAAATTCTAGAAAATTAACATGTGATTGGTAACCAAAGTACCTTTTCATCAGTCAATATATGATTCAGTTTGCATTTTTATAATCTTTACCAGGCAAAGACTATGCTTGAAAAAGCTTTAAACCTAGATCCTTCCTCCACTGATGCTGTATGCCTGCTTGCTGAGGTTCATGGGAAAAAGCAAGAATATAATAAAGCTATTGATATGTAAGTTTGTCATTGTACACAAACTTCACCAGGACTCAGAATAAGGACAGGGCAAAGGTCAACAATGTCCTTTAAATATGCTAATTGACAGGCCAACGGCAAGTTGACAAGAAATATTTTATAAGTAGTCGGAAAATCCCAAGCAAAGGTTTTCTTGACCTGCATATGTCAGGCCATTATTTTGAGCCTTGTGTTTGCCTGTGTAAATGTGAAGGAGCCATATATTCATCCTGGCAGACATTCAATTTACAAACAAAAGACAGTCATTAATTTTATATTTTGTACTAATCTGTATGTTTTGTGATTTTTTATAGATTGAGAAAACATCTGATAAACCATAGAACTGCAAGGCTTCATCAGTTGTTGGGTGATTATCTAGCAGCAACTACCGAATTCCAGGAAGCATTGGACCAGTACACCAAAGCACTCAGGTATCATGATGTATTCAGTATTTTAGGGTTTCTTCATAGTCAAGGTCCTTTAAACAGTTTACTTGATATGATTGTTACTGTTACTAAATGTCTATTGTGTTAAACCCTTTGTCCAAGATTGTACATAACTCACCCTTGGCTACTATCTATTTCAGTTTAGACCCAGGCAATAGTAAAGCCATAGAGGGTATACAAAACGTAGAGAAAAGGAATGGATCTGTTGATTTAGATAGTGATGATGATGCTCTTGATGGCAACAACCCTGAAGTTATAAGCCTGGAAGAGGTATGTAAAGCAGTTCATCCAAGAACTATGATGAGTTTGATGCTGATGTTAATCTGGCTGTAATGATAATGGCAATATATGATATATACTAGGTAATATATGACGTCCAGTATATGACATCCAATTATTATAATAAGCCTGGTAGAGGCAATGTAAAAACTGTTGCAGATGCAATAATGATGATAAATGTACTTATAAAACCAGGAAAACAATCATTTGGGGATTAAAATGTGTAGTGACATTACATTGCTTTGGTTCCATGCTCAAGAACATTTCATTTTTTTTGCTGAAAAGCCTTTCTCAAATAAAAGTTAGCATATCTTTTATGCTTCCAAAACCTTACAAACTAAACTAAAACTTTGCAAATGGTTGATTTCCAGGTTCAAGTGACCATTTTGAATTTAGCTCTGATCATCAAATATTGGATAAATATAGCGTCACAATTAAGCTAATTGGTCTGGATATCTCAGAGTATGGAAACAAGCTACACTTTTCAATCTCCTTATGAGTTTTTAATGAAACTTGAGCAGGAATAGAGATGTATTCATACATTATTGCTGGCAAATGTAAGTCAACCAGTCACTGAATTCTTGCAATTTGATACCAAAGAATTTTGATTGACAGGATGATGCGGAAGATGTTGCTTCATGGACTTCACAAGATCTTCAAGGGCCTGTAAGTATTGCTACTTTTAATGGTAACTAACCTAAACATTTTGTGATGAACATTGATTTGGCACACGTGAGCATATACACATGGAATATGTGCAGTATAAGTACTAAATAATTATATTATGTTATATAATTATATTATTATCAAATTATTATTATATATTTGTGTTGTTCCAACAAAAATGTGCCCTTACCACTTCTAATGGACTTTCTTTATTTTCAGCTGTTTTAAAAGGCGGAGAGAAATTACAAAATGTGCGTTCCTAGTTACTAAAGTAATTTGGAGGTATAATATTAATGCTACACAAGACCACTAAAAGATCACTAAAAATATGGAAACTTGAAAACTAGAAAGGCAGATTGATGTAGGCAATTATGGGAAGGGATAAATAAGAAGATCAATAAGAACTTTATTCTACAATATTGTAGACAGGAAGTCTAAAATAAATTTGTGTAAAAACCATTAAAATGTCCAATTGGGAAATAGGTGCAGGCCATGACTATTTTTGTTTTGCAGTAAATAGTAACACTCTGATAACACATGTTAACTAAGTTAAACAAAAAATAGTTATAAATTTTTGGTCTTAGCCAAATTTGTTGTATCACAACTCGACATTTCAAAGTTTTGTTTTGATTTTGGTCTTTTCTGAACTGTCAATTAATTTCATTGGACAGAGCTTGCTTTAACACATTCTGTTATTTGGTTAATTTATAACAAACTCTGCCCCTAAATTTAATTGAAATGGTGGTGCACAATACAACCAATTTGACTGTAAATTTAGTTTATGTGTATGTGTATATTGTCTGTCTTTCTGAATAACACTACGCTATTACATGATTAGGAGGGGCATAAATGTTCACATTACTGTACTCGTCCAAATTTACCCTTGCAGTATTTGTATTCCAATCAGTACATGGGATGTGGTATATGAATACGAGATGAAGAATTTTGAATGAGAGCATTCTTGTAAGGACTTTTGGCATTCAGAAGATGGAACAAGACAGTGAACAAACTGTCTTCTGTCTTTTCACAGTATCAGGTATTTTCATTTTTTAGACATGCCCCACCAATTAGTGCAGGGATAAGAATTGTCTTTTTACTCTACTTGTAACAGTCTAATTATAGTACTTATAGCTAAAGCAAGGGTTGTTGAGATAATAGTGAGACAAACAAACAACATTTACTCTTATCATCAAAAAATCATCTTTATTCAAAGTAGTGAAAAACCTATTTACAACTTCCTTTCTTGGTTTGTAAATAAAAAAAAAATATTACATACTTTTTCATTATTTTATATATTAATTACATTAAGCGTTGCTCATAATAATGCTGAGTACAAATTTAATATTGATTGTTAATTACATGTAAATTATTAACTTTTATATATACTATAGAATAAATAAATAGAGGATGTTACATGCGTGCACGCAGATATGAAATTTATCTTTGAGTGTTGAAAAAATATCTCATGAGTGAGTGCAGTGAATAGGAGAAATATTGGTATTTTATGGATAATATGAGAACTATAGATATTTTTAGGCTAGAATGAACCCTAATTATCTTAATCCAAATTCACATTGCATCCATTTCTTCTATGAATTGAGCTGAGGTGTAAAGAGAGACATGGAATATCACAGTGAAGTTTAAACTTTTTTCGGATGGCGTAGATGATCTATTCATAAAAAAAAACACTTTTATATTTTAAGTTTTACTGAATAAAAAAGTGGTAGTTTGTCAAGTCCATTATGGAAGATATTTCATTAAGGTTTTGAAGAAAATGTTTCTATTGACAAACTTATTTCTTCATGCTCATTCACTATACAATAATGCGTAGTACTCAGTACTATGATGTGATGTTTAATGATGAGTATTGAAATTGCTCTGAATAAAAACAAATATAGTACAATGTGGTTGTCTGTTCAACAGGCTCTTAATTGGTATTAATTATTATCAATAATTATTGTGTATAATTTGTATATATAAATTTATTGTGCAATTGGATACAAAATAATGTGTAATTTTTAAATATGATATGGAGTATGTTGTTTGTGGCAGGAGGATTTGCCAGCTCATTACACAGTTTCAGTTTGACTACCTATAGCTAGTCACACTTATTATAATTAGTGTGGTACTATACCTATTGTCCAGATTGAAAGCTCTTTACATATACTACTATTATCATTCAATATAGTATCTGAACAGAGTATTGTACTTTACAAAATAAAGTAGAATTGAGAATGAACATGATTCGACCTGAAAAAGCAAAAAATAAATAATAATGTTAAATATTTAGTAATTGTTGTTAGAAAGTTTCTGCTACAGAGTATTTCACTGGTGTGTTGTTTTTTTTTTGTTTTTTTTTTAACCACTACCACAAGAAACAGTGTTTGAATAATTGTTGTGACTGACATCAACAGATTTGGTCAAATCTAACAATGACAGTGTCTTGTACAACAAATTTGGAATTCTAGTGGACGTTGTTACAATAATTAAGAAATATAACATTTAGTAATTAGCTTTTGCAGTCCACTTGAAAGAACATACTTAAGCATAAAATAAAATACCAGTGATATCAGGCTATTGCATTCTCATCAACTTCATATATTCTTTGGTTTTTCTATATACCTTTTATGTTTTTTTCTTTGAAGTATTTTTACCACTTTAGTTCGCCAGGACAATACTTGTCAATCAAACTTTGGTAATATGGCCGGAGTGCGTCAACATCAGGAATCTCATCGGACTTGGAGTACAGGTCGTATTTACTGGAAGTAGATTAAAAAAAAAAAACAATGAAACAAAAAGTGATTTTATAATGGGCTATAAACATGACTAATATTTTATCAGACTGTGATTCACTTCTTTTGGTATAAATACTTCTTGTGTTGTTTCAGAAGATAACACAATACGCTAACCCTTACCCTAAATCGTTCTTTTGAAAATCATACTTTCAAATTAAAACTGTTGCATAGCAACCTGTCAATTCAAAACGTCATTAGATTTTGTCTTTTCTCAGCCATCAATCATCTGGCACCGATAGAAATTGACTTTTGAATATGTTGCATCTTTTTCCAAAATACACAATGTGAATCTAACTCAACTTTTTTCAATAAACTTAATTAAAAATACTTATTAAAGCTATTGCCAATATCAGTCAACATTTTGCTCAGGCACAACTTGAATGGCGTGGAGTATATCGAGTGTAGGAGTATTGAGTTTGAATTAGTCTAGGAAAATCTGGCACAAATATGTGCTACTCTAAAATCTGAGGATAAACAAAAGACAAACAAGAAAAACAGTGTTGACTTACTTAAACTCTAGGACCCAAGGTAGCATCTGCTTGTCTTTGTCATTACACAGATAGTGATAATCACCTCCAGTGTGCCAAGGATAGAATGAATGAAACCTAATCATGTACATGCCCTACAACACAATACAAAAAAATTAAAATATACATATTATTGTTGATTTTCTTGCTGCTTTTTAAACCCACCTTACATTTACCATGATCAATTTCATAAAAAGATGGCTCTCTATTTCATATTCTCTCATTTGCATCATTAATTTTCAATTAGCATCACTTGACAATGTGTTTGAAATATAATTTTTGCGAAGGGGGTTTACAAAATGAGCAAAACAGACCTTTACATGTACTGAGTCTTATGCTCTCATCAGTTCAACAAGGTCATGGTGATAAATATAACTGATATTGGTATGATGTTTGATCTGCTCACCTCATCTGGGATAGTGCAATTATTGCCTTTAAGGACACGGTACATGAATTCTGAAATGTCAAATACAACAAAGTACTGGAATTAATCAGCTGCACAACATTTACACTGAATTGCTAATATTACTGCCATAGCTTATTTTAATATTACTGGTGATCAAAAATATATTTCTCTGTAAATTCTACATCTCATTTGTATTTTACTTTCAATTGGTTAAATGTGGTATAAAAATGTCAACCAACCATCATGCCCCCATGACATTGTAACTTTGTCAAGACCACAGTTAGGGCTGTAGATACCGTATTTGGAACTATGGATTTGAAGTAAAGTGTATGAATTAGTCAGTGTCATGACTGTCCATGGGTGCATAAATTATAACAGTTGGATTATCCAATATTTAAGGGGCTGCAAATGGAGTAAACAAAATGTAACATAAACACCCAATTAAATATCACTTAAGGTAATTCCATAGAAATAAAATGGCTCCATACAATGTTAATAAAACTTTCTATAGTAAAGTTGAATTTTTTTGTCAAAAATATAAAAAAAATGGGGTCACCATATTTAATTTTGAGATAAACATTTAAAAACTATACCCACTTTTGTCAATTTAGCATCTAACATTCGAAAATGGGCATCATTCAAAAGTGTCTCTTTACTTAACTTGGTCAATACCAAATGTTTTGAATGTTCTTTCCATGGAAGTTGACCCTCAGTCTATATTGTGCATACTGCATTTAGTGCCCTTAAAAGATGAAGGCACTGACCTGTATGCTGAGTTAATATAATCGGGGTTGTTCACAAATGTATCTGGAAAAACAATCTTCTCAGAGAACCTACAGCCAAGAGCAAAGGTGTCCCCAACTACACTCCATTGCGGTTCATTCCAGAGTGCAAGAACTTTGCCCAGATCATGGATAAGTCCAACAAGATGAAACCAATCCTTGTCAGGGTGATCTTTTCTAATTCTTTCAGCAGTTTGAAATGCATGTAAAGAATTTGGAAGATCTGTGTCAGGATCACTTTCATCAACCAGTGCATTTAACATAAAAACTGCATCCATTATACTCATGCTGGTTTTCTCAAGTTTGCCATACTGTTCAATCTAAAGCCAAAACATATCAAGATCTTAATGGAAATTATTATGTTTATACATTTCATGATATACTATAATTGAAGCATCCTGAACATTTATACATCAGAGAACAGAGTCTGAATCTAATAATTAGCCAGCTTAGCCAATAACAAATTATTCAAGTTTTTGTATAGTATTAGCATGCAAATTCAGCTATTTCTTCTTGTTTTGTCAAACATCAAATTATACAACGTTTTGTTTATAATTTTTCTCTAGTCAAGATATCTTTACCAAAATCCACTCCAATGTATACTAAACTTTTTTTCTTAGACAAACATACCTTTGAACGTGCAAAATCCAGCGTTTGGTATGTATGCATAAGTGTGTACGTCTGAAGTACCATTTCTGTATTAAGGTTCTCCTCATAATTCCGAAAGTCATCATTACTCTTGTCTGTTCTTGATTTCTTTAGTTGTGCTTTGTTGTATTCTTCAAACTTTTCCTCTGGTCGATAAAGTTGTGAGGGGTCTAACATCTCTATCTAAAGAATCCAATCAGAAAAAGTTAATCATTTAGAAACTTTTGATCAGAAAATTAAGTCAGTCTATTATTAGGCTTTTAAAGTAATACATTAACTAACTGTTTTGTAGGCCTTCAGGTCGAAACACCTGAAGCATACCCTTCAAAAGCTCACAATTGGTTTTATCACATGACCCGTATCCGCCCGGGCGCGCGCTCTTAAAAAAACCTTCGTAGATGATGACGTGAGTAGGGCTGTACGGCTTTTTCGAGCAGGGCCGTACAAAGCCGTACGGCCCTGCTCAAAAGTAAACATGCTCAAAAATGCTCAAAAATGAGGGTCATATGATAAAATGCTTATTGACTGAGTTAGGTCGGGCCGTACGGGAAAATATTTGGCTCTCGGTCATTTGTACGGACCTCGCTGCGCTCGGTCCATACGGCATCACCTCGAGTCAAATATTTTCCTGTACGGCCCTCCCACTCAGTCAATAAGTACATATTATTAATCAAATATTGAATTGAATATTCAATTCCAATAGTGAAATTTAAAAATAAGTATACAAAATTCAAAGTAACATATTCATGAAAAAAATCAAAAAATAAACAAAACAACATAAAATCTTTTGCTTTAGGATTTTTCAGAGTTTTTTTTCTGTTTTAAACATCAGCTTTTTGTTTCAAATGCATTTCAAATGCACGATGATGGGAAACCTTTGAGTTGACTGATATATACATGGCACTCATGAGGACTGATTGTTACTTATCGTCTGGAGGGGGTGGTGTTTAAGGGGGGGGAAGCGTTTCAAAACAAACTGGAAACGGAGGGTAAATTTTTATGCCGTTTCTGGCCATGTCGTCCTGTCGAAATCATGACTTGACATTTTAAACTTCGGTAATATGCAAACAGATCTAGTATGATAAAAATCTCTCCAACAAAGCTCATTTCCACGACATTTTCTAGTTTGATAAAAAGCTTCGTACCACAAATCTATGAACACACGATGTACAGAATGACATTTCCCTGACATTTCGTAAGCGATCTTCGTCAGGCGATAGTACGGTGTAGATAGGATACTGTCCTTACAACTTTGATCTGACGAATGGCAAGAACATCCACTCAAGTGTACACCAGCGACGTCTGATGAAAATTAGCAGTTCGCATTTGAAAAGTCGCGATTTCATCGTTAGATCTTACCTGGTTATAAAATCTTGGAGGCGTCATAATGAAGTTTCTTTCGAGCGCTACGAAATAACAAGAAAACAACTCCACTCTCGATGGCTTCTCAAAATATATTCGTAGTTAGATGGAAGTGTTAATCCATCCGAAGCAGAATTTTCTCGAACACGAAACCGGTTTGCACACCAAACAGGTTTTTGTTACGTCATTTTTTGTTTACATCGAGAGACAAGCCTCCTGCCTTACCTCCTGTCACGCAAGATTTTTTTCGTACTAACGTACTAACGATTTTGTTTCATTTTTTTAGTTTTTCTTTTTTCTTATTTTTGCTGTTGTTAGGGTTTGAAATCTAAACATTCTTGAAATGCAAACCAGAAAATCGTGGCCGCGCGCAAAAATCAGGTTTCGTGGCGACAAAACTGGTTTCGTTTGACTACAGGAAACCCAACCTAACTTCTAGACTTAGTAAGGAAAATTCCGCAGGAACTCCGCAGGAATAGATTTTACCTGTAAAAATCTCTGTTTAATTTTTCGGCTGTTGTAGAGTTTTTGAGTTGACATTATTTTCATAATCATTTACCGGACTGTCTAACTCAAAAAAATATGTTTACTTTTCCTAACACTAAAAAACTTAGTAGCACAACTTGGAAGAGTCTTATCAACTACTTTTTTTTGGTGGTCCATGAGACATTTTATCTTTAATATTGTGTGGCATGTTAGCGAGTGTTCCTCCTCCAAAAATATTCCATTTTAGCGCTTCTGGAGGTCGTTTCTAACTCCTAAAATTGTGAATTATTCGAAATCCTACCTGTATTTTTTTATTATTTCTATATATCTTATCTATATTTCTATATATTTATTTTTACAAGTACATTAATTTTGTAAAATAAAAACTGGGGGTACCCGAACTCGTTAGTTATTTTCGTTCAAACGAATAAGCAATTTTAGGCTTTTTACTTTGGGTTACCTGTGTAAATATACCACAGGAAGCCCTGATGGTAACCAGCATGGCGGTAGCCGTTCAGCGAAACGAACTCAGGGAAAGCGATTCAATTTCCTCCAAACAGAGTGGTTGAAATTTTAATTTCTCTCTTTATAAGACAACACAGTCACACAATGAATAAGCTCAATGCTACTTTACTATATTTCACTTTTTTAAAGCTATTCCATACAAAGATAAAATAAAATGTATTTTTAATGAGACTGTTTTTTTCCTGTATATATTGTTGAATTTAATATTTGATTTTAATATATGTACATGATATAATATATGACAATGTTCAAATATTGTACAAGTAGCTAGCAGAGAAATTTGTACAAAATGTGTATGTTTACTTTTATTGCGTTACTAGTTAATTGAAAAGCCCGACTCCCATGGAAGGCCGAGGATTTTTATTGCGAGGAGTTGCAATTTTCCATTTTTTGTGAACTCTGGACTGTTGCCATTTCTTTTTGTTCCCATCAATCAAAGAGAGAGACGTGGTGGCCCAGTGGTTAAGGCATTGGACTTCGGGTCCACTGGACCGGGTTCGATTCCCAGACCGGGCGATCACGTTGTGTCCTTAGGCAAGATACTTTAATTTCTCAGTGCCTCGTCTTCTCGGATAAGGACGTAAAGCCGGAGGTCCCGTCTGCCTTCACTCTGACTATGTTATAAGGTGGACGTAAAAGAACCGCTGAGGACGTAAACAGTGTCTGTCTCTGCAACCAGCATTGAGGTCGGCTTGGCGCGAATGTTCGAATAAAGGTTACTAGTCAATGAGACCTCGTACTAAAATACAGCTAGTAACCCAATGGACTTTGCCAAGTGCTGGAACCATGTAGATGTAGAATCCAAAATACCACTTCGTCTCTTGAACCTCGCCTACTCATACCGACGTTTGTACGAGCTAAACACGATGAATCATGATTGGCTAGTTTTCATTAATTGGAGTTTTGATTGATGGGAGCAAAAACTCCAAATTGCGGCAAGCGTATTTGACTGAGTTCTCAGAAAACGGAAAAAGTAACTTTAGTAACACTGTATTAACATAAAACAAAGCAAAGCAATGCCTGCCCATATATTTTGTAGATAATACGCTAATGAGAATGTTCGCCTTGAGTAATAATATATCTATAAGAATATATCTAAAAAATAATAACACTTTTAAAAAGCATAATAGTGGAAGATTATTGAAACTCAGTTTATATAATAATAGTATGAACTTATTGAAATTTACAAAAAAGATTTTGCATTTTTACAACAGGCAGTGATCAATGGCTACAGTTATCCGCTTTTGTAGATATTTTATCAAATGTCCAGATTTTCAAATGGTCAAAAGTACTACTAGTTACCAGTCTACACTAAGTGTTCTCATTTTGCAACATTTTCTGTTCTTGTATAGGACCTATATTTGGCTGTGAATGCGATCTTAGACGCTGTAGCTTGGCCTCGTTGCCAAATGTTTTATGTCGTATCATGCTTTTAACAAGAATCTGAAACAGAACGAAAAAGTGCTTGCAATTAGCCTGATGTACAACTAACAATCTGTAACAATCTAACATTGCTATGGAATAAATATGAACGATAGTTCATTCTGGTTTTTCATTCCTCAGTTTCGAGATGTAACAACTGTACAGAACATTAACAGCGCGAAACTTTAAACATGACCAGTTATAATGCACTTGCACCCATGTCCACATTGCAGCCAATCACTACATTGTAACTCGACTGCTCATTGGTTGAAATGGTGAACGTACAATTATGCGAATACAGTTATCATTGGTCAAGTTTCAAGTTTTTCAGGTTTATTTCGCTCTTAAGGTTGCATTTAGAATACATTTTTTTAAATTAAATTATAAGAAAATACTATATTTTATGAGTTGAAAGAGGAAAATTACATTGTGGGCAAATTACAAAAATTTATAGTATTTGAACGTGGAGTCTAAGTAAACTGGAGAGTTATCGAGTTAGCCTCCATTATTGGTCACACTTTCTAGCGTCGCGCAGTGGTTCACTTTTTCAAATAAATTGGTTTGGAATGAAGATCGTTTTTTATTTATGACATTTACCACTTTCACGATAACCATAGAGTGCACGCACTAAAAGTGTGCGACATAAATACCACTAAATAGTGCTATTTCATGCTAATTCTACTGTTTTCTTTTGTTTAATTAGTGCTACTTACTATACTAAATAGTGACAATTGTTACACACTTTTAGTGTTTGCAATCTAATAGCTTCTGTTTTTTTTGGGGGGGGGAGGGGGAGGGAGGGGTTTTATGATGCAAAGAAAATCAATTGTTATTCAAATACAAATGATTTCAATGATAATAATATTACCCTGAAAATAAGGTATTATGGGCATGTGAAAGTAGAGAATAATTATATGCGAGCAATAAAACTTTATCAGCATCTTAGGGTAACAGCACATTGTATTGGAAGAACTTATCGATGTTCAATTAAAGTTTGATAAAAATTAAGACAGGGTACTCACCAGTGTCTTGATCTTCGGTATTGTTCGTACACTATTCTTAATATCGTCATCGGTTATCTCAATAACTGAACAGTTTTCTTGTGTTGATGGTATAGGTTCCCTTCCTCCACGTGTAACCCAAGGGTGTTCCTGGAATGACAGTTGAGTACAATCAATGACGGCTCATTAAAAAAAGTGAAAGAAATGCTCCAGATTCTGAAGTCAAACTTTCTGCTATGGTTTCCTGTGTCAAGACATGATGGACAAGATCAAGGTTTCTATCTGCCTAATATCCACTTCACAGGAATCCCTGATGAGAGAAAAGGCGCAATGTTGCTTGCGGAGTGAAATACATTTGTAGAAACAAAGAAAATATGAATACAGCCAAAATGGCTAGCTCCACACAAAGTACTTACACAACTGGAAAACGTACATGATTGTGAACATTTTACCTTTATTTCTGGTAAGGTTATTCGCTCTTTCGGGTCTTTTGTTAAAAGTCGTAGCAGTAAATCTTCTAGTTTTGGATTAAGAACAGGTCTGTAAAATGAAAGACGTTGTCAATAACAGCCTGCATTTCACAGTGCATGCATCTAAATGTGAATGGAAATACTTACTCTTCTGGGAATTCTAACCTGTGAAAACAAAGAGAACTCAATTAATCACTAATAGAGAACAAATTGAATACAGCAAAGAAAAAACACGACTCAAGGGCGGTTCCCTGATATTTTGACAGAGGGCGTTCTTGCATTACCCGTACCATGCAATCAGAATAATGGACAAGAAATTTCAAATCTATCTGCATGCTCTCATATAGGGGTTGCAAACCCCAACACCGTCCCAGTGGATCTGCACTGCGACTTCGTAACAACTGACATCGACTAATATCATTGCAGCAATAGTAGATCATGTACGACCGAAAAAGAGGTCTCTCCTTCACAGAAGATAATATGAGATATAGATGATACGAGATAAAAAGCAGATTATGTATTATATATATTGTACATACTGTTGTGTTCTTATTTTTTCATATAATGCCATTCTGTTACTGTCTTCAAACGGACACTGCAAAAAGAACGAATTTGACATCAATAGTATGGACGCATGAAAAAGGAAAGTCCAAAAACTAAGGTTTGACTCGAGCCAACAAATTGAGTTAAAAATCAGAGGCTCAGGCCAGTGATTTATACATGGACACTTTCAACCCGAGCTATAAGACAGAAGTCTTTTATGTTTGTGTTATCTCTTGAAATTACAAAACAAACGGCTTCTTTCTTCCAGCCAGGCACAGCAGACGATGTACCATGTATGTAATCATGGCGTCAGTCAGTTTAGTTTCACACGAGCTCGTGGAGTGAAGTTGTCTTTCCTCAAGTATGGCAGCACAAAGTTAAAGTACCGCTTACCTTCCCGTATACAAAGCAGAAAAGCGTTATTCCCATAGCCCAGACATCTGATGCTTTACCTGAATATTTGTCACGAGTTGCTGTGAAGAACGAACATGCAATCAATTAAACTTAGTATTGCCTATACAGTGCTGGTCATACTAGAACCTTATTCAAATACGCGATGTCGGATGCTCGATTTGATTACAGATAGTTGGAAGCACTTGAACCTTGTCCGAAAAAAATTCCAAGTCGATGCAAGATCAGCAGTTACAATCTTTATTGAGGTTAAGTATTTCATTCTAAAAAGTGATTTTGAAACACGACCTGTTGCCACATAACGCTTAACTTGTAATTGCGTTTTCGTGCACGTCTCAAAAGTAAAACTTTATTCAGTAAATACAGGAACAGGGGCTTGGCTTGATTGAGGTATTAACAGACGATCAAATGGTTAGATTAATAGATGTATGAATGAAAAAATGTTTGACGTTTATCCTTTTTATACGACTTACTTTGTAGAGATTCGGGTGACATGAAGGCTGGTGAGCCTGCAGTCTTTGATAGCAACGCATCATTACCATCGAATACATCAGAAACACCAAAGTCTGCAATCTTGAAAGAAATGGTTGTTGGTGGACAAAATGAACAAAAAAGGACACATACAAGTCGACCAATTTTTTCTAGCTTGCGCAGCGGCAGTAGTGTAGTTTGCATGACTCGACCCCCTTAAGTGAGGTTACCATTGAGGTTCCTGAGGTTACCACTGAGGTTCCCTATTGTTATCCGGTTGTCAAGGGGACCACGTGACGTCACCGGACAAGTTCGGGCGAACCTTATTGTCAAGGGTTGACTATATAACGCGCGCGCGATTTGAAATTTTTATCACAAAACATTTCTTATAACATAAAGTTCTTATATCTACGAAGAAGATACTGAAGAAAATGACAAGTTTATTGAAACTAGGCTCTAGAGGTTATCACGCTACTGTTAAGGAGTTCAACGGACAGATCAGATTCCACATCAGAAAGTATATTGACCTCGAAGGACTGAAAACTATACCAACAAAGTATGGAGTGGCCTTAACGATCGAAGTATTTTAAGAATTGAAAACAACCATGGATGATCTAAACGAAATGTTAGAAGTATTGATTGAAACTAGTTCTATGACTACACAACCAGGAGATGAATCAGGCTACCTTGTAGACGTTGAACAATCAAGCAGTCAAAGTAATGAAACGAGTCAACAAACACCAAAGAATTGTAACTCATCACAAGTGAATGAACCACCAAGAAAAAAGCTCAATATGTATAATGATGGAAAAGTCTACTTTATACGATAAAGACCCTAAAATGAACTATAAATACTTTCAAGGATAGAAAAAATCAACTGTAAATAATTCTTGTTATTACGTTAAACTAAGTGACTATAAACATACTGTGAATAAAATATTCTTTTGAAACAGTTATTGTCTTATTCAGTGATTTGAATATACCGCGCTGTTTATCTTCACAAATGGACTAGCAAATATTTAGAAAAATGTGGTTTGGAAAATAAAAATTAATCAGATATCTATAAAATAGAATCCAATTATTATTTTATTTCATGTTAGAAAAATCGATTTTATCAACTTACACACACAAAAAAAAAAATTAAAATTATCAGTAAAACCCCTCCTTAACCTCTTTAAACTGATTTGATTGTATAAAATCTTTAGAATTAATCTATTTTGTGTTATTCCTCTACTTTTCAGAACATCAAAAAGTTATATATTTAGTAATTCTATAAAGAAAAGTGTTTTTTCTAATGTTAGTTATGAAATTGAAAATTGAATTTACCGCCTGACCGCTCTCGAGATCATTTAAAATGACAGCGGATTTTAAACTCATTAATTATATTTCGTATGAATGGAATCGTACCAAATCCAAACAGTTCTTTTTTCCTTGAAAGTCGTTCGATTTATAGAGATCACGTTTTATTTATTTCAAATAACTAACGAAGGTTTTAATATTAATTATTCTACAGCGGCGAACACCTGAACAAACACCGAAGGAAAACATTATACTTTTGTTTCAACTAAAACAAAATTTGAATTTACCGCGCCTGATGGAATATTAAAGTTTTTGAATCAAAATTTCACATTCAAGGATAGAAAAAATCAAGAATTCTTGTTATTACGTTAAACTAAATCACTGTTTCAGTATACTGTGAATAATGTTTATTTTACGGAAAATAAAATATTCTTTTGAAACAGTTATTGTCTTATTCAATGATTTGAATACACAGCGCTGTTTATCTTCACGATGAATGGACAAGCAAATATTTAAAAAAGTATGGTTGGGGAAAAAAATTAACACAGATATCCATTCATTCTTTTATTTCATGTCAGACCACATAAAATTAAAATTTAAATTAATCAGTAATCAGTATTTGATTACATAAATTCGTAAGAATTAATCTATCTAGCTTCTGATCTTATATTTCTTTCCCTTTTTGGAACATTTAATATCATCTAGAAGTTATACTTTTTAATAATCCTATAAACAAAAGTTTTTTTTTTAATTTTTCGATTAGTTATGAGTTGAATTTACCACCTGACCGCTCTCGAGATCATGTAAAATTGAAGGTTATATAAACTCATTAATCATTGTTCATATGAAATCGTTCTAAATCAAAACAGTTCTTTTTCCCTGAAAAACGTTGCATTTGCAGAGATGATGTTTTATTTATTTTAAATAACTAACGAAGGTTATTCTACAGCAAACATCTGATCAAACAACACTAAAAGAAAATTTGAACTTTACCGCGCCTGATTGAACATTAAAGTTTTGAATAAACTAGACGCATATCTGCGTGAACTCGGGCTTTTCTTTGACCTATGTAATTTATCTGTTTGTTTCGCTGTTTTTAAGCGCTAAAACTAAAAAAAATAATATCACATTTTCGATTTCAAGTAGTCCAAAAAATTCTTTAAAATGTCTTCATATATGAAGTGACTGTAACGATACTGAGTTTTGAGTATGCAGATTTCGCCCATTATTATCATCATTTAGTTTTTCTTTTCTTTGACGGGCATATCTTTGTCACTGCTACGATCTACCGCTTTTTCTGCTCTTGGGATTCCTGTGCAACAACAAAAACGTGACTAAGGGGGAATGGGACAGTTCGAAAAAAAAAACAATCGCTCGTACAAGTAGACTGAATTTCATTGAAAAATATGCCAATTTTACAGCTTATTTCAAAAGAATTATAAATCACGTACTACTCTGCATTTGAAAAAGAGTTAATTGAAATGGTTTTTGATTGATAAGAAAGTTATATGGAAGCAAAACCGAAGAAAATCTAAACCGAACCGATGGAGAACGAGGTGAAAATACACGCGGTAAGTTGTTCTATTCAAAACTTTATATTTGCACTTTTACTGCAGCGAATAACCGTTTTGACAAACCAATGCATCCTAGATCTAAAGAATGTTGATTACACATAATATTATGAGATATCCATTGATTTCAACTTGACTTGAGAAACATGCCCGCTCACTTTGAGCAAAAACATATTTTTTAAGCAAAATATTTTCAATTCCCTCCACAAACTTCACTGATACAAACGGCTGTTAATTAAAATATTTGACTAGAGATCACAACATCGTGAATTTGATTCTGCTTGACTGAAGTTTTCCAACAAAATACGAAGCAACGCTGGCAGTCGCAACTGAATTGTGCTTCATTCACATCGTTTTTGTTTATTTAAAATTTGCCAAATCATAACTCATAACTCGACATTTTTCTTTCTCTTTTCAGTTATCGCCAATCCAAAATACATTGAGCAATGAGTAAATACTGTGGAAGTTTTGCGAAGCGTTTAATTACCTCGGTTCAGTTCAGTCTCCCGATCTCAGTGAACCAAACATTACGACATGTTCATATAATAAATAAAAAAAATTAAAAAAAATGTTATTGTAAATATTTAAAAAAAGTTAAAATGAATTAAAAATAGATTATTTTGAGACATTCAACTTATTTTCAATGAAATAACTAGTTTATCTACGATCGTCGTGGTGAGGACGATGCGAAATGTGTCAGGGGTAGGGTGGGGAGTTTTGTCGCAAAATCTGCATTTTGTGACCGAAGACGGAAACGACGACAACGACGACAAAAAGAGCCGAATCTTAAACTCGGGCATTCCTTTGGAAGCCCGAGTAATAAAAAGTCTGATCTTTTGTTTTCCAAAAACAATACCAAAACTAATTGGTAGTAATTTAACTTGATAATAACCACCCGTCTCTAGCATTTTTTACCGAGTAAATGAGCTTTAAAAACAAAAGTCTTTTATATAACCTGCACATGTAAGAGTTTAACTAAACAATTTTTTCAGTTCACTAAACCTCAGTTTGAGTTAATCATTCAACTAATGGTTTTCAACTGATTTGAAAAAGGATTTGCAATAATTTGACATCGAGCCCTCAAAAAATGCTTCATTTTACTGAAAATTTTGAAAATAGAAAAGACTATTGGGTTGCTTTTCCGTGTGAAGATAAAGAAAAAACAACAACGGACTCTCAGGAACAATTTTGTTCTTTAATGGATATCATGGAAGAAATCAGAACAACGAAAACTCAGAAGCAATTTTTTTTCTTAATGGGTATGCTGAAAGAAATCAGGACAAGTGTACAAAACGAACATGCACGAACAATCGCGGACGATAAGATGAAATGTTCCAGTCAATTACAAGTGCGTATACGTCAACTATCTCGTAAAGGTGAACATGTAGGTGTGGAACTCAAATTCCCGAATGGTGTTAAAGTATGGGATGGAAGAAATGAATGTATTTCGGATTTGTGGGGCTTAGAGATCTTCTTAGAAGACTTGGGTCTTCAAATGGAATATGTTTTTGATAAATATACACTTAAATACACTCCAGCTTACATTAAAATAAATAAGTACAAAATCATGTTTCACGTACTTGTTTAATGATTTAGAGTTTTAACTTGAAAAATATAAATAGTGCCCAGAAAATTATAAAGTTATTTTTGTATCAATGGTATCAATTTTAATCGACCATTTTAGTTGTAAAGTTGTTTGACAATCAATGGTAAAATATTAACCGAAATGTTTTTTTTTTTTTTTTTGTTTGTTGTTTTTTTGTTTTTTTCGAAAAAAGTATTTTCAGTTTCTAACTGAGAAAAGAAAGAGTTTAATCACACCTTAATCACAAGAATAATAAATGTATTAGACTTGAAGAAATTGAAATTTTATAATTTCATAGAACTTGCTTTGGTAGAACGGATTGATAGGACGGAGTAGAACGTTAAACTAAATATATACGGTTAGAATAAGTGAGGGGAAGGGGTGGTATACAGTAGGACAGTTTCTTATCATGAGTTCGAAAGTATGAGGGCGGGTTTGTAAGTAAAATTAACTCGAAAGGAGGAGATGGCAACGATAAGGGGAGGGAAGGTGAATAGAAAGATGATGGGTTAAGGAAGGCGATATGATAATAAGTGGTGGAATGAATGAGTGAATAAATGAATGAGTTTATTAATAAAATCATATTACAGCTGTAAGGCTGAATTACATGATTAATAAAGATATAATATAATATTCTATAATAATAAATAATTTTATAAATAAAATAATATAAATATATAACATTATACTAAACTATATATTACAAGTGAACACATGGAAGTTGGTAGAGGTCAAACGTAGGAGGGGTGGTCAAGAAATAGAAGGTTTAATCAATATGATCAGACATGAAATTGTAAATAATAATTTTCCAGTAGAGCCAATTAAAACAGAACAAAAAATATACTTTGAATTTGGCAATTAAGAAAAAATTAACAATTTCTCTAGATAATTCTAACTGACAAAAGTTAAACATACATAAAAATAATAATGATTTATCCGTTTAATTTTCGACGTAACTAACTTGTCCAGACATGTCCAGAGTGGAACAAAACGTTATTCAATCCAACAACCCAATCACAAGAACGTTCTTTGTTTTCTCCAAAGCAAGCCTCAATTTATCCAACTGAACTCTCACAGCTCGTCATTCCTTGACCAGCACTCGTACTGTCAACCGGTATCTCTCTCTCTCTCTCTTTCTCTCTTTGCGTTAGATAGGTTTTTTATCATGGCAGCTGAATTGAGTTCCAGAATAAAATTGGTAAGTAGAGCAGATAGACAAACATTTATGTGATTCAAAATAACCATTTTGTACTAACATGAAAATAAAATCGATTTCTTTTGTAAGTACCATATCCACACAATCAACTCAAACCAAAATCCTAATCAAAAATGTTTTCTCGATATATCTATTTTTTGTGTGATTTACAGGAAACTCTGTCTAGAAAAGGCGGTTTCCAGTGCGAAATATGTAAGAAAACATTTACTCGCAAGTATTCTTTGAAATGCCACAGGAACAACATCCACTCTTCACAAAATACTAAACCTACTTTAAAGTCACCCGTAAAAATCCCTCCCTTTCAATTGGGAAAAGCCATAACGAAGAAAAAGGCGAAAGTCAAGTCGATCCAAAAGGATAGACTGAGACGATATAAGAAAATTATGGACAATATGGAACGAAAAATAGAAAAAGAAAGAGACTTGATAAGAAAGAAAATTGAACAGGACAGAGAGGGTATTCTCTCTAGTACCTTCCTTCCTTCTCCTGAATACAAACAAACAAAGAAAATAACATTGGAATGGAATGAAATCGATGGTAATAAGAAGATGACTGTAGAACGACTGGGCATGAAACCGGAATTCAGCTGGCCAAAGGAATGGGATTACATGATCGAAGGAGAAGATGAAATGAAGAAGTTCAGAGCCGCTACTCCTGACGCGTTGAAAGCATATAATCATTATCTGAACCAAATCAAACCCAACAAACAACAGCAGTTTAATTTCGGAAATCCATCTCAGAAAGCTTTGTTTTATCATCATAATTGATAACAAAACTGAACAATGATTTTTTTCACAGAACAGTTGTAAACAATACTGGATTTGACAATTAAATGAATTAAAACGGTAGTTAAAGTTATTTGGTCTATATATTTTCAGTTTCACTATGATTCAGTTGATTCCAATAATTTTAAATAATTCATTTATTTATATTTTAAACACTGATATTCTTTTAAGGTCATTTGCAATGCATGTATCATAACATGTTCTAGTCCGGTAAAATCCTGTGTGATTCGGATCTTTTCAAGAAGATCGCACCACTTTTCATAACGTTTTGTTGGACTAATTTTGTCAAAACTTCGCAAGAGGGTGACTGGAAAAGGAACTCCATAGGATTCCATGATATACGCATATAACAATCGAATCATCCTTCCGTTACCATCACCAAATGGATGTAGTTCTAAAAACTTATACACTAACCAAGCAGTTAAATGTATGAGATCTTTAAATGCTTTCCCGTGGTCTGTTTTCCTAATTTATATAATTTATATAAATTCACAACTACAACATTAATGTGAAACTGTGCTAAGAAAAATATTGATGTTAATTCATTGTCTCTAATAAACAATTTTTAGCACAGTTTCACATTAATGTTGTAGTTGTGAATTTATATAAATTATATAATTTTTTTTACTGTTATTCATGCAAAAGATAGCGAGAGAGCAATTTTTCAGAGCGTGGGCCACGTGCGGGCCAAATCATGCCATTTTCAACTCCGTAAATTACAGAAATATAAAATATAATTTTTGCTAAAAAAAAGAGATTCAAGGATAGAAAAGCAAAATCTTTCTAAAACTTTAAATTAAAAATCTCATACTAATAACAAAAGGTAATAGGTTCAAATTTGAAATTATAATTGTCGAAGGAAAAAAAAAATGGTTTTATGGTGTTTTATTTTTTGTTTTGAAACGTATAACTTAGCGTAAATTTTATGTTTTACGCAGTAATGATGATATTTGTCTTAAAAGATTCCAAAGTGAGAATGGTTTTCATGATTTTCGGTATAACTTTCTAAAATGTTTTATTGTTTCTTTTGAGTAAGACAAATGCTGTAAGTTTTAATTTCATTTAGCACTTTGTTTTCAACGCCCCTCAATTGTTTATATTCTTAATCAGTCTTTTCTTAATCATTTAAGGAGAAAAGGAGATCAAGTATAGTTATTCACTTGAGGAATATTATTCCACCATTGCAGTTTACTTTGAGAAAAATCTAGCGTTAAATATTTTTTTCTTTTAAATTATGAAAAAAAAAGGAATGAAAACAAAATCCACTTGATGGATTTAGCTGAAGAAAAAATAGTACGTACAGTTAAAAAGTGAACATCCCAACTTCAAAAAATTATCTTGGATATTCTACTTAAAGTTTATGTATCACTTAGTAACAATAGTAATCAGTACTAAAAATATAACAAAACAGATCCATATAGATAATAAACCGGAATGATAGAGTTTAAATTAAAATCAACATATAAAAAAATATATATATATAAAAACATCGCTACGAACTGTTGTTTGCTTATAGCTATCAAACGTTATTTGAACAAAATGAAATCGAAGTTTATTATACCAATAAGCTTCTCATTACTTTTAATCAACTTGTCATTGTAAGATTTCATATATAAAAAAGACTGCAAAGGATAATTTGATCATTCACTTGATCATGAATGCTTCTGATAAGCATCAATCTTTACCGATGCATGTTATTATAAGTGATATGAAATGTGTTTTCAACGAGTTAAGTGATTTTCTACAACAGCAAAACTCCTATTGTGAACCTAGCCCGACCATGTATACACAATTTATTTGTCGATCTATGAACCACGAAAATCTGGGAGTGGCTGATAAAAAGTTGGTGGAAAGCGTTATTTTGGGTAAAACACCAGATGATGAAAATTTACTGTATCAAGATACATTTGGGTTTATAAAAGGCTACCAATATCTTCAAAAACTCGTTCAATGTGAACATGCTGGATTGCTAGATAATAATATCATACAGGAACTACATAAGATAGTCATGAATCATCGAAGGCATTTGTGTACAGTTGGGAAGTACAGTACAAACGATCGAATGGTGGAGTTTAAAGGAAAAATACATTTGTGTACATGTGTGCTTGATATGGAGGAATCAATGCAGATATTGATTGATCAGTATAATCGTCGATGGTTTACTTTACACAAACTTAGGAAAACAGACCACGTGAAAGCATTTAAAGATCTCATACATTTAACTGCTTGGTTAGTGTATAAGTTTTTAGAACTACATCCATTTGGTGATGGTAACGGAAGGATGACTCGATTGTTATATGCGTATATCATGGAATCCTATGGAGTTCCTTTTCCAGTCACCCTCTTGCGAAGTTTTGACAAAATTAGTCCAACAAAACGTTATGAAAAGTGGTGCGATCTTCTTGAAAAGATCCGAATCACACAGGATTTTACCGGACTAGAACATGTTATGATACATGCATTGCAAATGACCTTAAAAGAATATCAGTGTTTAAAATATAAATAAATGAATTATTTAAAATTATTGGAATCAACTGAATCATAGTGAAACTGAAAATATATAGACCAAATAACTTTAACTACCGTTTTAATTCATTTAATTGTCAAATCCAGTATTGTTTACAACTGTTCTGTGAAAAAAATCATTGTTCAGTTTTGTTATCAATTATGATGATAAAACAAAGCTTTCTGAGATGGATTTCCGAAATTAAACTGCTGTTGTTTGTTGGGTTTGATTTGGTTCAGATAATGATTATATGCTTTCAACGCGTCAGGAGTAGCGGCTCTGAACTTCTTCATTTCATCTTCTCCTTCGATCATGTAATCCCATTCCTTTGGCCAGCTGAATTCCGGTTTCATGCCCAGTCGTTCTACAGTCATCTTCTTATTACCATCGATTTCATTCCATTCCAATGTTATTTTCTTTGTTTGTTTGTATTCAGGAGAAGGAAGGAAGGTACTAGAGAGAATACCCTCTCTGTCCTGTTCAATTTTCTTTCTTATCAAGTCTCTTTCTTTTTCTATTTTTCGTTCCATATTGTCCATAATTTTCTTATATCGTCTCAGTCTATCCTTTTGGATCGACTTGACTTTCGCCTTTTTCTTCGTTATGGCTTTTCCCAATTGAAAGGGAGGGATTTTTACGGGTGACTTTAAAGTAGGTTTAGTATTTTGTGAAGAGTGGATGTTGTTCCTGTGGCATTTCAAAGAATACTTGCGAGTAAATGTTTTCTTACATATTTCGCACTGGAAACCGCCTTTTCTAGACAGAGTTTCCTGTAAATCACACAAAAAATAGATATATCGAGAAAACATTTTTGATTAGGATTTTGGTTTGAGTTGATTGTGTGGATATTGTACTTACAAAAGAAATCGATTTTATTTTCATGTTAGTACAAAATGGTTATTTTGAATCACATAAATGTTTGTCTATCTGCTCTACTTACCAATTTTATTCTGGAACTCAATTCAGCTGCCATGATAAAAAACCTATCTAACGCAAAGAGAGAAAGAGAGAGAGAGAGAGATACCGGTTGACAGTACGAGTGCTGGTCAAGGAATGACGAGCTGTGAGAGTTCAGTTGGATAAATTGAGGCTTGCTTTGGAGAAAACAAAGAACGTTCTTGTGATTGGGTTGTTGGATTGAATAACGTTTTGTTCCACTCTGGACATGTCTGGACAAGTTAGTTACGTCGAAAATTAAACGGATAAATCATTATTATTTTTATGTATGTTTAACTTTTGTCAGTTAGAATTATCTAGAGAAATTGTTAATTTTTTCTTAATTGCCAAATTCAAAGTATATTTTTTGTTCTGTTTTAATTGGCTCTACTGGAAAATTATTATTTACAATTTCATGTCTGATCATATTGATTAAACCTTCTATTTCTTGACCACCCCTCCTACGTTTGACCTCTACCAACTTCCATGTGTTCACTTGTAATATATAGTTTAGTATAATGTTATATATTTATATTATTTTATTTATAAAATTATTTATTATTATAGAATATTATATTATATCTTTATTAATCATGTAATTCAGCCTTACAGCTGTAATATGATTTTATTAATAAACTCATTCATTTATTCACTCATTCATTCCACCACTTATTATCATATCGCCTTCCTTAACCCATCATCTTTCTATTCACCTTCCCTCCCCTTATCGTTGCCATCTCCTCCTTTCGAGTTAATTTTACTTACAAACCCGCCCTCATACTTTCGAACTCATGATAAGAAACTGTCCTACTGTATACCACCCCTTCCCCTCACTTATTCTAACCGTATATATTTAGTTTAACGTTCTACTCCGTCCTATCAATCCGTTCTACCAAAGCAAGTTCTATGAAATTATAAAATTTCAATTTCTTCAAGTCTAATACATTTATTATTCTTGTGATTAAGGTGTGATTAAACTCTTTCTTTTCTCAGTTAGAAACTGAAAATACTTTTTTCGAAAAAAACAAAAAAACAACAAACAAAAAAAAAAAAAAAAACATTTCGGTTAATATTTTACCATTGATTGTCAAACAACTTTACAACTAAAATGGTCGATTAAAATTGATACCATTGATACAAAAATAACTTTATAATTTTCTGGGCACTATTTATATTTTTCAAGTTAAAACTCTAAATCATTAAACAAGTACGTGAAACATGATTTTGTACTTATTTATTTTAATGTAAGCTGGAGTGTATTTAAGTGTATATTTATCAAAAACATATTCCATTTGAAGACCCAAGTCTTCTAAGAAGATCTCTAAGCCCCACAAATCCGAAATACATTCATTTCTTCCATCCCATACTTTAACACCATTCGGGAATTTGAGTTCCACACCTACATGTTCACCTTTACGAGATAGTTGACGTATACGCACTTGTAATTGACTGGAACATTTCATCTTATCGTCCGCGATTGTTCGTGCATGTTCGTTTTGTACACTTGTCCTGATTTCTTTCAGCATACCCATTAAGAAAAAAAATTGCTTCTGAGTTTTCGTTGTTCTGATTTCTTCCATGATATCCATTAAAGAACAAAATTGTTCCTGAGAGTCCGTTGTTGTTTTTTCTTTATCTTCACACGGAAAAGCAACCCAATAGTCTTTTCTATTTTCAAAATTTTCAGTAAAATGAAGCATTTTTTGAGGGCTCGATGTCAAATTATTGCAAATCCTTTTTCAAATCAGTTGAAAACCATTAGTTGAATGATTAACTCAAACTGAGGTTTAGTGAACTGAAAAAATTGTTTAGTTAAACTCTTACATGTGCAGGTTATATAAAAGACTTTTGTTTTTAAAGCTCATTTACTCGGTAAAAAATGCTAGAGACGGGTGGTTATTATCAAGTTAAATTACTACCAATTAGTTTTGGTATTGTTTTTGGAAAACAAAAGATCAGACTTTTTATTTATTCAAAACTTTAATGTTCAATCAGGCGCGGTAAAGTTCAAATTTTCTTTTAGTGTTGTTTGATCAGATGTTTGCTGTAGAATAACCTTCGTTAGTTATTTAAAATAAATAAAACATCATCTCTGCAAATGCAACGTTTTTCAGGGAAAAAGAACTGTTTTGATTTAGAACGATTTCATATGAACAATGATTAATGAGTTTATATAACCTTCAATTTTACATGATCTCGAGAGCGGTCAGGTGGTAAATTCAACTCATAACTAATCGAAAAATTAAAAAAAAAACTTTTGTTTATAGGATTATTAAAAAGTATAACTTCTAGATGATATTAAATGTTCCAAAAAGGGAAAGAAATATAAGATCAGAAGCTAGATAGATTAATTCTTACGAATTTATGTAATCAAATACTGATTACTGATTAATTTAAATTTTAATTTTATGTAGTCTGACATGAAATAAAAGAATGAATGGATATCTGTGTTAATTTTTTTCCCCAACCATACTTTTTTAAATATTTGCTTGTCCATTCATCGTGAAGATAAACAGCGCTGTGTATTCAAATCATTGAATAAGACAATAACTGTTTCAAAAGAATATTTTATTTTCCGTAAAATAAACATTATTCACAGTATACTGAAACAGTGATTTAGTTTAACGTAATAACAAGAATTCTTGATTTTTTCTATCCTTGAATGTGAAATTTTGATTCAAAAACTTTAATATTCCATCAGGCGCGGTAAATTCAAATTTTGTTTTAGTTGAAACAAAAGTATAATGTTTTCCTTCGGTGTTTGTTCAGGTGTTCGCCGCTGTAGAATAATTAATATTAAAACCTTCGTTAGTTATTTGAAATAAATAAAACGTGATCTCTATAAATCGAACGACTTTCAAGGAAAAAAGAACTGTTTGGATTTGGTACGATTCCATTCATACGAAATATAATTAATGAGTTTAAAATCCGCTGTCATTTTAAATGATCTCGAGAGCGGTCAGGCGGTAAATTCAATTTTCAATTTCATAACTAACATTAGAAAAAACACTTTTCTTTATAGAATTACTAAATATATAACTTTTTGATGTTCTGAAAAGTAGAGGAATAACACAAAATAGATTAATTCTAAAGATTTTATACAATCAAATCAGTTTAAAGAGGTTAAGGAGGGGTTTTACTGATAATTTTAATTTTTTTTTTTTTGTGTGTAAGTTGATAAAATCGATTTTTCTAACATGAAATAAAATAATAATTGGATTCTATTTTATAGATATCTGATTAATTTTTATTTTCCAAACCACATTTTTCTAAATATTTGCTAGTCCATTTGTGAAGATAAACAGCGCGGTATATTCAAATCACTGAATAAGACAATAACTGTTTCAAAAGAATATTTTATTCACAGTATGTTTATAGTCACTTAGTTTAACGTAATAACAAGAATTATTTACAGTTGATTTTTTCTATCCTTGAAAGTATTTATAGTTCATTTTAGGGTCTTTATCGTATAAAGTAGACTTTTCCATCATTATACATATTGAGCTTTTTTCTTGGTGGTTCATTCACTTGTGATGAGTTACAATTCTTTGGTGTTTGTTGACTCGTTTCATTACTTTGACTGCTTGATTGTTCAACGTCTACAAGGTAGCCTGATTCATCTCCTGGTTGTGTAGTCATAGAACTAGTTTCAATCAATACTTCTAACATTTCGTTTAGATCATCCATGGTTGTTTTCAATTCTTAAAATACTTCGATCGTTAAGGCCACTCCATACTTTGTTGGTATAGTTTTCAGTCCTTCGAGGTCAATATACTTTCTGATGTGGAATCTGATCTGTCCGTTGAACTCCTTAACAGTAGCGTGATAACCTCTAGAGCCTAGTTTCAATAAACTTGTCATTTTCTTCAGTATCTTCTTCGTAGATATAAGAACTTTATGTTATAAGAAATGTTTTGTGATAAAAATTTCAAATCGCGCGCGCGTTATATAGTCAACCCTTGACAATAAGGTTCGCCCGAACTTGTCCGGTGACGTCACGTGGTCCCCTTGACAACCGGATAACAATAGGGAACCTCAGTGGTAACCTCAGGAACCTCAATGGTAACCTCACTTAAGGGGGTCGAGTCATGCAAACTACACTACTAGCGGCTCGTCCCCAAACCTTTCTCACACACCCCCTCCCGCTACGCAGACTAACTTTTACAAAGCTCCCTTTACCCTTTAAGTGTTCTCCTGGGATTCCCTCTGAGGACTCGATTTAACTTGTAGCCCCACTTCAAAAATATCATTATTTATACAAATGCAATTACAAAAGAAAAAAACTACTGAAATTTTCCGTTTACCGCGAATGCTTATTTGCCATTTTTTGTTTTTGCTCCGGTCAATTAAAACTCCCCAAATCACTTGAAATGATTTCCGAACTTCGCCTAAATCTGTCAACTCATACCGATGTCTGTACGATCTTAATCATGATGAATCATGATTAGTTAGTTTTAATTCGGGTGGTAATCGTAGTTTTGATTGTCGCGAGCAAAACACACCCAATGGTGGTAAGCGTTCATGTGTCTGACTTCGCAGAAGACGGAAAAATGCTGGAAAACGCGACAAAAAATGTTCAAAAATACCTTTATTCTTCCGTCATCACCAACTAGAAGATTGGATGGTTTGATATCTCGATGGACTATCTTGTGATAATGAACTAGAACAAAGAAATGTGCGAATCATTACACAAACGATGTTTGTAGGCTGTTTCTACTTTCATAACTTGAATTTGCGTCAGCCAAAAATAGCAATAAAAAATTGAAAACGTAAAGTCCAGGGGCCGGTTGCACAAAGCCTGAATAAAGTTATCCACTGGTTAAAGTTATCCACTCCATAGAATTTCTTTAGAATTTAGGTTAGTGATTTATCCGGTGGATAGCGCTATTCAGGCTTTGTGCAACCGGCTCCTGTTAAGGAAATAATCAATTTTTTTCGAAAACTCTTGAAATGAAACTTACGATATTCTATTCCCAGGATTAAATCTCGAAAATGTTTTCTCGCCTCGTCCTGTGGCAGCTGGGGGCCTGGTACCTCCATCACTTCTCTGTGGATAGCAAACGTCAATCATTATAACGCAACAGTGAACTGAAACATGTACACGTGAAAAAGCTACAAATCTCGCACTTATTAATACGCTAAAAACACTATACGTACGTACCCTCTGTCCATTAATTCAAAAACTGAAATGAAAAAAGAAAAACTGTCAAAAATGGGAAATAAATGAATGAGTTAACAATCCAAAAACAATAACAACAACAACAAAACACGCACAAACAAAACTTGTTGTGTCTTTTACGAACTCAAACACTTGATCGCCAATCGTCAATCAAAACTCCGAACTTCAACGAGCTGCTTTTGAAGTTTGTCTAAACCCACATGGTTATTTACGTTACGTTTTACGTACGAACATGATCTCGATAAATCATGATTGGTTAGTTTTCATTCGGGTGGTAATCGGAGTTTTGTTTGACGGTAGCAAAAACACCAAATCGGGAGAAAGCGTTGATGTGTCTGAGTTTGTAGAAAATTGAAAATTGCAGCAAAGGACAATGAAACAAAGCCAACTGCTGACCGCCATTTTACTTTTGTGTTTATCCGCTGACCAGAATGAATGAATGAATGAATGAATGAATGAATGAAACTTATAAAGCGCAGAATCAATGTACATTTTCTGGTGCGCTGTACATGTATATGTATATAAATACCGCTATAATAACATGAGCGTGCGGCACCGAGCTACTTTCAGCGGATGAACAGAAAAACAAAATGGCGGTCGGGCGGCAGTAGATCTATGAAATCAACAATCACTGACCTAAATAAAGATTATCCTCGGCTGGATCATCTAAAACCTAGCAAACAATCACAAAACCTTGTCATTTCAATTTTTGTACCTCTTTCTTCGCCCCGATCCGGATACAATAAGAATTGTATAGAATTTTCAACAGGGAATTCAAATAATATCACCACATCGCAATAACCATAATACCATCTGGTTTTGTGATGCAAATAAAACCAATTGTTATTTGAATACAAATGATTACAATGACAACAGTTACGCCCCAAAATCAGAAAGAATTATGGGGATGTGAAAGTAGAGAATACAGCTGGAAGAGTCTCACTACAATTATGTTGTTACATCAAATATTTTCTTCTAATAAAGTACGAATTTTAGCCTTGATGACATAATATATTACAAAAACATATCATAGAATTATGGCCCGAGTTAGCCCAAATTATAGCCCGAATTGGATTTACTTTTTTTTCAACGCGCACGCCATTTATACTTCTCAAAGAAAAAAACTAATTTATCTCTGGACTATAAAAAGATTGGTAAAATGAAGTGACAAAAAAGTTCCCCGTATCAAGCTAAAAAAATAACCAACTTGCAGTTACCTCATAAAGTCGTACAATGTTAGGATGATCTACTTTCTTCAATATCGCTATTTCTCTTTGAAGGTTTTCGAGTCCTGGGTTTTTACCTCTATCGCCTGGTTTTCCTACAAAATATATCAACATTAACAAAGACTTGATCGTCAGATGGACAGACAGTTTACAGTTCTGTACTTACTTAGACCTGCTTTTCGCATAATCCGTTTCTTGGAAATGATTTTCATGGCCTAGGATAGACAAAACAAACTGTATAACCTATTGTTCATACAATATTACGTCTCACTATGATTTCTACGAAGTAAAAGCTTCCGTAGCTTACGGGGATATGGGAGGCATGACGATAGGAAACAGGAGAGGAAAAGAGGACAAATTAAAGGGACAAGAAAATGGGAAAGTAAATGAAAAGTGCAGAAGAGAAACTCTACAGGTTGGCCGCGTTTCTCCCGAAAATCGCCATCAGAGGCTTTTGCAGATCTGCAATGTTTGTAAGCGTCATAAGGCTCGCGATCTCAAAGCTAAACCTGTTAATATGATAGGTTCTAAATTACTCGCTACCATCAGGTTGAAAGTCCTACTGCTCGACGCATTTTTGTTTTGAATATCATGAATGTCATTAATCAGCAAGATTAGACTATATGCATTTTGTTGCAGAGTTGATAAAAAAATCAAAATTTAGGAATAAATAACGCTTTACAATGATGATACTGATGCAGGTGGTGTTGTCGAGTTGCTCGTATTTAATATTATAATTCTTAACCACTGTAATCGTACATTTATTTCATATTAATACTTACATAGCTGGATTGATCAAATTCTGAATAGCACAGTCGAACAACTCCATACGAGCCCTGATCAAATGAAACCAATATTTAAATTTCACCAAAATACTTCTCAAAAATAGATATTCACGAATGTATAACACAACAAATATAAGCTTATTTCAAAAAGAAAAAAATTGCGTCCACGAGAATGCCTAATAGATAATATGACCGAAAGGAAACAGCATTACAGTACTTTGGATAGATGTTCAAGTCAAAGAAGCTATCTAAGGCCCTGTTTATATGAGGCGAGCTAGCCCGATTAAGCGGGCTGGTTTCTTTTGTTTTTACGCTCTGATAGATTGAACACAAAAGAATCCAGGCCGCTAAACCGGGCTGGCTCGCCTCATATAAACAGGCCCTAAGTACAGTGAAGACCATAGATTTGTACAAACGATTCGACACAACACTGGATTGAGACATTCTGCTATTTTCCTCCGACAAAGTTTCACTGAAGTATGTCATATAATCAATATTCAGCAGCAGTAAAAGGTTAATAATATCCTACAAGACGCTTTATTACACCTTACCTTGCCGATTTCATCCATCAGTTTATACTGGTTTAGATGAGTGTAATTCTGAAATAATTCAGTTAATGATATAAGCAAAACATACAAGTAGCATAAAATAAAATAAAATAAAATAAAATAAAATAAAATAAAATAAAATAAAATAAAATAAAATAAAATAAAATAAAATAAAATAAAATAAAATAAAATAAAATAAAATAAAATAAAATAAAATAAAATAAAATAAAATAAAATAAAATAAAATAAAATAAAATAAAATAAAATAAAATAAAATAAAATAAAATAAAATAAAATAAAATTTCGTGTAGTGCGACGTCACTTGTATGGAAGGGAAACTATCGAATTATAGGTATAGCGATACATACCTCACTTTCATGTATTGAAACACTCTTCGATTCGACGGTAGGTGGTCTTGGTACCCTTGGAGATGAACACGTCGACCTTGAGCCTGCGCTGTTAGGCTTTGAAGCAGCGGATACTGCATTGCCTTTTTTGCTTTCATTTTCATGTCGTTTAACTAAATCAGGAGTAGCTGAACTTCTTCTTAACGACGCAAAACTTGCTTCCAATCCAGCACCAAGTAACCCTGACCCTGATGCTGCCGTATTCCCCCTGACATTATAGTCCTGAATAGTAGAATCATTTCTACTCTCGGTATCAATCCGGGGGGTACTCGAGCGTCTGGGTGGCTTGTTGTCATGAGGTTTATTCAGCGATATGTGAGGAGGAACTGGTTCAACGTAATTGTTGACGTGTACCACACCATTTCTTGTCTTGTCGACGCCATTTTCAGCCATTCCTTGTCGACTGCCAGACCTGGATCCCAAATACATCACAACTTAGAAAACGGAATAACATTTTATGACTGTGCAATAAATATCGACAGAGAGAGAGAGAGAGAGAGCACGCGGGGGATATTTCTAAAGATATGTGGTTTAATTAAATATTCATTAACATAACCATGCGAGCAGTAGAACGTACGATATGGCATACTTCATAAGTGAAAATAAACTCATTTGGCTTAATTGTTAAAATCGTTTATAAATGACCAACAGATTCTATTCAATGGTGAAGTAATACGCTTGATTGTAGGCCGTTTGCTTTATGCACACCCCTCCCCTCCCTAGGCTAATTGCTTGGAGCCTTCCTCTCTATATACTGTGCTTCTACTATCACTCCCTCCATAGTTTTTGAATACTGATTCTTTTTTTTTTTTTTTTTTCATCGACGCATTTTTAAAACTTGCGTTTGGAAAATACTTATCGTAAGTATTTGGTTATTGTCCTGGGCAACCCCGGGCATTTGACCAAAGATATTGTCCGCTTGGTGGGTCATTTTATCCAAAATGGCGGACAGTTTTGTTCCTCAGGCTAATAAAACAGAATAAAACGAGTGGAAATGTTTAAGCCGTAACAGTGGAACATTTGACCATCTATTTTTGACCAAATAGTGGGGTATTTGGCAACGTTTATTTCAAGTTTTCAAGTCAAATACCCTTATATTGCCAGGAGGGAAATCTTGGAATTGACTGATACATAAGCCATAACACAAGGAGATGAAATATTGGTCGCTAGACTCAGAATGCGTTAATTAAATCGCCTGAAGAGCAGGTGGGTAATAAAAACACCGTTATCATAAAAACCCAAGCACGGTGTCATACCAGAAACTTCTAAACTGAAAATACAGGCAGAAAGACCGACATGCAGGCAGACAGAATTTATTAGCGTCCTTGTAATGATTCCTTAATAATCAATCACCCAATCGAACAATCACTTTATTCATAATCATTAAATAACAAAATTAATAGGTAAACGAAATTTACAATTTTTTGAAGATTATGAATAGGAGTCTATGAAAAGCAATATTCGTTGCATATTGTATAACGATTTAGATATAAAACATTTGGATATAAGTGTACTTCACATAGGCCATAGAACGCTATTATGCAACTTAAAAATCCTTCAGTCTAGTTTGAAGTGTTTGTTTTTGAAAAGAGATATGGGTGGAGTTTTATCTAAGAGGATGTGCACTCAAGACAACAGTCATCATATTGAACTATATCATGACCTCTAATGATGGAGTAAAACAGTAAAATAAAACTGAACATGAATTAGTAATTTATGAATGCGTTTGGTGTAATATAATACTACGTTCATTCATATCGCTCTGGGATGCTCATGGTTGCTTTACACTTCACAATTTAGCTGCATTTCTAACGTGCGTGTCCTTGTGGTGTAGTGGTTAACATGTCGGACTAGAAATACCGAAGACGTGGGTTCGAGTCCCGCCAATGGCATACAATATTTTTCTTTTAATCTTGCCATCTGAACAACTTAGAAATACTGATTATGTGAGACAGCTGAATTCTTAAAAATAACCTAAAGTGAACATTGATGCGGAAGTGGTTTGTCCTCAATAGTAGCAGTGTTCAAAAACAACATTCGTCGCTGTCAGCCAGTCAAGACAGCTCGCTTTGATATAAACAAGAAATCAGATATTTTTTTTAGGATTTCGAAATGTTTGGGATATATGTATTAGAAAAGATATTTGATTTAAAATACAAATCAGAAAATAGTTTGGATTCACAAAGATCCTACAAATATCCGAATAAAAATAGACTGTTTAGTTTAACTGTGGGTTCCTGTGTAATGGACACGACAGATGTTTGCTATTATAAAACAATTATCAATGAGAGACAAAAACCATCGATTCGATTCAGTTTTATTGTTCTGTAATATCAAGCTTACTTGCTTAAGAGACAATACGTTTTTAATTTAATCATGTTTTTTATTTAAAATGGCATGCCCTTTAGTAAAGATTGTATTATAAATTTTAAATAGCAGCCCATCATGACCATCATACACCCACCAATATCAAAAACAAACACATCAAACATCTCAGAGTGTTGGCAAGTGATTATCAACATCAAACCCCATGGGGGGTATGCATAGAAGATTTTTGTATTGTCAAAACACATGAATTTAGAATATGTTTTTTCGACAGAATGAGAGAATGTTGTGTTTATAATAACGAACAAAATAGTACATTGGTCAATTGCAAGAGTACAAAGATGTCTTTTATAGCCAAAACAATGATCCCCTTGACCTCATAAAAACGTCCAAAAAATAAGTCTTGTTCTAAAAAAAATCATTATGTCATGTTCTGTATGGATTATGTCGATTTTATATGGAAGAACTAGCTTATTAGCTAGCTTAATTTAAACTTTACGTCCCGTTATTTATATGAATTCCTAACGTCATGGTCGAGGGTTGAAATAGAGCAATGCAAACAAATTAATAATCTCGTGACACTCGTTCGAAAACTTTCGATGGTGTGGACAGCTTTACGAAGTATATCGAAACTTTAACATCGGTAGAGATACTTTAGCTGATATACAAAAATGTTGTAAGTGGTTTATAAGAGATAGAGTTTAGTGTTAAATTGAATCTAACAGGATTAGTTAAGGTCTCGAGGTAGAAGCAGTCTGACCGTCCAGCGAATTCAGACATAAACAACACTGAATTTAGCTTTAAAAATGAGAGATTTAATACATCAGCAAAGGAAACATTTCAAAAGCAATGTGAAATATCTACATTTTACCAGAGAGCACAGATGATAGAGTGTTGTAAATGTAGTACCTTCCTTGCAGCAGTCTCTGTGTAAACCGGCGTATTTTCTTCATGTTCATAAGTGAAAGACACATCTCACATGACAAAAATAATGATCGAAGTACGTATTATAGACGACCAGAATTATTTACTCGGTAAGACATTGATAGGTGAGCTCTTTATCAAACCATTGATATATCAGAATGCTATCAGTTCGATCGTCAAGTTTGTTATTTGAAGAATCTGAACTTGAATGCAAATGAGCCCGGTCAAGCATGACATCGTTTAATTGTGTCTTGAAACTGTAAAGGCCGGTACACACGAGGGAGCTTGCTCCCGCAACATGCTCCCCGAGCAAGCTCCCTCGTGTGTACCAACGATTTCACGCGAAAAATATGTTGCGCAACAAAACTTTTGCTCCGGGGTTTTGCTCCCTCATATTAAAACCGGTACACACGAGGGAGCTTGCTCCTGAAACACACTTTTGCAACATATTTGCTCCCTGGTTTTGCTCCCTCAAATGAATTTGATATGAGGGAGCAAAACCAGGGAACAAATGTTTTGTTGCGCAACACCTTTTTTCGCGTGAAATCGTTGGTACACACGAGGGAGGTTGCTCCAGGAGCATGTTGCGGAAGCGTGTTGCAGGAGCAAGCTCCCTCGTGTGTACCGGCCTTAAATAGTGCAGGGAGGCCGTGACGTCTCAATACAAAGATCTACAAAGCCTTTCCAATCATGGTACTCCAAGTGAACAACAACGACAGATATAATTCGAAAATTTAAAAAGAAAGCAAAACAAATTCGTGCAAGGGAGAAAATCAAATAACAAAAAGCTAGGTAGTAGTGCAACTGTCTGTATGAAAAAAAAATCTGAAATCCGGAAGAGGGGGGGGGGAATACATAAACGATCGGGGATGCTCGTCGGAATTTTTCAAAAATACCCCTAAAAGATACCGAACGTTTTTCAAAAGAGCGTGGCTTCACAAATTTTTCATCCCTGAAAGTTCCAAAATCATGAGTTTCAGTGGCTTTTAACCACTAAAAGATACCAAAAAGTGAGAATTTGGCAAATTTCATATTTTCAGACCCTAAAAGAGCCCAAATCGCCGATTTTACCGATACGACGAGCATCCCTGATCGTTTAACCTCGGAGTCCCCCCTCCTAGGTTCTGAAAGTCAAATTAGAAAAGTAAAACTTTTCTAATGGTCCGTCCCTAACCGGGTTCTTGCTTGAGAGAGAGAGAGAGAGAGGGGGGGGGGAGGAGGGGGAAAACCTTGAATTGACTTATACATTATGATTAAGATGACAATGGTGATGATGACGGCACGTACATGTGACTGGATATCATTAAATAAATTATGTAAATCAACATGGTTTGTCCCTTATAATCGATGTGATTGCAATGCTGATGATGATCATAATTATGGAGGCAAAGTGATACAAGCGATAGCGATGACGTTACTGAAGATAATGAAGGAAAACATGAACAAGTTTGTTCAATCAGCAAACTATAGAAATATGACTAACAAAAATTCGACATTGATAAATGTTTTGTTCAGTAGGAAAGTAGAAAAACCATGACGAAAAGAAAAAATGTAGGCTATTCTAAAAATGTACACATAAAAAACAAATGAGAAAAAAAGAAAGAAAGAAAAAAAGAATTAAACAACTAAACCCGATGTTCTCCGACGAAGATCTTTGTACTTGAATGATTAACGATCGGCCGGTATCAAATACTGATAACTGAAGGTATATTTTTCACGTTTCATCGCCAGCCGGAGCAAAGATTTACAAAATATACATCTATAGAAGATTTCACCAGAGAAGATGAATTTTCATACGTAGTGCACAAGTAAGGTAAGTGAAGTGAACTTTGAGGATTCCTACGTAGTTCAGTGTATCAATGATATCCATTGCTATAATAATAAACTAACCTTATTCCGCTGTCAATGAACCGTTCTTTAAAACTAACGTTCTTATTAGCCGAGAACAAAACTTCTACTTCTCACATACAACACCACTGTAAAGTGCGTATCATAGATCAGCTGTATGAGATTCTCAATTCAAGGGGTTTTACTTGCTGTTTTGTTTTCCTTAAGCGCCTTGAATGAGATTTTCCACAGAGTATAACAATTAAAAATTTATAGCGATTGGTGAGAATCTTGGATATTTTACGGACAAAAATTAAGAAGACATCTGATAAAATATTTAAGGCGAAATATTTAGTCTGTAATCTGTTTTAAAAAAACCAAAGGGTATACATAAACCAATCGCGATAATGATCGAATGCGCCATCAATTAAAAGTTAAAAGTCTTAAAAGGTTCGCTTTAAGTTTGGGTTGATTTAACAAGGAATGTATTTTGAATAAAAATACCACGACAGTAGATATCCATGATTGGTTGCGCGAATGACAGATCACTAGGGGTAGATTCGGAGTACTTTGAGGGTTCGGTATTTTTCATAAATCACCCATTTTTATGTATTGTTGTTGTAAATTCTAATTTTAGGTATGTGTGCGTTTATTTTCGTTGGTTTAGTTTATTATCAGTCCTTCAAATCAATGCGCATAAGTTGTTTATGTGTTTTATGTCGCGGGTTTTGTGTGTGTTGGTTCTTATTTTTATAAGGCAAAGTAAGTAAATTCGTAAATTTGTTTGGTCGACTATTATTTGTTTCTTTCACTAGAACAACGTTTTCGTATGATTGCTGGCTCCACTGAAAATTCGTCTGTGATTGGGCTTCCTGCATGAAGAAATTCCTTCAGGAAACACGCAAAGGCCACTTACTGGATTACATTAAAAAACCCAAATGTGGACTGCAACCCAAGTGAGAAAGTGACTAAGTGAGTAAGTAAATAAGTAAGTACCCAAGCAGGGTGGTATAAGTAAATAAGTAAGTAACTAAGCAGGGTGGTGTAAGTAAATAAGTAAGTAACTAAGCAGGGTGGTGTAAGGAAATAAGTAAGTAACTACGCAGGGTGGTGTAAGTAAATAAGTTAGTAACTAAGCAGGGTGGTGTAAGTAAATAAGTAAGTAACTAAGCAGGGTGGTGTAAGTAAATAAGTAAGTAACTAAGCAGGGTGGTGTAAGTAAATAAGTAAGTAACTAAGCATGGTGGTATAAGTAAATAAGTAAGTAACTAAGCAGGGTGGTGTAAGTAAATAAGTAAGTAACTAAGCAGGGTGGTATAAGTAAATAAGTAACTAAGCAGGGTGGTGTAAGTAAATAAGTAAGTAACTAAGCAGGGTGGTGTAAGTAAATAAGTAAGTAACTAAGCAGGGTGGTGTAAGTAAATAAGTAAGTTACTAAGCAGGGTGGTGTAAGGAAATAAAATGTACCTGCTGACAGTGATCTTGACTTGCTGGACACGTGAAGATCGGCATGGCATACAAGTACATGCTGTGAAAATAAAGCATGAATTACTTTAATTAGAGCACCCTATAATAACAACTGTCACCTTGAAGTACAAACAATGACACAAAATGCACTGGGGTATTGAAAGTTTAGGACAGGTGCGCAGCTTCTCATCACTTCCTTGATGGTAGGGATATCAAAGGAGAAGCCTAACAGTGGTTGTCTCCAACAACATTTAACAACAAGATAATTTATGTAAATCAAGATTTTGTAACATGCCATTACATACAATTGGTAATATAGAGCTTGATCTGTCAACTGAAACACTATGGGTTCAGAACCTTAGCCAGGCCATCACCCAGGGTCCTTAAATAATTGAGGAGGATGTGCTTGTAGTCCCGTCTGACCACACTTTCACATTAACCAGTAACAGGGGGAAATAAAATAATGACCAAGGATGCAGATTACTAAAAACTAACTACTAATCAACCTCATGCATGTAAAATCAGATTAAATATTAAAAATATTGTAAGAGATGCATTAAGACAATAGGTAAAATTCCATTCCATTCCATTACAACATTAAAATAATCACTTAGTACTTAATTACTTATTTATTCATTCATTGATTTATTTATCTGTTTATTTATTTACTCATTCATTCATTCATTCATTCATTTATTTATTTATTTATTTATTTACTCATTCATTCATTCATTCATTCATTTATTTATCTATTTATTTATTTACTTATTCACTCATTCATCCATTCATTCATTCATTTACTTGGCCAATATACTAACCTGCACCCATCCTTGCAACAACCAGTAGATCCAAGTGGTTCTATCTGTGAATTGTCCTATTGTAAAACCATTGTCATATCCATATTGATTCCTGTAGAGCAAACACAAACAACATAACTCAAAGGGTACTACAATGGGCTGCAACTTTATTTGATAACAGTTTAGTCAAGTAAATTGAAGTAAACTGTTGGCTTTGATAACTGTGAGGCTGTAGGTTCACTCAGGGTTTCAAAACAATTAATAATTAATAAAATTCATTGTTTGTCTTTGCGTCTTCTTGGATAAGATCTTAGCCTGGAACTCTCATCTCACCACACACAGTGACGTAAAAGAACTATTCAGAACGCAGCTCACAACCATCATCAGAGATAGGCCAACACTAATGCACACTTATCAATAGTAACTACTAATCAACCTCATCCTTGTAAAACCCAATTCCACACAAAGAATACCAACAAGAAATGCAAAAATTATTGGTCACGTTTGGCACCATAAAAAGCAACTATTTAACGTTCTTGAAAGCATAATGGTCAGCACACACTAGACAACAAGATGCAGCGACTCGTCCTCGCAATAGGTTGCAGCAACAATTTCCCTGTCATGTGTACTAAGCATTTTTGGAGGAAATTGTTTTTGCCATGACTGAATTTTGTCGCTGTGATCTGCCCTATAAAATCCATCCAGTTGGATTTTGTGCAATCAGTCGCAGTGACAAAACTGGCAAAATCTGTACAGCAGCTACAACATGTCTCTGCAGCAAATGAGAAATTAACCAATGGGAGGGTGGTATTTTTTTCCTATAATTCATCTTGAACATTTTTCTCCCCTTCTCACCACCCACTGCTAAATCCAGTAAATTCTATTAATAATCTTATATTCTTTGGTATCTAAAAACATCATTAACACAAGTAAAGACAGCTTTTTTTCTTGGATTGATATTGTATCCAATTTCTTATTGAAACTTGGAAAGTGGCAGGTCATCTTTCTCCCTCTCCTCCCTAGAAAGATGCATAGGTGACAATTATTGAATCAGTTCACACCAAGGTGACCTGTCGTGGACACAAGTTGCTGCAACTTGTATTCGAGTGTGTGCCCAATGTAAACTTCTATTTGGACACCCTATGATATACCAAATCAATGGTTTTTAACTCAGAAATACCACAAGCACTCCCAATACTTTTACGTACTTTTCCCCTCCCCCTCCCTCCCCCCCCCCCCCCCAAAAAAAAAAAAGAAAGTCAAGGAGTGAAAACGGGAGAATTTCTCTACTGAAAGAATATCTAGTAAATTTAGTAGTGCTTTGGCGTATACAAAATATTTTGCAAGTATAACGATCTTTTATCATTATTAATAGACTGTTAATACAAGTTTTGTATGTTAAACGATGTTAAACTAAAAGTGGACAACACAAAAGAAGTCATCAAGATCACCGTCAAAAGAGCAATGATCCAAAACTGACATGACTGAGCCGTACAAGCCTCAACGTTGAATCTCGAATCACTATTACATTCGACGTGAAGTGTCATTTCGTCTCTCGACGAATACATTGATAATCAAACTTTTGACTAATTGTTCAGCAATTAATAATACTTTTAAAAGAAGGTACACTTTCAACCGTGTTAACATTTGTGTTGTTGATTTGCGATCGTTCGTTGCGTGTCTAAAACAATCCAACGTGCGAGCGCTTTGTTTTCATAATAGCTAGTGAATCTCCAGATAATTTGAACTTAACCTACTTAAAGCATTTTTGTACTGTAATATCATAAATATTACTACCTAAAGAGTTAAAAATACCTCTGGAATCAAATATTTGCTGGTAAACTTGAAATTAAATTGTGATTTTACCTTGAGTTGTGTTCAAACTGTGGTTTTCGAAGTTCAATGTGGCTGCTTCTCGTATTGTCGCTTAAAACTTACAAAAACTCAAGTTCCAAGCACAGAAATCATCATCCACTTTGTCTGGGTCTATTAAGTGAGCATAAAAATGGATTTCGTAATAAAAAGAGACATTTCTAAGCCGTAAAACACCGAATCAAACACTTTAGATGTTGATTTTGAGCTCACTATCACGTGACCTGAAGCACTATATCATTGTTGCTACGGGAACAATCCAAAATAAAACATGTCAATACCGATTTGGAATTAATATTGTCACTCTTTTGCTTGGATATGAATAAATACACACATCAATGAATAAGTGAATGAATAAATGAGTAAATAAATGAATGAATGCATCCACAAATTAATAACTAAGTAAAATAATAAATAGAGGTAAATACTGATGAACTGTATAAATCACTTAATCAGTGCTAATTAAAAAAAAATAATAAAAAACAATAAAAATAAAAACTAGCGGAAGTTGCAACATGTATTTTTTTATATTTTGTTCACAGTTTGTTTTGAATTACAGAAACGGACAACATAGCAACTGGTAGTATGTTAGAGTCGTTTTCATGTGAGCGGGAAACATTATCCGCGGATCGTAGCCGGCTGACGTAGTTTCTAACAAAAAACAATCGAACTTCCTGCCGTACAGTAGCGGTATCGTACAGCCGTAACGTTTCATGCATGCGAAAACAACTCTACTTTTTACCTATTTTAATTACGACATTTCTCTCACTGTGGAACAAATTGCCTCTTTAAATAGTATCACTTTGTTAATACAAATAGTAGATTTATAGTGGTCATTATTCAAAATTACAGACAAATGAGATTGTAACGAGGTGGTAGGTAGTGTGAAATCACTGCGCGGTGCACTTTCGATGCGATGAAACCTAATCAGCCGAAAGGGAGAAAGCAAAAATATATCTGCTTGCGGTTGTTATGCTGTCCGTGCAATTGATCACGAGATCAATTCCAATGATTACCAAGATCCTTGTTGCGACGTTTATCAGTGTTCAGTGTAGCTGGAAGTAGAAGGAGCATTAAATATATGTATAATATATGTATGCATTTAAAGGAGAGAGGGGGTAACATCGTAAATTGCGCGCACTGTCGGACTGAAGTAGTTAATTTGTCCGGCCACTTTAACTCCTTTTAATACCCGCACCACACCCTAACCTTACCTCGACCTTACCCCATCACCTATGGCCGATGCTGGCTGATGCACATCTCTCGCTCATGCAGAAGAACCTGACAAGCTAAAAGCCGAATTTCATAGAAGAAAACAGACGCAAAGTTCTACTGTAAAAAGACGATGATAATACGAAGGAAGAAATGTCAGTATAACAAAAGGCTAAAGTGACGTAGTAGAAGAAGAAAGACAACAACAAAAAGAAAACTTTTATGCAACATCCTGGTAACTCAACGAACACCCCATTTATAACACCTGAATAAAGAGGCAACATTTGTGAACTGAAACTTTAGAAAATTGATTTAATGCTTATGAGACTTATTATCCATTACATTGTTGTCAGATACCAAGATGATATTAATTATCTGGTAATATGACCAATACGAAAATGTGTTCTCGTATGGTTTTCTTCCTTCCATAACAAGATAAATGATTACTTCAAACCTGATACTCTTTTCCGTTTGATGGTGTGGATGATTTGGTGCGACTCAGTATAAATTGTGAGCGCTTTCGCCTAGTGCTATACAGTTGATTGTCCACGATGGTAGCTTACAGTTTGGCTTTCGTTTTTGTTGTCTTTGCTTCTACAGCACTCTCAAAAGATACCTCGAGTGGTGAGTTAGCATAGTATAGTATCTTAGTTTATGGATGGAAATGTTTTTACCAGCCTCAGTTGTACTGTACGCCAGTACCTAAAGTACCTCAGTTTAGTTGTGACCAGCACGACTCAGTTCGTTCAGTTCATGGTGAATTAAACTAGAGTTAACGCCAGTAAACACGAGGGAGCTTGCTCCCGCAACATGCTCCCGAGCAAAGTTCCCTAGTCTGTACCAACGATTTCACGCGAAAAATATGTTGCGCAACAAAATCTTTTGCTTCTAGGTTTTGCTTCCTCATATTAAAATCGGTACACACGAGGGAGCTTCTTCCTGAAACACGTTCAAGCAGCAGTTTTGTACTTGGAGCTTGCTCTCTCATATTAAACCAGTTTGATATAAGGGAGCAAAACCAGAAAGCAAAAGTTTTGTTGCGCAACATATTTTTTCGCATGAAATTGTTGCATGGTATACACGAGGGAGCTTACTCCGGGAGCACAGTTGCGGGGGAGCGCGTTGCGGGAGCAAGCTCGCTCGTGTCTTCCGGCCTTTAACGTGTTATGAAGCTTTCTTGACACTTTTCTTAGACGACGTGCGTTGGGTCTCCGATGTCTACAGGTTCAATTTACAGACTGCGCCTATACTTCACATTCATACTTCTACATTCGTTGATTAATACATTTAATAAAACAGCGAAAATATAGGGGTTTTCTTGTGGAAATTAATCGGAAATTTCTTTGGCATGACAATGTCAGGAATTCAGATGATTTTGATAATTCAAGCTTCAGTTTTTTATGTTTTTAAACAAATTACAATTTTCAGATCCGTGTGTGCACAACGTTTGGTCATGTGGCACGTGTTATGCCAAGATGAAGATTGGATTCTGTACACGTCCGGATAAAGTCGCTGAAATGAAGACCAACTGCTACAGTATGTGTGGGTACCGCTGTTCTAATGGTAACGATGCCAAAGGTCCTTTCAATGAGGGATGTCCAGGTATTTATTTAACAGTCTATCTAAATTGCCGCTTATGCCCGGTAACAGTAATAAAGGTCCTTGTACAATACAATACACAATATTTGTTTATTTTTCTCAATCAAACTAGTTTACAAAGAATGACACATTAAGTTAGTTACAATAATTTAACGAGTTAACAAAAGAGATCAAATATAATGAGACAGGGGACTAAGAAAACTTAACAGTTATCGAGGTGACAAAATCTAATGAACTACATTGACATTATCACACTGATACACGAACAGTTACAACTTTAAAACACACACACACAAACACTCAAAACTATCATTTTACATATATATTTCAAGTAGAAAATTTCAATTTTTGTCAAACTGAAATCTCGTTTATGTTAATTAATTAAACAAGTACAACAATTTATCATGCATTTTTCTCATGTATGATTTTGCGATTGTTTTTTTTTTAAAAAAAAGATGAAGACAAATGTACGAATCGTGACAGACTAAGCCACACAGCAATCAAAACTTACAACATAACAAAAGAATCATGCTACCACCTAAAAAAACATTACGCGGCCAATGATAGTGACCTGAACACCTGGATCAAGTACCATTGTGAGACTACCTATGGCTGGTGTTGTCCAGATAAAAGTACTTTCGCTGACGGACCAAATGGACTGCGTTGTACATGTAAGTGATGATAATATAGCAATTCTGCGAACTCTGCGCTATGGAGTACATGAGTCGTTTTCAAAAACTTGTATCATTTACTGTGATGTTGTGTGTCTTCACTCAGGGAACTATACTTTGCTGGATTGTTGGATATCCTCACTGATATTATTTTCGGAACCAAAGCCCTGTTGCTAGGAAACGATAACTTCATTATACATGTTACTATCTTGATTCTGATTGGTCGAACGCGCGCAGCTATTTCGTGATATCCTGTCGACAGAATAATTCTATTATCGGTACGGAACCTAGGTTATTACTGCGGTAATATCATGATCACCTCGGATTCTTTTGTCTTCCGCGGAAATTACAATCCCGAATTTCCCCCATTATAGACATGAGGGAAATTTAGAAGACAAAGAAATCCTTTGTCTTTTACTAAATACTTCGGAAAAATTGGTTAAAGTCCCTCGGGCTGCGCCCTCGGAACTTCAACAAAATTTCCCTCGCCATTCGGGGAAATTTAATCACTAATTTCCCTCGTGTCATGGTATTACTTATAATTATCAAGAACTCAGCTGTGTTATCAGTCCGGGGGAAGGGTGGTGGGGTGGTGGGGTGGAGCTACGGAGGTAAACGATCGGGGATGCTCGTCGTATGTTTTAGGGAAAAAATCAGCGATTTGGTATCTTTATTTTTAGTGTTAAATAGCACTGAAACTCCTAGTTTTGGTATCTTTTAGCGATGAAAAATTTGCGACCACGCCCTTTTGAAAAACGTCGGGTATCTTTTAGGGGTATTTTTGAAAAATTCCGACGAGCATAATCGATCGTTTTTCCCCGGAGTCCCCCCACACCCCCCCCCCCCCCCCGGCTTCGGCAGATAACAAACATTTTCGGTCTTGATAATTTACGATATCATGATCAACCTTATCCAATAAAGCCATTTATTAGTTGTTCAGTGCCCCCTTTCAGCTCATGATAACCTTGCTTTCTGCGAGTTGTGGATAGCATTGTTCGTGTAACTTGCGCTAGATGGGATTTCAACTGCGACTAAAGAGCCCCAGGTGGATGGCCGTCGCTAGAAGGCCATTCCCCTTAGCCTTGTGCATTTTTCCTCCTACCATACTCTCCAATACTAGACAAACGTGATTTTTTGTGTCTGGCTTCTCATTCTTCTTCTTATTCTTTTTTTACAGATAAGGTTTGCTATAACGAATACAGCGATGCATATTGTTTGACCATGAAACGCAAAGGCTACTGCAGTACTAGCAGTGTCATTAGAAACAAATGTGCCTGGACCTGCCTTCATTGCAGTACGTAAGTTTTTATGCTTTCAGGATCGACGCCCCTGAGATAAACGACCGGGGATGCTCGTCGTATCTTTTAGGAGTAAAAACCAGCGATTTGGTCTCTTTTTATAGGGTTTAAAATAGGAAATTTGCCAAGTCCTCACTTTTTGGTATTTTTTAGGCGTTAAAAGAGAAATTAGTCTAACTAATCTATTCATAGCACTGAAAATCATGATTTTGCTATCATTAAAGTGGATGAAAATTTCTGAAGCCACACTGGATTGGTTTAGAGCCGTGTGTGATTATATTGTTTGTGCACAAAAACCACGACCCGATCGAGTTTTGAGTTAATGTAAATTAGGATACATCTAGATCCACATTTTATTTGGTGATAAAAAATGCTAAGACATCATATCAACTGAAAAGGAAGATTATCAGTATATATGTAAATATCTTTAAAAATGAATAAGCTAAAAAATAAATATCGCTGAATAAAATAATATTCAGGATATCAAATAAATTAATCCGGCACAATAAGTTTGTATCAGTAGGTCAAGTAGCTAGAGAACTCGTCATTGGCATTGATTTACTTTGAAAAGTCACTCGATAGTTATTCATGTGTTTTTGAAGAACGTAATACAAAGGAATCCCTCTTGGGCGGGGGGACTTCGGGGATAAACGATTGGTGATGCTCGTCAGAATTTTTAAAAAATACCCCTAAACGATACCGGATGTTTTTCAAAAGAGCGTGGCTTCACAAAATTTTTCACCGAAAGATACTAAAAAGTGAGAATTTGGCCAATTTCATATTTTTTAATCCTAAAGGAGACCAAATGACCGAATGTCACCCCTAAAAGACACGACGAACATCCCCGATCGTTTATCGAGTCCCCCCACCCACCTCGGCAATCCCTCTTTTCAAGGTCATATCAATGCACGTCAAAAAGAATTGTAAACAGGACCATATTAGACCAGGAAGTGAATGGTGGGAGCTAAACTGTCATTACTGTCAATTCTATCCCATCTTCATTGATTTCTTTTCGTTGATTGGTTTATGTGTTATATCCATTCTAGAGCCACCTTCACAGCCATTATGTGGTTCTTATCCATGTTGCTGGAACGGCAATCCGCCTCTGCTTATCCCAGATCAACAGGGAAACGCGAATCCTTGGTGTCCACGTAAGACTATTCTATCATCACTTTCAACAGTAAACATATCGTCATCAATCGCTATTAGTATCATGTGTATATTTCTAAAGATCCAGAAGTTAGGGGATTTCAGACACTATAGTACTGATGCTGGGCAACTATCATCACCATCAACTATCCACTATCATCACCATCAACCATAGCCAGCCACTATCATCACCATCAACCATAGCCACCCACTATAATCACCATCAACCATATCCACCCACTATCATCACCATCAACCATATCCACCCACTATCATCACCATCAACCATAGCCACCCACTATCATCAACATCAACCATATCCACCCACTATCATCACCATCAACCATATCCACCCACTATCATCACCATCAACCACCCACTATCATCACCATCAACCATATCCATCCACTATCATCACCATCAACCATATCCACCCACTATCATCACCATCAACCACCCACTATCATCACCATCAACTATCATCACCATCAACCATATCCATCCACTGTCATCACCATCAACCATTCCCTTCAGCACCATCAAGCATGTATTGCTTATCTGTATTTAGCAGTTTGTTTGTTATAGCTTGTAGAAACCTGTGGACCCATGTCTGTGAGCAATTCAAGTATGGTTGTACTGGAGGGCAGATACGTATGCGAACCTTCATGAACAAAAATTGCTATAAGACCTGTAATCCAGGTTGTTGAACAATGATGTAAGTTAGAAAAACAATCATTCAAAATCATAGGTTATAATACACATGAAAAGGTCGGCACATCCAAAATTTGGTATGCCATTGGTAAAAATCATGCAGCCCAAGAAAATACCAAAAACCTCCCAAACAAAGGCATGTAAAACCCCTTTTTTTCTGTAATAGGACATACTGATACATGATCAACCAACCAACCAATGACCAGTTAATTAACCAACCATGAAATCATGCTTGCAAATAAGCCCAACCTCTTTACCACAATCCTAGTCACATTGCCTGTGTTCTTATAAATTGACACACTCCCATAGTTAAGCAAACAACATCCATTAACACAGTTTCTTTATCAATATCAGGATTTGAAAACTGGACAAGGCAACAATTAAGTCAAACCTGGACCCTGAACATTTAAAAAAAGAATTGTGAATGGATACAATGTACTCATATTGATGTGTACTACTTGAGAACAAGACATGCCACACACATAATCTTAAACCTCAGTGTGTAATAATAAAAATAATTTCAAAAACGATACCTGCATATGTACTCACATTTATAAACAGGGGATGCTTGTGGGATTGCATATTCCCCCTAAAAAGTGACCTATAATATTTAATCAGTCTTTGGATAATTTGTACACTAATCTACATATTAGGTATGAACATTTTGTGGGTGCATTGATGTTTCTCTCTCCTCCAACACTTAGTTTTTTCTTCATGTTATAATCAACCAAATTAAGCGAGTATATAGATTGTAGGGAATGTGAATGAGTCTTGAAGAAACTAAAACATGTGCTAATCTGCAAATCCGAGGAGAATCAATCAAATCAAATCAATAAAAACTCCAACCATGTCCACCTTAAGCTGGACAAACCTGAAAATACAACTTTCACATCAAAACCGCAAGAAAAATTATAATCAAACAATAGTTTCTATAAAATTGTTCAGGGTTAATTTGGACTGGTGTAGATGGCATAACCAGATAAACTGCCTTTTCAGATTTTTATGGATTTAATAGTGCAAAACACATATTTACACTCTTTGTACAGTATTTGGTCCCCAGATGATACACCAATGGTCCAAGTGCTTGGCTGGTAATTGCAAAAATTGCAATCTCATTCTACAGTCAAAATTGTTGTATTGTGATCCTCAGTCGAAAAACATATTGATTTTCATTCAAATCTTGGGGTGGAGTTTATAATTGTACATTGTAAAACGCTGACATGAATATTTAATGAGTCATTTTCAAAGTATATCAATACCAGTGACAAGTTCTATAACCACTGATATTGAACTGTGCTAATTTGCATAAACATTCTCAAGTTTTTGATGGAAAAATATAAACGTGTTTGGAGTTTTGGAAGCAATTTATAAAAATTTGAATTCATGTTTTATCAGTTCTATACATACGTGGCTTCGCCAAGTTGTATCTTTATCTGCCAATTAAACACTTTCTCATGTTATAGAATTTATTAATATTTAATATTACTTAACTATGACATCTATAAAAGGAGTAGACAGTCAAGATCAATTTCAAAACATTTTGAAATGTCGGTAGTTGGTTGTACAAAGCTTAGATAAAGTGATCAACTTAATAGAATTTATCAACTGAATATGGTTTTATCCAGTGGATAACATTATTCAGGCTTTATACATCCAGTACCAGTTTGTGATACAAATTTATGTTATCTATCCTTAATCAATGATCCAAAACACTGTGGAATTCAGAGTATATCAAGAAAAGCTCTAGTTAACCAATGGATTTTCATCTTAGATTTGCAGTACTTCGACAAAATTCATATATTATGATATTAAACTTAGACATTACAAAAGAGACTGGATATTAATTGCAACCTTTTTTTTCATTATACAAAATGGACAAAAGAATTTTTTAGTGATTAATATTATCTTGTCAACGGGCAGGAACATTTCATGACGAGGTAATGCTGCACAGCACATTATGATTGAAGTCATATTTTTGGTGGTTGCCTGACAACAATTATTACACTTGATCATTGCTACAAAATCAGTTTTCTTTTCTAAAAATACAATAACTTTTAGTTTCTTTAAATAAGCTAGTAAGCTGGATTTACTCTATGTAGAACAGAGGCTTATTTGAACAATGATTTTTGCATTTGGTAGAAAAAAATATAACAGTGTTATCCCATTATAATTTCCATATCTAAAGCTTCCACATTGTGAATAATTGATAAGTTAAGAATCTACATGATCACAGATGTTAAATAAATGTACCAGAACTTCAAGACAAGGATGTGAATATTGAAACATTTAATATACATATAGGCATGTACCATAGATGACAAACACTAGATCACTCCTTCTAAGATATACAGAAAGCAAGGCTAAATGAAGGAAATCATTGATGATAGTGAACCATTTACAAACTCTGATCAATTCCAAGTCCTTCTGTAAACTAATGTGAACTGTATATTGACTCAGTCAATCCCCTATCTACACACACATACATGTTCACATTACCAAGGTGTAATATTCTTTGTGTTTAATTTAGAGAAAAATCACATTTACAACTGAAAATCTATCAAAAGAAAACAAAATTAAACTTCCAAGAAGGACATTGTGTTACTAAAACAAATATAAAAAATCTCTAGGCTTAGTTGAGGAACAGTCTAATTACAAAATCAAGTGCTATTTCATTGTCAAACTAATCTAACTTAGATGTAAAACAGCATCAGAGGAATAATTTTAGAACCAACGATTGACACACCCAGAGCATACAATTATTCATACAATAGTAAATAAGTTTAGACTTTAAATGATTTAGCCTTCATCTTCAACATCTTCAACATCTTTTTGATCTGAAAAAAAGGGAGCAAATGTAAAATAGGAGTTCTAAAAATAAAACTCTTGAATGAAAAAGTTAGCACAAATGCATTCACTTTAATTTGCTCTTTTTAATTATGCTAAATAAAAAACAAAAATTCATAGACTGTCTCACCAAAAAAAAGGTCTTTAGTGTTTCACATCAACCACGAAAAATCTTGGCCATGGAAGAAGAAAAATTACTCAAGTATGGCAAAACTCATCTTGTTTTTGAGTACTTGAGTTATAGTAAATGCTTGAGATGTTTTACCCAGATAACGACATATATGTCATATACACTCAATATAAACTTTTTTAATGATCAATTTATCTTTTATGGTTTACAGGTATAACTAATGCTTTTTGTTGGGCAAAATCTAAAAAATGCAATTTCTGAAGTACATAAGCAGCATTAAAGCCAGTTTTACATTTCAATGTTTTTTTTATGTAAGTCTGGTAAAATCACAGAGCCACTAACATTTCAATTTGCAACTGACCAGCAACATCATGATTGGGATTGGAACAAGCAAGACAGAGATTTGACTGTCAAGCATACCATTTCAATGAATTTGTTAAACCTGGGCCTTGGTGGGATATCATATCAGATTTTAAAAGTTTGTGTTGATATTTCAATTTTTTTTTTGTTTACATTTTTCAAGATACCCATACCATTGTGCTGAAGAATATAATGGATACTTCAAGGCTTTGTTTAGTCTAAAAGAGCCATGAAATAGTAGATTGCTTTGGCAAAAACAGTGAAATTGTCTACTCATTACTCACCATCCACACTCTGGTCTGCTGTCCATAATGTTAGATTATCCCTAAGTAGCTGCATTATTAACGTGCTATCTTTGTAGCTGTCTTCATCAAGCTTGTCTAAATCAGAAATTGCATCATCAAATGCTTGTTTCGCCAACTTGCATGCCTCTCCAGGTTCATTCTCAATTTCATAGTAGAAAACTGAAAAATTCAGCGCCAGACCTAAGCGGATTGGATTGGTTGAAGGCAATTGTGTAGCTTCTTCTTGGGCTTTTTTGTAAGCTTCTTTTGATCTGTTTGCAGCTTCTTTATGCTCCTGGTCATCTCCTTTGGTGAATTCTGCGACATACCTATGGTAATCTCCCTGCCTGAAAATAAAGTTAACACAAAATAGTTCAAACATAAGGCAATGTACAAATGGTATAACGAAGCCAGGATAACTTCACAACAATCGTGATCATCAGCTCCTTTCTGATCTCCCCTCACTCTAACAGCTAATATACCAATCATTGCTTTTTTCAAGACTAACATAATATTTACAGTGTATGTATTGTGTCATACATAATTGAACTAGAATACAAAAATAACATATGTACAATTCTTTTGCTTTCATATCAACAAATGTCATACTATATGGTTTTCCTATTTTGAAAGAGATCGAAAGATAGAATCTTTTGTCATCAGCTATAAATGTTATGATGACTTCTAATATAGTACACTTAACACCCATAAATGAGCTGCTGTCTGACATAACACAATATTATTGTGCCTGATGCAGTTCATAAAAGGCAAATTAATGAACTATAAAACCCAATCAACCAAACTAATGCAAAATGACTTGAATTTAATTGATAAAATCAACAAATCAGATCAATTGTCAGGGACTAAATTGAGTAAAGTAATAAAGACTTTTGACCACAAATTTGCAATATCATGTCAATTTTGATTCACTGATCATGTTCAACACTTGGTGTGCAGCAGTAATATTAAATTGCATATAGTCAAACAGAAGAACTATCGTGTCATAAAATATACATTTCCTGCAATAAATTTCCTCTCTTGAAATGGCATTCACAATGAGAATACTATTTGTTTTAATGTTTTTGTGATGCAATGTTGACTTCAATAAGCTTATTTTAAATTTCATAGTAGGATTCACTTTATACAAGGAAGTAATTTAAAAATTGGCATTTCCTTGCCAATTCACATCATAAACAACCTCACAGTGCATACTTTTAGTTGGACGTGAGAATATTGCAAAAATAAAATCATTCAATAATTTCGTTGCGAGTTAGAATAATTAGACAATTTAGGTGTCCCAAAGATTATACTTACATTTTGTAATAGAAAACTTTAGCATCTGTATCTTGAGCAATGGGGATTAAGTGCTCTTCGAGCAGTTTCAAAATATCTTCACAAATCTCTTTAAGTTCTTTTTCGATCTGTTTTCTGTATTCCCTCATCATGTTCGCTTTTGTACTTTTTGGTTCCACTGCCAGCTCTTTCTGCTCGACGCTAGAAACAATTCTCCATGAAGCTCGCCTTGCACCGATGACATTTTTATAGGCGACTGATAATAGGTTACGCTCTTCAACATTCAGAGGTACATTAGCCATAGCTATATTCTTCATGGCGGTTACCATTTCTGAAATACATGACAACGAAATTCAAGATTTTAGCTAACGTAAACAAGATGTCACTTGTACCGAAATCACTTAAAAATAGGAAAATCTAGAAGAAAAAGAAACGAGCAAGATCAATCATTCCCCTTGACGCAGTCAAAATCATGGACGCTATGTACAATGAGTCGTCTTTATCTCATGAAGTAAAGATGGTAAAGAGGAAGGAGCGTCGTTAATTTGCCTCTGTCAAAATTTCACAATCATCAGAAGCAAGAGCGTTTGAATTCAAATGATTATCAAAAGCCTTTCTGCTCACCATCGTATCTTTCTGCCTGTTCAGCAAGCTTAGCTTGATAAACGTTTTCTTCCCTATCGGCCATAACGATGGCTAAAAAATATAAAGATTCAACAGGATGAAAATGTTAAATAATCTACTCGGTCTTGCCCAAAATGGCCGTCAGGAGAGGGCGCGGTAAAGCAACTTTGCATACCGGTACAAATCACGTGATCATCTGACGCATGTGATTGTCATGACAACTAAGAGTATATGAAGGTGCAAATAATAAAGAACCAATCAAACGAAGTCAAAACATTAAAATGGCGGCAAAATAAACCACTATATTTTGTATTTTTTTAAATCGCTTATCGACAGGATGATTTTTTTCTTTTCTCCAAACATGTTTTGTTAATCTGGCCATGAAATTTTTAGGATAATAAAATTATTGTTTAAGTTGATAGCAATCATAAAACATCTTTATAGACATATCCTACCTGTAAAAGATTTTTTCAGAGTAATAAAAATCTCAGCTTTGGTCCGATGCACGAGCTAATGTGATGACCATCGATTAATTTCCGGTCTCCGGTGTAGTGTGATAAATGCAATAAAAACGGAAAAGGGAAAAAAAATCTCATATACCTTTAATGCTTTTTTGTATAATTTTCCGCTATGTTTGTGATAATTTTAATCGATAGAAAATATTGAAATTTTAACATATTTAGTTCTTTTTTTTTTGTCCTGTCAATATATTGAGCCTGCTTGTATACTTGTTACCAGCGGTACATTAATCAAAACATGCTCAGACAATGTTATTATTTACCATTCCGCGCAAATATGGCGGCCATGTGGAAGGAATGCTCGGTAAATTTATCAAAGTTAACCCTTTCTACTGTAAAGAAACTTGGGTTTAAAACAATGACACCAGTCCAGGTTTGTAGTTTGATATTTATTTTATTTATGTCCAAACGTGTTACTCCACCAAGAATTTTGAAATTAAAATTGGATTAAATTTAATTAAAATTTGTTCTGGGGAACCAACATAATCATTCGGATTATTCTTATCATAGACAAATACGTCACTTAAATCACCTAGATTATGTATATTATAAGCTTCTTTAGATGCATGCATTCAAGTCACCATTGATATTGTATTGAAGTTGATGTCGTTTCTGACCTTTTAATTAAACTTTTTTTTCAGAAGCAAATAGCATGGAATATAATTGAATCATACTTCTACATGGTCACTATGTCTATTTTCTTAAATAATGCTTAACTTCCATCATTACCACTGTGATCGTGATCAATTTTGATATTTTCCAGTCAGCCACCATTCCACTGTTTATGACAAACAAAGATGTAGCTGTTGAGGCAGTAAGTGTTTGTTAATGTTATAATATTATGATAAAATATCTATTAACAGCCATAAATCATACTAAATCATTTCTAAATCATTAGTTTAGTCTTCATCCTTTTATGGTGTACAATGTATCTATATATTTTACTACTGTTTCTATAGAGCACCAGCACAGTTCATTCTGGTACCATGCTAACTCTTATCTAAATCGCTAGACCACACAAACAAAGACAGTACTTTTGTTAGTATTTGAGATTCAATTTCTCATTCAACCATTTGCTATTCAGTATTTAAACATGAATGGATCACAAGAAAAACACATCAATTTGCATAGCATGCATACATACACTTGTACTTCAATGTGTGCATAGATTTTATGCTTATTTTTATTTTCACCTTGTCACAGTTTTCTAATGTTTTTTTATTTCTTACTTGAGATCGTTATTTTCCTAACCCCTGAAGATGAAGAATATCTCCAATAGCTATAGGCTACTAAAAACCTTTATGTAGTTGATGTGTACATGTAAAGACCTAATAAAATCACTTATATACATCATATATATGTAATGTAATGTGCTTACGTAGTGCATTTCAGCTAATGTCTAAGTGCGCTTTACAATTTTTAATATTAATATGTAATATCTGTTTTGACAAGCATGAGGTTCATTAGCAGTTAGCAATAATTGCTAATAATTATTAGTATGTATTAGTGTATCTATCACCAAGGATGGTGGTAACATGCATTCTCACTCAATTTAATGCCAGTAGCATTAGTAGTTGTAGTATTTATTTTATGAGGGTGACAAATTAACCCTGAAAAGGTATCCAACATATGATCCTTGGGAACTCCAGTTTAATGTTCTTATTCAAGAAGACATGAAATTCTAACCATTTGAATATTAGGTAATTACAAAGGCAGCAATTTCTCTTTGGTCCAGCCACAGGGATGGAATAGATCAGTGCTCAAACAACAGAGCCAACCAAACTAATGGTGAACTTTTCATTTTAGGTGACTGGGTCAGGAAAAACTCTGGCATTTCTAATTCCAATCATTGAAATATTGATGAGAAGGTAAACTGTATTATATGACTGTGAATCTTGGAGTCTGGACACTAGCAAATGGAGCAATCTGATTGGTTATACGCGCTTCCCAACCGGTTAATATCCCCCTGTATTATGACTGTGGACCAATTGACTGAGTAGCTGGCCTTTTCACGATTGAACAGCTGAATGTTTTTTACATTTTCAAAACATTTTCATGGGAGAAGAGGTCGTTGATGAGAATAAAGACTACAGAAATCTCATTTGATGTGTTTTTTATCATTATTATCATTTTTTACAGCAATTTTTGTAGTTTTTCTCCACTTGTATACTGTCAAAAAAGTCATGTACAATACAATCTGTCGTCCGAACTTCACAACAAATCACACAATTTGCACAGAAATATCGAGCCAGCTTTAGTCGAGAATGCTTATAGCAAGAACGATTATTTGTTCCATAAGCTTTCTTTCTTTCTTTGTTGAGAATTTGATGTTAATGTGTTCAAAAACACATCCAAAGCCACCACAAAACAACTGGAAGTAATCGCTAAATCCAAACTCGTAAAACTAGACCAAAACGATATCATTTCAAAACAAACACAAGTTTAAATTATTACTCGTAATTGATAATTGACAACCGATTGAAATGGTATTAATAAAATTGATTTTTTGGTGTGTTATTGCGAGAAAACAACAAACAAACAAGTTTGCTTGACCAAAACTATGCCAAATTCAAGGTTTGGGCTATTCCAACGAAAAGAAAGAAAAACTACAAACAGAAAAAGATTTATTAAATTTATTAAAGCATTTATTAATTTCCATTCATAATTTGTCCATTTACACATTTTTTCTTAAGAAAAAGTCTTACTAACTTTCGCACACCATCCAGCTCCAGCATTGACTGACAGCATTTTCAAGGGTTTGTCAAGGTTTTCAGCCAATCAGCGTGCGAAAAATACTGTGATTGATTGATTGATTTTATTTTTTTGAAAAAACAAAACAACAACATTTTTTTCTCGTTTTTTAATTAAAAAAGGTCATAAAATAAATGCCTCACTGTGTTCAGTCTGTACTTTTCGACCTCGGTCAAGATTCTCCTGTACAGAACTCCTGCTCGGTTAATAAGATCTAAGTGTTAAAAATAAAAGGTGAATGAGGAGGGGGACATTGGGAAGTCTTGAACAACGCAACACCGCAAAAAATCGATGGTGAAAACCGCAACACCACAAAAAAATTCAACAAAACACTGTCACCACAAGTGAGGTTTTTTCATCACCGCAATACCGCAATTTTTCAGCCTCTTTCACCGTAACACCGCACTAAAATAGCAACACACTGCAACACCGTAAACCCCAATGTCCCCCTCATTGAGGCAAAACCCTGTGGGAGCTTTCCACATTTATCTGTTTTCCACAATTTCTTAGTTATGTTTCAAACCTCCTTTCGTCCAATACAATTTTGGTCTGAAAACAGTCTTTTGACAAAACAAAATTGTACAGGGAAGGGAGGGAACTTTGGGAAAAAATAAAAATTTATCATAAATCTCTTTTGTCAATATTGTAAACTACATTTATTTTGTGTTTGTTTTTCAATAACTGTGAACAGGAAGATCTCATAATGTGTTTTTATTATCTGTTTTAGAGAAGAAAAACTTAAAAAACATGAGGTAAAGCTTGAAAGATTGTAAATTATGTTGAATGTTTATATATTTCTAAACTGTCAGCTTGTGTCTAATCCTATTTTTTATTTTTTTATTTGTTTTCACTCTGCACCATTTAAATCTGTACTTTAGAAAACGATACATTGTAGATTGACGTCAGATATATAGTGCAGTTACATGATGTAGAGTAGAGTGGAGTGGTTCACTAGAATACAAAATATTATTATTAAAAACTTATTTCAATAAAACCTTATCCAATCAGAATGCATTATTTTGTTGAACAATGTATTTGTTTGGCTAAGCTTGGATGTAATTTTTTTTTTCAAATGTTTATTATTATAGATTGGAGCATTGATTATTACACCAACTAGGGAACTTGCCAAGCAGATTGAAGAAGTGCTCAGCCACTTTGAACATGACACACTTTGTATTAGGTACAGTCCTCTTAAGACAGTCCCTGTGAGTCACACAGGCAGTCTTGCTCAGGTCTACTCTTCTCCAGACATTTTCACTTCTTAAAAGTAGTTACATGTACACCTTGTTTCAAGTGAATGGAGACATAATACGATCACTTGTTTTAACTATTTTTATTTACAGAAAAAAAAAGTCAATCAATCAATCAGCCAATCAATTAATAAATCAATCAGTCAATCCAACAATCAGTCAATCAATCAATGAAACAATCCACCAGCCAATGAATCAATCTTTGCACTTTCAGAGGTTTTTTTTTACTGTAATGTACTGTAGTTCAGTATTAAGTTTATAAAAATTCAAAATAATCATCTTCTGATGAACTTCTATTTATATTCCCCAGACAAATGCTTTTTATTGGTGGATCAGATACAGCTACTGATGTGAAGAGATTTAAGGAGAATGGGTTTGTAGAAATAAATACTCAAATTATTATTGGTTGCTAGGTTTGAGTACTGAGTTAAGCTTTGTTTAGAGTTATGATCTATGAAAACAGGCCAAACGGCAGTGTTAGCATTGGCACAGATGTACAAGAAACAAATACCTTGTCTCGTGCTTGTGCTAGAGAAATTCGTTTTTGTGTTTTTTGTGAACACCAGATTTGAGGCAGCTGGTTTTGTTATGAATAGACATTTGAATTCAAGGTCAAGTTCTGCAATATCTATGTCACACAATCAATTTACAGATTTATTTCAGGTACGATGGCAAATCTATCATCCTTGCTATGAGAGTTTAATTTGGAGTTTTCCAGTTACTATATCTCAGTTCAGGATAAAGATAATTGTCAGGGGCTGATTTAGGGGTGAGCCGAAAGGGCCGCAGCCCCCCTTTTGTTGAATATAAAAAAATTTTGATTATTTTTTTTTTAATAAAAAAAAAATGATGTAGATTCAAAAAATGCTAAAAAATGCCATTTTAATTGGCCGGCCCCCTATTTCTCAATATCCTGGATATGCCCCGGATTGTATCTTGACACAGTGCTGTGGTCTTAGAGATTTCTCAAAAAACCCTTAACATTTTCAGTGTAATAGAAGACGCTACTTTGTTTTATCATTGTTAATATTATTGTTTGTATTTGTTAACAGTGGCAACATCATTATTGGTACTCCGGGTAGACTAGAAGACTTGTTAACAAGACAACATCAACATGGAGTAGACTTGGCTTCACATCTCAAATCCTTGGTATGAGTTAATAGAAGATAGTATAACTGGGCCTGCAAAGGAAACTCTTTACTCAAGTAAAGAATACTATCTAATTCACCAAAAAGATTCACTTGAATGAAAATATGTTAAAATTATTATTGGGTGGCTGAGTGCTTTTTCTGAAGGTTCTCTGGTTTTCCTCCCTCATCACAAAAATCAACTGTGTGGAAAAATGTGTGCTAAATAGCGAGTGTGAGAGAATGTCTACCTAAATAGTAGAAATGCTAAATAACCTAGAGACATAAAAAAGTTTAAAAAAAGAACAATATTAGAATGCATTGCTAAGTTTGTTAGCTATATACTATTTATTATTGTTGAATATACTACAGGAGGTGCTTGTATTAGATGAAGCAGACAGATTGTTAGATTTGGGATTTACCAACAGGTAATCAAAATGAATGTTTATTTGTCCCTTTTTCACTTTGTTTGCTCATTTATTTGTGTTTTTATTTGTTTATTCAAACATTATTAAATATTGATTAATAATTTATTTATTTATTTATTTATTCAATTGTTTGACATTCAGTTGAGTCCATCCATTCATTGTACCATATTTATTCAATCATCCGATCATGGAAAACTGAAAACTGATCAAATCCAAATGTCCACCAAAATCCTATAGATGTGATTTCAACTGTAGTGTAGAGACCCCGTTTAGATGACTATATAAATATTCCACAGCTAATGATTTCGTTGGTTGTTTTTAGTATCAATTCAATTTTAGGATTTTTGCCAAAACAAAGGAGAACGGTAAGAATACATTTTCCTCAAATTTTTCCCTTTAGTAGATTATCATTTCATTCTGTACTTTATGACAATAACTTAAGTCCATATGACTGTACAATTTACAGTGCTATCTTAGAACTTATAATTATAATGAAAACTTTATTTTGTTTTTCCATTTACAATTGTAAATCTCACTTGTTAAAGGTAATTTACAATTTGCTACTTGAATCGCTTACAAATACACAATAAAAACACAACACTAATAAACATCATTATTTACAACAAAAACATTTAGTAGTTAAAATCTCATTAAGTCAGGGTTATCCCAGACTTTATTATGGCAGCAAAAAATGTAATAGGTTGATCGAATTGCAATACTCATCATTTTCCTTATTACATATTTTTGTTGTTTACTATCAAAATCTAAACTTTCTAGAAAATCAACAAATGTAGAACAATCATCAGAAAATACTCCAAGGGAGCTAATTGAAAGATTAATAAATTTAGCTTGTTGGTTATCACTACTTAAATCATTCATTAGATTTCTATATTTTTTCCTTTTTCGTTCAGCATTGTTTTTAAGGTTAGATTCAAATCCAACTGTAAGTTCCAGTACATAAAGTGTTTCAGGCGTTTTCAAAATCAAATCAGGACGATAACTTTCTCCAATTATAATTGAGGGGCTATTATAATCATCAAGGTCGACATATAGTGCAATGTTGTCAAGAGGCTTTAGTGATGATGCGATGAGGTTTAGGACGGAATTGTGGCGCCATGTAAAGCGATCAAGGTAGTGTTGACATCCACTGACAACGTGGAGAAGAGATTCAGGAGAAAGACAAAATGAACAATTGGGGGAAGAAGAGATACCCCATTTTGCAAGGTTTTTTCTTGTTGGAAGAGTGATATTTATGTAGCGAATGGTAAAGTTGTAGATATTCTTGGGAAGGTTAGATTGCATAGATGACCATAAGCCATTTAATTTTGATAGGGAGTATTTGGTGACATTAATGAAGACGAAACCTTGAGATATCAAGTCATTATCTAATTTATGTTCTTGTTCTGAATGGAAAGTCTTAATCACTTCTTTAGTTGTTTTAAAAATATCGTACTGGATGTTGGTGTGTTCATTTGTGGATTTCCAAAGATGTCGTATGTCAGCATTTTTTGAGGTTTTCAAGGCCTTGCGAAGTACTGTTTGACATTGAGTGAATTTTACGGAAGGTGGGCATATGTTTAAACCAAATTTAGAACAGGGAAGAAATACATTACTGAGAGTTCCAGATACGGGAATATCTAACCACTTGCGTATAAAGTGAGATACGATGTTGTCAATGTTCTGGATGACCCACGTTTTAGGGAGGTCACAAACAGTAAAGTGCCAGCTGATTTTGGAGAGAACATAACGACTGTAGAGGAGTAGTTTATTTTTAGGATGTAGTGGTTTATTGTCGATGTCTGTCATTAGGCTATTAACCAGATTACTTAGTTCAGTCTTGTGGTTTTCATAATAATAATAATAATAATAATAATAAATTTTTCATTTATACAGCGCAAAATTACATGTACATATGATCTAATGCGCTTTTTAAAATAAAACATGGTCTTTAATGAATTGGTCTTATGAAAATATCCAATGACCAAATGTAGTTCAGTGTATTGCAGATCAGTTTTTCACTGTTTTTAAAACAGGTTTGTTGAGTCTTCTTTGCAGAATAGATGAAAGTGACAGAACATCTAATAACAGTATTATCATTCCACTAACATGTGTTCATTGTACACAATAGGGCTTGTTTTCAGCAACACAAACAGATCAGGTTGAAGCGTTAGTCAGAGCTGGTCTAAGAAACCCAGTACGAGTTACAGTCACTGAAAAAGGCAACAAAAATATGGTATGAATCTAATACTGCTCATGAGCTCTTTTCTTTTTATTTTCCTAAGTAATTGTCAGATTTTTTTAAATCGTGTGTGTGATGAGAAATGTAGTACTGATCAATAATACCTAATGAATTGGACTGCAAATTTAAATGTTAGAAAAAACATGGATATTTAATTAACTATTGCTTATAAATGAATACAGACCTAAAGCTATATAAAGCCAGGGTCAGAATCCACAAATCTGCAGAAAAACGTTCTTCAATTTGCAAATTCTCAACAAAATGTTACAAAAACATGCATGTGTGTATACATTACTTTCTGCTATGTTTGAAAAAAGTCAAGCAAAAAAATTCATTGTCAGTAAAAAATATTTACAAATTTTGTTAATTATTAAATATGCATACTTTCAGACCACACAGAGAACGCCATCAACATTAAAGAATTTTTACATGGTAAGTGCCCTAATGATAATAGCGAGGCTAAGTTTAAGAACAAATACAATTATGAATACAAATAGACAAGGAAATCAAATCATGTAAATATTTTGAGTTGTAAAATTTATGTCAAAAGACCACTTTTTTGAGATATTTTCATGTCAACATTGCAATTTGAACCCTGCACGGAACATTAATATAAAAGTATTTTATAATTTGACCATTTTATTGGTATTCACACTTATATTTGTCATCACAACTTAAAAACCTCTCTAATGAATGGGACAACCTGAAGAAGCATATTTTTAATGCTGTTTACAATAACTTTGAAATCGTTGATTCCTTGAGGCCTACTACCTTATTCGTACTAAATTTCGCGGGGCTTAATTTTCGCGATTTTTTTTTTTTTTTTAAACGCGAAAAAAGGTTCTCATGAAATTTAACCACGCGAAATTTGATATCATACTATATTTTTTTAATCAAGGGAAAAATGAATTATAGACATAGTCACTTGTTTCTTCTTCGCGCTGCAGTTCCTTCAAAATGTCCTTAGTGCAGTCATCGAACAATCCATTCAGGTCTGGCTCCTTATATTTTGTCATTACCAGCTTTTTATATCTATCAAGTATTGCTCTACCTATTGCAGTGGCATCCATTTCAATAACAACAGTAATTGGAATTTCTAGTCCCCCATTTCACAAGTGGTGATCGACGGTGCTTTGTATCCACAGCTTTGCGTAAATAACTCCTCCTCTCAAAATAAGAAAGCGTCTATGTCTTGAAATTTCTCTTACGTATACTACATGGTTTTATTCAGTAAATTTAGCTGTAAGAGACAGTTTTTTTATTAAAAAAATGAATGATTAAGTAAAATAATTATGCTAATTGTACGACCAACCGTTTCATGATGATCGCTTTTTGAGAAATTTCGCGAAATTCAATTCCCTTAAGGTAATTCCGTAGTAATAGAACTAGCCATAGAATTTTTATAAAACTTTCTACGGTAAAACATTTTGAGTTTTTCATCAAAAATATAAAATAAAAAAATGGGGTCACCGTATTGGATTTCGCGAGAAATTTTTTTAAAGTATACCCACTTTTGTCAATTGAGCGTCTAACATTCGAAAATGGGTATCGTACATAAAAGTATCTCTTGACTGAGCTTGGTCAATACCAAGTATTTTGAATGTGCTTTATTGTACTCCTTATACATTGGGCTACCGATGTAAAGCAAAAGATTTTCACTAAAATTCAACAGCGAAGAGAAATAAAGCAAAAATTAACAAAATGTTCGAACTTTTACAGGCCTCATTAACGCTTTGAACGAAATACTTTTCGAAATATCGAAAAATCTAGCCATAGAATTTTGTCATCGATCACATATGTTTTAAAAAACATGATTTCAAATGATATTATGAAATAAAAAAGATAGGTGCCCGTATTGGTTTGCGAGATATTTTGAGAAATATTCTCAAATATCAATAATATCAAGGATTTTCCGAGAGCGAACTGGGGCGAGTTTAAAGAAATTCGTAATTTTTCGCTTGAAAATGTGAAAACTGTTCGTATTTTAACGTTAAAGTGTTTCTCAGACATAGCTCTGTATCTATTGATGATAAGAAGTGTAAAACTCTAAAATTCGAAATATGCGCAGCACTGTGCGCAGTGCAAAACTACGGAATTACCTTAAATAAATTTTAAGGCCAAATCGCGAAATTTAAGCCCCGCGAAATATGCCTGTTCCATTTTCGCGAAATTAACTACCTGGGAAAACAAGTACAAATAAGGTATATCAAAAACGGTAAACCAACTGCAAATGAAGGACTGAAAGCCTCCAAGGGAATTGGAAATCTTTTAAAACCCACTCTGCAATAAGTTTGTACTTAAGCATGATTATGTCTTTGAGTAAAGATGAAATATAGCATTATCTTGTGAATTTCTGGTAAACAATGCTAACCATTTTCGGCCTATCAATCATACTCTAAGTCTTGTACCCTAAACTGTGAGATGGCTCTGGTTTTTGGAAAGAGACAGGCTATGATGACATTGATTGCCAAGAAAATTCCCTACATTTCTTACTGTTTCCCTAGATTTGTGAAAGTGAAGAAAAGTTTTCTCAACTAATTGGATTTCTCAGAGCAAGAAAGGTATATTCTTATAACTTTAAATGTTGCATTTTTAATTTTAAAGTGAATCTACAAAACAGATTTGGTGGTCAAAAAGATTTATTCATGTTTTGACCCATTTTCTATCAAAATCTCATGACTATGCCTGAACTGGAACTATTTTGCTGTTATCAGGGTGAAAAACACATGGTTTTCTTCAGTACTTGTGCCTGCGTGAACTATTTCTCGAAAGCTTTACAACTGTAAGTATCATGAATTATATGGCAACAAATTAAACCAAACAACCATTCAATCTACCTACAAAACAGACAATCAGTGTGTCATCAATCAGTCATTTAACCAGTCAGTCAGTCGGTTGGTTGGTCAGTCAACCAGTCAGTCAGTTGGTTGGTCAGTCAACCATTCAGTCACCCACTCAGTCAGTCAGACAGTTTGTTAGTCAATTGCTTGGTCGATTGGTCCGTCAATTGGTTGGTCTGTCATTCCGTTGGTTGGTCGGTCAGTCAGTCACTAGCAAACCAAGTGACAACAAACTAGATAATGATATTACTGCCCAACCATCCAAGTATTGATTACTCAATAATCTTGTTTCAATCTCGTTTAGATTTATTCCTTCAATACGTGTTATGGCATTACATGGTCAGATGAAATCTAACAGGCAAAAAATATTTGATAGTTTTAGAAAACTTGAAAAGTAAGTAGCTTTTTTATGATTGGTTGTAAAATTGTAGCAGCTTCAGTTGAGAGTTTCAGTGTTTCTGACAGTGTTGGATTTATTGGAGGACTATGACTCATGATATCTTTTCAAAATGATCTGTGGGGTTTGTTCATTTGCGTATTTACATTGCATTGCACCTCTTTCAAATCACAATCCTGGATGTTCCCTCACTATTAAACGCAAGTATTTTCTAGTTCCCCACTGACACAGAGATAGCACATCTTTACACTACTTGCAGAGATTTATCAAAATAAAGCTCTACAAGAATGTATTGAACATTTGTCAATGATCTGTCAGCATTTGTTCAAAAGCTTGGACAAGACATATTTAGATTGTTTGAAATGTCCTTGAAGAGGTTTCATTTGGAAAATCTCCGTCAAGCAGAGTAGTACAATGTACTTACATCAAGTGAATTCATTATGAATCCATACTACTATTTTAACAGTAAATTTTAATAACGCCTTCACTCTATTCTATTTTCAGTGGTGTGCTAGTTTGTACGGATGTAATGGCGAGGGGAGTAGATATCCCAGAGGTCAATTGGGTCATACAATACGATCCTCCTAGCAGTGCTAAGTATGTTACATGTTCACAACAATCCTGATGTAACCTTTACCTAATCATCGCTTCCCCTGCATGTTTGACTGAAAGAGAAACACCTTTTTTTTTGTTAGTTCCATTTTCATACAGTTGGGTATTTTATCCGTACAGTGAGCCAGGGCCCAGTCGCATGACAACGACATCAAAACAATGAATTAGATTTGAATGAAAAAAATGTTTTCATTTCCTAAGAAATTGAACATTGTGTTGTACTCCAGGTTGGGTATCTGTGCAAGGAGTCTGTGGAGTAAGTTTAGCGTAGCTTGATACAGTGAAATGATAAAGCAACACTTTTATGTGGATAAAACATGTAAAAAAACTAGCTGCATTCAGCTAGTCATCACCTAGTCGAAACGTCGCGTTTTACAACAAGACTAACATCGTGAGACAAATGATAAGTAACTTTTTATTTATAACACTTTTTTCTGTTTTGTTTTCCAGTGCTTTTGTGCATAGATGTGGTAGAACCGCAAGGATAGGCAATGAAGGTATGTAAAACCATAGCTGTATCGATTGATTGAATCACGAGATTGAATTGCCCTGTCTGCATTTTTCTTAGGAAATGCTGTAGTCTTCCTACTGCCGCAGGAGGATTCATATGTCGAATTTATATCCATCAATCAAAAGGTTTGTTCAATATGGTTACAACAAGAATATTGCATCGTCAATCACAAAAATGTTTCCAAATCTGTATTTGTTTAATAATCAGTATATGGGATTCGGCATCAAATGATTTGGATTTCTGGACTGCAGATCACGTTGTATTTTGTAGATACTCTTCTTCAAACTTGTCTCTCTTTGCACTTGCAAAATACTCGTAAAGATTGGAATATGTGTGGCATCGTCTCTTCTTGGTTACCTCAAACTGTGCGAAACAAGTTATTAGCTTATCAGAAATGTTTTTTCTTGGTTACTGTTTTTCAGTCCAGGAAACATAATATCTACAGTTCTTCATTCCTGTTTAGGAATTTGTAATAGCGATGATATTGTTTAACAGGTCCCTCTGCTGAAACTGGACATTGATGATGATCTACCCAAACTGATTCCAAAACTGAAAAGATTAGCAACTAAAGATAGGTACGGTTTTAAATAAACCTCCAATGTATTCTACGAATTTTAGTTATATGTTTATAAATTAATGTACATTATTTAATGAGGTATTAACTCTATACGCAACCTCACAACTAATCCGAAACATCAAATTTTGTTCGACAAATATTGTTATAAGTAATTCCATTGTCTTCTAAATTTCCCTCATGTCTATGCATGAGGGAAATTCGGGATTGTAATTCCCGCGGAAGACAAAAGAATTCGAAGTGATCATGGTATTACTTTGATTATGCAGCGTACTGGAAGTTATGACACAGCAACACTGCAAGTACCCCTTAACACAAGTACATTATAATCCATTACGCACACATGGAAATCCTAATGTTCAATGCATTTCATTTTTCTAGGGACTTATTTGAAAAGGGTACAAAGGCGTTCGTATCATTTGTACAGGCCTATCGCAAGCACGAGTGCAGTCTGATATTTAGATTCAAAGGTAAAATACCGTAAATTATCTTATGATTATTCTTCGATTCTACTGGCGTGGTTGCTTGTATAGCCTGTGAACAGACAGGGGAGGGGACGTAAGGTATTACAAGTTTTGTAGAAGTAACACGCATTTGTCTGTTTTAGATCTTGATCTAGGTCGACTAGCTGAAGGGTTTGGTCTCATAAAACTACCTAAGATGCCAGAATTGAAGGGAGTCACCGTAGAAGGTTTTACACCGATAGATATTGACTACGATTCCATACCATATCAAACAAAACTACGAGAAAAACAAAGGCAACTTAAATTACAATCACTAAAGAGTGGAGAAGGAAACACCACGGGAAACAAACACAAACAATCCAGCCAATCTTGGTCTAGAAATAAAGAAAGAACTCTTAAACGAGCCAAACGCAAAGCGAGGAAAGAATTCCAAAAGAAACAAAAACACAAGTTCGATGAAAATGACCTTGACGAACTTGCAGATGAAGCAAGATTAGTAAAGAGACTCAAAACAGGGAAAATCGACGATAAAGAATTTGATGAGATATTTATTGGAGACGAAGACTAAAGAAGTATAGTTTTTTATGTTAAATGAATACAAAATAAAAATGATTCCCAAATAGTACACACATAAAGTTGCTAATACAAAGGCGATATTTTTTTATTCGTTTTAACATAAAAGGCTCCAGACGATATTCGGAATCAGGATATGGATCATGTTATGGGGATCACAGATCACGGTACCTGGATCACAGACCACGTTATGGGGATCTCATACCACAGGATCGACATCACACACGACGTGATTAGATCACAGACCACGTTATGGGGATCACAGACCACGTTATGGGGATCACAGACCACGTTATGGGGATCTTATACCACGGGATCGACATCACACACGACGTGATTAGATCACAGACCACGTTATGGGGATCACAGACCACGTTATGGGGATCACAGACCACGTTATGGGGATCACAGACCACGTTATGGGGATCTCATACCACAGGATCGACATCACACACGACGTGATTAGATCACAGACCACGTTATGGGGATCACAGACCACGTTATGGGGATCACAGACCACGTTATGGGGATCACAGACCACGTTATGGGGATCACAGACCACGTTATGGGGATCACAGACCACGTTATGGGGATCTCATACCACGGGATCGACATCACACACGACTTGATTAGATCACAGACCACGTTATGGGGATCACAGACTACGTTATGGGGATCACAGACCACGTTATGGGGATCACAGACCACGTTATGGGGATCACAGACCACGTTATGGGGATCACAGACCACGTTATGGGGATCACAGACCACGTTATGGGGATCACAGACCACGTTATGGGGATCACAGACCACGTTATGGGGATCTCATACCACGGGATCGACATCACACACGACGTGATTAGATCACAGACCACAGGATGGAGATCACTCACTGTTTCTCCAACCATGTTTGCCATTTTCGTTCGTTAGGAGTTGAAGAAACAGCTCGCTACTTTGACACCGTCTGTGAAGTTTGCTGCATTTTTATGGTGATCACAGTGATCATGATCTCAAATCGTGCTATTTGTACCTAGGGTCTTCGTTCCTTTTTGTTGGCCTAGAACACGACTCTTGAAAAAATAACTTTTGGGCTAGAAACGATTTTTAAGTTCTGTTCTCCATACTCGCGCGATCGATATGTTTAACTATGGGTTACTTTTGAAATATCCAATCAGAAACGCTAACTTTGTTTCTGGATTCCCCTAGACTTTCTTTTGTTAATGAGTGACTATGTTTTTGTTGTAATTGGCAAATGCCCAATTCTGCTCCACAAACACAGAAATGTTTGCGGTTTAGCCCCGATCACCCATAACTTGCTTAGTCTGGCTATGTTTTAAATAGTAACGTTCTCCGTTTTCATGATGAATAAGGTCTTTCTCATTGAAGATTTTACTCACTTTGTCTGATGGGTATTTCGAGAAAAAAAAAACAATTTGCTTACACTTTTTTCTGATCGCAGACTACCCTAAATTTACAGAAATGCGTCATATGTTAAATAACTCTATGTGTTGATAAAATCGTATTCATATGAATGGGAAACGTTACGATTACGATACTGCTACAATACGGCAGATAATTCCAATGTTTTCTTGGAAACTACGGTTACGATACAATACAGTACTGTTTTCCATTCATGCCAAAACAGCTTTATTGCCCTCTGTAAATAAAGTTGATTGATTGATTGACTGATTGATGGAAAGAACTGATGAAATCGAAAAGGTAGTTTAGGAGGAGAGCTCTCATACATTGCATGGTAAGCTTTAGAGTGTCACCTACTCCCCCGTGATCTAACTGGTATATTTGCGAGATGATTGGATATCTCGTCAGTCATTTATACATGACTTGACTGAAATAACTGATCAGTGTTCTGTGTCACCTGTGCGAGCAACATGCAGGGGTTTGCATTATTGGCATTTAGTATTATAGTAGCGGCTTTGATTGGACAGGGGATTTGTTGGTAAGTGTTTTGGCATTTAGTGTTATAGTAGCGTCTTTGATTGAACAGGGGATGTGTTGGTAAGTGTTTTGGTATTTAGTGTTATAGTAGCGTCTTTGATTGGACAGGGGATTTGTTGGTAAGCGTTTTGGTATTTAGTATTATAGTAGCGTCTTTGATTGGACAGGGGATTTGTTGGTAAGTGTTTTGGTATTTAGTGTTATAGTAGCGTCTTTGATTGGACAGGGGATTTGTTGGTAAGTGTTTTGGTATTTAGTATTATAGTAGCGTCTTTGATTGGACGGGATTTGTTGGTAAGCGTTTTGGTATTTAGTGTTATAGTAGCGTCTTTGATTGGACAGGGGATTTGTTGATAAGTGTTTTGGTATTTAGTGTTATAGTAGCGTCTTTGATTGGACAGGGGATTTGTTGGTAAGCGTTTTGGTATTTAGTGTTATAGTAGCGTCTTTGATTGGACGGGATTTGTTGGTAAGTGTTTTGGTATTTAGTGTTATAGTAGCGTCTTTGATTGGACAGGGGATTTGTTGGTAAGTGTTTTGGTATTTAGTGTTATAGTAGCGTCTTTGATTGGACAGGGGATTTGTTGGTACGTGTTTTGGTATTTAGTGTTATAGTAGCGTCTTTGATTGGACGGGATTTGTTGGTAAGTGTTTTGGTATTTAGTGTTATAGTAGCGTCTTTGATTGGACAGGGGATTTGTTGGTAAGTGTTTTGGTATTTAGTATTATAGTAGCGTCTTTGATTGGACAGGGGATTTGTTGGTAAGTGTTTTGGTATTTAGTATTATAGTAGCGTCTTTGATTGGACGGGATTTGTTGGTAAGCGTTTTGGTATTTAGTGTTATAGTAGCGTCTTTGATTGGACAGGGGATTTGTTGGTAAGTGTTTTGGTATTTAGTATTATAGTAGCATCTTTGGTTGGACAGGGGATTTGTTGGTAAGTGTTTTGGTATTTAGTATTATAGTAGCGTCTTTGATTGGACAGGGGATTTGTTGGTAAGTGTTTTGGTATTTAGTATTATAGTAGCGTCTTTGATTGGACGGGATTTGTTGGTAAGCGTTTTGGTATTTAGTGTTATAGTAGCGTCTTTGATTGGACAGGGGATTTGTTGATAAGTGTTTTGGTATTTAGTGTTATAGTAGCGTCTTTGATTGGACAGGGGATTTGTTGGTAAGCGTTTTGGTATTTAGTGTTATAGTAGCGTCTTTGATTGGACGGGATTTGTTGGTAAGTGTTTTGGTATTTAGTGTTATAGTAGCGTCTTTGATTGGACAGGGGATTTGTTGGTAAGTGTTTTGGTATTTAGTGTTATAGTAGCGTCTTTGATTGGACAGGGGATTTGTTGGTACGTGTTTTGGTATTTAGTGTTATAGTAGCGTCTTTGATTGGACGGGATTTGTTGGTAAGTGTTTTGGTATTTAGTGTTATAGTAGCGTCTTTGATTGGACAGGGGATTTGTTGGTAAGTGTTTTGGTATTTAGTATTATAGTAGCGTCTTTGATTGGACAGGGGATTTGTTGGTAAGTGTTTTGGTATTTAGTATTATAGTAGCGTCTTTGATTGGACGGGATTTGTTGGTAAGCGTTTTGGTATTTAGTGTTATAGTAGCGTCTTTGATTGGACAGGGGATTTGTTGGTAAGTGTTTTGGTATTTAGTATTATAGTAGCATCTTTGGTTTGACAGGGGATTTGTTGGTAAGCGTTTTGGTATTTAGTATTATAGTAGCGTCTTTGATTGGACAGGGGATTTAAATGCCATTCTTCTTTGGAAAGTCGTTTTGACCTTGACTCGAGAACAGAGATCTGTTCTTTGTTTGACTGTTAACAAGGTTTGTAAACTTCTCCAAAGACTCCAGTGATCGTTTGCATGATCGCCGGACATATTTTCCGAGGGAACTGTTCTTCATCGTGAAACTGCCGCGTGTTTCTGCTTTGAATCAGCGCGTTTGCCCTTTCTCGAAATTCTTGACTTAAACACAGAGTATGGTTGCTTTCTTCGATGACCTTATTACAACATATGCAGGTATTTTGATGAAATCCTTTTGCCGCCTTTCTTGGCGTTGTCGCCATGTTTTCAACGAGCGACGGAATATCTTACAATGACAAGTCACTCCATAATAATCGAAAAAAACCCGGTATTCCAATGTTCAATGAATAACAACTTCATTTTTTGCACTAGTAACTTTACTTTAATAAAAAACTTTTTGTATTTCTTACCATGATTATTAACTATCAAAAATACACAAATATACGAGAAATGAATCTGGAATATATTTCCCGCCAAACGTCAAACACAACAGGAAATTGAATTCCAAACGGATGAAAATGTCGCTGCGTAGTGTCTATGCATATTTGTCGCTTATTGCGCATCGAACAGCATAGACCAATCAGATTTCAGGGCGAACTTTAATAGACCTTATTAATAATTCCCGTCGCCATTTTGAATTTCTAATCGATGACGTCAAGTGGTGGCCGACCACGTAATTTCCAAGGCGATATAGGCGATTTTGCCGACATTTCGATGGATTGCATATTGCAGTATTTATTTTCATTAGATGTACATACAGTTTGCATGGTTTTTTGTTGCAAACGACGCTGAAATTTTATTGTGCAACAAGTGTTGTTGTGCAACAACTAGCGACTACAATCGATTGATCGCAAAGTTTCAAATGCAAAAGGTAGCGTCGATCCAGTAGTTCGTTTTCATTTATATCAGACTGGCTTTCTACATTGGCTAAATAGCTTGATTGTTTTTCTTTATTTGATTTCTGGAATACCAAAGGCGATCCAAGCTACCGATTTGTAGCTGTCTCTTTGGATATATCAAATGATGAAGCGATGTGATTCCTTAGCCTCAATAAAATTGCATAGAACGTATATTAGACCATATGCTCTGTTGATCATATTGTTCCCAATACTAATATACGTAAATTGTTTAAGGTGTTTTTTGCTTTGAAAAAGATTTGAGTCTTAAGTAATTGAGAGTAAATCGCAAATTGTGAAGCGCTTCAATCAGGCGAAAATACTCCGAATTTCTGCTATAAATCCACACCGCCTGAGCTTCACAGCCGTCCAACGGCCTATCCAGCTATAAATATATAAGTTACGACTTGTTTGAGAATTAAAAATACTATTGGCATACCTTTTTCATCCATCGAAAAGTCGGCAAAATTGCCCATATCCCCTTGTAAATTACTGATCCGGCCACCACTCGCGTCATCGATTACAAATTCAAAATGGCGGCGGGAATTATTAATAAGGTCTATTCACCAGAATAGACCACTCCGACGAAGGACTAACGTCCGAAACGTCAGTTTTCTTGAATCACTCTACGGTGTACAAGTTATCGATATATTTACAACTGTCTATTCACCAGAGCCTTTTTCTTTCCCGTTAGGAAGCAGAGAAGGGTCTGTGAAACTGATCCGCATTCTGAAAAATGGGAATCGACCAATTGTAGCGCTTGTTATATTCTTCACAGAACATTGACCAATCATCGTCCATTTGCTATTCGTACGGGAGTCGAATTTTAATATCTAAATTTTCGTACGTCTGGGTACGCGACTCATAGAAAACTTTCCGCCGACTGACGCCGAAATATTGTGTTTACAAAAATATATATTTTTGGAAATTCAGTCTAAAAGAGCTGGAATTTATTTTCTGGATGTCTCCTAGCATGCAAAACTTTTTAGAAGAGATTTTACGAAGTTTTCAAAGTGCGTGTTGAAAATAGTGTCGCAAACGTTTCGTTTGTCACCTATGTAGAGACTCGTAAAATCATTCTAAAATCTTTTAACTCAGCTTATAATAATCGCTTAGCCCATCTAAATGATTATGTCGTATTTTCTTTAGCAAAAAGATAAAGATTCACTGTGAAAATCTAAAATATTTTTGACTCCCGTACGAATAGCAAATCAAGTCGGGGGTACGGGTGACGTACCCGTAGCCACTGCGTTGAAACTTTTTAGAGGCGGTGAAAATGTTTTTTTCACTTTTAAAATTCTGAAAACATGAACAAGCTTATTGTAATCATTTCAGTGGAAATTTGACATAACAGGACAAGAAACGTGGTGCCGGTATGTTTACATTTTTTGCCGATCTTCCTTTAATTAATTTCTTTTTTACCACCAACATATAAGCTGTTTGCAATAATTCCTGTAAACTATTTTCTTTTTTTGTAATATATTTCTCCATCGCTGAGATCTTTATGTGCTTTGTTGTTGTTGTTGTTTTTAATTTGATTCTTGTAATTCTTGATTTGTTATTGAATTGCAATAAAACGCTTGTATTCGTCAGTGTATTCATCTCCAAGTTGAAATTTCCAAATGTTCATATCGAAATAAAGTTCATAAGTACTAGCTATTTTTTAAAAACGAATTACGCATTTGGTAATTAAAAATGCACAGCCGTATTAGATAGCTAGATTACCAATAAGTTATTTTTATTACATAATTCACCATAAAAGTGAAGTTTTCGTCGATATAACCTAAAAGAGCGAGCGAATCGCGCGTGGATTTGTTTACAACTCAAAGAAGCCATGTTAGTGCTTTTCTAACTTCTCATTAGACAATAAATTTTAATTGACAAGTGCGATTTTTACTATGCATAGCAAAATAAAAGGAAGCCAGTCGGATATTTTTCGCATTTTTGTGCATATTTCTTGCGTATAATAAAACGTCGCATCCATAAAGATTTGAATATTTCAGGTGAATGGAATATTTGATCATGAAAAGAAAAACAGCAAAACAATGAGACTATATATATGCATATATAGTCATTTTTGATTGATAAATTGATTGAAGAACAATTTTGATAATTGGTAGTGAATGAATAAATAAATGATTGAATGAATAATTCATTTCATTAAATCGGATCTCCGCTATTAGGTTTACCTAATTTTTATATTAGTCTTTATTGTAGATCAAGAATGGCTGCGTCACATTTGGACTGGATCAAGTATCTGTTGTGGAGAACATGCAGCCAGCGTCAGTAACTGCCTTCGAGTATTATGAAACAGGTTCGTTTTATCCCAGGGAGCCAGAGAGGGCAGTAATATCGATCCTTTAAAAGCCGGGTCGATAAGGATACTCGACAGCCGGTAAGGAGAATGAGATGCTATTTAAGACCTAAAAGGTTTAATCCGACCCAAGGGTGTATATTCATTTCACTTTTCTTACCAATTAATACTAAACACACTTTTTACGACATACAATCAAGTTGCAATATTACCAAAGATACAGTTTCCGTTTCCGCTGCGAAGAGTCTAGGGATACAGTAACAACATTTGAAACAATCAAGTTCAGCTCGCGATCTAACCTAGATCATGGCGATGCTTTATTGTACTTGACAAAACTGAATTTATTGTAATAGGTACTCGGCAACAACTACAGAAAGTCAACATTGATTCTCTTTGCGTAGGTAATGTCACTGTATCGTCATCTTCCGTTGTTAAAAACTTAGGATGTTGGTTCGACGATCAACTTAAAATGGACACTTTTATTAACAAAACATGCAGAGCTGCCTATTTCCATATCCATAACATCAAGAAAATCAGAAAATTTCTAAACTTCGACGACACTCGGACACTGGTCAATGCCTTTATTACAAGCCGCCTTGATTACTGCAACAGCACTCTATATGGTATTCCTGCCTGCGAGCTACAAAAACTACAGCGAGTCCAAAATACAGCTGCAAGACTCATTTGTAAGGTTGGCCGCTTTGACCATATCACTCCATCGTTAATACAACTACACTGGTTACCGATTAAATACCGTGTTGAGTTCAAATTTCTGCTGATCACTTATAAAGTCATACATGGAATAGCTCCAACATATTTACGTGAACTTATAACATTACAAAGAGCTTCCAGATACAATCTCAGGTCAACCGGTGAACTCCTACTCCAGCCTCCTAGATACAAATCACTGCGCACTCTTGGCGACCGCAGCTTCGAAATTGCAGCACCATCACTTTGGAACAATCTGCCCCATGAAATACGCCATACCGAAAGCCTATTATCTTTCAAAAGACTGCTTAAAACATTTTTGTTTAAAAAAGCATATGAACTACCATAGACTCAAATTACTATTATTATTTTTAATATTTTTATCTTTAGATATATACATATTGAAGTTCATAAGTAATATACTATTTTCTTTTTCTTTATTAAATTATAATTACCTAAAATAAATTAAATTTTAAATTGTAATTACTAGCACCCTAGGCTATATATTTAAATGTATTGTTGTATGTGTGTATTCTTATATTGTAAATAATTTCTTTTATAATAATATGACCATCAAAAATCCTCGATTCTGATTGGTTGGCTACTTTGTGCTTTATCTGAAAGCACTGTGCAAAAAGTTGAAATCACCGTGCAAAAAAGTTGAAATCACAGTGCAAAAAGTTGAAATCACTGTGCAAAAACGTGAAATCACCTGCTCTGATTGGCTAAAAAGCTTTGCGCTGACGCAAGAACTTTTGCTACAGCTCGGACGGTTTTGGAGAAAGTAAAATAATGGCGGCTAAATATTTTACCATTTTTATTTTTAGGCATCAATAAAATTATAAAATAACACAATTTGAAATCAAATATTCCAAAAATGAATAGAAAGCTAACAATCTGATGTGCATTAATACATTTGGGTTGAGGAATAATTTGTTTTTACTCAAAAATCAATGTTGTCCTGTTCGTTGAGACGGGCTCACATTGACTGACCTTTTGGTTGATAAATCCGTATGCAAAGTAAAGTACAAAATATCCTAGGTAAGATTAGACATCAAAATAACACCAGAGACTTCCACCTAGTTGTGATAATCCCAGACTGGCAATTATAATTCAGCAATTCAAGTTCTTTCGGGAACTATTACAACTGCAAACCGACTTGTGATCTCGTTTCGCCGATTCGACTTTGTTCTTGTTTACTACCCGATTTAAAGTGTAGGCTGTAGATTTCGTTTCAATGCACATTTCCACTATACAAGGACACAGCATTTATCATCTGGAGACTAGAAGAATCTGTCAAATAAAATAAAAAAGGTAGTTTGAGTGAAAAATGAAAACTAAAAAGGGTTTTACAAATAATCTCTTTTGCTAAAAAGACTCTGATGTTTTGGTCAGTTTTCACTACGCTCACCGAGTTTTTGACGAAACAAATTTAAAACTGATAAAATATTAACAAATTATAATACATACCTGTAGGGAAAGATGCAAAATTTCCTTTATTTCTGCCAGTAAAAGTGCATGTTTTTTTCATCGTTGCTTTTTCATCGATGGCGTACCTGTTGAATGAAAGTTTTGTAAACTTACCACTTTTTTTGAAACATGTTGTGAGAATTTAGATTTTTTGTATTTTCAAAAATTTATAAACCAAAATATCTATTCATTTTCTATCATATCAGTGTTTCAACTGTTCCAACCGTTCATTGATCACGGACAGATAGAAAATTAAAAAGTGTGTACGTTGTTTCATGATTTTTTGATCGTCAAAATGTTTACATTTGCTTCGCGCGTAAGAGGAATTCGTTTTTTGATCAAAAGATTTTTGATGGTCATATTATTAAAAGGAAATCAAATGGTTTCTCGTGCAATTTGAAAAAATCATCACTCGTGAAGCTTAAAAATTAAGAAAAATTGCACTCGCCTAGGAAGGCTCGTGCAATTTAACATCTTAATTTTGAAGCTTCACTCGTGATGATTTTTTCCAAATTGCACTCGAAACCATTCGATTTCCTATACAAATCATATCTATCATTGTAAAGCGCACGGGAGCATCTTCCTATGGACCGTGCGCTATAGAAATATTAAATTATTATTATAAAATTATTATTATTAAATTATAAAAAATTATTAAATTATTATTATGGATCTTGTAGGGGTTACCCCGTTTATGACAAAAAATACCTAACTTCCATACCCTGTTTATGACAAATTACAATTGTTTACGAACATTATATGATTTCAGATACACTTGCTGCTCTTATCTTTTTTTAAAGTCAACGATCTAATTGCTGCCGAGTTCCTGAATGCAAAATAATTTCTTGGAAATAGAGTAGAATTGAATATCCTGTTCACGACACCAAGGGCTTATGTATCCAATGTCCAGATAAGCTAACATCCAAATATAACCCAACTCTGAGAGGGGGAGGGGTTGGAAATAGTGAGTCAAATATTTTTTTAAGGGTTTGAGAGAAAAACAGTATTTGTAAATAAATTTTGATAGTGATTTTTAGAAGTCCGTGACATTAACACGCTTTAGAAACAAAACAGAGAACGAGAAAGAAGGGTAAAAAATAATCAATAATACGAGCCGATTTCAGGAAATTCGATTTAAACTTAACTATAATCATGTGGTTTTTTAATAAGGCGTAGCTTTACAAGTTTTCAGCCCTAAAAGATACCAAAATGATACTAGTAAGACTGTTAAATACACCAAAAAATGATAGAGATATGAATTTCTTGCACAAACCTCAAGTGCTCGAATAAATTTGATTTGTTGAAAGACGTGTAGAACGTTTGTGGAAGTGCTTCCAGCTTTAAAAGAGGTTGCGGGGTTTTCCCTTAATCTAAGGTGCAAATGATGTTATGTCATCCGGACATTATTGACCTCTTTTCCATATGTCGTAAACTGTTTGCTTTTTTATTGGTCTACAATCATGTATCACCTCGAGTTAGTTTTATGCATTGGTTTTGATAATAGGAAATAGAAATCCAGTAACAAATGACAACAAATTTAACAGAGTTTAAAAATTTGTTATTTTTGAGGTAGTAAAAAGTTCACAAATGTTTTTGTACTAACCAACAAAAACTTCTATAAACATTTAATATTTGATATTTTAATAATTAAAACCAACGAACTTAATCAACTAGCTATTAGCCGAATGGTCGAAGCAAAGAAAGAAGCCGAGAAGAATTAATTTAGAAAAAAAGTGGAAGTGGTCCAAAACCAATGTCAGGAAGACAGCTAGAGAATGATTAAAAAACCGTTATGCTTTTGAATGTTGCCAATCACACACAAAAAAATTGTGAAGAAAAACCACTAAATCCGGAGCGTGAAAGCAAATGATGAAAAAAACTAACAAACCAAAAACTCCAGACAACTGATCACAAAATGTGATCAACTGGAGTAGTAGAGAGGGGCGGATTCTAGCTCAAAGCCCTATTTCATCCAGCAATTCATTGAATGAAAAAAAGACTATTTTGACTCAAATCAGAATTTGAGCTAGGCCCCTCTCTACTACTAGGGGAGGGAAAAGTGATGACGTCATCACCTTGGCAAAATCAATAGGGGAGGGGTGGTAAAAAAATAATGATTTATTTCTGGCTCAGTTGGCAAAATCAATAGGGGAGGGGTGGTCAGTTTTATGAATGAGTTGACAAAATCAATAGGGGAGGGGTGGTGATGACGTCATCAGGGTCTTCTGTTTAATTTTCGGTGTTTTTCAAATGTAAACTTTTTATGAATTCCAGAAATTGATTTTAACAAAATAAATTTTTTATTATATATGGATGATCTAAAAAAGTATAAAATAATGTTTGAATATATTGTATGTGTTGTTTGTAAAATGGCAAAAAATAAAATGGAGTTTAGTGATTGTAAAACAAGAATTTGCCATTCTTGTGTGGAAAGGATTTTTAATTCATATGAAATTAGGGAATTGAAAGGAGATCATATATTAGGATTATAATATTTTATATTATATACAAGATGAGTCAAACTAATAATATTTTAGATTCACCTGTACCTGTTATTAAAACACCAATTTTAAAACCACAAGCTTATAAAGCTCCAGTTAAACCTAACATAAATAAATTACAGGATAATGTAAAAAAGAATTTAAATAAATTTGCTGACTGGATTTTAAATTTCATTCCAAAAGAAAAAAAGAAGATAGATGAAAGAGTTAAAAAGTTACAATCTGTAATTAATAAACTATTCAATCAGCATAAAGTAACAAAGAAAGCATCTGCTCTCAAAGGGTTTTTAACTTCTTATGAAATTAAGGGACAAGCCAAAGTTGATCCAAAGATATATTTTAAATGGCATAAAGTTCAGGTTTTAAATCTTTTGAAAGAGCAAGAAAAGCCAATTAAATTTAAAATGGTGTTTGAAGTTGAATTTAAAAAGAAGAAAAATTTGTCAATTTCATATTTTCATAGTGATATTGAAATTATAACTGAAACTACAAAGTTAGATGAAATTTATGATAGACTTGTGGAAAAAATTTTGGAAAAGATAGAAGTATTTCAAAATATGGGATCGGGGTGGATTTTTAAAAAGGTAGTTTTATTAAGTTTACATATTGATAAATTTAATCCTATTTCTGGAAGTTCATATATTCCTTTGCCAAGGAAATTATCTTCTAAAAAATCTATTGTGAATCCTAAAAATAAAGATTTAGAATGTTTTAAGTGGGCAGCGACTTTAGCAATTACAAAGCCTGAAGGAAAAAATAAAGAGAGAATTTCAAAAGAGTTAAAAAGGAGTTCTGAGGAGTTGAATTGGGATGGATTAGATTTTCCAGTTGAGTTGGGAAAAATTGATATATTTGAAGAAAATAATCCAACTATAAGTGTAAATGTATTTGGTTATAATGAAATTAAAGAAGAGGTTTATCCGTTGAGGATCTCAGAAACAAATGGTGAAAGAATAAATCTTCTTCTTATTTCAGATTCTGATAAAAATCATTATTGCTGGATTAGAAAAATGTCTGGACTTCTTGCTTCGCAGATTAATAATCATAATTATAAAAGATTTATTTGTCTACGTTGTTTGAATTCATTTCCAAAGCAGGAAAGTTTAGATAAACATGAAGAATATTGCAAAGATAAATCAGCAGTTAAAATAAAAATGCCAAGTAAAGGTTCAAAGTTGAAGTTTAAAAATTATCATCATTCAATGAGAGTTCCATTTGTTATTTATGCTGATTTTGAATGTATAACTGAAAAGATAGAAAGTTCAATGGAAGATAATGATCATTCTTGGACAAATAAATTCCAAAGGCATAAACCATCTGGATTTTGCTATGCTGTAAAATCTACGGTTGAAGATTTATTTCCATTGGACGTGGAAAGTTATACTAGTTCAGATCCTGATGAAGATATCGGTCAGATCTTTGTTGATTCGATTGAAAATAAAGTTAAGGAGATTTATAATAAAATTTGGCATAAGCAAGTGGAATTAACAGAAGAAGACGATGAGAATTATGAAAGTGCAACTGATTGTCATATTTGTTCACTTCCTCTTAACGGAGATAAGGTTTTAGATCACGATCATTTAACTGGTAAATATAGAGGTGCAGCGCATAATTCATGTAATTTAAATTATAAAATCCCAAAACATATTCCAGTGATATTTCATAATTTATCTGGATATGATGCTCATTTGTTTGTGAAAAATCTTGGAGTTTCTAAAGGAAAAATAGATTGTATTCCAAAGAATGAAGAAAAATATATTAGTTTTAAAAAGAAAATTATTGTTGATAGATTTACAGATAAGAATGGAAAAGAATTTAATGTTAAAAGAGAAATCAGATTTATTGATAGTTTTAAGTTTATGGCTTCATCTTTAGATAAATTAGTTTTGAATTTGTCAAAAAATGATTTTAAAAATATGACAAAATATTATGAGGCGGATAAGTTAGATTTATTATTGCGGAAAGGTGTATTTCCTTATGATTATTTTGATAGTTTAGAGAAATTAACTGAAACTAATCTTCCACCTATTGAAGAATTCTACAGCAGGTTAAATAATAAAAATATTTCTTTATCAGATTATGAACATGCTGAGAAAGTTTGGAAAAAGTTTAATATGTCAACTTTTAAAGATTATCACGATCTTTATATGAAAACAGATGTTCTTCTATTGTCTGATGTGTTTGAGACCTTCAGAGATGTCTGTATGAAGAATTATAAGTTAGATCCTTGTTGGTATTATACTTCACCTGGGCTTTCATGGGATGCAATGTTAAAGAAAACTAAAATAGAATTAGATTTACTTCATGATTCTAATATGTTGTTGATGATTGAAAAAGGAATTAGAGGAGGAATTTCAATGATTAGTAAACGATATGCAAAGGCAAATAATAAATATATGAAAGATTATTCTCCTCAGGAAGAAGACATTTATATAAAATATTTAGATGCTAATAATCTTTATGGTTGGGCAATGAGTCAAAATATGCCTTATGCCGGATTTAAGTGGATGGGTAAAGAAGATATTAAATATTGGTATAAACGTTCTTGTATCTTAGAAGTGGATTTAGAATATCCCAAGGAACTTCATGAGTTGCATAATGAATATCCCCTTGCACCAGAGCCTTTGATTGTAAATAAAGTTGAGAAACTAATTCCAAATCTGAAGGATAAAGAAAAATATGTAGTTCATCATTCAACTTTAAAGAAATATCTTTCTCTTGGTTTAAAAATTAAAAAGATCCACAGAGGTATTTTATTCTTAGAAAAGCCATGGTTGGCTGAGTATATTGATTTGAATACTCAGCTGAGAACTAAAGGAACTAATGACTTTGAAAAAGATTTCTTCAAGTTGATGAATAATAGTGTATTTGGTAAAACCATGGAAAATATAAGAAATAGACAGGAGATCAAACTTTGCAACACTGAAGCGCAAGTTAAAAGTCTTATAGGAAAACCAAATTATAAAAGGAGAACAATATTCTCAGAAAATCTTGTTGCGGTTCATATGAATTTGACTGAGTTAATATTTAATAAGCCGATTTATGTTGGAATGTCTATTTTAGATTTATCTAAAGAGTTAATGTACGACTTCCATTACAATTACATTAAAAAAAAATATTTTAAAAATCCTCCAAACTTGCTTTTCACGGATTGTGATTCATTGATGTATGAAATACAAACAGAAGATTTCTATAAAGATATTTATGATGACTTAGAAGAGAAGTTTGATACTTCTGCATACAGCAATCATCCAGTAATTGATAAAAAAGTAAATAAAAAAGTTATTGGAATGATGAAAGATGAAACAAACGGTGTTGAAATAACTGAATTTGTTGGACTCAGATCAAAATTATATGCTTTTAAAACAGAAGAAGATGATGAAGTGAAAAAATGTAAAGGAATAAAAAAATCAGTAATAAGCTCTGACATTATTTTTGAAGATTATAGATATTGTTTATTTACTGGAAGAGAGCAGTATAGAACTATGAACTTAATAAGAAGTTATCAACATGATATTTATACGGAAACAGTAAATAAAGTTGCATTATCTTCTAATGATGACAAAAGAATAATTTTAGAAGATGGAATTAATACAAGAGCGATTGGATATTGTGATGAAATTTCAAGGGCGTAAAAATACGCCTTTGAAAATCATATTGTGAATAAGATTAAAATAGATATATGGAAATCATACAATTTTCAAATGAAGAATTTAATTTAAATGTGGTAATTAATAAAGATAAAAAGATATTTTTTAAAGGTAAAGAAGTTGCAACTATATTAGGATATAAAGACACTAGACAAGCAATTAGAAAACATGTTGATGAAGAAGATAAAATTACACAAGAAATTATTCAATGGCGTAAAAATATTCCTTTGAAAGGGAATGAAAAAAATACAATATATATTAATGAAGTTGGATTTTATTCTTTAGTATTTTCATCTAATTTGCCAAATGCAAAATCTTTTAAAAGGTGGGTATTTGAAGAAGTTCTTCCAACAATTAGAAAAACTGGTGAATATTCTTTAAAAAAATATCCAAGATCAATATCATTTAAAATAGAAAATGAATATGATCTTCATACGAAAGTGGTTGCCTACATTAGAAGATTCTATCCCAATGCGTTGATATCTGCTGGATTAGGAGAACTTCAGGATACATCAGAAAAAAGAATCTCCTCCTGGGCAAAAGGTTATACAAAAGGTCAACCTGATATAATAATTCATAATTATCATAAAAATTATACTGGTTTCGCTATAGAATTTAAAACGCCTACAGGAATGGGAGTTGTTTCTGAACATCAGCAAAAATTATTAGAGAAATATAAAAATAATGGTTATAAGACTATTATTTCAAATGATTACGATTTAATTATTATTGAAATCAATGATTATTTTCTTTATGTTAGAATTAAATGTCCTTATTGTAGAAGTGGATTTAAAAATAAATGTACTTTAGCCATTCATAAAAAATATTTTCACAGAATTACAGAACATTCTTTGGAGGAAGTTCAGTGTCTTCAGGAATAACCATTAATTCCTCTCTAACAAAGTTCCTCCTTGGTGCTCCATCAGAAAGATAATATAAAACTGGTTGTTTCTCTGCGACAACGGCTCTTACAATATCAAAAATTCCAAAACTCCAATTTGGATCAGTAGCTCTTTGGTTTTCACCACCTTCATATTCTCCAGGCTGATATAAATATCTAACTTTTACACCAGCAGGCAATCGTTTTTCTTCTATGCCAACTGGTCTTTTATATTGCACATGCTTTTCTGAAACTTCTTTTAACTTTACAGCATCAACAGCCGCTTTACCTGTTATTTTTTTCGCTTTATTATTTATTGACTTTAAAACATCAGGTAATCTTTTAACCCATTCTCGACTTCTATCAGTCATCAACATTTCTTGTGCATATTGATGAGAATATAATTTTTCTGCTAGAGTTCTATTCGCTCTTTCCACTATTGCTTGTGCTCTGTGATTCTTTGCTTCTGATCTTTGAATTTTAACATTATTTTTTTCCATCAACTTCGTCACTGCACCCATAAATTCAGTTCCCGGATCAACAATTAATGTTTCTGGATATTTTAATTTTCTTTTATATATTTTTTCAAATGCATTTGCTACACCGGAGGAATCTTTTGAAGTCAGTGCTTCAGCATCAGCATATCTGCTGGCGACATCTACTACCAGTAATACATATTTATATGTTTTATTTCCTACTGTGTCATGAGTAAGAAATAGTAAATCTGACTGGTGAACTTCATTCACCTTTTCAACATTCCAATGCCATCGGGGAATATAATTTGGTCTTGGAAGATATATTTGCCACAACGCTTGTTTTTCTAACCATTTTTTAACTTTTTCTTTATCGACGCCAGTGGCTTCTGACAGAGGAGCAATAGCCTCATAGCCTTTCCAATATCCATTTGTAGAATAATAATGGTTTGAAAGTTTTTTATTTTCCATATATATAATATGAGTAATATAGCAGAAGTTTTAGATGTCAGTCGTGAAAGAAGAAAACCACTTGCACTAAAGGCTGATAGAACACTACATAGGATAACCTTCAACCCCAGCAGCGCGAATCCTGGTGAGACGCTTTATGTTCATCTGCCAAAGTTGAGTGAGAATGTTGTCTTTGTTCCTGGCAGTGTTGGATTGACTTTTAACCTCACTCTTGCAACTGCAGGACATGCAAACAACACTCTCGTAAACAATATTTCGAGGAATTTAGTAGCAAGAATGAAAGTTCTTTATGGCGGTGAGATACTTCAGGATACTAATAAAATAGATCTGTTTGCTACGTATAAAGATCTATTTCTTTTGAAAGCCGAAAGAGAAAACATGTTGAAAGAAGGAGTTTCATCAGCAAATATGAGAAAATTAAGAACAAGCGCTGGAGATAAAGTTACTTCAGACGCAAAAGAAGTTGCCTTGGCGGCTATTTATGGAACAAAATATAAAATTGCATTGAACCATCCAATCATTGATGACCATGGAGTGTTTAATCACAGAGCTTTGAATAATACATTGTCATTTGAAATAACTTTAGCAGAAAGTAAAGATATCACAATCACATCAGATACTTCAAAGGCTTATACATATTCACTTTCAAACATTGAGTTAGAATATCAGTGCATCTACAGCGATCAACTTGCGAAAAATGCACTTTATGCTTATGCCAGTAAAGGATTTTATTATGAAAATGTACTTTTACATAAGACAATTACAATTAATAAAGCAACAGATACAGTTATCAATGAGCATATTAATATTCCAAGGAGAAGTATGTCTGGAATTTTAATGTTATTTATTGAACCATACACTGTTGGTGCAAGAGATTCTGAAAAGTTTGTTTATCCATCTTTAACAGAAGTATCAGTTAATATTGACGGCATGCCAAATAAACTTTACAGCAAAGGAATGAAAAAGACTGATTTTTGGGACGTGGTAGTTAAAAAAATGGGTATAACAGATAACATAACGCAGAAAGACTTTTATGATAATAAGTTTGCTCTTTGGGTGGATCTGAGAACTCATCCTTCAGAAGAACTACATGGTGGTGGGCTGTTGTTAAATTCTACAAAAGATGGCGTAAAACTGGAAATAAAAAGAACTGCAACTGGAAGTGGAAATGTAAATTGTTATGTGTTTGTTGTAGCTGATGCAGTTATGGAAATAGAAAACTCGAATTTGAAATCGATTATTTATTAAAATATAGATGGATGAATTAAAAAATAAACTTCCTTTTCACTGTATTATTACAGGACCAACTAACTGTGGAAAGACAAAATATTTGATAGAAAAATTAAGAAGCACTTACAGATTTGTATTTCAGTATATTATTCTCATCTGTCCCACCTATGTTAGAAATAAAACTTACCATGGTTTTGCAAATGGCGACAAAAGATTTATAGTTTTATGCCCGCCGCAGGAAGAAGATGAAATAAATAATCTTTTAGAAGATATTGAAATAGTTTTCTCTGGCACAAAAACTCTTGTCATATTAGATGACTGTGCGTTTACAAAAGATTTAAAACAAAGATCAAATAGATTTATAAGTTTAGCATTTAGTGGAAGGCATCAGAATATTTCTTTATGGGTTCTCACACAGCAGTTAACATCTATTGCGAAGCCATTTAGGGAAAATGTGGCTTGCATTATTAGTTTTTTTTCTCCAAATAAGATGGCTAACCAAACTCTTTTTGATGAATTTGCCGGAGATCTTTCTCCAGAGATGAAAAAAGAATTTAAAAATATATTGAAGTCAGAAAAATATTCTAGAGTTTGTTTTTGTCTTCGGCATCCTTATTTGGCTTATGTTGAAATTCCACAATAAATTTTTCTAATATATAATGACATCCATACTTGAGCAGTTTGAAACAACAGAAGAAACAACAATTCCAACAACAGTGGAGAAAAAGAAAACCAAGAAAAAAACAACTCCGGCAACATCGGCTGAAGTCGAAGAAAAAAGAGAACAATTATCTATACTTGCAGTTCTTGGAACAATAGAAGAGTACACAGGAGTTAAATTATCTCTTGGCGATGTTAAAAAATTATCCCCAGCAGATGTAGAAAAGTATCACAACAGATACCAAGTCAAAATGGGAACTATGGTTTCAGGAAGTCTTGTTAATATGACTTTGGAAGGCACATCTGAAGTTTTAAATTATTTTTTACCAATTGACGATAAGAAGGAATTGTGTACTGACTTGAAGAAAAATGAACTGCTTAAACAAGAATTAAATAGTGTTGCCGGTTACACAATTTTAAAAGGTGGAAGATTTGTAGCTCTTGGAAGTGGTCTTTTACAAGTTGTTAAGCATTTGAAATTCTCTTCAGCAGCTGTTAAGCAAAGTTCAGATTCTGTTGAGCAAACCATCCAAGACTCTTAAGCAGAGTGCTTAAGAAAAAAAATATTTTATATATATGTCTTCTGATGAAAAAGTGGAAACAGAAAAAAAAATTGAACAAATCACAGCTAAGCCAGAGAAAAAAGTCGAAAAAGTTAAAGACCCCGCAAAAGTGGCAGCCGGCAAGAGACTAGTTGAATATCATAAAAAGGCAAAAAAAGCTTTGGAAGAGTCAAAAGATAAACCTAAAGATGATTCTTCATCTTGGATGCCTGATATTAATTTTGCCACAGCAATTGGAATAGTTGGGATTGGATTAACCTCAGTCGATCTGTATTTTAGGCTAAGGAAAAATAAAAATGAAGAAAAAAAAAATAAACCAAATTTAGAACCGATAAAGGAGACAGTTGAACCAGCCAAAGTCAAAAATAAATATTTTATGGAATAATAGACAAAATTTAAAAATAAATATTTTTTTATCTAATGCGTCTGTCCCAGTTTCGGTGTATTTCAAATGTAAACTATTTATAATTTCCAGAAAAAAAATGTGTGAGTTTTTAAAAAAAATTATTAATTTTATCTAATGCGTCTGTCCCAGTTTCGGTGTATTTCAAATGTAAACTATTTATAATTTCCAGAAAATATATTTATCTCGCCATACAATAAGTACAAGACATAATTACATTTCCTTTTATAAATCCTTTTTTAGGATTGATGCGTTTAATTTGACCAAAATCCGGCTTATAGGTTAAATATTGAATTGGCCTTCCACAATGCCAGCAATTGGCGGCTGATTTTCTCATTTCTAATATATAATTTAAATCAATGAATTCCTTTTCATTATAAATCTTTTTCCAGAGATCATGTTTCTTATAGTTTGATAAATCTTCTTTTATTTCATTTATTTCTTCTGATTTTATTTTTTTTGTTCTACATTTATTACAAGTCTTCATAATATAACCATCTTTCTTAAAGTCATCAACTTCTTTAAAGCAATAACAATTAGAACATTTAATTTTATTACTATTATCTGGTTTTATTTTACCTTTCCTACAGCCGCTGCAAAGTTTAAATATACGTTCATTTAATATAAAACTATCATCTTCTTTTAAACAATGACATCTACTACATTTCTTCATTATAATATAATATATATATTCACAATATAAAATATTTTCTGGAAATTATAAAAAGTTTACATTTGAAAAACACCGAAACTGGAACAGATGCAGAATTAAATCTATTCACAATATTAAAATCATCTCACATTTTTTCAGGAAATTATAAAAAGTTTACATTTGAAAAACACCGAAACTGACGCAGATGCAGAATTATTTTTTTTCTTTTAATATAATATGACAGAAAATAAAGCAGTTAAAATTGTAATGGACTCGGCTGTTATTGTCGGCCTTGCTTCAGGAATTGGTTACGTAGCTAAGAAAATCCTAAAAGAAAATTTCCTCGGCGATCCAAGTTCAAATTTAGGTAATTATGGTAAACTTACTCTTGTCGTTGCGGCCAGTGTGGCGGCAAAAGAATATTTAGAAAAACAAAAAATAATTCCTTCAAATATATAAAGATGGCAAGCATAATTATGATGGGGGTAGCAGCAGTTCTGTTCGCCACAGCAAATACAGGAATAAGCTATTTAGCAAAATATTTAGACGGTAAACATATAGATACTGAGAGAATTAGGCATGATAAAGCATTAGAAAAATATCAGCATGACATGGGCGAGTGGGAAAAAGAACAAAAAAAATATCAAGATTGGTTAAATCAACAATATTTAAATAAGAAGCAAGCTGATGAAAATCTCCAGAGCACCGATGAAGCTTTTGTTCTATATAGCAAAGCGCATCCAGAATTTGCCCACAGATTAGAAAATAAACCCAATTTCAAAAATTATTATTCACCATCTTCAAAACAAAAACAATATGAACTTTTATATGTGGCTGGTGGAATGTTAGCAGCAGGATATATAACTGCTAAATATATATAATGGAAATGGAACCTATAGATTTTGACCCAACCACTGAAGAAGGTCGTGTAGATATAAATGAAGAAGTAGATAATGAATATGATACATTACTTCCAAGAGAAAATGAAACAGTAGACAGTTTTTCTTCTCGTTTTAGACAAAAGTTCGGAAGAGGATGGAGAAATGCATTTGATAGATTTTCAGATTTATGGAAAACAAGAAACCCTGGAAAACAACTTCCTGAATACATGGAATTAAAAAATATGGATGAAGAAATTGATAGTCCTTCTACTGATAGACTAAAAGTAAGTACTTTACTTACAAAATACCAAGATCTTGATGAAAATCTAATTGACATAACAGTAGATAGAAATGGAAATCAATTAATATCATTTTGGTCATACAGAATAAAGGGATGGACAAAACCAGAAAGACTTTATAATGAGGATAAAACTGTAAGAAAAAGTGTCAATGATAAAATAAAAAGTGGAAAATATAATCAAATCCCTACTGATCTTTTAATAATGGAAAATAAAAATGAAGAAATTGAAAATGAAATTAGAACACGAGATGAAGAAATAGGAAGAAATAATGAAGAAATAGCGTCAACTTCAGATCAAGATAGAATTAGAACACTTGATACTAGAAATCAGGAATTAGAAAATCAAAATGCTGCGGATAGAGAAACAATAGAAGAAAATAATCAGGAAATTGAGCAGATAGAAGAAAGAATGAGTTTAAGAAATAGAATAAAATATATTTTCAAAAAATATGGTTTTACTGTTGCTGCAGTTGCAACTGCAGTTGCTATAACAATAGGCGTCCTCGTCAGTCAATTAAAATCAGGACTTTCATCAGTAGCCAAAGGTGTTGGCAAAGGACTTAAAACTCTGGGTAAAAAACTGGGTGAATTATTGCCAGGCATGATTGGCGCCATAGCTAGTTTCATTTTTAAAACCGCAGGCCAAGTGGTTTCCTTTGTGGCTGAGCATGCTTGGCTATTGATTGTGGCCGTTGTTGCCTTCATGATTGAAAAAATGAAAAAATAAACTATATATGCAATTAACAATAAAATCAACAACAAATAATTTTACAATCTATCTTGATCAACCACCGGCGGTGGGAAAAATATCTCTGCTTGGTGCTGTAATTAATTTTCCTTCTTCAACTATTCCATCAGAAATCTACATTTATTGCGATAAAATAGATTCTGAAAAACGATTATATAACGGTAAAAGAGATACTTTATTTGCAGTTATCTGCCGCAGAACGGCCAATCAAATTTCCTATGACACCAAACCAAAAATATCTATACCATTGTCTACAACATCCGCTATTGGAAGTCTTACTTTTAAAGTCAAAGATGCAGATAAAAAAGATATAAACTTTTCTAGCATTGTTCTTGAAGTTGATTTAATATAATGATAGCTGAAGATCTTACCAGTGAGCAAATAATAGAAAAAAATATAAAAAGAATAAATATTTATAGAGATTGGTATTATAAAGCTATTAGTCAACCAGGATATGCAACGCATCCACAAATTATCAGAGGTCCTAGTTGCATATATACCATTCCAAATGAAACCTCTAGCATTTTAATAAAAACTTTAACTTCTGATGATGATGGACATAGCCGCCGCACCAGTAGATTAACTTCAGATGATACTGTAGATTTTGGAATTCAATATACAACAGCAACAAGTAATGGCAGTACAATTCATCATATGTTTTCAGTTGATCTATCAACTTGTACAAGATATAAGATTATTGATGGTCAGGGTGTAAAATATGTTTTTCCCATAAACCTTAGTTGGCCACTTTCAAATATAACAAATTATAAAAATATCAGAGTTTTTTCTATTTATATAGTACAAAGTAAAGGTAAAAATAAAGGTAATGAGACAAGCGTTGTAGTTAATTATTCTCAAGATATAGAATGATAGCTGAAGAACTGAATAGTAAACAAATAACAGAAAAAATTTTAAATAGAGTAGATATTTGGCGAGATTGGTTTTATGAGAATATTAAAAAATCAGAAGTGAAATACCCAAAAAGTTATACAATTGGTGATACTGTATCATGTTGTATGCTTGTATATCCAAATGAAACCTCTGAAGTCAACATTCATACTTTAACTTCTGACAATGATGGTGGTGGATTAAATGCTAATGATAGTATAACTTTCGCACTTCAATACACTACAAGTGATGATGCAGAAAACCCTAAAACTCATCCAATGTTTTCTGTTGATTTGAAAAATTATCCGAAATATAAACTTTGGAATAGTGTACTAAGCACCGGAGTTGCTCATATTTTTCCTTTAAACAAAAAATTCAAACTTTCAAAAATACCAAACTATGAAAAAATTCGTATTTTCAATATTTCCATAAAGCAATCCAAGGGAACAGAAAAAGGTAATGAATGTAGTTTGATGGTTAATTTCACGCAACAAAATTAATTCCACAAAAAAATTTATTATATATAATGACCGACTCAATATATCCAACTTTACCTACCGGAGAAAACTTTCGTCTGAATAAAGTAAATATAGTTCTTTCACAACTTGATGACGAACTTAAACATTATGAAAAAGTTAGAAAAAAATATGCAAGAGTCCGATCCTTAATACATGGAACTGCAGTAATCAGCGGCGGATTATCAGCTGTACTAACTGCATCTGGCATTGGCACTTCACTTACAGGACCAGGAATTATTGTTGGCATTCCCTTATCAGCCGTTGGTGGTATTCTTGGTCTAGTTTCCGCAACTTTTGGAATGGCAACGAAAAGATTAACAAAAAAAGTATCAAAGCACGAGAAAACAATTCAACTCATTAAGTCAAAACATAATAGCATAGCTGATCTTGTTTCAAAAGCACTCCGTGATAATTCTATTGATGAAAAGGAATTTACACTGATTATGACAGAGTTGGATAAATATGAAGCTCTGAAAAATGAAATAAGAATGACTTTTCAAAAAAAAGAAGAACCCCAAGTCAACATAGAAAAGCTGAGAGAGGAAATAAAAAAAGAACTTCTACAACAGCTATCCACCGGAGTGAAAAAGAATTAACTTTCTCTTTTGATAAAACTCCCTATGGCGGCTATATTTACAAATTAAGATATAATAAATATATAGAATGAAGTGGACATATTTTTTTCATCTTTGTAGAAATGAATAAACTTAAATATATAGATTTGACAAAAAATTAAAAAATAAAGATATATAATGTTCTCGCCAGATTTGGAAAAATACCTTTTTCATGGCAAACAACCTGCTATTAAAAAATCCACTGAAAAAAAATTGCCGCATCCTCATGACAAACCGGCTATTAAAAAATCCGCTGAAATAGAATTCCCTAAAGAATACCGCCTTAACAAAAACACAAATTATAAATTCCTCTCATGGAAATCTTATCCATCACATTTAAATTATTATTCTTTTGATATTTATATCACACCAAACGATAAAACAAATTTTTCATTTAGAAACATATTTGACGACAGTGAAATAAAATTAAAAAAAGTTTCCGATGCAAAAAAATGGTTAGAAAGCCCAAATTTATCATTTTGGAACCAAGCTCTTAATTTTGCAGTATGGTGCGCCACAGGCGGCTGTGGTGTAAGCAGAGAAATGTTTAGGGCCGAAGTACCTCAAGTTAATAGTTTTTATAAGTTTCATGTTTATTTTACTATAAGACGCATTTTAAATGAACTTCAATGCCCATTACCAAAAGATAGTCATTTTTCAAAATTTAATAATTACTATAACAAAAATGCCTTTGAAAAGTTAAAAACAGAATTCTCTACAGGTAATGATTTTAGATATCACGGATCAACAGAAGAATTATATTTAAAATATGAAAATTTTAATTATTACAAATTCGATCCAGATTTATTTAGTTCTGATGATGTAACTGTATATGGAGTGGATTATATCACTAATCTAAAAATGAAACATTCATATGATTATTTCTTTCCTTACGATCCTGATGGTTTAACTAAAGCTGGATTGTCAAGAATAAATCAATCTATAGAAGCATTTGTCTATTGTATTCTAGGCAGTCAAGTGCAAACAAGAAGCAGCATTATTGGCAATGGTGGCGGCGCGGAAGAAACAAAAAAAGTATTTTTACAACTGTTTGAAAGTGCCGTTGTTGAAAATGATATTTCAAAATCTATCCAAAGATATCAATTCGCTCTTCAACAAGCAAAACAAAAATTAGATCTTGTTGTTGCACTTGGATGTTGGCTCTGTCCATCATATTTAGTTTTAAATAATTCCCCCATTGCTGGTTACAATAATAAATTGCAAAAAGCCACAAAAAATATGATACTTGGTGTAAATGGTATAAATGAAGAAATTATTCCCATTGTTAAACATAATTTAGGTCCTTCAAAGAAAAAACATATCATAGAAAAAACAAAATCTCCTATTCCAGAAGAAAAACCGATAAAAACACAGAAACCAAAAATAGAAAAACATGAAGACAATAAAGCAACTATAATAATTATCACTGCTGGAGTGGCTTGGATTCTATTTAGATAGATATATAGAATGAAGTGGGCAGATTTTAAAAGAAAATATCCAAACTACACACGATATAGATTTGACGAAAATTATGTAGGTAATGTTGAATTTAGATTTAATGGAGATTATTATAATCCTTTCAACGATGATGGAACTCTAAAGAAAACATTATATCACTTCCCTTCATCGAATGGACATATTAAAACTGAAAATATAAATGATTTTTTAGGAAAACCAGCTTTTGAAAAAGCCACAGGAAACTTTCCAAAAGAATTAATGTTGTCAAATACAACTTATCCCATTTTTAATAATTCTCCTAAAGAAATATCATTATCGTCCATTGATATTTACATTACTCCAAAAGAAAAATTTAAAGCATTTCCAAGAAATATATGGTTAACAACTTTAAAATATACAACTGCAAAAGATGCCCATAAATGGCTTAAAGAACCAGATATGTCATTTTGGCACCAACAACTATCATTTGCAGTTTGGTGCGCCACATCTGGCTGCGGAATTGGCATAGATATGAGATATGAACCAATAGTCAATTCAGTTCTGAGATTTCATATCCTATTTACAATCAGACGAATATTAGCAGAAATGAAATGTCCATTGCCAGACGATCCCTACTTTTCTTTAACTAATAATAAATATAATAAAAGTGCTTATCAAAAACTATGCAGTGAATTTAAAATACCAACAAATAGAGATTTCAGATATAAAAATGATGAAAATAATGGCCTTGGAAGAATTTATAAAAAAATATTTGATAAAATCTATTCCGTCCCCGAAGAATATGATGAAACTATACATGGAAAAGAAACAAATAAATGGCCTGGTGGATTTTTCTTTTTTAAAGATGAAGGCGGCTCTTATGGCGATCATCAACTGGAATATATAAAGCCAGCAGAAAATCACCCCTATAAATATTTCTCCCTTACCACTTCTAAAGGATTGACAAAAGCTGGGCTTTCACGTTTAAATCAATCTATTGAATCTTATGTTTACTGTATACTTGGTTCACAAGCGCAAACAAGAAGTAGCATCCTTGGAGCAAGTGGAAGTGCTCAAGAAACACAAAAAGTATTTCTTAAACTCTTTGAAAGCTCTGTCATTGAAAATGATATTTCAAAATCTATCCAAAGATACCAGTTTGCTCTTCAACAAGCAAGACAAAAATTAGATCTTGCCATTGCAGTTGGTTGTTGGCTTTTACCTTCAAAGCTCTTAAGCAACACTCACTCAGTGGTTGGTTATAATAACAAACTTCAAAAAGCAACTACAGATATGAAACTTGGAATAAATGATATCAACAAAGAAATTATTCCTGTTGTTAAACATAATTTAGGCCCAACTAAAAAACATCTACTTCCAAAAGAAGAAAAACATGAAACAAAATCTCCTATTCCTAAAGTAGAAAAACATGAAACAAAATCTCCTCTTCCTAAAATAGAAAAACATGAAAACAATAAGGCAGCTATAATAATTGTCATTGCTGGAGTGACTTGGTTTCTATTTAGGTAGATATATAAAATTTATATAATGGACTGTAATTGTGAAAACAAAATCTTAGACTATGAAAATTATTTTTATTATTGTCAAGAGTGTGGAAAAATATTTGATATTTGCCCAACATTAATTTTAAATCCAGAAAACTTATTCAAACAAGAAGGTAGATCTGTAAAACCATCTAAATTTAACCCCTCCAAACATTTTAGAAATTGGATTTATTTAATCCTAGGTCGATCTACATATATTTCCCAAAGTATTATAAAAAAATGTAGAGATGATCTTCCCGATTCAAATATAAAACAACAAATATTTTCCATAAGAAAATCCTTAAAGGAAATTCACAGAACAGAATTAAATAAATTTACCAGTGCTATCTGGTCCATGGCTACAGGAAGAAATCTTCCCACCGTGGATGGAAATCTTCTTTATAAAAGTGAAATGATATTTCTAAATGTGTTAAAAAATATAAAAAATAAAAAAACATATTACCCATATTTCATTTATAAAATCTGGGATCTAATCCTGCCACAGGAAGACCGTGAAATATTAGATTTTATTTATTTAAAAAGCAATTTTGTAATAAAGAAAAATGATGCAACTTGGAAAAAAGTTTGTGAACAAACAAAACTTGAATTCAGAGAAACATCAGACCCACCCCTCCCCTATTGATTTTGCCAACTGAGCCAGAAATAAATCATTATTTTTTTACCACCCCTCCCCTATTGATTTTGCCAAGGTGATGACGTCATCACTTTTCCCTCCCCTAGTAGTAGAGAGGGGCCTAGCTCAAATTCTGATTTGAGTCAAAATAGTCTTTTTTTCATTCAATGAATTGCTGGATGAAATAGGGCTTTGAGCTAGAATCCGCCCCTCTCTACTACTACTGGTAGTTTGGTGATTGTGCCAAACGGAACATACTCATTTCCGTTTGACATAACCACATGAGTTCCTGCAAGTGTTTGAAATACAACCCTTATAAGGCAGTTATATTATGTATACTTTATTTGATATCGACAAAAATAAAAATATATGGAAAAGCTAGCAGAATTAGTAGTTATCATAATTTTATTTTTGATTTATAATCATATGACATCTTTATAATACTAGTTACACTACAACACATCCAGTTTAGGATGAAAACAAAAGCAGATTTTGGGTTTCAATTTTGTTTCAATGAAGCCGGAGCACATTTATCTAGAGCAAAAAACTCATAAGAGGATTGGAACGTGTAGCACGGTTCCATGTTCCTCAACATTCAGATTAATTAGAATACGTTTGACACCATGTTTGGTCAGTATCTGATACTCAGAGCTAGATTGAAAATGGCCTCTTGATCCTGTAAATCAAACAAAATTTCACGAGTTTTTAGAAGAGATCTTCTTTTTGCATGTTTATATGTGTCGTTTACTTAGTTTGTGAGGGTTGGAAAGCATATATATGGTATGATTTTATTAGATAAAGGCCTTTCGACGAAAAAAAATCTAATGTTCCGGAGGATACAACCAAAGCGATGTATTCTCGCTACATGTTTCAATCCACTATTAATTTCTGACCGAATCGAAGTGCACGTTTGTCTGCTTGCATTGTGGTTTATTACCAAGCATATTCTATTTGAACTTCCTTATCCGGTTGGAATTCTTCCAAATCGTCTGTCCGCTTTCCGATTTAGGTTTCCGTTATATTCTTATATAAGCTAAATCAAAAAGGTAGTTTATTCAGAACAAGCAAGTTCAATTGCTTATCCATTATGGCTGCTTTTCATATATTTCTATTTGGTGTCTTTTTCACAGGCCTATTTTGTCAAGTGTTTTGTAGGTAAGTCGTTTTACGCTTTGATCATTGAAATAGTATGTATTATGCTATCTTTCTTATGTCTCCCTGCAATTTTCTGTTTTCTTCGAACTTAGACATGCCCATTTACTTTATATATAGATTCCGAAAATTATTAAATATAAAATAGATGTACCAATAATCAAAATACATAGCAATAATGATTTTAAACGGATCATATCTGTATGTTTCCTCTCGAGTATTAGACTAAGGCCGTACACCTACACTGAGTAAATGTTATGAAATCAAAAAAAAAAAAAAAAAAAATGTCAATCATTTTTTCTGCACGTTCTTGTTATGCAGTGGCTAGTCGTACGGTAACAATGACACGTTGCAAAGACAAAGTGCCGAATGCCGATTTTATTGTCGAGATTTCATTTTGAATGTGTTAGATATGTATATCATAGCAGATATGAAATAAGAATAATGTCGTTATTGGTTATATACCATCAGTTTTATTCATCTATTTAATGTTATATATTTTTTTCTTTTTTCTTTGTTTTGTTTAGTGGATATTTGATAACAGCACCAAAAGTTGTCTACACAGGAACGGTTCAACGAATAAATGTTCACTTTTTTCAAAACGGGTACTGGGACGTTCATGCAGAATTAACGGTATCTGGCACTGGCGTGTTAATTGCCTTTAACAAGAAAAGGATCCGTGGAAATACAGAAGACTACATTGACATAACGGTATGCCCTTGTTACATTTAACCACAGGAAGCCCACAGGTCATTTATCCCTTCTAGCTAGTTACAAAAAGAAAGTGAATCAAATAGAGTGCAAACACTAAAAGTATGCAACATTAGTACCACATCTACAACCCGGTGCGTGAGGGGGTGGGGAATCTGGGGGCAAACGATCGGGGATGCTCGTAGTATCTTTTACTTGGGGTAAAAATCAGCAATTTGGTCGCTTTGAGGGCTTGAAATATGAAATTTGTCAAATACTGACTTTTGTGGTATTTGTTAGGGGTTAAATAATACTGAAACTCATGATTTTGATATATTTTAGAGTTGAAAAATTTGTGAAGCCACGCACTTTTGAAAAACGTCTGGTATCTTTTAGAGGTACATGTATTATTGAAAAATTCCGACGAGCATCCCCGATCGCTTAACCTCGGAGTCCTCCTTCCACCCCAAATTGACTAATTGACTGATTGATTGATTGATTAACTTATTGATTGACTGACTGATTAATTGATTGATTGAGTGAGTGATTGAATGATTGAAGGATTGACTGATGGACTTGTTTAATTGATGGATTGATTGAATGATTGATTGATTGATTCATGTATTCATTGATTCATTCATTAATAGTTAACTGTTTTAAATTCAGATCCCAGACAACGTTCCTATTTCATATGGTAAACCCAATAATGTCCATGTGATCGTATATGAGGCTACTGAAGAATTTGGAAGTTCGGCCGAAATGACTCTTAAAAGATCTAACAATATTGTCATCCAAATTGAAAAAAGTATCTACAGCCCAGAACAAACTGGTAAGTAATAGTTTCATTCAATCTCCGCGAGGCATTTCATTACTTTGTTTTTCACTATGAAAGAAAAGTCCTTGTGAGTGCAATGGAACTTTAAATTTAAACATGGGTGGGGAAGAGAGGGGAGGGGAGAGAAAGGGAGAGGAGGGGAGCGGGGGAATCGCTTAGCTATTTGCAGACATCGGCCATGCTCATTAGATATTTTTAAAGGTTCGTGTATGCACATTAGTTACGTTCCTAACGCTATTCAAAAATGCATAGCAAAAGAGGAGAGAGGTCTAACCGGAATAAAAGGGGAAGAACACTATCAGCTGATGAATTTCTGCTTATTTTCGCTTAGTCTTTTGCTTACACACGAAGACACCACTTAGAGTAAACCTTTGCTAGAACATCGAAGTACCAAAGTAACTAACGGACGAACGAAAAAAAAAACGAACGAACGAACGAAGGCACGAACGAACGAAAGGATGAACGAACAACGAATGAATGAATGAACGATTAAACGAATGAACAAATGAACCCATGAATGAATGAATGAAGGAATAAATGAATGAATGAATGAGTGAATGCATGAACAAATGAACAAATAAATGAATAAATGAATGAATGAATTAACGAACGAGCCAATAAATGAATAAATGGTTTGTTTTATAATTGTTTTGCAGTACGTGTTAGAGTTATTGGTGTTAAGCGTGACCTTAAACCTGTCATCGGAAAGGTGAGTAGTTCCACATCACATCGACAACTAAGGTTTTTTCAGAGTCACAATTAAGGACACCAGGAGGGAGGGGGTGACTCTTTTGCAAATGCAAATGAGCCGCTCTCCAGACTCATTGCTACCACCGATATATCAACGCTACGCTTGACTGGCTTCTAGTAAATTATTGTGTAGTCGCCATCGTCGCTCAGGTTTACCTTTACAAAAAAGTTCAAAATTGATGTCAAGGAGGCTATTGTGGTTAAATTTATTGTGAGTGTGTCTTTTTTGTATATACTAGTGTTAGTAGAGTGTAATTATTTTCCGATTGAAACTATTTGTTGTGATTTTTAGACTGTTTTACTTTCGCGGGACATTCTCGGGATCAAAAGTTTTTGTTCGGGACGCGCAAAATTTCCTCAGAAATATTTTATTTTCTCTCTCAAAAACTAAACAGATATACTTGTAAATAGGAGGTTTTATAAAGCATTTTCTAAGCTTTCATTTGGTATATATTTTACCTACTGACATGGTTTCGTCTCATCAATCCTTTTATTCATGTTTTATTTGCGGTTATTTCATTTTCAGCTCAATTACTTCACTGTATTTCTTCATCGACATTTCACCCCACGATAATTACAGATTTACCTTTTTTGATGCTGTTTTATAAGAGTCAGAGAACTGCAAAAAGTTAACGTGCAATGAAAAAAAATATCAAGGGAAAATGTTTTTATGTATGATTATGGAGGATCTTTGTATCAGTAAACAAATGCAGATTGTTACAATATGTTTTCTACTCTCGTCTAATATCATACTTGTGAATTTTCATTTTTTATCCAGCAAAGTAGTTTGAGCCTTGATAAGAATATAATTCAAAAGGTAGCAATTATATTTTATATAGATCATTTTTTTTTATTTGGAAGCTGCTATGATGATTTAAAATAATTCACATTAGCCTGCAATTATAAGCATATCTCTTTGCCGGTATTGAATGTTGAGTTTATATCGTATCTTGAACGCCATCCAAATTTTACAATCAGATAGATAAACATATTAGCTATAAAATCTCCTATTTTGAACGTATAAAACAACTGTGTTCCTTAGTAAGGGCCATTTGCCTGTGAAAAATTGTGTTGTCAGATCGACGGCCGACATCAATACTCCAGAACAAGAAATTACTCTTAGCGACGTTTTATGTGTTATCTAAACAATTAAAAAACATAATATGCCATTACCGTTATGTACTTTAATAGTTTCGAGACATTTTTCATCCAAAACTATAAAGAAAGTGTAGTGAATCGCAAACATTGCAACAAAATGTGCAAATCTTCGTTGCCGCCATATGGTAAAATCAGTGAAGCGTGTGGTGGTAGCGATGAATAAATATTAGTTTTCATAGGAGACACCCTTCATCCCTCCCTGAACAACACTTCATGACATGATTACCATCGTAACCTTTTTTGTTATCTAACACATTTGTTCGATACTTTTAGGTCAACAGGATCTTTATCCAGGTAAGTAGATGAAACATAAAAACGTCTATGGTATTTTTTTTTTTTTTTTTTTCAAATTAAATATTTTTAATTTTTTTAATGTATTTAATAAATGATATATAATTTAAACCACGTTTGTGTAGGATCCAAGAGGAATACGGCTGATGCAGTGGGATGACATTGACTTTAAGAATGGTGAGGATCACTTCCAAATAAAAACTTATGCATCCTCGATCTCACTTCCCTCTCATTGTCCTATTGCTGTTTTTGTTGTTTATATCAATAAAGTCAGAATTGTGTATGCTTTAATGCTGAGATGGTCTGATATTCACACTTGTATATGTTTTAGGTATAGCTAATGCTGAGATGGTCTGATATTCACACTTGTATATGTTTTAGGTATAGCTAATGTTGAGATGGTCTGATATTCACACTTGTATATGTTTTAGGTATAGCTAATGTTGAGATGGTTTGATATTCACACTTGTGTATGTTTTAGTTAATAATATAGTTAATGTTCAGATTGTTTGATATTCACAATTGTGTATGTTTTAGGTATAGCTAATGTTCAGATGGTTTGATATTCACACTTGTATATGTTTTAGGTATAGCAAACGTTGAGATGGTTTGATATTTACACTTGTGTATCATTTAGTTTAATGTTGAGATGGTTTGATATTCATGCTTGTGTATGTTTTAGGTATAGCTAATGTTGAGATGGTTTTATCCAACCAGCCCGAACTTGGTGAATGGAAGGTTGTGGCAGAGTATAAGGTAAACGTTCACACATACGGTCACTGAAAATGAAACACGTGCCAGCTGGCTAAAATAAGTTTCAAAATTGTTGGGCATTGTTTGGCAAATTATCTCCAATAAAAATATCTGTTGAAAATTGCTGCTAGACGTCGTTGCTTTGTTTGAGAGCACAACGCACATGGATCGTTTCGATACTCCTGGGCGAACTCTTATGCCCTTTAAGCAATAAAGTAAGACTATAAGTGGGCAAATCCCTTTAATCGGAAAATCTTGACAAACGCTTAGAGATTGTTGTTATGCCATATTCTACTTACAGACATGACAGCGCTGTGAAAGTGTGCGACACTTTGCGTGTTTCTACGAAAACAATAAAGAAGTAATTGTATAATTTGCATTTTATATCTTGAGATTCATGGACGTTCACACCCGATACCACTTTATTAAGTATTTTGTGCACAGTTTTGTATTTGTTTTCAAGGTAGGGAAATTAAACCCCGATGCGAAAAAAACTCGGAACATGAGAGAGCAATCAGTAATATAATTTACAGTATACTAAAATGGCTTTATTGATTGTTTCAGGGATATAAAGTTGAGAACACATTTGTTATCAAGAAATATGGTAACTACATACAAGTTTTATGTTATAGTAGTTCCAATTACATACATGTAATTGCAGTTAAACAAAAAGGAACATCTCATCAAACGTGAGAAAAATGGAATCCATATATTCCCCCAAAGAAGCACTTTTATACACATGTAATATTCATCTCATGAGAAAGATTCATTGTTAATGGAGGCTAACTAGAAAACTCCCCAGTTTACTTAGCCTCCATGCTCTTTCACTATATTTTCTCAAAATGGTCATTAACAAAACGCTTAAAATTATTCTTAAATATAGTGAATGAATTGTAAAACAAACAAAATATATATATATATATTATATTGTACACCAGTCATAATAATATATTTATAAGAGCGAATAAACTCATTTCATTTCATTTCATTGTTAAAACACAATAATTAATTGATGGAATTGCTGCTCTTCTCGATGCTATCATAGTACTGATCTGTCATCTCTCAAGGTAATTGTAAATATTTGTTATTATTGTTGTACAGTATTGTCAAAGTTCCAAGTCTACATGGAGCATCCAACCTTTCTTACGTTTGACAGCAAGGGTTTGAGCGGCACTATTTGCGCAAGGTGAGATATTACAAATGCCATTTTCCCATCTTCTTGCAAAGTTTGAAAAAGAAGATTTTAACATGAATGATCGATATGACGCAGTACGGTCGGGAAGGTCGGACGGTCTTTTATCCGATGGTACCGTGTGGCGAGTCTTGTTGTTGCTACCACCATGCATTTTGCCAAGTGCGTCTAAGGTCGGTTTCTCGACAGTACAGCTGTATTATCAGCCTATGGCTTCGGCAGATAGCAAACAACTCCGGCCTTAATAATTGACGATATGATGCTTCATCTTACCAATAAATGCTTAATATTATCTTGATGCTATGTAATTATCAGCTCTCTTGGAACTAGAACGTGACAATTTATTCATTTCGAATTGATTATTCGTTATTCATTGATATCATTTTTATCAGGTACACACACGGTCAGCCGGTCAATGGAAAATTGAATGTAGTTGTTGATATGGAGCATGTCGATTTTCAGGTAAGTGTAAGTGGAGCTGAAGGTCTAAATTGCCATCATGCAGTTGTGATTTTTCAACCATTCACGAAAATCGTTTTGCAACAGCTAATTGCCAAAGCATTCCAATTCGTGCGACATTTATACCGCGTGAGTCCGGGAATGATTTTGTTTTGTATGTTGATTCTAAGTTCATGGATTATTCATGAATTTGATATTTGATACCCGTCACTTATATTGATTTCATTTGAAAATCGCTCACTACTTCATAAATATTCTTGAGCTTGTATATATGAGTTTCTTTCCACGACTAAAGTAAAGATTTCTAACTTAAACCATAAAATGTTAAATACTACTAGAATTAAGGTAATTCCGTAGAAATAGAACTAGTCATAGAATTTCGATAAAACTTTCTACAGTAAAACATTTTGAGTTTTTCATCAAAAATATATAATAAAAAAACGGGGTCACCGTATTGATTTCGCGGAAAAATTTTTTAAAGTATACCCACTTTTGTCAATTTAGCGTCTAACATTCGAAAACGGGCATCATTCATAAAAGTATCTCTTTACTGAGCTTGGTCAATACCAAATATTTTCAATGTGCTTTAATATGCTCCTTATACATTGGGCTACCGATGTAAAGCAAAATATTTGCACTAAAATTCAACAGCAAAGAGAAATAAAGCAAAAATTAACAAAATGTTCGAATTTTTAACTCAGACATTGCGTTAGCAATGGAGGAGTTATTGGAGTGGGGCATCTCTGTCACTCACTCACTCATTCACTCACTTTCCAGTAAACTTCCGGTTGTTAACAGGAAGTTAACATTTAAAATTATTTTACATATTTTTTTTTTGAGAAATAAATATCACTTTGACCGGACTCGAACCGGGGACCTTGTGTATGAGAGGCAAGCGCTTAACCGACCGCGCCACCGAGACGCAGGGGATGACGTATGCGTAAAAATGAGTACTTATAGTTGATTTGTTTTTGCTGCGAGAACTATATTCGAAAACCAACCGAAAAACAGATTTAATCAAGGAGAATAATTTCTGCTTATTTTCATGGTTATTTCCAATAGAAGTGCGAACACCAGGAAAATTAAATAACGTGTGTTTTGTGAATTTTACGTGGAAGCTTATAGAGCTCGATCGAGCTTTTGACGATGTCAACAGTTCAAGTTGAAGATGACCATCATAGGCGAGTAACGTAGTTTTCCCATGTGATCTCGTATGTAAAAATCTATAAAACTATGATGTTAGTTATAAAAAAACAGCTTATTTAATCTCTAAGTTAATCGTGATATCACAGGCAATCTTCTTGTCTTCTTTTCAAAATGACGGTTCATCGAAAATACTCGAGTTCGAGTCCAACGCCGGGAGACTTAAATAATATATATTTTCTTATCTCTTAAGTTTTCCACCATATATTTTTTACTATTTTTGCTTTTTATTTTTCAATAAATTGAAATTCCATCTATTACAACTTCTTCATCAGTAACAATGTCTGAGTAACGTGCCCATTGGGCGCTTCATTACGGGCCTCATCGACTGCTTTGAACGAAACACTTTTCGAAATATCGAAAAATCGAGCCATAGAATTTTGTCATCGGTCATATATGTTTTAAAAAACATGATTTGAAATGATATTATGAAATAAAAAAGATAGGTGCCCGTATTGGATTGCGAGATATTTTGAGAAATATCCTCAAAATTCAATAATATCAAGGCTTTTCCGAGTATGGACTGGGGCGAGTTTAATAAAATTCGTTAATGTTCGCTTAAAAATATGAAAACTGCTCGTATTTTTACGTTAAAGTGTTTCTCGGACATAACTCTCTATTTATTGACTATAAGAAATGTAGAACTCTACAATTAGAAATATGCGCAGAACTGTACATGTGCGCAGTGCAAAACTACGGAATTACCTTAATCTACTTATTTTCAACTTTTGAATGAGCTACGCCTTAAGGGGTGTTCGAAAAAATGCTTCCAGGTTTTTAACGCGGTGGTTATAAATTTTAGTGCTTTTTTATTTATGCGTTTCTAGCAAAAATGTTATCACCTCATACACAGAACATGCGCACTGATTAATATCCGCATATTATTATATGGCTTAGACTCTACGCGCGCTTTGATTGGCTGATTTGCGGTCTGAGATTTTTCCATCTCAGACCGATTACCATGGCAATTGGTCCGGATCTCATATCACCTTTGCGTCTTTGTATACTTTTTTCACGGCGCGAAATTTGACATTTCTGAACTCAAAATGTCGCTGAAACTATCAATATCAAATAAAAACAAAACAGCTAAGTCTATGAGTGGCGAGGAGGACCATTCTCCAAGTGAATTTTGTTTCCACAGGAGCTTGAATAAATTATACAAATAAAAATGTCAGTTACGTTGTGGCTTAGTTGAGTGGCCGTGAATCAACCGATAGCCTTCAGTCCTGTTAAAAAGCCGGCGAGCAACACCAAATTCAAGAGTCATGACCATGTTACTCAGCAGACCTGTATCAAAGGAGCTGATGCCTTTGTCTACCAGTTCAGCCAATTCTATAACCAATTTTAAGACCTTCACAAGTACAGCAAGGTAGTGCCGAACAGTCGATAAAACATTTCGTGTCTCGTATAAAAAGTAAAAAGACCATCGGATGACACACATTTCACACGTCCTAGCTTCTTTTCTGTCGTCCACAATATCTCAGAATGCAGTTTTTAGATTTTCAATGATTCAGTGACCATCCAAGAAGGAAAACGAAGAAGAATTGTCATCGAAAGCGACGATGAGAATTGATCACAAAGCGGGTCGCTTGACCTTGACTATAAACTCGTTGTTTAGTTTTCAATGAATCAGCCACAACTGTTTTAAGAAGCATCTTGGAAACATTTTCTAAACTTCTCTGAAATATTTCTGAACTATTTTTAAAGTTCTTTATATAAAAAAGCAGTTTTCTGCTGTAATAAATCCGCCATTTGCCAGTTTGCTTTCCATGTGTTGTGCCAGTTTGAAACGATCGATAATTACATTACGCTAATCGATATTCGCGCGATATCGGAAGTTCACGTTTTCCACCGTTTTTCGGCGCATCTAAAAAGAAAAACGGCCATATAATAACAGATTTATTAACCTCGTTTGCTCGGTCTGTACGGGAAAATATCACAGCTCGGTCTTTTATGCACGCTACGCTCTGTCCGTACTGTCAAGACCTCGGTCTGATATTTTCCCGTACAGACCTCGCTCTCGGTTAATAACCCTCTAATATAGTCAGCGTAGTGAAATTTCAACTCAAACACAAATTTGTAAACCGCAAATATGCGAACTAGTTTGATTGGTAAATGCGCATATTGCGTGTATGAGGTGTATGAATTCATTTCCACTACAAAAGCACCAGGTCGAACACCCTTAAGAAATACCCCATTCGAAAGCTGAGAATAGTAGTATGGACTAAAACATTTATAGTTATATCATATTTAACTTCATATCAATAGATGATTGGAAAATGCCCAAGATTCCCTCTAGCGGCAGAATGTCCCGTTGAACGGGACGATGAATGCGTTGAAGATGAAGATTGCTTAGTCTTGGGTGGACAAATGAAATGTTGCATGGAAGGTTGCGATAAGCGATGCATTCGTGAGTAAAATTCTTTCAATTTCAAGTTATTCATTAAAGCGAGATCTCGATCCTCAAACTTAATCTCCCAAGCTTATAAATCATACATTGACTTAACTACATTCTCATTTAAGACCTTGTTGATGGACTGTAGTCTTGCAAATTCATAAGAAGTGTAGCACCGTTCCATAATCTGGACTAATCAAATTTGTTAGCATGATTTCTAGTTTTTTGACATCTATACCATTTTATAACCGCCGCCCGGTTGGCTCAGTTGGTTGTGCGGGAGGTCACGGGTTCGATCCCTGTCTCTGGACCAACACTCAGGGTCTTAAAATAACTGAGGAGAAGTTGCTGTCTTTGTAACCACATTTTCAAATGGTTAGAATTTCATGTCTTCTCTGATAAGGACAATAAACAGGAGGTCGCAGGGCCCACGGTAATTGGCGAGAGCTGTTGTGGTGTCCCTGCCTTCCTTTTACAATTAACTCGACATAAATAAGTATCATTCGTGATGTTATATAAGAGAACATTTACACCCAATAACCTCCTATGAGTGAGCCCACGTATATTTATATCCTATTATCTTGTGAAACGTTCTCAAAGTTTTTTCTAATTATACTTGTAGCTGCAGTAATTCAAAAAGGCTTTGATATAAAGGTGAGCATCGAACTTGGTATTCATGAGCATCTCATTTATTACTTAGTCTGCCAATGTCGAGTAGTTTAAAGTTGCTGAACAACAGTTATATGTAATATAAAAATTAGGTAAACCTAATAGCGGAGCTCCGATTTAATGAAATGAATTATTCATTCAATCATTCATTCATTTATTCATTCTCTACCAATTATCAAAATTGTTGATCAATCAATCAATCAATCAATCAATCAATCAAAAATGACTATATATAAAAAAGCAAACAAATAAATGAATGAATAAATCTATTTCATTAATCATGAACAGAAATTAACATGGAAAGGGATAATTTTTTTTTTTTTTTTTTTTTTTTTTTTGCTGTTTTTCTTTTCATAATCAAATAATCCATTCAAATATTCATATATTTATGGATACGACAACATTTAATTATATGCAAGAAATATGCACGAAAATGCGAAAAATACCCGACCGTATTTTGTTAGTAACAGTCAACTGGCTTCCTTTATGTTGTAATCATGGTAAAAATCGCACTTGTCAATTAAAATTTATTGTCCAATGAGAAGTTTAATAGAAAAGCACTTACATGGCTTCTTCTTTGAGTTGTAAACAAATCCCCGCGCCGATTCGCTCGCTTTACTACGCTCTTTCAGGTTTGAAAAATGTTATAAAAATCGACGAAAATTTTACTTTTCTGGTAAAATGTGTAATAATTAACTTCTTAGTAATCTAGCTATCTAATGCGGCTGTGCATTTTATAATAATCAAATGTGAATACTGCGTAACTCGTTTAAAGTACACTGACGAATACAAAGTTTTATTGCAATTCAATAACAAATCAAAGAATTACAAAAATCAAATTAAAAACAACAACAAGAAACACATAAAGATCTCAGCGATTGAGAAATATCCTACAAAAAGAAGTAAATAGTTTGCAGGAATTATTGCAGACTGCTTATATGTTGGTGGTAAAAAAGAAATTAATTAAAGGAAGATCGGAGAAAAATGTAAACATACCGGCGCCACGTTTCTTGTCCTATTCTGTCACTTTTCCACTGAAATGTTCGTCCTCAGTGCTGATTAAAATAAACTTGTTCATGTTTTCAGAACTTTAAAAGTGAAAAAAACATTTTCACCGCCTCTAAAAAGTTTACACAGTTCAACAGAACGGCCGGCGTAGTATTGCTAGCTCGAGTTACGTCAGTTGCTGCAGTAATTATTTTGAAGCTTTTCTTCGTTGAATCGTAGTTCTTTTTCCAATTGCAAATTCGGTGTACGCGACTTTGTTTCTCTTTCTCAGTCAAAAGATCTTTTAGCCGGCAGGTTAGCTTGACTATTTTCTTGTTCTTTGTCCATTTTAGAAATACATTTGTAGAAAGTTTCAGTCAATAAACTGTAAAAAATTGATTGTGAATTTTGATTTGTGGAGATCAGTAAATTTTGTCAAAGATTTGGCGCCCACTAAAAATGGTCAGCGACCTCGCGCTTAAGGGGCACGGACGCCGGACGGACGTATGTACGTATTACGGACGCGCGGGCTTCCTGTGTCGGTCGACGAAAACTCAGCTCGATGGTTTACCATATTTTCTTAATTATGGTGCTCCGCTTGCGCGGGCCTTCGGCCCGCGCGGAGCTCCGCTAATAACAGTTATATGGTTAACTTTCAGGAAAACATCAGATCCAAAGCACCAAACACAAAGGTATAAGAACATACGCTAAGTCAACAAATGTAGGAGTGGTGATCGAGCGTGAGACAACTGAAGTCTTCTTATAAAGTTAAGTACGGCACTGTCAAAACGTCTGGATAAATAAGAATGAAAGAAAAAACTGATGTTTGCAAAAATAATGACTCAACATTTACAGAAGAAAGGCGTAATTTAATTTTAATTTGATTTGATTGTTAAAACATTTACTTTTCAGAGACTTGCAAGTTATGTACCAAAGTCTATGACGTTAAAGGTATGCAGATGGCAGACATTACAAGGCTTTGTAGATCATATATATTACTGACGAATTCTGTATTGTAGATCAAAGGATGTAACAAGTTCTCCTTTACCAACCAAGAGCTTGGTCTGAATGGATTCAAGCAATCAGAAGATAACATGTATGTGCTAAAGATTTCTGCCAATGTGACAGAAGACGTCACCGGAGTAACACAATCTTCTAAAAGACGAATTGCTTTAGATCTTTATCCAGTGAAGCTTAATTTTGAGGCTGGTACTCCGCGATATTTCAAACCAGGATTTCCATTCTATGGACAGGTAAGGACAAGTTTACTAAAGAAGCCAATGTTTTGCATATTAAGAAGATACTGTTGCTGTTTAAATGAATGTTAGAATTCAGATAAAATTCAGTAAATGAAAAGAAGGCTCAGAGTAGAAAAATAAGAAAAGAAGGAAAAAGGATTACATTACTTAGTTTTTTAGGCTGTTTTGAATATGTCTTACAAAACTGTTGATATGGTGTCTTCCAAAATATGATATGTGCAAGGACCACTGCTGTCAGTTTGCATGAATGATAATATAAAAATTAGGTAAACCTAATAGCAGAGCTCTTATTTTATGAAATGAATTATTTATTCAATCATTCATTTATTCATTTGTTTATTCACTACCAATTAACAAATAAATGAATTAATTTATAAATAAATCTATTAAACAATCCAAATAATCATGAAAAGAAAATAACATAGCAAAAAAAGTGAAATATGCAAATCTTTATGCATGCCACAACATTTTATTACACGCAAGAAATATGCACAAAAATGCGAAAAATATCTGACCGTATTTTTGGCTTCCTTTTATGTTGTTATGCATGGTAAAAATAGCACTTGTCAATCGAAATTGATTGTCCAATGAGAAGTTAAAAAAGCACTAACATGGCTTCTTTGAGTTGTAAAGAAATCCCCGCGCGCGCGCTTCTCGCTTTACGCTCTTTCACGTTTGAAAAAAAAATCACTTTTCTGGTGAAATGTGTAATAAATTACTTATTGGTAATCTAGCTATCTAATACGGCTGTGCATTTTTAATTATCAAATGTGAATACTGCGTAACTTGTTAAAAAATAGCTAATATGAACTTTTGAAATTTTAACTTCCTGAGTACAATGATGAGTACAATGACGAATTCATACAAGCGTTTTATTGCAATTCATTAACAAATAAACTAATTACAAGAATCAAATAAAGAAACACACACATAAAGATCTCAATGATTGAGAAATATCTTACAAAAAGAAGTAAATATAATTATTGCAAACTGCTTAGATGTGGATGGTAAAAAAGAAAAAAGATCGTCAAAAAATGTAAACATGCCGACGCCACGTTTCTTGTCCTGTACTGTCACTTTTCCACTGAACTTTTTGTCCTCAGTTCTGATTACAACAAGCTTGTTCATGTTTTTAGAATTTTAAAAGTGGCAAAAAACATTTTCACCGCCTCTAAAAAGTTTACACAGTTCAACGGCGATGGCAAGCTTGTGTTTAAGGAATGTCTCATGGTTAGCGTGCGTATATCCAGTTCTGGATGCACGCGGGAGGCTGCTAAGCACGAGAAAAGCGTAAGAGGTCTTGTAGCATTTCCTTGTAGCTCGAGGGTTATGTGTTTCAGCGGCTATAGAATTAATGAAAGTGCTCTAAAATGGAAAAGTTATAATATCGGAATCTAAATAAAACTCGCGTAGTTTGACGTCAATCTGTTTGTGTCATAGCTATACGTAGCCAGGCCAGGGGGAGAACCCGCCAGCAATGAACAAGTCATTATTGAAGCAAAAAATGACAAAGGAACAAACATCTTCAACAAAACATTCCAAGTGTTTAATGGAATCGTCAACTTTGATATCCCTGAGATACCCACTGACTCCAAAAACATTGCGTTTTCGGTGAGTACTGTCTAATAAACGTATACTTATATATAATGTCATTACTTGAGTAGGGGTTAAAAATTAGTTGGATGCACTAGAGTGGACTGGGTCGGTGTTTTAAGAGAAACAGTAGTAAAATATGTAAATAAATTATACACCGCTGACGTCACAATACGGTGTAATATTTATTTACACATTTTACTACTGTAATTACTTAAGATGATTACTGAAAACAAGTAATAATTATAAAGTTTTGTTTCTACGCTTTTTTTTTTGTTATTGGCCCCTTTATCCTTTCATCAATATGTGTACCCCTCAATTCGATCCTGGACTAGCGTCCGAAACATCAATATCATTTGTAATATTACGGTGCTCTAAATTACACCATTTTTAATTAGTTGTAAGAGATTGACACGGTATAATGGTCAGTATCTTGACCCATCTTGCACATCTTATGAAATTGTATTATTGGTCCTTTTATCCCTTTATCAATATGTGTACCACTCAATTCGGTCCTGTTGGGACTAACGTCCGAAACATCAGTATCAGTTGTAATATTACGGTGCTCTAAATTACACCATTTTTAAATAGTTGTAAGAGATTGGCGTGGTATAATGGTCAGTATCTTGGCCCATCTTGCACATCTTATGAAATTGTTTGTATAGATACGCCAATGCAGTCCACATCATTATTTTCCTACTTTTTATTTTTTTGCAAAAGGAATTATGTGTGTGTATAAACGTTTTTTTTTTTGTATTTGAAGGCTGTTTACTCGTCAGATCGAAAACTAAAAACAGACTACAAGACTTTTCCTGATCCTGGAACTGGCTTGCTGTTATTGGATAAAAAAATAAAGTCGGTCAAGGTTAGTAATTTCATGTCAATCTGTCTTTTATTATTGCTTATTTGCTTCTAATGTATAGTATTACTTTTATACGCAATGTAGATAATCTTTATGGTATTTTGTATCTGTATGCATCAATGCAATCTCTGCCACTTGGATTGTTTTTATTTGGTCGTTTATATTTTTTGCTGCCATTGTGCTTCAGTATGGTCAATCTTTGAGCGTGTCATTCCTGACCAACGAGGCAAGTCACCTTAAAAACAAGGATTTGCTTTACAAGGTACGTATATGTGGCTCTCAGGATTATGCCACAATGTCTTATTCTAAACTGTCAACACATATGTTTAACATTTGATTCATTTTGCTACCTTTTATAGATAGTAAAATCTGTTTTATTTATGCTTATTTTTCGTTTAGTTGATTTGTGGAGATAAGATCGTCAGTTCTGGACGTAAGCGTATATCGTCACTCAGAAACATCAAACCTACACAAGCTGAAGGATCGTTTGAACTTGTTATGGCGCAGCCATTGGTACCAACTTGTCGACTTCTTGTGTACTACATCAAACAAAATGGAGAGGTTGTAGCGGACTCTTCGCCTCTACAAGTACAGCATTCACCGAGAAATAAGGTAAAAACACACATACTTGTTTATGTTCTTTCTTTAGGTCTTTTAAAGAGTCGTTTGCGTATTAGTGGGAAACAGTATACTGTATCGTATCGTAGCCGTAGTTTCTAAGAAAACATTTGAATTTTCTGCTGTATCATAGCGGTATCGTAACTGTACCGTTTCTCGCTCATGCGAAGACGACTCTATTGAGCACCGATAAATTAATAGTTTTATTTGCTTGTACTCGTGATTTTTAGGTAACGGTCCAGTTTAACCAGAGACGTCGAAGTCCTGGCGAATCCGTCCAAATCACCGTCAAAGCTGCACCTGGGGCTACTGTGGCATTGAGTGCTGTTGATAAAAGCTTGCAGAAAGATAACAAGGAACTCAATATGGAAATGGTAATATATTCATTTGATTTTTTTTAAAACTAATATGTTGAACACCAATGTTTAATCAAATCATTTTAATAGTTTCTTCCTTCAGAAAAGCTTGAAAATAAGTTAAAATTCTGTAGAGCATTTGGCGAAAACATTATGAAAGCCAATACTCCATTTGAAGTAAGTGATGTTTGTCTATAAGGAATTTTATTATTTTTCATTCATATAAACTGGAATCAGCGAACACAAACAACAAAATTTTATATACGTTTATACACACACATCAAGTGCTTACATTTGGTATCATTACAACCATATAAGGTGTGTTCGTCACTAATAGTTTTTTTTTTAAATCTTGATTTCTACAGGCAGCAGGTTTGGTGCATATGTCTGATAAAAATCTATGCAAACAATGTAAGTACACGCATTTGAAGTAGTTTTCAACGGTAACTGGAGTTGGGCTTTTGTACTGATCTCTTCTCAATCCTTACAAAAGCAAACTGTAGATTTAAGACATTCTTAAATAACAAGATATTCCTTAGTTTGTGCAAGCAATGTGTAGCCAAATTAGCTCACATTTTGCTCACATGTAGCACTTGCCTTGAGTGTAATATATGGTAAAAGTTTGTGATTAAACTATTGATCCATACTCACTAAGTGCATATCAAGTTTTTTCATGGAAACTCAATTAATGTAAACTTTTCCAGTTTTCACTCGCTTAAAAGAAATATCATTGATAACATTACTTTACATTAGATTCGGCTTCATCAATTAGTCGACGTAGTAAAAGGGAAACTAACAGTCTGGGACAACCACCAAGTTCAAGTACACAACGTGCAGACTCAAAAGAAGGAGAAGTACCTGAAACATGGCTATGGACAGAGGAAACTGTCAGGTGACTAAATTATATGTTGACTTATCACAAGATCGTTTTTTTTTAGAGCTCACTACTCTCTTTAAAAAAAATCCTCCAGAAGCAACAAGTTCAGGGCCACAAGTTTATTAGTTATCCATGTAACTATTTGGTGCCTGCATCGACCACTATTCGTTATTAATTGTTTGTGTTTGATTTTGTCTATTCGTGGTGTCTCACTTTCATGTAAAACACTGTGTACATTTGGTTTGAACGAAAATACAACTTAGAGTTTTCAATGCTTCTACAATTTGCATTTTTGCGTCATCCAGCTTTGGTTTAGACTCATTGGATATAATCTTATGTTGTGCTATTTTGTGCCCTCTAGTATTCCGGAGCTATTTTGTGCCCTCTAGTACTCCGGACATACTAGATATCTGAAATTAGTGCACTTCTTATGATATTTTTTCTACAGCAGTGTAACTGGTGAAAGAATCCTTACAGCTCAAGTTCCTGACTCCATGACAAGTTGGCATCTCAGTGCATTTGCAATGTCATCGACTCATGGTATTGGCATCGCCAAACCGGACACTCTTACAGTTTTTCGACCGCTTTTTGTGTCCGCCACTTTGCCTTATGCTGTGATTCGTGGTGAAAAAGTCAGCATTGTTACAACGGTATTCAGTTACATGACAACGTGTACAACGGTAAGTCTTAAAATTTGATACACTACGCGAAAACACAAAATGCAATAGAACACACATGATTTTTGAAAACAAGACCTTGAAAATCTTCATGGTCTGGTGCAACGAATCGTCCACTGTCTACAAACTACACAATATACTAAGCAACTTATTCATTTGCTAATGTTTTCATTATAGGTCCAGATACACTTAAGAAAAAATGACAAATTCCAGCTCATTTTAGCCAACGATCAAAGACTTTGTATTTGTGGAAATGAAACCAAAAGTGTGAAGCACATGGTTAAACCATCTAAACTTGGTGAAATTCCTTTTACTATAACAGTCAAGAATGTGTTACCAAGTCTGTGTAAAAATCCATCAGATGAACCGCCTCTTGGAATATCGGATACGGTTGTCCGACTGCTTCGAGTAGAGGTAACGAAACATAGTTTGAATGGTAGAACTCTGTGAAATTTCAAATATCTGTCACAACACATCGTTTATTTTTGAAGAACAGCATGTTTTATTTTAAAACTTTCGTAAGCTAAGGATATTATTTTCATAGTTTTTTTACAATAACCTTTCTGATTATGAAACGTTTTCAGCCTGAAGGAGAATCTAAGGAATACACATACAGTGAATTGCTATGTCCTACAAAAGGTAAAACATTAACATACATTAATTTGTAAGTGCCAATCAATGTGTATAGGCACTTCCTGTATTAGGTCAATGAACAAGGTTTCAAATCAAGGTAGACATCAAAGATCGTGCATTTGTTAGGCAATATTGTTATCTTCAATATTTGCAAATGATGGAAAGTATCTGTATAAATAGCCCAGCTTAGTTCTCAGGTTAACTAAGCAAGAATCCGTGGAAAGCTCGTTTAACCATAAAATATATCTCAAGATATTTACTTTGAGATGCCTTCAATATAGCAAAAACGTTGAAAGACTCTAAGTAGGCCTAATACAAACTACGTAGTTTATATGTATCAAATTATTTTATCATTCCAAATTAATGTACATAGGTACCCTTAATGACGAAATCAAGCTTGACCTTCCCAAAGATGTTATACGTGGTTCTGTACATGCAACAGTCTCCCTTTCTGGTAAGTAATACATCGACACATAGAAAGTTCGGAAATTTGTGATAACGTTGAATTAAAAGGGAGGGGATGCATGTGAAGGCACGAACTTGAACCTCATTAAGACTGGTTTATTGAAACCCATCAAAAGTTAATGGAGAGTCGGAATATCGTGACATGGAATGCGTTTGCTCATTTTTGGTGCATGAAGATGTGTTATATATACATATTGCATCAATAGCAGGATCATCCATGATTTACCATTTCTTAATTATGTTCTTAGCGAGATGTTTCATGTTACAATAAAGAAATGAATGTAGCCTGTTTTGATTTTATTTGACTTGCAATATCCATATTTCTCCAGGTGATATTATGGGACCTACCCTAAAAGGTTATGACAAAATAGTCAAACTACCAACTGGCTGTGGAGAACAGAACATGGTCAACTTTGCACCAAATATCTATGTTATGAAGTACCTGAACAGCACTGATTTGAATGTTGGCAGCATATTTAACAAGGCTAAAGGCTTCCTTGAAAAAGGTATTAGCACTCTCGAGTACTAATTTTCAGTGCTCTTGAATAGTTGCTTCTTTGAACTCTGTATAATCTATATTATCCTCACGTTCTTGTACGTTATTCATCGATATTTGTTTGTCTCCAGGTTATCAACGAGAACTTACGTACAAGCGCAAAGACGGGTCCTACAGTGCGTTTGGTGACAAAGATGAAGATGGCAGTCTGTGGTAAGCAGCAAACACAAATAGTGCAAAACGTTCTATGATATGTATTAATTTGCAACTTTTTGAGAAACTCACATGTTATCTGTTTTGTCGAAGGTTGACGTCGTTTGTTCTTCGGTCTTTTTCTGAAGCTCGTCAGTTTGTTTTTATCGACGACAAAGAAATCGAGTCAATCAAACAATGGATCCAAAGTAAACAATTGAGTAATGGCTGCTTTGAAAAACATGGTAGACTACTCCGGAAAGAACTGAAGGTACTCGTCAGTTTAAAATATACCTGGGTTGTGATTCATTATCAATGATATTATTTATTGCGTGTATTTCAGGGAGGTGTGTCCACTACCGTTACACTGACAGCTTATGTACTGATATCACTGTTGGAAAGCAATGTCGATCCCAAGGTATGTCAAATCGTCACCAGTCGTTATATAAAGCGTATTAGAGCTTAGTAGTTTATCAAGTCGGAGTCCTTACACCGAGAGTATGCCTAATAACCATATTGAAATTGAATGCTTCCACTATAGTAGTTACCCAAGAGAGTTCTGAAACGTTGTCCACACTAGGAACCTAAACTTTATTGCAATCATACAATACAGATTAAAATCTGTCTCCCTTCTAAACATCTTTGAATAATTCTTATTCTGTTTCTTGATGGTACAGAGTGACGTCATTGTTAAAGGTCTCACGTGCATCATCAACCAGCAGAATAGCGTGACAGATTCATACAGTAACGCAATCATAGCTTATGCCCTGACACTTGCGGAACATCCTGATCGTGCAAAGTTTCTTAAGAAGTTGACGTCTAAAGCCATTGTTAAAGGTAAGTTGCATGGTCTAAACTTGTACACGGGTACACCCAGACACAATCATGCTAATGAATGGTTCGTTACGTTTTGTTGTAGATGGGAAAATGCACTGGGAGAAAGAACAGAAACCAGCAAAGACACTATCTGGGTGGGTTGAGCCATTCCATCGCTCTTCTTCAATCAACATTGAGATGACTGCTTATGCTCTTTTGGCCATGATTGGTAATGGAACCGATTCTAATGTTCTTCATAAAGCTGCACCTATCGTGAAATGGTTATCACATCAAAGAAACGCACTGGGAGGATTTTCGTCTACACAGGTATTTTGTTGTAAACAAATTAGACCAAATATTTTGATGACTTACTGTTTTCATAGAACTCTATGTGCAAAAGATAGTAGCGACTCGTTGATTTCATTGCCCCTTTTCAGTCTATTTTAGCAAACTTGAACATTAATTCCGCTTATCATTTTTTGTTTCATTGGTTTAGACAATAGTTTATAACGCCTACAAATACAGGAATTAAATTTCACTTTTTAGACTTTTCTTCGCAATTGCATGTGGTTGCTAATTGATGTCCATTCCATCCAGCCTGTCTTGTAATTCTAACATCGCGCTTTTTGCCGACGACACCAAATTGTACAGAACTATCGACTCTGGAAGTACTACATATCAATTGCAAGAAGACCTGGACTGTGTACGCAGATGGAGTCTGAAATGGAAGATGGTTTTCAACGCTGAAAAATGCAAATCATTACACATGTCTAAGAAAAGACAAGTCAACAACACTAAGTACTACCTCGGACAATATGAACTAGACAATGTATCGAATACTAAAGACCTAGGAATAACCGTCTCGACTGATCTCTCTTGGTCAACACATATCGAACATATTACCAACAAAGCTAATAGAACCCTTGGTTTGGTCAAGCGGGTATGTGGTCGTGACATCTCGGACCCATCTACTAGAAAACTACTATACTGTTCCTTAGTTCGTCCTCAATTAGAATACTGTGCAAGCCTATGGTCGCCCTATACTGTGAAACATCGTCGACTAATAGAAAATCTACAAAGAAGAGCTACGAAGTTCATACTAAACTATCCCCAAGACATGACTTATAAAGACCGACTACGAACTCTTAATATGCTTCCACTTGAATACAGAAGAAATATCGCAGACCTGTTTCAGTTCTACAAATTCCACACAAGAACTATGGACATAGAATTAAACAAATATGCCCTACCACTTAACTCTGTATACAAAACACGTAAAAATGATGTGAATAATTATCGTCTTTCAATCTTTCACAAGCAAAACTACTACAATTACTCTTACTTTCCGAGAGCAATTAAATTATGGAACGAACTCCCTGCTAATATTAAGACACTGCCCATAAATCAATTCAAGCAACACTTGTACGATATGTTCAAAAACAAATTATTTAAGTATCAGCCACCTTAACTTTACTTCGATTCTGACCTATTGTACACTAGCTTTTCATATTGCTTCTTTACTTAATCAACTGTAATAACTTCATTATAATGTATATTTATTTTTTGTACGATATAATTTGTATCTTACTTTTTAGGGCATATTGACGAGCAATTGGGGCTTTGCCCTGTGTCTTTATCGCCTGCCAATATTTTTGGCAAAGTGATTAAATAAATAAATAAATAAATAAATAAATGTCAGTTTGTGTTAATAATGTTTTAACCTTTTTGATCATTATATTATTTAGGACACATGTATGGCACTACAAGCCTTGTCTGTGTATGGGCGGTATGTCTATGGTGAACTGGTGGACTATATGAAACTACACGCTGGCCACGGTCACACTAAAGTATGGATGAATGTAAGAGTGGGAGACAAAAAAGGCTTCTCCCATACCTTCCGTATCACGCATAAGAAAAGATTGGTTCTGCAAAGAATTCAAGTAAGGCGTTAACGATTCACATTTCAAAGATTAGACATTTTCTTAGAAAAAATAAAATAAAATAAATATTTGAGATGCAATTCAACGTCAGGACACTAATTATAGACGTTTTTGTCATCGATTGCTGTATCTCAACGAGACGTAGTTTTCTGCAAATGGTGTTCATACCAGAACGCCCGGTTTAGGAATAGATTTAGCTACACTGCTGTATTTTTGATAATACGTTTTTTAACTATCTTTAAATAAAGCATTTTCATTCTCATTATTACTAGACCTTGGATTAGTACTAAAATTTACTAAATATTTGTGTTGAACCGCCAGGTCCCATCACGTCTTCTTCCCATGAAACTCCTGATGACTGCTACTGGTAGAGGATGTGCTCTGATTCAAGTAAGATTTCACATGTTCTTATTATTGATTTAATGAAATTCTATTCTCAAAGATACTGCTCTCTACTTTCTATAGGCAGACGTATCATACTCCATGAAACGTGTTATAAGTGGACCATCATTTAAACTCTCCACCACTGTGCGCCCTCGACAAGACAAAACCGAGGTTTTAAAAACAGACGCTGGTGAAAAATTATGTCGTCCTCTAGAAATCAATGTTTGTGCACAGTAAGTTGTTATGTTTTTAAATATATGTCCAAACATACAAATAGCGTTGTAAAAGCCCGTAATTAAATTACATTGAAGAAGAGAGTGTAAAATCTGGGAAAATTGGCTCTCTTATATTCACCACATAAAGCTTGCGACACACAAACTGTTTCTTAATGAACCTTTGCAGAGTCGCAAAGACACTGGCTCGGAAACACCTGAAGAGAACAAGCTAGCCTGTTTCGCTCGGTCAACTTGCTTTTTTCACGGGAGGTCGGTCCTGGTGACTGTAAAATTTAAACCAGAACTTTTCATTTACGGACATGAACAATTATTATTGGCCAGACTTATCCTTAGTTTCTTATTCCAACTTTATTTAGATCAAACTAAGCTTACTGTCTCCAGAATTTGAGCTGCATATATCGTTGTTAATGCAAAGCTTCAGTGTTTTTACTGTGTTATTTTGTTTTCTTTAGGTGGCTTGAATCTGATAAATCGGATATGGCTGTTATTGAGGTCAAACTGGTATCTGGATTCAGACCTGATGAGGAAACTCTAGAAAGGGTAACTACATGTTCCTACTTATATATTATTTTTTCTCATATAAATTGGTCCGTTATATACATTTAAAACGGAACGCAGAAAAACAAATTTGTGGTAGTGTCTCCCCAAAGTCGAGTGATACTAGAAATTAACACGGTTGTTTTATTCAAATAGAATTGAATTATGAAAATATAGACTACATCTGTTTGTAAGATGGTTTGTCGTTTATATGCGTATGGTATCGCTATTGTATCGTATGGTATTTGCTACTATAAACCAGCCTTTATAAACCAATATAAAAATAGATTGGTTGTAAATGTTTCTTTATTTACCTAACCGCAGATGATGAACCGCCCAGAAGTTGGTCTGATGAGGTTCGAAATCGGGGACAACAAGGTCGTGTTATACTTCAACGAGGTACTCTTCACTTCTATCAAATAATAAAACCATTATTTTCACGTCTTTTCAGGATAAGTATTTGCCTCATTGCCTTGTTATATTAAGATTCAAAATTATACAATTGATTTCATCTTTTTAAATGTTTTCCAGTAAAACTCCCGCCTCCTCAGAAGCAATGTTGATTTGATCGCGAATAATTTTGGTATTTAATCAAGATTGTTTAAGGGGAAGGTGATTTAGCGTAATATTTTGAAGAAAAATAAACAAATTTGAAAATCCACAAGGTATACAAGAAAAACGACCGTTTCCCCCAACAATTTCAAAACATAGTCTAGCTATAACGCGTCCTAGTAAGAAGAAAATGATTATTTATCTATCACTTTTTTCCAGATCAAGAATGTCTGTGTTACATTTGGACTGGATCAAACATCTGTTGTGGAGAACATGCAGCCAGCGTCACTAACTGCTTACGATTATTATGACACAGGTTCGTATATAAAGAACGTCAATGTTCTAAATAATGTGTGAAGTCTCATGCTACAAATTGCACTCTATGGTTGGGCTGCAAATTCCACCCGAACAGTTCAATCACATGTAATATAGTCTATTGCTTTATTTCTATTTCTTATAAGCTGCCTTTTGTTTCAGACAAATCAGGATCCTCTGTGTACATGATAACAGACAAAGATTGTTAAAGCGAGTTACAGCTGCTATATAAGTGGATTTTTATTTGACTATTGTCTTCCAGTATGATTAAAAAAAATAATAATAATTTGTAGCTTTTGATAAATTTTTATTTTATTTATATTGAAGTCATCTAGAGTTAAGATAATATTAAAGTAACGTTGGCCAATAGTTATAACATTGTTGTAAAAGGGGGGATTTTTCATAAGGAGGCTCAGCCAATGAATTCATCTCTCGCTTGGTGTGACTTAATAGTTGTATTGATTTTATACCTGATTTGCACATTTCAAATGTTCTCCGTGTACACACACACACGATAAAACTGCTTGTTCTGTTTCTAATATTACTGTATGTAAGTACAACTTAGTCCTCCAACAACTGGTAAAACTCCTAGGAAATTTGCTGCCCTTGTGACCTCTGAAAAATTATTTTCTGCTTTTAGTGTTTTTTGTCCAAGCTTGTAAATGTTTATAATCTATTTGATTAATAAGAAATTTTTTGTGTAATTTTTGAAATCTGCGATTTTCCTAGAAAACAATTAATATTATGCATAAGTTGGTTACTTACCATTAAGACGGGACATCAACCAAAAGCATTCGTTTGATTATTTCGAGCCTATTTCTAGTGTTCTTCCCTTACTTGAGTTTTATTTTCAAGTCGTATAGCAAGTGCGAATATCCTTGTATGTTTTTTTATCTTTATTGCATTTTTTGTCCTTTTCAAATTTGTTTAATTACACACCAATGCAAAAATGCTTAGTGCAGTCCCTAGTCTTTCGGAATGTTCTAATTATTTACATTGCAAATTATGATGTGATGTATTGGTTGGTAGAAAAAAAATCATTTTTTTTAACAATAAAAATTCGCGGCAATAAGGGCAGGCATAAAAAAGATCGATGCACAACTATAATTTGAATGCTAAGTGAACATTGTCTTCGACTTCCTCGGATGATACCATACCACATTTTAACAAAAACTCAACACTCGACATTAGACAAGAAAGCAACAATAAATCTATTCTTTGATACCATTTCTCAAGTCTATGTATTTTTTGTGTGTTTTAGTGTTTCTGTCTTCTATCTTTCCCATTCCTCATTCCTGAAGTAATGGACGATTTTGTGTCATTTTCGGGAGGTGGAATTCTGCGTTCAACACTATCTTAGCTTGATCATTCTCGAGCATTCTCTCTTTAAAATCTTAGGAAAACTTTGATGTCCCATAACGTTTGACCGCATTGTCAAGATGCTTTACTCAGCAGTTCACGCTAGACGTCTGGTTGATGGAGATCTGACTAGACCTATTGATTATGAAAATGGGGTGAAGCAGGGATGCAAACTTGTACCTAATCTGTTTGGAATGTATGCTGTCGTCATTCTCCACCTTGCTTTTAAAAATATTCCTTCACAATGCAGCACCAAAGTTCGTTTTCGGTACGATAGTGATCTTTTTTACCTTAGGCGCCAGAAATCCAAAACAAGACCATTGCTAAGTTCGTAAGGGAAGTCCAATATGAAGCTGATGTTTCTATTTTTACCAACAATGGCACATCTCTACAATCATTGCTATCGATCTATTGCGTACTATCAACTTTCAAAGAACGTTACTAGAAATATGAGTCTTTTGAGCCGCGGTCAGCGGAAGTTTGTTAGGTGATTATTATACCACAACTTTTAGTGTTTCTATGCCAAAAAGAATATCTAAACCTCCTGATTTCGCTTGATTTACTTAAGAAAGAGGCGATGCTACGATTCTTTACTTGCATGCGATCTAAGACGTTTTTTTCAAACTTACTCATACTGTCTGAGCCCTGGTCTGAACAGTGATTAAAGATTTGTTTTGAATTTTCTCGCGAAAAATGAAAAAAAATATAAGTCAGGCATTACATACATACCGAGTAAGCCTAAAAACAAGTTCGGATGAGTGTGACATTGACCCTGGCACAGGCTGGTTTGACACGTGATCAAAATCTCCAAGATTTTTGGAGATTTTGATCACGTGACCAATAAAATCAATATGGCCGACAGTCACGTGTCAAACCAGCCGGTACCAGGGTCAATGTGTGAGCGACCGCCATTTTGAAAAAAGAGCGAACAGAGTGGCCCGGGGGACGAGGTTGTCTACTTGTCTTCTTTTCAAAATTGCGGTTCATTGGAAGTACTCGAGTTCGAATCCCACGCTGGGAGACTTGAAAAAAAAATATTTTCTTATCACTTGATTTTTAAAACATATTTTTCTTACTATTTTTACTTTTTATTTTTTTATAAATTACTTTTTTTCATTCACGATTTCTATTTTTTCCCTTTCAGTTACATATATTACTAGAAGGCAGGAAACTATCATCCATACCACCTCTTCTTTAACGGCAAAAAATACTCCAAAATCAACAAGAATTACACAAAAACTACATCAGCATAAAAGTTCTATAAACAAGCTTTCAATGAATTGCACTTTACTTCAATTTTTCACGAAAAAACACTGCAAATTTTGCCATTTTCTTTCAAAATTCGGCAGATTTTCCAATCAGTTGAAGCGTGGACCATAGCGAGTGGACATTATTAAGTATTATTCGTTGTTTGCCCTTTGTTATGTTTCTCTCAATTTCACAAAGTTCAGCCAAAAAAGAGATCCTTTTAGACTTGAAAAGTGATCAAATTGTCTCCTTTGGGTAAGATACCAAAAGATCCTTTTGAAATATTTGTCTTTCTTCGCTTTCGTTAATACACATCGCTAAACAATCGTTATTCAAGTCGAGTGAGCGAACTTCGATATGTCTACGTCTACAAGCTCGAAAATTCTCACTTTTGCAATGGATTTTTTGCTACTTTTTGATCTTGTTCACTTCTAATGATTCTTCTCAACAATTCCACGAATTGTTTTTCCTTCAATTACGTTTTTTTTAGCTGTTTTGATGCGACATGGAAGCATTCTTTTAATTATTAAAAAAATTGTTTATTGAAAAGTAACTGGTAAAATTGCAAAAGAAAGATTACTTGAGAATAAAAAAAAAGTAAAGAAAAAAAAAAAAAAAAAAAAAGAACCAAAAAAAGAGAACCAAAAAAAGATTGGCCGTTCCGAGACTTGAACCTCGTACTACGTATATAAAGCTTAATGGGTCTAGACAATAAAGTATTTGGAACGATGGCAACATCAGCTAATGCGCAGATTGACAATGATGCCAAGGTCCGAGGTTCGAGTCCGGGCGCTGGAGTATTAGAATTTCTTTCTTTGTTAGTTAATTTAATTCGAACTTGCCTAAATTTCTAACAGCGAAAAAAAAAAAAAGAAAGAAAGAAACCAGAGGCCTGGGCACGAGTAATAAGTTGTATCTAACAATGGCCCAAACGGCACGATTTTCTGCTTTTCTGCCCTTTACAACATCCGGTGGGAACTTTTCCAATTCATCTGATCTGCCCGATTTAGATTTCTGCTATATTCTTATATAAGCTAAATCAAAAAGGTAGTTTATTCAGAACAAGCAAGTTCAATAGCTAATCCATTATGGCTGCTTTTCATATATTTCTATTTGGGGTCTTTTTCACAAGCCTATTTTGTCAAGTGTTTTGTAGGTAAGTCGTTTTACGCTTTGATCATTGAAATAGTATGTATTATGCTATCTTTCTTATGTCTCCCTGCAATTTTCTGTTTTCTTCGAACTTAGACATGCCCATTTACTTTATATATAGATTCCGAAAATTATTAAATGTAAAATAGATGTAGCAATAATCAAAATACATAGCAATAATGATTTTAAACGGATCATATCTGTATGTTTCCTCTCGAGTATTAGGTTAAGGCCGTATACCTCCACTGAGTAAATGTTATGAAATCAAAAAAAAAAAAAAAAAAAAAAAAAAAAAAATGTCGAATCATTTTTCTGCACGTTCTTGTTATGCAGTGGCTAGTCGTACGGTAACAATGACACGTTGCAAAGACAAAGTGCCGAATGCCAATTTTATTGTCGAGATTTCATTTTGAATGTGTTGGATACGTATATCATAACAGATATGAAATAAGAATAATGTTGTTATTGGTTATATACCATCAGTTTTATTCATCTATTTAATGCTATTGCTTTTTTTCTTTTCTTGTTTTGTTTAGTGGATATTTGATAACAGCACCAAAAGTTGTCTACACAGGAACGGTTCAACGAATAAATGTTCACTTTTTTCAAAACGGGTACTGGGATATTCGTGCAAACTTATATGTATATGAAACTGGCGTGTTAATTGGTCGTGACAGGAAAAGGATCCGTGGAAATACAGAAGACTACATTGCCATAACGGTATGCCCTTGTTACCTTAAACCACAGGAAGCCCACAGGCCATTTATCCCTTCTAGCTATTTACAAAAAGAAAGTGAATCAAATAGAGTGCAAACACTAAACGTATGCAACATTAGTACCACATCTACAACCCGGTAATTGGTCGCTTTGAGGGTTTGAAATATGAGTTTTGTCAAATACCAACTTTTTTGTATCTTTTAGGGGTTGAATAGCACTGAAATTCATGATTTTGGTATCTTTTAGAGTTGAAAAACTTGTGAAGGCACGCCATTTTGAAAAACGTCTGTTATTTTTTAGAGGTATTATTGAAAAATTCCGACAAGCATCCCCGATCGCTTATCCTCGGAGTCCTCACTCCCCCAAATTGACTGAATGACTGATTGATTGATTGATTGATTGACTGAATGACCTATTTGATTGATTGATTGATTGACTGATTGATTGTTTAACTGATTGATTGACTGATGGCTGATTGATTGATTGACTGATTGATTGATTGATTGATTGATTGATTGATTGATTGATTGATTAATTGATTGATTGACTGAATGACTGATTGATTGATTGATTGACTGATTGAATGATTGATTGGTTAACTGATTGATTGACTGATGGCTGATTGAGTGATTGACTGATTGAATAAATGAATCATTGACGGATTGACTTATCAGGAGTTAATTAATTGATGGATTGATTGAATGATCGAATGATTGACTGATGGACTTGTTTAATTGATTGATTGATTGATTCATGTATTCATTGATTCATTCATTAATAGTTTAACTGTTTTAAATTCAGATCCCAGACAAAGTTCCTATTTCATATGGTTACCCCAATAATGTCTTTTTGATCGTAAATGCTGATGCTGTTGGTGGATCTTCAAAAACACTTGCAAATTCGTTCAAAATGAATCTCAAAAGATCGGACAATATTGTCATCCAGATTGAAAAAAGTATCTACAACCCAGAACAAACTGGTAAGTAATAGTTTCATTTAAGCTCCGCGGGGCATTTCATTATTTTGTTTTTCATTATGAAAGAATAGTCATTGTGAGTGCCCTGGAACTCTAAATTCAAACATGGGAGGGGAGGAGAGGAGAGGGGAGAGAAGGAAGGAGGAGGGGAGCGGGAGAATCGCTTTGCCATTTACAGACATCGGCATGCTCAATAGATATTTTTAAAGATTTGTGTATGTACATCAGTAGTTACGTGGCCTTACGCTATTCAAAAATGCATAGCAAAAGAGGAGAGAGATCTAGGCTGGATAAAGGGGAAGAACACTATCAGCTGATGAATTTCTGAATTTCAAAAGATAAAGTATTCATTCATTCATTCATTCATTCAATTGGCAAGGGTTACACAACAGAGCTCGGCTCCACATAAGTAAATTAGTATATTTCGCTTATTCTTTTGCTTACACACGAAGACGCGACTTAGAGTAAACCTTTGCTAGAACATCAAAGTACCAAAAGTAGCTAACGGACGAACGAAAAAAACGAACGAACGAATTCGATTAGTGAACGAAAGAACTAAAGGCGGCGAAATACGAGAAACAAAAATCTAACGAACGAAAAAAAACGGATGAACGAACAACGAATGAATGAATATGAACGATTTAACGAATGAACAAATGAACCAATGAATGAATAAATGAATGAATGAATTAACGAACGAACCAATAAATGAATAAATGGTTTGTTTTATAATTGTTTTGCAGTACGTGTTAGAGTTATTGGTGTTAAGCGTGACCTCAAACCTGTCATCGGAAAGGTGAGTAGTTCCACATCACATCGACAAATAAGGTCTTTTCAGTCACAATTAACGACACTGATATCACATCATGTAGGCTAACATTTCATGACATGATTACCATCGTAGCCTTTTTTGTTATCTAACATATTTGTTCAATTATTTTAGGTCAACAGGATCTTTATCCAGGTAAGTAGATGAAACATAAAAACGTCGATGGTATTCTTGTTGTTGTTTTTTCAAAATTAAATATCTAAAAAAACTTTTTATGTATTGCAATTTAAATCACGTTTGCATAGGATCCACGAGGAATACGGCTGATGCAGTGGGATGACATTGACTTTAAAAATGGTGAGGAACACTTCCAGATATCTAAAATACCAAAACCTTTTGCATTCTCCATCTCAATTCACTCTCATTGTCTTATCGCTATTTTTGTTGTTTATGTCAATAAAATAATTGTGTATGCTTTAATTTAATGTTGAGATGGTTTAATATTCACACTTGTGTATGTTTCAGGTATAGCTAATGTTGAAATGGTTTTATCCAACCAGCCAGAACTTGGTGAATGGAAGGTTGTGGCAGAGTATAAGGTAAACGTTCACACATACGGTCGCTGAAAATGAAACACGTGCCAGCTGGTTAAAATAAGTTTCAAAATTGTTGGGCATTGTTTGGCAAATTATCTTCAATAAAAATATCTGTTGAAAATCGCTGCTAGACGTCGTTGCTTTGTTTGAGAGCACAACGCACATGGATCGATTCGATACTCCTGGGCGAAGTCTTATGCCCTTTAAAGTGCACCTAAACACTACGAGTTTTTTTGTTTAATCCATTCTTTAGAACATTTTAAACATTCTATGAAACTTTGAACGTTTTTGGAAAAATATTTATGTTATTTTTTTAACAAAAAAGACGAAAAATACGCCCCGTACCCAGTCTCTTTTTGGGTGTGTCTACGATGTGTGACGTCATCCCAGGCCAATCTACGTTGCCTGGTAGCAGAACTGCAGTAAACATTCTAGCAACAAGCAACAATAGTGCATATATAACTCTAAATTTGTGACGTCTAAACAGAATATTATATATTTTTTGCAGTTCAGCGAGTTTGTCAAAGTGACCAGATTGTTTGTTGGCCTGGGATGACGTCACAGACAAATCACGGCCATGGCACAATAAAAAGGCTAATTTATCAAACTTTGACAGGCCATAAAAAAATCGCTTTTTAATGAAAATGAAAAATTTTTTCACAGAAGCAATTTTAGCGACAAAAATGTTTAATTCACAAGTTTTCGTGATAGTGTTTAGGGGCACTTTAAGGAACAAAGTAAGACTATATTAAAGTGGGCAAATCCTTTTAATCGGAAAATCTTGACAAACGCTTAGAGATCTATGTTATGCCATATTCTACTTACAGACATGGCAGCGCTGTGAAAGTGTGCGACACTTTGCGTGTTTCTACGAAAACAATAAAGAAGTAATTGTATAATTTGCATTTTATATCTTGAGATTCATGAACGTTCACATCCGATACCATTTTATTAAGTATTTTGTGCACAGTTTTGTATTTGTTTTCAAGGTAGGGAAATTAAACCCCGTTGCGAAAAAACCTCGGAACATGAGCGAGCAATCAGTAATATAAATTACAGTATACTAAAATGGCTTTATTGATTGTTTCAGGGATATAAAGTTGAGAACACATTTGTTATCAAGAAATATGGTAACTACATACAAGTTTGATGTTATATTATTTCCAATTACATACATGTAATTGCAGTTAAACAAAAAGGAACATCTCATCAAACGTGAGAAAAATGGAATCCATATATTCCCCCAAAGAAGCACTTTTATATACACATGTAATATTCATCTCATATGAAAAATTCATTGTTAAAACACAATAATTAATTGATGGAATTGCTGCTCTTCTCGATGCTATCATCTCTCAAGGTAATTGTAGATATTGGTTATTATTGTTGTACAGTATTGTCAAAGTTCCAAGTCTACATGGAGCATCCAACCTTTCTTACGTTTGACAGCAAGGGTTTCAGCGGCACTATTTGCGCAAGGTGAGGTATTATAAATGCCATTTTCCCATCTTCTTGCAAAGTTTGAAAAAGAAGATTTTAACATGAATGATCGATATGACGCAGTACGGTCGGGAAGGTCGGACGGTCTTTTATTCGATGGTACCGTGTGGCGACTGGAGTCTTGCTGTTGCTACCACCATGCATTTTGCCAAGTGCGTCTAAGGTCGGTTTCTCGACAGTACAGCTGTATTATCAGCCTATGGCTTCGGCAGATAACAAACAACTCCGGCCTTAATAATTGACGATATGATGCTTTATCTTACTAATAAATGCTTAATATTGTCTTGATGCTATGTAATTATCAGCTCTCTTGGTCCTTTAACGTGACAAATTATTCATTTCGAATTGATTATTCGTTATTCATTGATATCATTTTTATCAGGTACACACACGGTCAGCCGGTCAATGGAAAATTGAATGTAGTTGTTGATATGGAGCATGTCGATTTTCAGGTAAGCAAGTGCAACGTAAGTGGAGCTGAAGGTCTCAAATTGTCATCGTGCAATTGCGATTTTTCAACCATTCACTAAAATGTTTTTACAACAGCAAATTGCAAAAGCATTCCATTTCGGCCTACATTTATACCGTGTGAGTCCGGGAATGATTTTGTTTTGTATGTTGATTCTAAGTTCATGGATTATTCATGAATTTGATATTTGATACCCGTCACTATGGCTTACCATCGGGGCCAAAATTCAACCCGCTAATTCAACATTGTACTTTTGAAATTTGTGCTGATTTCACAATTCGACTTTCAAGTTTATATTTTCTTGTGGTCACTTTACAATTCAACATTGTACTTCCAAGAATTGAACATTGTACTTTACGTAATTCAACATGCAACATTCGCGATTCGACTTTGTACTTTTCACCATCGAACATTCAACTTGCTTCATTTGAATATCCAACCGCAATCCAATCACCATCAGTCATCGTGGGCTCAAGAAATATCACAAATTATTCCCCAGTAGGGGATAGGGGTATTCAACCAGCCCTCTCTACACCGTACCCTTGAATTTTATCGCGAATCCTTCCTCTGACGGTTGCAAAAAGATGGCGGATCGACGTAAGGAACTAAATGAAGTCAGGTCAGCCCTTTTAAAAGTGGCTGACCAACTTACCTCCTTGGGTTCTTTGCCAACCACCGGCACCCGTGGACCGAAAGTACAGACTCAAGGTACAGGTAAGCAATTATAGTGCCTTTATAGAACAAAAGATTTCAGAAATTCCACACTTGCATAATCCGCGTAGTTGCTAAAAGCCGGAACTACCCCTACCGGAGTAGGGAGGGCTGGTTGAATACCCCTATTCCCTACTGGGGAATAATTTGTGATATCTCTTGAGCCCACGATGACTGATGGTGATTGGATTGCGGTTGGATATTCTAACGAAGCAAGTTGTAAAGTTGAATGTTCGATGGTGAAAAGTACAAAGTCGAATCGCGAATACTGCATGTTGAATTACGTAAAGTACAATGTTGAATTGTAAAGTGACCACAAGAAAATATAAACTTGAAAGTCGAATTGTGAAATCAGCAGAAATTTCAAAAGTACAATGTTCAATTAGCGGGTTGAGTTTTGGCCCCGATGGTACGCCACAAATTAGCGGGTTGAATTTTGGCCCCGATGGTACGCCATACGTCACTTATATTGATTTCATTTGAAAATCGCTCACTACTTCATAAATGTTCTTGAGTATCAATATCAAATAAAAACAAAACTGCTAAGTCTATGAGTGGCGAGGAGGACCATTCTCCAAGCGAATTTTGCTTCCACAGGAGCTTGAATAAGGTATGTACTGTCGCAATTTGTAATAATCGTCGCAATTTGTAATACCTGTCGCAATTTGTAATAACTTTGTCGCAATTTGTAATAACTGTCGCAATTTGTAATAAACCTGTCGCAATTTGTAATAACAAAAGCTGTCGCAATTTGTAATAACTGCTGTCGCAACTTGTAATAACAAAAGCTGTCGCATTTTGTAATAACTCTGTCGCAATTTGTAATAATAATGTCATGACTCGAAAATTGCTGTTTATATTAGAAGGAATGCATTGAGATTTTGATAAAGTCACAAGATATAAAAAGGGATATAATAATAATAATTGGAAAAACTAATAATAGGATGTTCGTGATGTCAGTTTTACATGTCGCCGATCGCAAGAAAAAACAGTCAATGATGTAAATATTCGAGAAAGATTGAGACAAGATAGGGCTCTCAATTTTGTGTAATGAACCTAATAAAACACTGTGTATTAATATTAAGGCTAGGTCATGGTTGGGTAGAAGAGAGAAAATAGAACTAGGTTTATAAAAGAGGCCTGGAATTTTGCTTCACGTTATAAAACTGCATGACTAAAACAGATGTGAATGTAATAAATCCAGATGAAATTGACTTGCATTTGACAATCTATTGTTTCTAAGTTTTTTTTATTTATTTTTTATTATTATTATTTTTATTTAGTGATTGCGATTCCCTTCTCGGCATAGAAAATCTCGACTCCGATTGGAATAGGACGGGGATCGGGGACTCCGGGGATGATCGTCGGAATTTTTCAAAAATACCCCTAAAAGATACCGGACGTTTTTCAAAAGGGCATGGCTTCACAAATTTTTCATCTCTAAAAGATACCAAAAGCATGAGTTTCAGTGGCTTTCAACCCCTAAAAGAAGCAAAAAGTGAGAATTTGGCAAATTTCATATTTTAAACCGTAAAAGAGACCAAATCGCTGATTTATACCCCTAACAGATACGACGTCATCCCCGATCGCTTACCCTCTGAGTCCCCACCATATTGATAAATTCAACTATCCGGACTGTTTGCTTGGTTCGGAGTTGTCCGAATAATCGACGTTTGACTTTACTGATGACACTTAGATTGTTGAATAGAAACCATTAGGCTTAAATCCATATTAATCAATGTATGTTTTTTGTCAATTATCTTTCTCAGAATATAACAGATTTCATTTTTACCATGACTCTAGGTTTCTCAGGAAAAAACATATTGGTCTATATATACTGTACTTACTCATTCTAGCCATTATTACAAATTGCGACAGAGTTATTACAAATTGCGACAGCTTTTTGGTATTACAAATTGCGACAGCAGTTATTACAAATTGCGACAGCTTTTGTTATTACAAATTGCGACAGGTTTATTACAAATTGCGACAGTTATTACAAATTGCGACAAAGTTATTACAAATTGCGACAGGTATTACAAATTGCGACGGTTATTACAAATTGCGATAGTACAAGGTATACAAATAAAAATGTCAGTTACGTTGTGGCTTAGTTGAGTGGCCGTGAATCAACCGAGAGCCTTCAGTCCTGCTAAAAAGCCGGTGAGCAACACCAAATTCAAAAGTCACGGACCATGACACTCAGCAGACCTGTATCAAAGGAGCTGATGCCTTTGTCTACTAGTTCAGCCAATTCTATAACCAATTTTCAGACCATCACAAGCACAGCAGGGTAGTGCCGAACAGTCGATAACACAGTTCGTGTCTCGTATAAAAAGACCATCGGATGACACACATTTCACACGTCCGAGCTTCTTTTCTGGCGTCTGCAATATCTCAGAATGCAGTTTTTAGATTTTCAATGATTCAGTGACCATCCAAGAAGGAAAACGTAGTAGGACTATTTTGTATACAAGCAAACCGAAGGCAAATAACGAGACCATAGGAAGCCCAGACAAATCGCGCGCGGTGGTTTACACAGGAAACCCGAAAACGAAAATGTTTTTACGCACGCTATATATTATTGTTTTCTCTCTTTTCTTGTAGTTTTCTTGTTAATATGTGATAGATTAGGGGTCCCTGTGCAAAGCGGGTCGCTTCAGACCTTGACTATAAACTCGTTGTTTAGTTTAGCATCTTGGGAACATTTTCTAAACTGAACTATTTTTAAAGTTCTTTATATAAAAAGCAGTTTTCTGCTGTAAATAAATCCGCCATTTGCCAGTTTGCTTTCCATGTGTTGTGCCAGTTTGAAACGATCGATAATTACATTACGCTAATCGATATTCCCCCGATACCGGAAGTTCACGTTTTCCACCGTTTTTCGGCGCATCCTCGCAACGCACGGTCCGTACTGTCAAGACCTCGGTCTGATATTTTCCCGTACAGACCTCGCTCTCGGTTAATTGCTGCGAAGCGAGTCAGCGTAGCGAGCGAGCAGCTATTTTGAACGAAAACTACGCTTGTAGGGTTCCTGTGGTGCCAGATAATATCCTATGCTCGTGGAGCATATAGAGAATTTATCTGCGCATGTCGTAAGTTAATGGTAGAAGCCGCTATGATCACGCGAAAAAAATACCTTCTAAATCCCTTTTAATCCCAATTCACAAAAGCGATACTTCAGGTGACGAAAGTCTCTGTTCCAACCATACAGTGATTGGCCGTTATTTCCGTACGGCTTATTATAGTTCTTGTTGGACAATAGCATAACAATTTGTTTGTTTATAACAATGAAGTATCTGCAAGATTCTGCAATATGGCTGCTTTCACAACGAGACCTGGTCATCTTTGACTGCCGATCAAAGATTTTGGCCAAAACTCTATTGAAAACCAAAAGTATAATACTAATCTAAGATTATTAAAGAAAGCATACCAAGAAAAAACGTAGCGGCGCATACATTCAAGCTCGACTTTTCTTCAAATTTATGCGAAAAAATTGACCAAAGAGTAAGACTGACAAATCTTCTCCGTGCTTGAGTTAAAGTTTATATTTAGTGAAGATAGAAGTATATCAACAAAAGCCCGACCAGAAAATTACAAAATTTGGTGGTTCATCTGTGTTTTCACAATCATTTGGATTAATCAAGATCATTTTAACTTAATTTCAGGTTCGGTATTCTAATCAGTCGAAATTGCTTGAGAGGAGAAACACAACCATGGCGTCAACAAATATCGCAATATCACGTTTTGACCAATCTTTCTTAAAAAAATAACAATGCTGTGATGTAGAATGTGGTTTGACGACTCGCATCAGTTATATTTATCTTCGGCGCAGCCCCTCAAACATACCGCTTATCAAGAAGGAAATTTGACCAAAACTTGCAAAATGCGCAAATAATCTGCTCATCATCCCACAAAATCGATCCTCAATAAGAAATCATTCTGTACCACACAATTCTCATGACCTTTGAGTCTTAATCTGTGGAAAACGTTTTCTGCTATTTCTTTTATTATGGCAGCAGTCCTCACACGGATGCAGTAGGTTTGTGTTTTTCTTCTTCGTTTTGCGGACTTTCGCTCAAAAATATCTTGCGATCAAAAACCTCCACATTTACTTGACTTAGTCACAGCACCTCACAAAGTCATAGACTTTAAGTATCCATTTATATTTTCCTTATTTGAAGATCAATAAGATTGCGATTGGAACTCAAAAGTTCCTCGGTCGTAGAAAAAAATGTAAACATGACCGCGAGCTAAAATTTTCTGACATGAGCAGACAAATTCTCTATATGCTTGCTCGTGGGCTATGTCGCGATGGATTTCCCATATGCCATCTCGGCCGTAATTTGTGGGGCTCCTGTGGTACAAGATAATATCCGATCTTTGTGGGCTATGTCGCGATGAAAGATTTTGGGACTACAGTAACAAATTCGTACAATATTTTGACGTGGACATCGGATACCATCGATGGAATTTTAAACCGAAGATGAAGCCATGTACGTAAAAGCTTTTGAAGAACCTTCTCTGATGCAGAGACAATCTCCTTAAACTATTTGCCAAATAGAGTCCTTTTGTAGCGATATTTCTAGAGGAAGACAAGGTGCTTTTATGAGTCTTTCTACTTTGTTATGTACAAATTCGTGCGATCACGTTTTGACTTGGACAACAGAAATCGATCGAATTCTCACCGAAGGTTCAAAAGTGTCAAGAATTATATAGTTTCTTAATCTACAGTTTTTACTCGATTATCATTTTACATTCTTGACATTATATTATTTTACTGTAATTTTTAAAATAAAAGAATTAGTGATTCGTTTATAATAAATACACATTAAATAAAAACTTTCAGATTGCTATATACTCCTCTTATACACCCGATGAACAATTAATACCATTTCATACTTTTAAATACGGGTAAAGTAAGTTAACCGTAAAATTGCAGTAAGTCTCTAGCTATTTCCATTGTTTCGCCCATTTTGTCTCTTTGACTTTGGTTATTTTTATTTGACGGGTTAACTGACTTCACTCTAACTACAATGGAATAAGAGTTTGTTCCTGTTTGACTAATCTAGTAGCCGCCGCACACGGTGAGCAATTTGCCTTGCGAGCCATTTTCTCACTAGCTCGTGAGACAAAAAACGGCCGTGTGCGGATAAAATTCGTCATTTTTCACCGCTCGCGAGGCGCTGCAACACTTTTCTAGCGTGTTTGAAATCGTCATTTCACAAGTTTATTGCATATGACTCTATATTAGCAGAAATCTATGAAATACACTTAATTTATTCACATAATTTATAACACCCTTCGTCTTTTGCCATTTATCAGTATTGCCAATATTTGATTACTACGATTTATTACAGGTTTTTATCCCTAATGATGAAAAATCGATTCTCGCAGCATTCACTTTCCAAAGAAATCGCTAGTAACCCTTTAATATAGTCAGCGTAGTGAAATTTCAACTCAAACACAAATTTGTAAACCGCAAATTAGAGAACTAGTTTGATTGGTCAATGCGCATAATGCGTGTATGAGGTGTATGAATTCATTTCCACTACAAAAGCACCAGGTCGAACACCCTTAAGAAATACCCCATTCGAAAGCTGAGAATAGTAGTATGGACTAAAACATTTATAGTTATAGCATATTTAACTTCATATCAATAGATGATTGGAAAATGCCCAAGTTTGCGTCCTCCACAAGAATGTCCTGAAAAGGACGATAAATGCGTTGAAGATGAAGATTGCTTAGTCTTGGGTGGACAAATGAAATGTTGCATAGACGGTTGCGATACGAAGCGATGCATTCGTGAGTAAAATACCTTCAATTTTAAGTTATTCATTGAAGCGAGATCTCGATCCTTAAACTTTATCTGGACCAACACTCAGGGTCTTAAAATAACTGAGGAGAAATAGTCCAGTTTCGTGTTTTCTTTGCTCAGGCTAAGCCTCGATAGTATGTGATATATTCTTTTGTACGTGGTACATCCCGTGGGAATGCAGCAATCCAAGAACAATATAAATACCAATGGTTTGGTCTTGACTCTTTTGTTAATTAACCTGCAATTGGGGCTTACCCTGAGCAATGAAGAACTTGAAACTGGTCTATTGCTGTCTTTGTAACCACATCTTCAAATGGTTAGAATTTCATGTCTTCTCGGATAAGGGGAATCTCTAAACGGGAGGTCCCAGGGCCCACGGTAATTGGTGAAAGCTGTTGTGGTGTCACTCTGCCTTCCTTAGTTTTACAATTAACTCGACATAAATAAGTAAATATCCTTTGTGTTGTTATGTAAGAGAATGTACATATACACCCAATAACCCTCCTTATGAGTGAGCCCACGTATATTTATATCCTATTATCTTGTGAAACGTTCTCATAGTTTTTTTCTAATTATACTTGTAGCTGCAGTAATTCAAAAAGGCTTTGATATAAAGGTGAGCATCGAACTTGGTATTCATCAGCATCCTCATTTATTACTTAGTCTGCCAATGTCGCGTAGTTTGAAGTTGCTGAACAACAGTTATATGTAATAACAGTTATATGGTTAATTTTTAGGAAAACATCAGATCCAAAGCACCAAATACAAAGGTATAAGAACATACGTTTAAGTCAACAAATGTGGGAGTGGTGATCGAGCATGAGACAACTAGAAGTCTTCTTATAAAATTAAGTACGGCACTGTCAAAACGTCTGGATAAATAAGAATGAAAGAAAAAAGTGATTTTTTTGCAAAAATAATGACTCAACATTTACAGAAGAAAGGCGTAATTTCATTTTAATTTGATCACTCTGTTAAAACATTTACTTTTCAGAGACTTGCAAGTTATGTACCAAAGTCTATAACGTTAAAGGTATGCAGATGGCAGATATTACAAGGCTTTGTAGATCATATATATTACTGACGAATTCTGTATTGTAGATCAAAGGATGTATCAAGTTCTCCTTTACCAACCAAGAGCTAGGTCTGAATGGATTCAAGCAATCAGAAGATAACATGTATGTGCTAAAGATTTCTGCCAATGTGACAGAAGACGTCACTGGAGTAACACAATCTTCTAAAAGACGGATTGCTTTAGATCTTTATCCAGTGAAGCTTAATTTTGAGGCTGGTACTCCGCGATGTTTCAAACCAGGATTTCCCTTCTATGGACAGGTAAGGACAAGTTTACTTAAGAAGCCAATGTTTTGCATATTAAGAAGATACTGTTGCTGTTTAAATGAATGTCAGAATTCAGATAAAATTCAGTAAATGAAAAGAAGGCTGAGTAGAAAAATAAGCAAAGAAGGAAAAAGGATTACATTACTTAGTTTTTTAGGCTGTTTTGAATATGTCTTACAAAACTGTTGATATGGTGTCTTCAAAAATATGATATGTGCAAGGACCGCTGCTGTCAGTTTGCATGAACGATTATATAAAAATTAGGTAAACCTAATAGCAGATGAAATCATTTGTTTATTCACTACCAATTAACAAATAAATGAATCAATTTATAAATAAATCTATTAAACAATCCAAATAATCATGAAAAGAAAATAACACATAAAAAAAGTGAAATATGCAAATCTTTATGCATGCGACAACATTTTATTACACGCAAGAAATATGCACAAAAATGCGAAAAATATCTGACCGTATTTTTGGCTTCCTTTTATGTTGTTATGCATGGTAAAAATAGCACTTGTCAATCGAAATTGATTGTCCAATGAGAAGTTAGAAAAGCACTAACATGGCTTCTTTGAGTTGTAAACAAATCCCCGCGCGCTTTTCGCTTTACGCTCTTTCACGTTTGAAAAAAAAAAATCACTTTTCTGGTGAAATGTGTAATGAATTACTTATTGGTAATCTAGCTATCTAATACGGCTGTGCATTTTTAATTTTCAAATGTGAATACTGCGTAACTTGTTAAAAATAGCTAATATGAGCTTTTGAAATTTTAACTTCCTGAGTACAATGATGAGTACAATGACAAATTCATACAAGCGTTTTATTGCAATTCATTAACAAATAAACTAATTACAAGAATCAAATAAAGAAACACGCACATAAAGATCTCAACGATTGAGAAATATCTTACAAAAAGAAGTAAATATAATTATTGCAAACTGCTTAGATGTGGATGGTAAAAAAGAAAAAAGATCGTCAAAAAATGTAAACATACCGGCGCCACGTTTCTTGTCCTGTACTGTCACTTCTCCACTGAACTTTTTGTCCTCAGTTCTGATTACAACAAGCTTGTTCATGTTTTTAGAATTTTAAAAGTGGCAAAAAACATTTTCACCGCCTCTAAAAAGTTTACACAGTTCAACGGCGATGGCAAGCTTGTGTTTAAGGAATGTCTCATGGTTAGCGTGCGTATATCCAGTTCTGGATGCACGCGGGAGGCTGCTAAGCACGAGAAAAGCGTAAGAGTTCTTGTAGCATTTCCTTGTAGCTCGAGTGTCATGTGTTTCAGCGGCTATAGATTTAAAGAAAGTGCTCTAAAATGGAAAAGTTACAATATCAGAATCTAAATAAAACTCGCGTCAATGACGTCAATCTGTTTGTGTCATAGCTATACGTAACCAGGCCAGGGGGAGAACCTGCCAGCAATGAACAAGTCATTATTGAAGCAAGAAATGACAAAGGAACAAACATCTTCAACAAAACATTCCAAGTGTTTAATGGAATCGTCAACTTTGATATCCCTGAGATACCCACAGACTCCAAAAACATTGCGTTTTCGGTGAGTACTGTCTAATAAACGTATACTTATATATAGTGTCATTACTTGAGTAGGGGTTAAAAATTAGTTGGATACACTAGAGGGGACTGGGTCGGTGTTTTAAGAGAAACAGTAGTAAAATGTGTAAATAAATTATACACCACTGACGTCACAATACGGTGTAATATTTATTTACACATTTTACTACTGTCATTGCTTAAGATGATTACTGAAAACAAGTAATAATTATAAAGTTTTGTTTCTACGCTTGTATTTTTGTTATTGGTCCCTTTATCAATATGTGTACCCCTCAATTCGATCCTGTTTGGACTAACGTCCGAAACATCAATATCATTTGTAATATTACGGTGCTCTAAATTAAACCATTTTTAATTAGTTGTAAGAGATTGACACGGTATAATGGTCAGTATCTTGGCCCATCTTGTGAAATTGTTTATATAGATACGCCAACGAAGTCCACATCAGTATTTTACTACTTTTTATTTTTTTGCAAGAAGAATTATGTGTGTGTATAAAGGTTGTGTTTTTTTGTATTTGAAGGCTGTTTACTCGTCAGATCGAAAACTAAAAACAGACTACAAGACTATTCCTGATCCTGGAAATGGATTGCTGTTATTGGATAAAAAAATAAAGTCTGTCAAGGTTAGTAATTTCATGTCAATCTGTCTTTTATCATTGCTTATTTGCTTCTAATGTATAGGGATTTTTTATTATTGTGGATAATCTTTATGTTATTATGTATCTGTATGCATCAATGCAATCTCTGCCACTTGGATTGTTTTTATTTTGTCGTTCATATTTTTTGCTGCCATTGTGCTTCAGTATGGTCAATCTTTGAGGGTGTCCTTCCTGACCAACGAGGCAAGTCACCTTAAAAACAAGGCTTTGCTTTACAAGGTACGTGCATGGCATTCTGGATTATGCAACAACGTCTTTTCTAAAGTGTCAATACATATGTTTAACATTTGATTCATTTTGCTACCTTTTATAGATAGTAAAATCTGTTTTATTTATGCTTATTTTTCGTTCAGTTGATTTGTGGAGATAAGATCGTCAGTTCTGGTAGCAAGCGTATATCGTCACTCAGAAACATCAAACCTACACAAGCTGAAGGATCGTTTGAACTTGTTATGGCGCAGCCATTGGTACCAACTTGTCGACTTCTTGTGTACTACATCAAACAAAATGGAGAGGTTGTAGCTGACTCTTCGCCTCTACAAGTACAGCATTCACCGAGAAATAAGGTAAAAACACACATACTTGTTTATGTTCTTTCTTTAGGTCTTTTAAAGAGTCGTTTGCGTATTAGTGGGAAACAGTACTGTATCGTATTGTAGCCGTAGTTTCTAAGAAAACATTTGAATTTTCTGCTGTATTCTCGCTCATGCGAAGACGACTCTATTGAGCACCGATAAATTAATAGTTTTATTTGCTTGTGCTCATGATTTTTAGGTAACGGTCCAGTTTAACCAGAGACGTCGAAGTCCTGGCGAATCCGTTCAAATCACTGTCAAAGCTGCACCTGGGTCTACTGTGGCATTGAGTGCTGTTGATAAAAGCTTGCAGAAAGATAACAGTGAACTCAATATGGAAATGGTAATATATTCATTTGATTCTTTTAAACTAATATGTTGAACACCAATGTTTAATCAAATCATTTTAATAGTTTTTTCCTTCAGAAAAGCTTGACAATAAGTTAAGATTCTGTAGAGAATTTGCAGACCTTATGAGAGCCAATACTCCTTTTGAAGTAAGTGATGTTTGTCTATAAGGAATTTTATGATTTTTCATTCCTATAGACTGGAAGCAGCGAACACAAATAACAGAATTTTATATACTTTTATACACACACATCAAGTGCTTACATTTGGTATCATTACAACCATAAAAGGTGTCTTCGTCACCAATAGTTTTTTTTAATCTTGATTTTTACAGGCAGCAGGTTTGGCGCATATGTCTGATAAAGATCTATGCAGAGAATGTAAGTACAAGCATTTGAAATAGTTTTCAACGATGACTAGAGTTGGGCTTTTGTACTGATCTCTTCTACATACAAAGCAAACTGTAGATTTAAGACATCCTTAAATAACAAGATATTCCCTAGTTTGTGCAAGCAATGTGTAGCCAAATTAGCTCACATTTTGCTCACATGTAGCACTTGCCTTGAGTGTAATATATGGTAAAAGTTTGTGATTAAACTATTGATCTATACTCACTAAGTGCATATCGAGTTTTTTCATGGAAACTAAAATAAATATTATTGATAACATTACTTTACATTAGATTCGGCTTCATCAATAAGTCGACGTAGTAAAAGGGAAACTAACAGTCTGGGACAACCACCAAGTTCAAGTACACAACGTGCAGACTCAAAAGAAGGAGAAGTACCTGAAACATGGCTATGGACAGAGGAAACTGTCAGGTGACTAAATTATATGTTGACTTATCACAAGATCGATTTTTTTAAGAGCTTAAAAAAATCCTCCAGAAGCAACAAGTTCAGGGCCACAAGTTTATTAGTCATCCATGTAACTATTTGGTGCCTGCATCGACCACTATTCGCAATACTCGCAACAAAGCGCGAAATTGAAACTAACACAAAATCCATTAAATACAAATTCCGTCGGACTGCGGTCAAGGCAATGTCCCAAGGGATGATAATTTACATATAAATAGAAGACTGCTACAGCATTTTATCGTTCCAAAGTAAGAGTCAAGCCACAAACGAAGTGTAACGGCCCTCCCACCCAGCCCAATTCACTAGAACTCGTTTTAGTACTAGCTATGGTTCACACCACTCCAATGGCGCTCGATCAACGTTCCCATACCTTATTAAACAAGGAGTGTTGTTGCGAGTGTTGTGAAATAGGATACTATTCGTTATTAGTTGTTTGTGTTTGATTTTGTCTATTCGTGGCGTCTCACTTTCATGTAAAACACTGTGTACATTTGGTTTGAACGAAAATACAACTTAGAGTTTTCAATGCTTCTACAATTTGCATTTTTGCGTCATCCAGCTTTGATTTAGACTCATTGGATATAATCTTATGTTATGCTATTTTGTGCCCTCTAGTACTCCGGACATACTAGATATCTGCAATTAGTGGACTTCCTATGATATTTTTTCTACAGCAGTGTAACTGGTGAAAGAATCCTTACAGCTCAAGTTCCTGACTCCATGACAAGTTGGCATCTCAGTGCATTTTCAATGTCATCGACTCATGGTATTGGTATCGCCAAACCGGATACTCTTACAGTTTTTCGACCGCTTTTTGTTTCCGCCACTTTGCCTTATGCTGTGATTCGTGGTGAAAAAGTCAGCATTGTTACCACGGTATTCAGTTACATGACAACGTGTACAACGGTAAGTCTTAAAATTTGATACATCACGCGAAAACACAAAAGGCAAAGGTCTGGCGCTCCAAATCTTCCACTGTATAAAAACTACACAATATACTAAACAACTTATTAATTTGCTAATGTTTTCATTATAGGTCCAGATACAGTTAAGAAAAAATGACAAATTCCAGCTCATTTCAGCTAACGCTGAAAGACTTTGTATTTGTGGAAATGAAACCAAAAGTGTGAAGCACATGGTTAAACCATCTAAACTTGGTGAAATTCCTTTTACTGTAACAGTCAAGAATGTGTTACCAAGTCTGTGTAAAAATCCATCAGATGAACCGCCTCTTGGAATATCGGATACGGTTGTCCGACTGCTTCGAGTAGAGGTAACGAAACATAGTTTGAATAATAGAACTCTGTGAAATTTCAAATATCTGTCACAACACATCGTTTAATTTTGAAGAACAGCATGTTTTATTTTAAACCTTTCGTAAGCTAAGGATATTATTTTCATAGTTTTTTTACAATAACCTTTCTGATTATGAAACGTTTTCAGCCTGAAGGAGAATCTAAGGAATACACATATAGTGAATTGCTATGTCCCACAAAAGGTAAAACTTTGACAAACATTAAACTGTAAGTACCAATCAATGTATATAAACACTTCCTGTATTTACTTCAAGGATCAAGGTTTCAAATCAAGGCGGATATATGAAGAAGAATTGCATTTGTTGAAATTTGTTTGAATATTGCTATCTTCAATATCTGCAGATGATGGAAGTTTCTAAAAGTATCTGTATTGAAATGGTCGAGCTTACTTCTCAGGTTAACTATTAAGCAAGAATCCGTGGAAAGCTCGTTCAACTATAAAAAACTCAACCGATTTACTTCAAGATGCCTTCAGTGGCAAAATCTTTTAAAGCAGCTTTACTATGAGTAGGCCTAATGCAAACTAAGTAGTTTATTTCTATCAAACTATTTTATTATTTCAAATTAATGTACATAGGTACCCTTAATGACGAAATCAAGCTTGACCTTCCCAAAGATGTTATACCTGGTTCTGTACATGCAACAGTCTCCCTTTCTGGTAAGTAATACATCGATACATAGAAAGTTCAGAAATTTGTGATAACGTTGAATTAAAATGGAGAGGATGCATGTGAGGGCAAGAACTTGAACCTCATTAAGACTGGTTTATTGCAACCCATCAAAAGTTAATGGAGAGTCGGAATATCGTGACATGGAATGCGTTTGCTCATTTTTGGTGCATGAATATGTGTTATATATACATATTGCATCAATAGAAGGATCATCCATGATTTACCATTTCTTAATTATGTTCTTAGCGAGATGTTTCATGTTACAATAAAGAATTGAATGTAGCCTGTTTTGATTTTATTTGACTTGCAATATCGATTTTTCTTCAGGTGATGTTATGGGACCTACGTTGAAAGGTTATGATAAAATAGTCAAACTACCAACTGGCTGTGGAGAACAGAACATGGTCAACTTTGCACCAAATATCTATGTTATGAAGTACCTGAACAGCACTGATTTGAATGTTGACATCATATTTAACAAGGCTAAAGGCTTCCTTGAAAAAGGTATTAGCACTCTCGAGTACTAATTTTCAGTGCTCTTGAATAGTTGCTTCTTTGAACTCTGTATAATCTATTATTTCCCTCACGTTCTTGTACGTTATTCATCGATATTTGTTTGTGTTGAGGTTATCAACGAGAACTTACGTACAAGCGCAAAGACGGGTCCTACAGTGCGTTTGGTGACAAAGATGAAGATGGCAGTCTGTGGTATGTTAGCAAACACAAATAGTTGAAAACGTTCTATGATATGTATTAATTTGCAACTTTTTCAGAAACTCACATGTTATCTGTTTTGTCGAAGGTTGACGTCGTTTGTTCTTCGGTCTTTTTCTGAAGCTCGTCAGTTTGTTTTTATCGACGACAAAGAAATCGAGTCAATCAAACAATGGATCCAAAGTAAACAATTGAGTAATGGCTGCTTTGAAAAACATGGGACGCTACTCCGGAAAGAACTGAAGGTATTCATCAGTTTAAAATATGCATGGGATGTAAATCATTATCAATGATATTATTTATTGCGTGTATTTCAGGGAGGTGTGTCCACTACCGTTACACTGACAGCTTATGTACTGATATCACTGTTGGAAAGCAACGTTGATCCCAAGGTATGTCAAAGCGTCACCAGTCGTTATATAAAGCGTATTAGAGCTTAGTAGTTTATCAAGTCGGAGTCCTTACACCGAGAGTATGCCTAATAACCATATTGAAATTGAATGCTTCCACTATAGTAGTTACCCAAGGGAGTTCTGAAACGTTGTCCAGATTGGAACCTAAACTTTATTGCAATCATACAATACAAATTAAAATCTGTCTCCCTTTTAAACATCTTCGAATAATTCTAATTCTGTTTCTTGATGGTACAGAATGACGTCATTGTTAAAGGTCTCACGTGCATCATCAACCAGCAGAATAGCGTGACAGATTCATACAGTAACGCAATCATAGCTTATGCCCTGACACTTGCCGAACATCCTGACCGTGCAAAGTTTCTTAAGAAGTTGGCGTCTAAAGCCATTGTTAAAGGTAAGGTTGATCTATACTGGTACACGGGTACACCCAGACGCAATCATGCTAATGAATGGCTCGTTGCGTTTTGTTGTAGATGGGAAAATGCACTGGGGGAAAGAACAGAAACCAGCAAAGACACCATCTGGTGATTGGGTTGAGCCATTCCATCGCTCTTCTTCAATCAACATTGAGATGACTGCTTATGCTCTTTTGGCCATGATTGGTAATGGAACTGATTTTAATGTTCTTCATAAAGCTGCACCTATCGTGAAATGGTTATCACATCAAAGAAACGCACTGGGAGGATTTTCGTCTACACAGGTATTTTGTTGTAAACAAATTAGACCAAATATTTTGATGCCTTACTGTTTTCATAGAACTCTATGTGCAAACGATAGTAGCGACTCGTTGATTTCATTGCCTCTTTTCAGTCTATTTTAGCAAACTTGAATTTTGTTTGGTCGAAGACATTAATTCCGCTTATCATTTTTTGTTTCATTGGTTTAGACAATAGTTTATAACGCCTACAAATACAGGAATTAAATTTCACTTTTTAGACTTTTCTTCGCAATTGCATGTGGTTGCTAATTGATGTCAGTTTGTGTTAATAATGTTTTAACCTTTTTGATTATTATATTATTTAGGACACATGTATGGCACTACAAGCCTTGTCTGTGTATGGACGGTATGTCTATGGTGAACTAGTGGACTATATGAAACTACACGCTGGCCACGGTCACACTAAAGTATGGATGAATGTAAGAGTGGGAGACAAAAAAGGCTTCTCCCATACCTTCCGTATCACGCATAAGAAAAGATTGGTTCTGCAAAGAATTCAAGTAAGGCGTTAACGATTCTCATTTCAAAGATTAGACATTTTCTTAGAAAAAATAAAATAAAATAAATATTTGAGATGCAATTCAACGTCAGGACACTAATTATAGACGTTTTTGTCATCGATTGCTGTATCTCAACGAGACGTAGTTTTCTGCAAATGGTGTTCATACCAGAACGCCCGGCTTAGGAATAGATTTAGTTACACTGCTGTATTTTTGATACTACGTTTTTTAACTATCTTTAAATAAAGCATTTCCATTCTCATTATTACTAGACCTTGGATTAGTACTAAAATTTACTAAATATTTGTGTTGAACCGCCAGGTCCCATCACGTCTTCTTCCCATGAAACTCCTGATGACTGCTACTGGTAGAGGATGTGCTCTGATTCAAGTAAGATTTCACATGTTCTTATTATTGATTTAATGAGATTCTATTCTCAAAGATACTTCTCGCTACTTCCTATAGGCAGACGTATCATACTCCATGAAACGTGTTATAAGTGGACCATCATTTAAACTCTCCACCACTGTGCGCCCTCGACAAGAAAAAACCGATGTTTTAAAAACAGACGCTGGTGAAAAATTATGTCGTCCTCTAGAAATCAATGTTTGTGCACAGTAAGTTGTTATGTTTTTAAATATATGTCCAAACATACAATTAGCGTTATAAAAGCCCGTAATTAAATTGCATTGAAGAAGAGAGTGTTTTGGTAAAATCTGTAAAAATTGGCTCTCTTATATTCATCACATAAAGCTTGCGACACACAAGCTGTTTCGTAATGAACCTTTGCAGAGTCGCAAAGACACTGTCTCGGAAACACCTGAAGAGAACAAGCTAGCCTGTTTCGCTCGGTCAACTTGCTTTTTTCACGGGAGGTCGGTCCTGATGACTGTAAAATTTAAACCAGAACTTTTCATTTACGGACATGAACAATTATTATTGGCCCGACTTATCCTTAGTTTCTTATTCCAACTTTATTTAGATCAAACTAAGCTTACTGTCTCCAGAATTTGAGCTGCATATATCGTTGTTAATGCAAAACTTCAGTGTTTTGTACTGTGTTATTTTGTTTTCTTTAGGTGGCTTGAATCTGGTAAATCGGATATGGCTGTTATTGAGGTCAAACTGGTATCTGGATTCAGACCTGATGAGGAAACTCTAGAAAGGGTAACTATATGTTCCTACTTATATATTATTTTTTCTCATATAAATTGGTCAGTTATATATAGATTTAAAACTGAACGCAGAAAAACAAATTTGTGGTAGTGTCTTCCCAAAGTCGAGTGATACTAGAAATTAACACGGTTGTTTTATTCAAATAGAATGGAATTATGAAAATATAGAGTACATCTGTTAGTAAGATGGTTTGTGGTTTATATGCGTATGGTATCACTATTATATAGTATGGTATTTGCTACTATAAACCAGCCTTTATAAACCAATATAAAAATAGATTGGTTGTAAATGTTTCTTTATTTACCTAATAGTTGATGAACCGCCAAGAAGTTGGTTTGATGAGATTCGAAATCGGGGACAACAAGGTCGTGTTATACTTCAACGAGGTACTGTTCACTTCTATCAAATAATAAAACCACGATTTTCACGTCTTTTCAGGATAAGTATTTTCCTCATTGCCTTATATTAAGATTCAACATTATACAATTGATTTCATCTTTTTTAATGTTTTCCAGTAAAACTCCCGCCTCCTCAGAATCAATGTTGATTTGATCGCGAATAATTTTGGTATTTAATCAAGATTGTTTAAGGGGAAGGTGATTTAGCGTAATATTTTGAAGAAAAATAAACAAATTTGAAAATCCACAAGGTATACAAGAAAAACGACCGTTTCCCCAACAATTTCAAAACATAGTCTAGCTATAACGCGTCCTAGTAAGAAGAAAATGATTATTTATCTATCACTTTTTTCCAGATCAAGAATGTCTGTGTTACATTTGGACTGGATCAAACATCTGTTGTGGAGAACATGCAGCCAGCGTCACTAACTGCTTACGATTATTATGACACAGGTTCGTATATAAAGAACGTCAATGTTCTAAATAATGTGTGAAGTCTCATGCTACAAATTGCACTCTATGGTTGGGCTGCAAATTCCACCCGAACAGTTCAATCACATGTAATATAGTCTATTGCTTTATTTCTATTTCTTATAAGCTGCCTTTTGTTTCAGACAAATCAGGATCCTCTGTGTACATGATAACAGACAAAGATTGTTAAAGCGAGTTACAGCTATGGATTTTCACTTACTTACTGGTCTTTCAGTATAATTAAAAAAGATAAATAATTTGTAGCTTTTGATAATTTTTTATTTTATTTAAATTGAAATCATCTAAAGTTAAGGTAATATTACAGTCGTTCTCGATAACACGCGACCTCCGACTCAATTTGTTTAACCGAAAACTCGTTTCTCGTCAAGAAGGTTACCATGACAATACTCGGTCCAGTCTATCGCCGTGATTGTGTTGACAGCGTGTGTTTGACACTTTCGACACGAAGTTTTTGTAGTACTTTACAAAGATGTCTTTCCAAAGATTTCTCGAGGAATTCGTTGGGGATCTTCATTTTTCGCGGATTTTTTTCGTAATTTAAAAAAATTACTTCAATTAATGTTGCGTATTTTACAAATGCGGTATAATAAAGCTAAAGATAACTTAAAACTTTCCCACAGAAAAGTTGACAAAACAGGTTTTCTAAAAATTTAAAAACACGAAAAAAATCCGCGAAATATGAAGGTAACATCAATCGATGCTCGAAAATGTATATCCTCATACATGTCTTCAGAAAAATCCCCAGCGAAATCCTCGAGAAATCGTTGGAAAGACATCTTTGTAAAGTGCTACAGAAGCTTCGTGTCGAAAGTGTCAAACACACGCTGTCAACACAATCACGGCGGTAGACTGGACCGAGTATTATCGAGAACGGCTGTAAAGTAAGGTTGGCCAATAGTTAACATTGTTGTAAAAGACGGATTTTTCAAAAGGAACGTTTTCTTTTCCTCTAAAAATTGTATTCTGGGAGATTTGGTTGATAATCTATTTAATGAATAAAGAAGTTTTATGTGTAATTTTTGAAATGTAAGATTTTCCAAGAAAACATTATATATATAACTATTAGCTGGTTATTAACATTAAAAACTGAAGACGAAACAAGGGAAGAGTTTAGTGTTATCTAGTATGCTTAGCATTTAAGCTCAAGACTGATTTCTTCAGTATACAATAAGGACCTTAAGCATAAGGACGACAGTCGAAGACGACAAGGAGTTGCCATAAACTTCGTTGACGTCATGTGCCCTGAGTTTTCCATAGAGTTGAATGTTGCATTTTCACAAGTTGTTGTCTACAGTGAACGCGTTTTGACTAAATATGACTTATTACATATCAGTTTTTTAGCAAAAATAAAGTCCTAATTCGTCGTCGTCGTCCCTCTCGCTCTCATCCTTAACGTCCTTAATGTATTGCACTGTGTCACGCCACAAAATGTAATATTAACGCAAAATGTAATCTGTTGCCACAAAATGTAATTAAAGGGCTACTCCTATGAAACATTTTCCTCTTGTATGATCTTTTATTTTACTTTTTATGAAAATACATTAGCTGTGAAACATGATGTGCAAATTGTATGTCTATAGATACGGTGGATGGCGAGAAATCACAGTTTGAAATGTTGAAAAACGGCTTCTGTCACGCAACTTTTTGCAGAACGAGCCTGCATGATATTACAGCGGTTAATACCAATTTTTACATCGACTTAACTCCTGTATTTGTACTTGCAAAGAAATATGTGTTCAAGTGGAGCTTTAAATGATTTAAAGTCAAATTTTAATAATAATAACAAATTTTCATTATATTAATAAGGGTTTAATCAATAAATTCCAAAATACATTGGCTCTTCTTCTATTGAGAGTTAATCTAAAATTACAATAATATTAAATTTTGGCCATAAATAAGCATTGAAAGCTATAACAAGTAAATAGCGGCCAAGCCGGTTTCAATATGAGACAATCAACTTCATAAGATCACAACGGGAGATGTTGCAATGGATGTTAAATGCTTCAGTTGGCTGTTGTCAATAACCCCGATGCAAGATGACGTTTTACTCCCGTCTCTATAGCAGTTATCCAAATTCGTTCATATTCAAAATTTGTACTCCTTCGAGAACACAGGAACAATAGTCATAATTAATAAACAAAAGCAATGCGAGACGGGGATAAAACGTCATCACGCTTCAGGCTTATTGCGCCGGGGCATTAGTTCACAACTCAGTCTAGCCGCTAAAAAGACTGAGAAGAAATGACGGTGTTCTTACATTTTGCGTCAAAAGTTATTCCATTTTGCCTTGTTATTAACTTTTGTGTGAGTTATTACATATTGTGGCGTAACACAGTGTAACGATTCCAGCCGAATCCACCTTGAGACTTTGTTTTACCAATAATACGGCTTCGGTCATTAACACTCATCAAGACATTGATAATGATGGACATTATCAAAACGGAATTCAGTAATTTATTGTTTTATCATACATTGGTTTATTATGCACATTGAGCAATATTCGTGAAAGAATGCAAAATTGCTGACGCGCCACCAGACCCCTACTAAAAATCGCTGGCCAAATAATACCTACAAAGAACGACATCGCAGGCTCGCGTCAATAATACCTACACATAAACTTAAATGCTGGCGCACGCTGAGCTTTGGCATTATTTGGAGGCCCTCCGCCAATGAGAAAACAAATACTGAGTACAATATGTAGAGAAATCAGAATTCGAGAACAACAACAGACGATTATTTCACATCATTTTATTTTTGAGCATTCAAACAATTAATAAACAAAATGAAAAGAAAACAATAATAATACAATAAACTTGCAATATTTTTTCAGTTCGAGTTCTCAATTTCTGAAACATATGTATACTGGTTAAAAATCCCGAAGTGGTTTCGATTGAAGTCGTTGCACTGTAATATTTAAAATATAAATTTTTACATTTTTTACACACAGCTACTAATTCATTAGTCTATGGTTCACTCAATTTTTGCATTCCGAATTCTGAAGCTGCTCAAGAAGTTTGTCCAAAATATTGATACTTTGTGGGACACTAATTATCAACATTGATCTTTCGTTATTAGAAAAAAATATCAAGTACAATATAGCATCGCCGTGAGGTTAGAACGTGAGCGGAACTTGATTGTTTCAAATGGGCAAATTGTTCCCTAGACTCTTCGCAGCGGAAAAGGAAACGGCTGCAAGGAGTCTACTGGTATTAAATGAAATAGTGACTTGATTGTATGTCGTTAGACGTATCTTAGCAGTTTCTTTCATTAAGTGCAAAGTGCAAATCACGCATTGGCGAACTGAAGTGATACGGGAGGGGGTCTTCTGTGCGAGTGAATCTGAGACGTTTTATGAGAATTTTGTTGTTTACTTTTACAGTTTAGTGTGAAAACATTTACAAATTTATATATACCGTTTTAACAAACTAAATGGACCAACTCTACTATTTAGATCTGTATTAGCTTGTGAAGAACGTTACAAACTTATGAAGGAACGACACTTTCCTACATATCACAGGATTTTAACGTTTTTCTATGTCTGTCGAAATACGTGTAGAACCGTGACGTTTGTGGAAGTTATTATTTAAGGGATCAAGAAATCAGGATTGTTTGCTAAGAAATATGTTTTATGTTGAATTGAAAAATAGAAAGAAAAGTTTATGGTCCCATGCCCGTTCACGAGATAATGCATTAATTTCCAATGGAACCATGTTTTGACATTTTTGAAGGAGAATTAAAACTAATATGGAAGTAGTTAGTCAAAACAGTATCAGAAAGACGCCCTTATGCTTTTGAGCATTGCCAATTACACGAATCAGGAACTGGGAATAATTACTAAATCCGGAGGATGAGTGGAAAACCATTAAACACATCCATAAATGGTATTAATGTAGGTTGTTTTGATGAAAAAACAGCTGATGGTGGTAGTATGGTCATTGTGTTGACCAACACATTGAATAGACTCATCTTATTTACCTTTAATTTTAATTATGTATTGAAATATAATAATGTTTTATATTGAATTTTGATTATGTGTATGTATACTTTACTTTAATCAATAACAACAGAAACTAAAAACAACAAGAAATAATAAGTTAATGAGTATATATCCTAATTTACATTATAAATTTATAATGAAAGATTACAACTCTATGACCCGTAATAAAACATACCACAGACCATCGTAGTTGCATCATAATTATGTTGTTGTTGTTTAGTAAATTATTATTCCCTTTTTCCTTCTTTTCTTCGTTTAGCGTTTCTTTTGATCCCTATATGAAAACGGCAACCAAATGGAATGCATTATATACTACTTTGATTGCTGCACACTAATGTAATTTAATATAAATGTAAAAAATGTAAAAATTAAACTTAAATTTTTTTTGTATGAATTGATTATAATCCAGTTTATTGTAAATTGTTGTGAATAATTTAAACAAAATCGAAATTAAATTGAATTGAATTGATACTGAAATTACAGAAAAACAACACATCTAGTTTAGCGGAAATCCGTCTGGATAAAATGAATGCAGGTCTTGCAGTTTATTTATCACACAAGCAAAGATTTGTTAGCATTGGACCAATTAATATAAAGCATTGTCGCTACACGTTTCAGTCCCCTTACTTTTCTGCCCGAATTACACGTTTTTCTAGCTTTGCGAGTTGTTACCAAATATTTCCTCATCCGGTGGGAAGTCTTTCATATCGTCTGAACAGCCCTGCCTTAGATTTCCGCTATATTCTTATATAAGCTAAATCAGACAGGTACTTTATTCAGAACAAGCAAGTTCCATAGCTAATTATCCATTATGGCTGCTTTTTATATATTTCTATTTGGTGTCTTTTTCACAAGCTTATTTTGTCAAGCGTTTTGTAGGTAAGTCGTTTTGCCCATGATGCTGAAACAATATATGCTATCTTTTCCATATCTTACTGCAATTTTCCTCAGATATATGTCTGCCTAATGCCATTTCGTATTTTTCTATTAACCAAAACGCCAATTACCACCCGAATGAAAACTATCAATGTACGATTTATAAAAAGGAGGGTCTAGACAAAATCTAGTGTAGTTCTTATATAGAACATTTCACCCAATCTCAATGCACTTTACAATTTCTAATATTTATAGTATGTAATCCGTTTTTAAAAACATGAGGTTGTTAGTTTGTATTAGTGTAGACCTATTCCGACGACGGTCGTGACCTGCGTCCTCAGTCGTTCTCTACGCCCCCGTTACTAGTAAATGTGGCAAGACGGAATCTCATATTTAACGCCGGTATCCTAGAATATGAAAGTAGTTTAGTGAAGTTCACAGTTTTGATCGACGGGAGCAAAAACAACAAATGGTGATAAGCGTTGGAGTGTCTGATTGTGTAGAAAAATGGAAATGGCAGCAAATGGCATCAATACGGTACATAGATACCAGAAATTGTTAACTGCAAAATACTTAAATGTTCTCAATAGCCTGCGATCAGGTACAAAATTGTCATGAAGATTTCAGACTAACCATATCTGAGTCCAACTATTGAAATAGCTACACTGAGTAAAATAAAAATAACAAATAATTTGGGAGAGCTAAATGGGGGACAAATCAGAAAGTGAATGCTAATAGAATTCATACGTAACTGAAATTAGATGTTATAGAAGTTAAAAAAAAAACGCATGTCAAACTGATTCTTTTAATCAGCACGCTCTTTTATATTACATTGCAAAGTTAAGCACTTCCGCATGCAACCCTTTATTGGCAATCGTCCTTTGGTCTTCTCTTGCATCAACGGTAATTTTTTAAACTTTCATATATTGTGACATGAAGCTTTAATATTAATATCCGGTCGTCACTCAATCTCATACTACAAACCAGGGTTTTTTTCCTCGCTAGGAGCCGATAACAAGGACTTTGACATAATGTGATTTTTGCTCAAATTTGATTGGTCATTTAATTTTGACAACCACGCAAGCGCGAACAACCGGAAACAATGAACCAATAAAAGCCAATGAAAAGATAGTATTGTGCTTCATTCACAGGTAGCCTATGCTACTGAGATGTTTTTAAATAAAAAAAATAATAAGCATGATAAAATTTTTTGTTACCGTCCTACATGTATTGAATTTCAGCCAATTTGAAGCGATAGCTAGGGAATTAATATTTAATGTTTCGCCCTAAGTCCTAAGAATAATAGAAGGTAGCACACACGGTTTGACGAAATTCCGTTTCTAGTTCGTCGAAAATCATAAATTAGCCTAAAACCCCTTCGGATTATGTTTACCCAATAAATAATTATTACAATCTATGAATTTTGTTCCAAAACGTCCACAATATCACTATATAGGAAGAACATTTTCATTGACGATATCGCCCTATGTTGATCGATGCTCGATATCGATTCCATCAGAATTACAACGGATTTTACTTTTAAACATCAACTGTGACATAATCTCGATTACCCATTGGTTGATATGATATCATGGACTTTTTAGTGAATTATGCCAGAGTATGTTTCGTGCCGCTGGCCGAAGTAATTTTATTGTCGAGATTTCATTTTGAATGTGTTGGATACGTATATCATAACAGATATGAAATAATAATGTTGTTATTGGTTATATACCATCAGTTTTATTCATCTATTTAATGTTATTGTTTTTTTTTCTTTTCTTGTTTTGTTTAGTGGATATTGGATAACAGCACCAAAAGTTGTCTACACAGGAACGGTCCAACGAATAAATGTTCACTTTTTTCAAAACGGGTACTGGGACGTTCATGCAAAATTAACGGTATCTGACACTGCCGTGTTTATTGCTGCTAACAAGAAAAGGATCCGTGGAAATACAGAAGACTACATTGACATAACGGTATGCCCTTCCTACATTTAACCACAGGAAGCCCACAGGTCATTTATCCCTTCTAGATAGTTACAAAAAGAAAGTGAATCAATAGAGTGCAAACACTAAAAGTATGCAACATCAGTACCACATCTACAACCCTGTGCGTGAGGTGGTGGGGGTGGGGAATCTGGGGGTAAACGATCGGGGATGCTCGTAGTATCTTTTACTGGGGGTAAAACTCAGCAATTTGGTCTCTTTGAGGGTTTGAAATATGAGATTTGTCAAATACCAACTTTTTTGTATCTTTTAGGGGTTGAGAAGCACTGAAATTCATGGTTTTGGTATCTTTTAGAGCTGAAAAACTTGTGAAGCCACGCCCTTTTGAAAAACGTCTGTTATTTTTTAGAAGTTTTTTAGAGAAAATTGACTGAATGACTGATTGATTGATTGATTGATTGATTGAATGATTGATTGGTTAACTGATTGATTGACTGATGGCTGATTGAGTGATTGACTGTTTGAATAAATGAATCATTGACGGATTGACTTATCAGGAGTTAATTAATTGATGGATTGATTGAATGATCGAATGATTGACTGATGGACTTGTTTAATTGATGGATTGATTGATTCATGTATTCATTGATTCATTAATTAATAGTTTAACTGTTTTAAATTCAGATCCCAGACAAAGTTCCTATTTCATATGGTAAACCCAATAATGTCTTTTTGACCGTAAATGCTGATGCTGTTGGTGGATCTTCAAACAAACGTTCAAATTCGGCCGAAATGACTCTCAAAACATCGGACAATATTGTCATCCAAATTGAAAAAAGTATCTACAACCCAGAACAAACTGGTAAGTAATAGTTTCATTCAAGCTCTGCGAGGCATTTCATTACTTTGTTTTTCATTATGAAAAAATAGTCATTGTGAGTGCCGAGGAACTCAAAATCAAATATGAGAGGGGAGGGAAAGGGAGAGAAGGGGAGAGGAGGGGAGCGGGGGAATTGCTTTGCCATTTACAGACATCGGTCATGCTCAATATTTTTAAAGATCAGTGTATGCACATCATGGGCTAGAATGACGGTCATCTCGCGGGCGCGACCTCAGCGGTATTTCCAATGGCAACGTACTATGAACACTTTTCTTCTTAGTATAATTATTGCAGTGGTTGGTAGATATAACCACTTCTGCTTCAATATTAGGTATATTAAACGTTTTTAAAATTGCTTCATTAGTGGGAAAAGACTCCATTCAGAAAGTTCATAAGTCAAGAATTCCTGCGTAACCACCCGGAAGTAAAAATGCATTGTGTTCATACGCTGAATTGCTTTTACAATATCCCATAGATCGTAGCGGCATTAGAAAGCAGGGTTTCGGAGCTTTATTTTGATATCAAATATGGCCGGTTTCTTTCAAAAGTGATGCAAAAATGGATTTTTTTCTTTCAAAACATGAAGATCACGCGTGCGCAGTAACATATGACCGGCATTCTAGTCCATAGCAAAATAGGAGAGAGATCTAGGCGGGATCAAAGGGGAAGAACACTATCAGCTGATGAATTTCTCAATTTCAAAAGTTAAAGTAAATATTATATTTCGCTTAGTCTTTTGCTTACACACGAAGACGCAACTTAGGGTAAGCCTTTGCTAGAACTTGGAAGTACCAAAAGTAGCTAACGGACGAACGAAAAAAACGAACGAACGAATTCGAATCGTGAACGAATGAACTAAAGACGGCGAAATACGAGAAACAAAAATTTAACGAACGAAAAAACGGATGAACGAACAACGAATGAATGAATGAACGATTTAACGAATGAACAAATGAACCAATGAACAAATGAATGAATAAATGAACGAATGAATTAACGAACGAACCAATAAATGAATAAATGGTTTGTTTTATACTTGTTCTGCAGTACGTGTTAGAGTTATCGGTGTTAAGCGTGACCTCAAACCTGTCATCGGAAAGGTGAGTAGTTCCACATCACATCGACAAATAAGGTCTTTTCAGTCACAATTAACGACACTGATATCACATCATGTAGGCTAACATTTCATGACATGATTACCATCGTAGCCTTTTTTGTTATCTAACATATTTGTTCAATTATTTTAGGTCAACAGGATCTTTATCCAGGTAAGTAGATGAAACATAAAAACGTCGATGGTATTCTTTTTTTTTTTTTTTTTCAAAATTAAATATTTAATTTTTTTCATATATATTGCAATTTAAATCACGTTTGCATAGGATCCACGAGGAATACGGCTGATGCAGTGGGATGAAATTGACTTTAAGAATGGTGAGGAACACTTCCAGATATCTAAAAATACCAAAACCTTTTGCATTCTCCATCTCAATTCACTCTCACAGTCATATTGCTATAATTGTTGTTTATATCAATAAAGTAATTGTGTATGTTTTAATTTAATGTTGATATGGTTTGATATTCACACTTGTGTATGCTTTAGTTATAGCTAATGTTAAGATGGTTCGATATTCACACCTGTGTATGCTTTAGTTTAATGTTGAGATGGTTTGATATTCCTACTTGTGTATGTTTCAGGTATAGCTAATGTTCAGATGGTTTTATCCAACCAGCCCGAACTTGGTGAATGGAAGGTTGTGGCAGAGTATAAGGTAAACGTTCACACATAAGGTCTTTGAAAATGAAACACGTGCCAGCTGGCTAAAATAAGTTTCAAAATTTTTGGGCATTGTTTGGCAAATTATCTCCAATAAAAATATCTGTTGAAGATCGCTGCTAGATGTCGTTGCTTTGTTTGAGAGCACAACGGAATAAGGAATAAGGAATAAAGTAAGACTATAAGTGGGCAAATCCTTTTAATCGGAAAATCTTGACAAAAACGCTTAGAGATTCTTGTTATGCCATATTCTACTTACAGACATGACAGCGCTGTGAAAGTGTGCGACACTTTGCGTGTTTCTACGAAAACAATAAAGAAGTAATTGTATAATTTGCATTTTATATCTTGAGATTCATGGACGTTCACACCCGATACCACTTTATTAAGTATTTTGTGCACAGTTTTGTATTTGTTTTCAAGGTAGGAAAATTAAACCCCGCTGCGAAAAAACCTCGGAACATGAGAGAGCAATCAGTAATATAAATTACAGTATACTAAAATGGCTTTATTGATTGTTTCAGGGATATAAAGTTGAGAACACATTTGTTATCAAGAAATATGGTAACTACATACAAGTTTGATGTTATAGTAGTTCCAATTACATACATGTAATCGCAGTTAAACAAAAAGGAACATCTCATCAAACGTGAGAAAAATGGATTCCATGTATTCCCCCAAAAAAGCACTTTTATACACATGTAATATTCATCTCATGAGAAAGATTCATTGTTAAAACACAATAATTAATTGATGGAATTGCTGCTGTTTTCGATGCTATCATAGTACTGATCTGTCTCAAGGTAATTGTAGATATTGGTTATTATTGTTGTACAGTATTGTCAAAGTTCCAAGTCTACATGGAGCATCCAACCTTTCTTACGTTTGACAGCAAGGGTTTGAGCGGCACTATTTGCGCAAGGTGAGATATTACAAATGCCATTTTCCCATCTTCTTGCAAAGTTTGAAAAAGAAGATTTTAACATGAATGATCGATAATATAAAAATTAGGTAAACCTAATATCGGAGCTCCGATTTAATGAAATGAATGATTCATTCAACTATTTATTTATTCATTCATTTATTCATTCATTCACCAATTATCAAAATTGTTGATCAATTAATTCATCAATCAAAAATGACTATAATAAAAAAGCAAACAAATAAATGAATTACTGAATTAATAAATCCATTTCATTAATCATGAACAGAAATGAGAAGGGACAATTTTCTCATTTTTTTGCTGTTTTTTCTTTCCATGATCAAATAATCAAATGATCCATTCAAATATTCAAATCTTTATGGATGCGACAACATTTAATTATACTCAAGAAATATGCACAAAAATGCTAAAAATACCCGACCGTATTTTATTAGTAACAGTCAACTGGCTTCCTTTATGTTGTTGTGCATGGTAAAAATCGCACTTGTCAAAAAACATTTATTGTCCAATGAGAAGTTAGAAAAGCACTGACATGGCTTCTTTGAGTTGTAAACAAGTCCCCCGCGCGATTCGCTCGCTTTATTACGCTCTTTTAGGTTTGAAAAATGTTTAAAAAAATCGACGAAACTTCAATGTGAAATGTGTAATAATCTGATACGGCTGTGCATTTTTAATTATCAAATGTGAATACTGCGTAACTCGTTTAAAAAATAGCTGAGTAAACTGACGAATACAAACGTTTTATTGCAATTCATTAACACATCTAAGAATTATGCATGGAATTACAAAACTCAAATTAAAAACAATAACAAAAACACATCAAGATCTCAGCGATGGAAAAATATCTGACAAACAGAAGTAAATAGTATGCAGGAACTATTGCAAACTGCTTATATGTTGGTGTTAAAAAAGAAATTAATTTACAAAGTAAGATCGGCCAAACATACCGGCGCCACGTTTCTTGTCCTATTCTGTCACTTTTCCAATGGAATTTTCGTCCTCCATTCTGATTACAATAAGCTTGTTCATGTTTTCAGAATTTTAAAAGTAAAAAAAAAAAACATTTTCACTGCCTCTAAAAATTTTACACAGTTCAACAGAACGACCGGCGTAGTACGGCTAGCTCGAGTTGCTCGATCACACATTGTGCTAAATTTCCACTGAACTGGCAGTTCTACTTTGTTGACATACATCGTGTATGAAAAGTTATTTTTCATTGTGAATAGTTGATAAATCTGCATTGATCCTAAAGCTCTCCGTGTTTACGAATTGCCCGTAAAAATTGATGAATGAACAGAGTCGGATGTCATCTTCGTGCATCGCGTGTTCATTTTGCTTTTCCTCTTTTGAATAGCTGCAAATGCAGCGTTTTTTATGAACTTTTCGTCGCCGTCGATTTTACCTTTAAGAGTAGACTATTCGATGAGTACTGATTGAAAAACGCCACGAAGAATCCACGATGCAAACTGGCCAAATGAACTCTTCCAGAACATATAACTTGTAAAATCTCCATCTTTGAATGACTTTTAAGCACCAAAGAAAATTTTAACAGCTCTACACGACTCCAAAACATCGGCACGGGACTTGTCAGGGTAAATATTTTGAAGCTTTTCTTCGTTGAATCGTAGTTCTTTTTCTTTTTGCAAATTCGGCGTACGAGTCTTCTCAGTCAAAACTCTTTTAGCCGGCAGCTTATCTTGACTATTTTCTTGTTTTTTTGTCCATTTTAGAAATACGTTTGTAGAACGTTTCAGTCAGTAAACTGTAAAAAATTGATTGTGAATTTTGATGTGTGGAGATTAGTAAATTTTGTCAAAGTTTTGGCGCCCACTAAAAATGGTCAGCGACCTCGCGCTTATGGGCACGGACGCCGGACGTATGTACGTATTACGGACGCGCGGGCTTCCTGTGTCGGTCGACGAAAACTCAGCTCGATGGTTTACCATATTTTCTTAATTATGGTGCTCCGCTTGCGCGGGCCTTCGGCCCGCGCGGAGCTCCGCTATGACGCAGTACGGTCGGGAAGGTCGGACGGTCTTTTATTCGATGGCACCGTGTGGCGAGTCTTGCTGTTGCTACCACCATGCATTTTGCCAAGTGCGTGTAAGGTCGGTTTCTCGACAGTACAGCTGTATTATCAGCCTATGGCTTCGACATATAGCAAACAACTCCGGCCTTAATAATTGACGATATGATGCTTCATCTTAAATAAATGCTTAATATTATCTTGATGCTATGTAATTATCAGCTCTCTTGGAACTAGAACGTGACAATTTATTCATTTCGAATTGATTATTCGTTATTCATTGATATCATTTTTATCAGGTACACACATGGTCAGCCGGTCAATGGAAAATTGAATGTAGTTGTTGATATGGAGCATGTCGATTTTCAGGTAAGCAAGTGCAACGTAAGTGGAGCTGAAGGTCTCAAATTGTCATCGTGCAATTGCGATTTTTCAACCATTCACTAAAATGTTTTTACAACAGCTAACTGCAAAAGATTCCATTTTGGACGACATTTATACCGCGTGAGTCGGGAAATGATTTTGTTTTGTATGTTGATTCTAAGTTCATGGATTATTCATGAATTTGATATTTGATACCCGTCACTTATATTGATTTCATTTGAAAATCGCTCACTACTTCATAAATATTCTTGAGCTTGTATATATGAGTTTCTTTCCACGACTAAAATAAAGATTTCTAACTTAAACCATAAAATGTTAAATACTACTAGAATTAAGGTAAATCCGTAGAAATAGAACTAGCCATAGAATTTTGATAAAACTTTCTACAGTAAAACATTTTGAGTTTTTCATTAAAAATATATAATAAAAAAATGGGGTCACGGTATTGATTTCGCGGGAAAATTTTTTAAAGTATACCCACTTTTGTCAATTTAGCGTCTAACATTCGAAAACGGGCATCATAAAAGTATCTCTTTACTGAGCTTGGTCAATACCAAATATTTTCAATGTGCTTTAATATGCTCCTTATACATTGGGCTACCGATGTAAAGCAAAATATTTGCACTAAAATTCAACAGCAAGGAGAAATAAAGCAAAAATTAACAAAATGTTCGAATTTTTACGGGCCTCATCGACTGCTTTGAACGAAACACTTTTCGAAATATCGAAAAATCGAGCCATAGAATTTAGTCATCGGTCATATATGTTTTAAAAAACATGATATCAAATGATATTATGAAATAAAAAAGATAGGTGCCCGTATTGGATTGCGAGATATTTTGAGAAATATCCTCGTTAATGTTCGCTTGAAAATATGAAAACTGTTCGTATTTTTACGTTAAAGTGTTTCTCGGACATAACTCTCTATTTATTGACTATAAGAAATGTAGAACTCTACAATTAGAAATATGCGCAGAACTGTGCGCAGTGCAAAACTACGGAATTAACTTAATCTACTTATTTTCAACTTTTGAATGAGCTACGCCTTAAGTGGTGTTCGAAAAAATGCATCCAGGTTTTAACGCGGAGGTTATAAATTTTAGTGCTTTTTTATTTATGCGTTTCTAGCAAAAATGTTATCACCTCATACACAGAACATGCGCACTGAGTAATATCCGCATATTATTATATGGCTTAGACTCTACGCGCGCTCTGATTGGCTGATTTGCGGTCTGAGATTTTTCCATCACAAGTACAGCAAGGTAGTGCCGAACAGTCGATAAAACATTTCGTGTCTCGTAGAAAAAGTAAAAAGACCATCGGATGACACACATTTCACACGTCCTAGCTTCTTTTCTGGCGTCCACAATATCTCAGAATGCAGTTTTTAGATTTTCAATGATTCAGTGACCATCCAAGAAAGAAAACGAAGAAGAATTGTCATCGAAAGCGACGATGAGAATTGATCACAAAGCGGGTCGCTTGACCTTGACTATAAACTCGTTGTTTAGTTTTCAATGAATCAGCCACAACTGTTTTAAGAAGCATCTTGGAAACATTTTCTAAACTTCTCTGAAATATTTCTGAACTATTTTTCTGCTGTAATAAATCCGCCATTTGCCAGTTTGCTTTCCATGTGTTAAGCCAGTTTGAAACGATCGATAATTACATTACGCTAATCGATATTCGCGCGATATCGGAAGTTCACGTTTTCCACCGTTTTTCGGCGCATCTAAAAAGAAAAACGGCCATATAATATCAGATTTATTAACCTCGTTTGCTCGGTCTGTACGGGAAAATATCAGACCTCGGTCTTTTATACACAGACCTCGCTACGCTCGGTCCGTACTGTCAAGATCTCGGTCTGATATTTTCCCGTACAGACCTCGCTCTCGGTTAATAACCCTATAATATAGTCAGCGTAGTGAAATTTCAACTCAAACACAAATTTGTAAACCGCAAATTAGAGAACTAGTTTGATTGGTAAATGCGCATATTGCGTGTATGAGGTGTATGAATTCATTTCCACTACAAAAGCACCAGGTCGAACACCCTTAAGAAATACCCCACTCGAAAGCTGAGAATAGTAGTATGGACTAAAACATTTATAGTTATATCATATTTAACTTCATATCAATAGATGATTGGAAAATGCCCAAGATTCCCTCTACCGGCAGAATGTCCCGTTGAACCGGACCATGAATGCTTTAAAGATGAAGATTGCTTACCACTGGGTGGACAAATGAAATGTTGTCTGAAATATTGCGATAAGCAATGCATTCGTGAGTAAAACTCTTAAATTTCAAGTTATTCATTAAAGCGAGATCTCGATCCTCAAACTTAATCTCCCAAGCTTATAAATGATACATTCACTTAACTACATTCTCATTTAAGACCTTGTTGATGGACTGTAGTCTTGCAAATTCATAAGAAGTGTAGCACCGTTCCATAATCTGGACTAATCAAATTTGTTAGCATGATTTTGACACCATATTTGGTTATACTTGAAAATCAAAGCTCAATTCAAAATGGCCGTTCGCGATACAAATGAAAAATTATTATAAGCATAATCCTATTCAGACTGAAGGGGTGAGGGGGTAAACTCCCCCTTCTTGAAAAACATTGATTACTCTCAAAACGCTGCATACATTAAGCAGAAACTTGACTTTTCCGAAAATTTATCTGGCAACATTTTGCTATCATTGGCATGTCAGTATGTCAGTTATGTTTCCATGGCAACCATATTTTAAACATGCATGTTTTTTTTAAAGAAAAAAATTACAAACTGCCGTTCTTGACAACATTTGCAGTATATGTCTAAGAAAGCTCGTACTCATTAGTTAAATATGTGTAAACTAATTATTTGCTGAGAACAATTTTTAGAGGGAGCTAGGGGTAGTACGGATTTGGTCACTTTGATTTATGGTCTAAAACGAGCGCAAGAAATAACTATATTCACTATATTTCTAGTTTTTTGACATCTATACCATTTTATAACCGCCGCCCGGTTGGCTCAGTTGGTTGTGCGGAAGGTCACGGGTTCGATCCCTGTCTCTGGACCAACACTCAGGGTCTTAAAATAACTGAGGAGGAGTTGCTGTCTTTGTAACAACATCTTCAAATGGTTAGAATTTCATGTCTTCTCTGATAAGAACAATAAACAGGAGGTCGCAGGGCCCACGGTAATTGGTGAAAGCTGTTGTGGTGTCCCTGCCTTTCTTTTACAATTAACTCGACATAAATAAGTATCATTGGTGATGTTATGTAAGAGAACATTTACACCCAATAACCTCCTATGAGTGAGCCCACGTATATTTATATCCTATTATCTTGTGAAACGTTCTCATAGTTTTTTCTAATTATACTTGTAGCTGCAGTAATTCAAAAAGGCTTTGATATAAAGGTGAGCATCGAACTTGGTATTCATCAGCATCCTCATTTATTACTTAGTCTGCCAATGTCGCGTAGTTTAAAGTTGCTGAACAACAGTTATATGTAATAACAGTTATATGGTTAACTTTCAGGAAAACATCAGATCCAAAGCACCAAACACAAAGGTATAAGAACATACGTTAAGTCAACAAATGTGGGAGTGGTGATCGAGCGTGAGACAACTGAAGTCTTCTTATAAAATTAAGTACGGCACTGTCAAAACGTCTGGCTAAATAAGAATGAAAGAAAAAAGTGATTTTTTTGCAAAAATAATGACTCAACATTTACAGAAGAAAGGCGTAATTTCATTTTAATTTGATCACTCTGTTAAAACATTTACTTTTCAGAGACTTGCAAGTTATGTACCAAAGTCTATAACGTTAAAGGTATGCAGATGGCAGATATTACAAGGCTTTGTAGATCATATAACTGACGAATTCTGTATTGTAGATCAAAGGATGCAACAAGTTCTCCTTTACCAACCAAGAGCTAGGTCTGAATGGATTCAAGCAATCAGAAGATAACATGTATGTGCTAAAGATTTCTGCCAATGTGACAGAAGACGTCACTGGAGTAACACAATCTTCTAAAAGACGGATTGCTTTAGATCTTTATCCAGTGAAGCTTAATTTTGAGGCTGGTACTCCGCGATATTTCAAACCAGGATTTCCATTCTATGGACAGGTAAGGACAAGTTTACTAAAGAAGCCAATGTTTTGCATATTAAAAAGATACTGTTGCTGTTTAAATGAATGTCAGAATTCAGATAAAATTCAATAAATGAAAAGAAGGCTGAATAGAAAAATAAGAAAAGAAGGAAAAAGGATTACATTACTTAGATTTTTAGGCTGTTTTGAATATGTCTTACAAAACTGTTGATATGGTGTCTTCCAAAATATGATATGTGCAAGGACCACTGCTGTCAGTTTGCATGAACGATAATATAAAAATTAGGTAAACCTAATAGCAGAGCTCCGATTTAATGAAATGAATTATTTATTCAATCATTCATTCATTCATTTGTTCATTCACTACCAATTATCAAATTGTTGATCAATCAATCAATGAAGAATGACCATAGATAAAAAAGTAAACAAATAAATGAATTAATTTATAAATAAATCTATTAAACAATCCAAATAATCATGAAAAGAAAGTAATATAGCAAAAAAACATTTTTGCTGTTATTTTCTTTTTATGATCAAATAATCATATAATCAATTGAAATATTCAAATCTTTATGCATGCGACAACATTTTACTACACGTAAGTAAAAAGGAAAAATGCGAAAAATATCCGACCGTATTTTTGCCTTCCTTGTTATGTTGTTATGAATGGTAAAGATAGTACTTGTCAATTAAAATTGATTGTCCAATGAGAAGTTAGAAAAGCACTAACATGGCTTCTTTGAGTTGTAAACAAATCCCCGCGCGTAACAAGAAAGTTAGAAAAGATTTGAAAATTTTATCAAGCAAAAAAAAAAAACAAAGAAAAAACAAAAAACAAAATAAAAAAGCATTTCTTGTAGCATTTCCTTGTAGCTCGAGGGTCATGTGTTTCAGCGGCTATAGATTTAAAGAAAGTGCTCTAAAATGGAAAAGTTACAATATCAGAATCTAAATAAAACTCGCGTCAATGACGTCAATCTGTTTGTGTCATAGCTATACGTAACCAGGCCAGGGGGAGAACCCGCCAGCAATGAACAAGTCATTATTGAAGCAAGAAATGACAAAGGAACAAACATCTTCAACAAAACATTCCAAGTGTTTAATGGAATCGTCAATTTTGATATCCCTGAAATACCCACAGACTCCAAAAACATTGCGTTTTCGGTGAGTACTGCATTGTCTTAATGTACTGTTTAATAAACGTATACTTATATAAAGTGTCATTACTTCAGTAGGGGTTAAACATTAGTTGGATACACTAGAGTGGACTGGGTCTGTGTTTTAAGAGAAACAGAAGTAAAATGTGTAAATAAATTTAACACCGCTGACGTCACAATACGGTGTAATATTTATTTACACATTTTACTACTGTCATTACTTAAGATGATTACTGAAAACAAGTAATAATTATAAAGTTTTGTTTCTACGCCTTTTTTTTTTGTTATTGGTCCCTTTATCCCTCCATCAAAATGTGTACCCCTCAATTCAATCCTGTTTGGACTAACGTCCGAAACATCAGTATCATTTGTAATATTACGGTGCTCTAAATTACACCATTTTTAAATAGTTGTAAAAGATTGACACGGTATAATGGTCAGTATCTTGGCCCATCTTGCACATCTTGTGAAATTGTGTTATTGGTCCCTTTATCCGTTTATCAATATGTGTACCCCTCAATTCGGTCCTGTTTGAACTAACGTCCGAAACATCAGTATCAGTTGGAATATTACGGTGCTCTAAATTACACCATTTTTAAATAGTTGTAAGAGATTGGCGTGGTATAATGGTCAGTATCTTGGCCCATCTGGCACATCTTGTGAAATTGTTTGTATAGATACGCCAATGCAGTCCACATCAGTATTTTACTACTTTTTATTTTTTTGCAAAAGGAATTATGTGTGTGTATAAACGTTTTTTTTTTTGTATTTGAAGGCTGTTTACTCGTCAGATCGAAAACTAAAAACAGACTACAAGACTTTTCCTGATCCTGGAAATGGCTTGCTGTTATTGGATAAAAAAATAAAGTCAGTCAAGGTTAGTAATTTCATGTCAATCTGTCTTTTATCATTGCTTATTTGCTTCTAATGTTTAGTATTATTTTCATACGCAATATGGATAATCTTTATGGTATTATGTATCTGTATGCATCAATGCAATCTCTGCCACTTGGATTGTTTTTATTTGGTCGTTCATATTTTTTGCTGCCATTGTGCTTCAGTACGGTCAATCTTTGAGGGTGTCCTTCCTGACCAACGAGGCAAGTCACCTTAAAAACAAGAATTTGCTTTACAAGGTACGTACATGTGGCTCTCTGGATTATGACACAACGTCTTATTCTATATTGTCAACACAAATGTTTAACATTTGATTCATTTTGCTACCTTTTATAGATAGTAAAATCTGTTTTATTTATGCTTATTTTTCGTTCAGTTGATTTGTGGAGATAACATCGTCAGTTCTGGTAGCAAGCGTATATCGTCACTCAGAAACATCAAACCTACACAAGCTGAAGGATCGTTTGAACTTGTTATTGCGCAGCCATTGGTACCAACTTGTCGACTTCTTGTGTACTACATCAAACAAAACGGAGAGGTTGTAGCTGACTCTTCGCCTCTACAAGTACAGCATTCACCGAGAAATAAGGTAAAAACACACATACTTGTTTATGTTCTTTCTTTAGGTCTTTTAAAGAGTCGTTTGCGTATTAGTGGGAAACAGTACTGTATCGCATCGTAGCCGTAGTTTCTAAGAAAACATTTGAATTTTCTGCTGCATCATAGCGGTATCATAACTGTACCGTTTCTCGCTCATGCGAAGACGACTCTATTGAGCACCGATAAATTAATAGTTTTATTTGCTTGTGCTCGTGATTTTTAGGTAACGGTCCAGTTTAACCAGAGACGTCGAAGTCCTGGCGAATCCGTCCAAATCACAGTCAAAGCTGCACCTGGGTCTACTGTGGCATTGAGTGCTGTTGATAAAAGCTTGCAGAAAGATAACAAGGAACTCAATATGGAAATGGTAATATATTCATTTGATTTTTTTAAACTGATATGTTGAATACCAATGTTTAATCAAATCATTTTAATAGTTTTTTCCTTCAGAAAAGCTTGACAATAAGTTAAAATTCTGTAGAGCATTTGTCGCAAACCTTATGAAAGCCAATACTCCTTTTGAAGTAAGTGATGTTTGTCTATAAGGGACCGTTCATTATTTATGGCAGGGGGGGGGGGGGGTGAAGTCTGAAAAGGGGGGTATTGAAATAATATTTTGGCTATCAGGGTGGGTCTAGAAATTTCGTAAGACAGATAAGGTAAATATGAGGGTGATTTATTTTGTTCTTGCCAGAGGGGTTTTTAAAAAATGGGATCCTTGGTAATTAATCACCCAGCCCCCCCCCCCCCCCCCCCCCCTTCCTGCCATAAATAATGAACGGTCCCTAAGGAATTTTATTATTTTTCATTCATATAGACTGGAAGCAGCGAACACAAATAACATAATTTTCTATACTTTTATACACACATCAAGTGCTTACATTTGGTATCATTACAACCATATAAGGTGTCTTCGTCACTAATAGTTTTTTTTCAATCTTGATTTTTACAGGCAGCAGGTTTGGCGCATATGTCTGATAAAGATCTATGCAAACAATGTAAGTACAAGCCTTTGAAATAGTTTTCAACGATGACTGGAGTTGGGCTTTTGTACTGATTTCTTCTCCATCCTTACAAAGCAAAGTGTAGATTTAAGACATTCTTAAATAACAAGATATTCCTTAGTTTGTGCAAGCAATGTGTAGCCAAATTAGCTCACATTTTGCTCACATGTAGCACTTGCCTTGAGTGTAATAGATGGTAAAGGATTGTGATTAAACTATTGATCTATACTCACTAAGTGCATATCGAGTTTTTTCATGGAAACTCAATTAATGTAAACTTTTCCAGTTTTCACTCGCTTAAAATAAATATTATTGATAACATTACTTTACATTAGATTCGGCTTCATCAATAAGTCGACGTAGTAAAAGGGAAACTAACAGGCTGGGACTACCACCAAGTTCAAGTACACAACGTGCAGACTCAAAAGAAGGAGAAGTACCTGAAACATGGCTATGGACAGAGGAAACTGTCAGGTGACTAAATTATATGTTGACTTATCACAAGATCAATTTTTTTAAGAGCTCACTACTCTCTTTAAAAAATCATCCAGAAGCAACAAGTTCAGGGCCAAACGTTTATTAGTTATCCATGTAACTATTTGGTGCCTGCATCGACCACTATTCGTTATTAGTTGTTTGTGTTTGATTTTGTCTATTCGTGGTGTCTCACTTTCATGTAAAACACTGTGTACATTTGGTTTGAACGAAAATACAACTTAGAGTTTTCAATGCTTCCACAATTTGCATTTTTGCGTCATCCAGCCTTGGTTTAGACTCATTGGATATAATCTTATGTTGTGCTATTTTGTGCCCTCTAGTACTCCGGACATACTAGATATCTGCAATTAGTGCACTTCTTATGATATTTTTTCTACAGCAGTGTAACTGGTGAAAGAATCCTTACAGCTCAAGTTCCTGACTCCATGACAAGTTGGCATCTCAGTGCATTTGCAATGTCATCGACTCATGGTATTGGTATCGCCAAACCGGACACTCTTACAGTTTTTCGACCGCTTTTTGTGTCCGCCACTTTGCCTTATGCTGTGATTCGTGGTGAAAAAGCCAGCATTGTTACAACGGTATTCAGTTACATGACAACGTGTACAACGGTAAGACTTAAAATTTACCACACCACGCGAAAACACAAAATGCAATAGAACACGCATGATTTTTGAAAACAAGACATTGTAATTCTCCATGCTCTGGTGCAACGAATCTTCCACTGTATAAAAACTACACAATATACTGAACAACTTATTAATTTGCTAATGTTTTCATTATAGGTCCAGATACAGTTAAGAAAAAATGACAAATTCCAGCTCATTTCAGCCAACGATCAAAGACTTTGTATTTGTGGAAATGAAACCAAAAGTGTGAAGCACATGGTTAAACCATCTAAACTTGGTGAAATTCCTTTTACTGTAACAGTCAAGAATGTGTTACCAAGTCTGTGTAAAAATCCATCAAAAGAACCGCCTCTTGGAATATCGGATACGGTTGTCCGACTGCTTCGAGTAGAGGTAACGAAACATAGTTTGAATGGTAGAACTCTGTGAAATTTCAAATATCTGTCACAACACATCGTTTAATTTTGAAGAACAGCATGTTTTATTTTAAACCTTTCGTAAGCTAAGGATATTATTTTCATAGTTTTTTACAATCACCTTTCTGATTATGAAACGTTTTCAGCCTGAAGGAGAATCTAAGGAATACACATATAGTGAATTGCTATGTCCCACAAAAGGTAAAATTTTGACAAACATTAAACTGTAAGTACCAATCAATGTGTATAAACACTTCCTGTATTTACTTCAAAGATCAAGGTTTCAAATCAAGGCGGATATTTGAAGAAGAATTGCATTTGTTAGGGAATATTGCTATCTTCAATATCTGCAAATGATGGAAGTTTCTAAAAGTATCTGTATTGAAATGGTCCAGCTTACTTCTCAAGTTAACTATTAAGCAAGAATCCGTGGAAAGCTCGTTCAACTATAAAAAACTCAACATATTTACTTCAAGATGCCTTCAGTGGCAAAATCTTTTAAAGCAGCTTTACTATGAGTAGGCCTAATGCAAACTAAGTACTTTATTTCTATCAAACTATTTTATCATTTCAAATTAATGTACATAGGTACCCTTAATGACGAAATCAAGCTTGACCTTCCCAAAGATGTTATACCTGGTTCTGTACATGCAACAGTCTCCCTTTCTGGTAAGTAATACATCGATACATAGAAAGTTCAGAAATTTGTGATAACGTTGAATTAAAAGGGAGGGGATGCATGTGAGGGCAAGAACTTGAACCTCATTAAGACTGGTTTATTGAAACCCATCAAAAGTTAATGGAGAGTCGGAATATCGTGACATGGAATGCGTTTGCTCATTTTTGGTGCATGAAGATGTGTTATATATACATATTGCATCAATAGCAGGATCATCCATGATTTACCATTTCTTAATTATCTTCTTAGCGAGATGTTTCATGTTACAATAAAGAAATGAATGTAGCCTGTTTTGATTTTATTTGATTTGCAATATCCATATTTCTCCAGGTGATATTATGGGACCTACCCTAAAAGGTTATGACAAAATAGTCAAACTACCAACTGGCTGTGGAGAACAGAACATGGTCAACTTTGCACCAAATATCTATGTTATGAAGTACCTGAACAGCACTGATTTGAATGTTGGCAGCATATTTAACAAGGCTAAAGGCTTCCTTGAAAAAGGTATTAGCACTCTCGAGTACTAATTTTCAGTGCTCTTGAATAGTTGCTTCTTTGAACTCTGTATAATCCATATTTTCCTCACGTTCTTGTACGTTATTCATCGATATTTGTTTGTGTTGAGGTTATCAACGAGAACTTACGTACAAGCGCAAAGACGGGTCCTACAGTGCGTTTGGTGACAAAGATGAAGATGGCAGTCTGTGGTATGTTAGCAAACACAAATAGTTGAAAACGTTCTAAGATATGTATTAATTTGCAACTTTTTGAGAAACTCACATGTTATCTGTTTTGTCGAAGGTTGACGTCGTTTGTTCTTCGGTCTTTTTCTGAAGCTCGTCAGTTTGTTTTTATCGACGACAAAGAAATCGAGTCAATCAAACAATGGATCCAAAGTAAACAATTGAGTAATGGCTGCTTTGAAAAACATGGTAGACTACTCCGGAAAGAACTGAAGGTACTCGTCAGTTTAAAATATACCTGGGTTGTGATTCATTATCAATGATATTATTTATTGCGTGTATTTCAGGGAGGTGTGTCCACTACCGTTACACTGACAGCTTATGTACTGATATCACTGTTGGAAAGCAATGTCGATCCCAAGGTATGTCAAATCGTCACCAGTCGTTATATAAAGCGTATTAGAGCTTAGTAGTTTATCAAGTCGGAGTCCTTACACCGAGAGTATGCCTAATAACCATATTGAAATTGAATGCTTCCACTATAGTAGTTACCCAAGAGAGTTCTGAAACGTTGTCCACACTAGGAACCTAAACTTTATTGCAATCATACAATACAGATTAAAATCTGTCTCCCTTCTAAACATCTTTGAATAATTCTTATTCTGTTTCTTGATGGTACAGAGTGACGTCATTGTTAAAGGTCTCACGTGCATCATCAACCAGCAGAATAGCGTGACAGATTCATACAGTAACGCAATCATAGCTTATGCCCTGACACTTGCGGAACATCCTGATCGTGCAAAGTTTCTTAAGAAGTTGACGTCTAAAGCCATTGTTAAAGGTAAGTTGCATGGTCTAAACTTGTACACGGGTACACCCAGACACAATCATGCTAATGAATGGTTCGTTACGTTTTGTTGTAGATGGGAAAATGCACTGGGAGAAAGAACAGAAACCAGCAAAGACACCATCTGGTGATTGGGTTGAGCCATTCCATCGCTCTTCTTCAATCAACATTGAGATGACTGCTTATGCCCTTTTGGCCATGATTGGTAATGGAACCGATTCTAATGTTCTTTATAAAGCTGCACCTATCGTGAAATGGTTATCACATCAAAGAAACGCACTGGGAGGATTTTCGTCTACACAGGTATTTTGTTGTAAACAAATTAGACCAAATATTTTGATGACTTACTGTTTTCATAGAACTCTATGTGCAAAAGATAGTAGCGACTCGTTGATTTCATTGCCCCTTTTCAGTTTATTTTAGCAAACTTGAATTTTGTTTGGTCGAAGACATTAATTCCGCTTATCATTTTTTGTTTCATTGGTTTAGACAATAGTTTATAACGCCTACAAATACAGGAATTAAATTTCACTTTTTAGACTTTTCTTCGCAATTGCATGTGGTTGCTAATTGATGTCCATTCCATCCAGCCTGTCTTGTAATTCTAACATCGCGCTTTTTGCCGACGACACCAAATTGTACAGAACTATCGACTCTGGAAGTACTACATATCAATTGCAAGAAGACCTGGACTGTGTACGCAGATGGAGTCTGAAATGGAAGATGGTTTTCAACGCTGAAAAATGCAAATCATTACACATGTCTAAGAAAAGACAAGTCAACAACACTAAGTACTACCTCGGACAATATGAACTAGACAATGTATCGAATACTAAAGACCTAGGAATAACCGTCTCGACTGATCTCTCTTGGTCAACACATATCGAACATATTACCAACAAAGCTAATAGAACCCTTGGTTTGGTCAAGCGGGTATGTGGTCGTGACATCTCGGACCCATCTACTAGAAAACTACTATACTGTTCCTTAGTTCGTCCTCAATTAGAATACTGTGCAAGCCTATGGTCGCCCTATACTGTGAAACATCGTCGACTAATAGAAAATCTACAAAGAAGAGCTACGAAGTTCATACTAAACTATCCCCAAGACATGACTTATAAAGACCGACTACGAACTCTTAATATGCTTCCACTTGAATACAGAAGAAATATCGCAGACCTGTTTCAGTTCTACAAATTCCACACAAGAACTATGGACATAGAATTAAACAAATATGCCCTACCACTTAACTCTGTATACAAAACACGTAAAAATGATGTGAATAATTATCGTCTTTCAATCTTTCACAAGCAAAACTACTACAATTACTCTTACTTTCCGAGAGCAATTAAATTATGGAACGAACTCCCTGCTAATATTAAGACACTGCCCATAAATCAATTCAAGCAACACTTGTACGATATGTTCAAAAACAAATTATTTAAGTATCAGCCACCTTAACTTTACTTCGATTCTGACCTATTGTACACTAGCTTTTCATATTGCTTCTTTAGTTAATCAACTGTAATAACTTCATTATAATGTATATTTATTTTTTGTATGATATAATTTGTATCTTACTTTTTAGGGCATATTGACGAGCAATTGGGGCTTTGCCCTGTGTCTTTATCGCCTGCCAATATTTTTGGCAAAGTGATTAAATAAATAAATAAATAAATAAATGTCAGTTTGTGTTAATAATGTTTTAACCTTTTTGATCATTATATTATTTAGGACACATGTATGGCACTACAAGCCTTGTCTGTGTATGGGCGGTATGTCTATGGTGAACTGGTGGACTATATGAAACTACACGCTGGCCACGGTCACACTAAAGTATGGATGAATGTAAGAGTGGGAGACAAAAAAGGCTTCTCCCATACCTTCCGTATCACGCATAAGAAAAGATTGGTTCTGCAAAGAATTCAAGTAAGGCGTTAACGATTCACATTTCAAAGATTAGACAATTTCTTTGAAAAAATAAAATAAAATAAATATTTGAGATGCAATTCAACGTCAGGACACTAATTATAGACGTTTTTGTCATCGATTGCTGTATCTCAACGAGACGTAGTTTTCTGCAAATGGTGTTCATACCAGAACGCCCGGTTTAGGAATAGATTTAGCTACACTGCTGTATTTTTGATAATACGTTTTTTAACTATCTTTAAATAAAGCATTTTCATTCTCATTATTACTAGACCTTGGATTAGTACTAAAATTTACTAAATATTTGTGTTGAACCGCCAGGTCCCATCACGTCTTCTTCCCATGAAACTCCTGATGACTGCTACTGGTAGAGGATGTGCTCTGATTCAAGTAAGATTTCACATGTTCTTATTATTGATTTAATGAGATTCTATTCTCAAAGATACTGCTCTCTACTTTCTATAGGCAGACGTATCATACTCCATGAAACGTGTTATAAGTGGACCATCATTTAAACTCTCCACCACTGTGCGCCCTCGACAAGACAAAACCGAGGTTTTAAAAACAGACGCTGGTGAAAAATTATGTCGTCCTCTAGAAATCAATGTTTGTGCACAGTAAGTTGTTATGTTTTTAAATATATGTCCAAACATACAAATAGCGTTGTAAAAGCCCGTAATTAAATTACATTGAAGAAGAGAGTGTAAAATCTGGGAAAATTGGCTCTCTTATATTCACCACATAAAGCTTGCGACACACAAACTGTTTCTTAATGAACCTTTGCAGAGTCGCAAAGACACTGGCTCGGAAACACCTGAAGAGAACAAGCTAGCCTGTTTCGCTCGGTCAACTTGCTTTTTTCACGGGAGGTCGGTCCTGGTGACTGTAAAATTTAAACCAGAACTTTTCATTTACGGACATGAACAATTATTATTGGCCAGACTTATCCTTAGTTTCTTATTCCAACTTTATTTAGATCAAACTAAGCTTACTGTCTCCAGAATTTGAGCTGCATATATCGTTGTTAATGCAAAGCTTCAGTGTTTTTACTGTGTTATTTTGTTTTCTTTAGGTGGCTTGAATCTGATAAATCGGATATGGCTGTTATTGAAGTCAAACTGGTATCTGGATTCAGACCTGATGAGGAAACTCTAGAAAGGGTAACTACATGTTCCTACTTATATATTATTTTTTCTCATATAAATTGGTCCGTTATATACATTTAAAACGGAACGCAGAAAAACAAATTTGTGGTAGTGTCTCCCCAAAGTCGAGTGATACTAGAAATTAACACGGTTGTTTTATTCAAATAGAATTGAATTATGAAAATATAGACTACATCTGTTTGTAAGATGGTTTGTCGTTTATATGCGTATGGTATCGCTATTGTATCGTATGGTATTTGCTACTATAAACCAGCCTTTATAAACCAATATAAAAATAGATTGGTTGTAAATGTTTCTTTATTTACCTAACCGCAGATGATGAACCGCCCAGAAGTTGGTCTGATGAGGTTCGAAATCGGGGACAACAAGGTCGTGTTATACTTCAACGAGGTACTCTTCACTTCTATCAAATAATAAAACCATTATTTTCACGTCTTTTCAGGATAAGTATTTGCCTCATTGCCTTGTTATATTAAGATTCAAAATTATACAATTGATTTCATCTTTTTAAATGTTTTCCAGTAAAACTCCCGCCTCCTCAGAAGCAATGTTGATTTGATCGCGAATAATTTTGGTATTTAATCAAGATTGTTTAAGGGGAAGGTGATTTAGTGTAATATTTTGAAATAAAAAAAAAAAAACAAATTTGAAAATACACAAGGTATCTAAGAAAAACGACAGCTTCCCCAACAATTTCAAAAAATAAGTCTAGCTATAACGCGTCCTAGTAAGAAGAAAATGATTATTTATCTATCACTTTTTTCCAGATCAAGAATGTCTGTGTTACATTTGGACTGGATCAAACATCTGTTGTGGAGAACATGCAGCCAGCGTCACTAACTGCTTACGATTATTATGACACAGGTTCGTATATAAAGAACGTCATTGTTCTAAATAATGTGTGAAGTCTCATGCTACAAATTGCACTCTATGGTTGGGCTGCAAATTCCACCCGAACAGTTCAATCACATGTAATATAGTCTATTGCTTTATTTCTATTTCTTATAAGCTGCCTTTTGTTTCAGACAAATCAGGATCCTCTGTGTACATGATAACAGACAAAGATTGTTAAAGCGAGTTACAGCTATGGATTTTCACTTACTTACTGGTCTTTCAGTATAATTAAAAAAGATAAATAATTTGTAGCTTTTGATAATTTTTTATTTTATTTAAATTGAAATCATCTAAAGTTAAGGTAATATTACAGTCGTTCTCGATAACACGCGACCTCCGTCTCAATTTGTTTAACCGAAAACTCGTTTCTCGTCAAGAAGGTTACCATGACAATACTCGGTCCAGTCTATCGCCGTGATTGTGTTGACAGCGTGTGTTTGACACTTTCGACACGAAGTTTTTGTAGTACTTTACAAAGATGTCTTTCCAAAGATTTCTCGAGGAATTCGTTGGGGATCTTCATTTTTCGCGGATTTTTTTCGTAATTTAAAAAAATTACTTCAATTAATGTTGCGTATTTTACAAATGCGGTATAATAAAGCTAAAGATAACTTAAAACTTTCCCACAGAAAAGTTGACAAAACAGGTTTTCTAAAAATTTAACAACACGAAAAAAATCCGCGAAATATGAAGGTAACATCAATCGATGCTCGAAAATGTATATCCTCATACATGTCTTCAGAAAAATCCCCAGCGAAATCCTCGAGAAATCGTTGGAAAGACATCTTTGTAAAGTGCTACAGAAGCTTCGTGTCGAAAGTGTCAAACACACGCTGTCAACACAATCACGGCGGTAGACTGGACCGAGTATTATCGAGAACGGCTGTAAAGTAAGGTTGGCCAATAGTTAACATTGTTGTAAAAGACGGATTTTTCAAAAGGAACGTTTTCTTTTCCTCTAAAAATTGTATTCTGCGAGATTTTGTTGATAATCTATTTAATGAATAAAGAAGTTTTATGTGTAATTTTTAAAATGTAAGATTTTTCAAGAAAACATTAGATATATAACTATTAGCTGGTTATTAACATTAAAATCTTGGAAGAAAAACAAGGGAAGAGTTTAGTGTTATCTAGTATGTTTAGCATTTAAGCTCAAGACTGATTTCTTCAGTATACAATAAGGACCTTAAGCATGAGGACGACAGTCGAAGACGACAAGGAGTTGCCATAAACTTCGTTGACGTCATGTGCCCTGAGTCTTCCATAGAGTTGAATGTTGCATTTTCACGAGTTGTTGTCTACAGTGAACGCGTTTTGACTAAATATGACTTATTACATATCAGTTTTTTAGCAAAAATAAAGTCCTAATTCGTCGTCGTCGTCCCTCTCGCTCTCATCCTTAACGTCCTTAATGTATTGCACTGTGTCACGCCACAAAATGTAATATTAACGCAAAATGTTATCTGTTGCCACAAAATGTAATTAAAGGGCTACTCCTATGAAACATTTTCCTCTTGTATGATCTTTTATTTTACTTTTTATGAAAATACATTAGCTGTGAAACATAATGTGCAAATTGTATGTCTATAGATACAGTGGATGGCGAGAAATCACAGTTTGAATGTTGAAAAACGGCTTCTGTCACGCAACTTTTTGCAGAACGAGCCTGCATGATATTACAGCGGTTAATACCAATTTTTACATCGACTTAACTCCTGTATTTGTACTTGCAAAGAAATATGTGTTCAAGTGGAGCTTTAAATGATTTAAAGTCAAATTTTAATAATAATAACAAATTTTCATTATATTAATAAGGGTTTAATCAATAAATTCCAAAATAAATTGGCTCTTCTTCTATTGAGAGTTAATCTAAAATTACAATAATATTAAATTTTGGCCATAAATAAGCATTGAAAGCTATAACAAGTAAATAGCGGCCAAGCCGGTTTCAATATGAGACAATCAACTTCATAAGATCACAACGGGAGATGTTGCAATGGATGTTAAATGCTTCAGTTGGCTGTTGTCAATAACCCCGATGCAAGATGACGTTTTACTCCCGTCTCTATAGCAGTTATCCAAATTCGTTCATATTCAAAATTTGTACTCCTTCGAGAACACAGGAACAATAGTCATAATTTTAATTTAAATTATTTATTAAAATAAACAAAAGCAATGCGAGACGGGGATAAAACGTCATCACGCTTCAGGCTTATTGCGCCGGGGCATTAGTTCACAACTCAGTCTAGCCGCTAAAAAGACTGAGAAGAAATGATGATGTTCTTACATTTTGCGTCAAAAGTTATTCCATTTTGCCTTGTTATTAACTTTTGTGTGAGTTATTACATATTGTGGCGTAACACAGTGTAACGATTCCAGCCGAATCCACCTTGAGACTTTGTTTTACCAATAATACGGCTTCGGTCATTAACACTCATCAAGACATTGATAATGATGGACATTATCAAAACGGAATTCAGTAATTTATTGTTTTATCATACATTGGTTTATTATGCACATTGAGCAATATTCGTGAAAGAATGCAAAATTGCTGACGCGCCACCAGACCCCTACTAAAAATCGCTGGCCAAATAATACCTACAAAGAACGACATCGCAGGCTCGCGTCAATAATACCTACACATAAACTTAAATGCTGGCGCACGCTGAGCTTTGGCATTATTTGGAGGCCCTCCGCCAATGAGAAAACAAATACTGAGTACAATATGTAGAGAAATCAGAATTCGAGAACAACAACAGACGATTATTTCACATCATTTTATTTTTGAGCATTCAAACAATTAATAAACAAAATGAAAAGAAAACAATAATAATACAATAAACTTGCAATATTTTTTCAGTTCGAGTTCTCAATTTCTGAAACATATGTATACTGGTTAAAAATCCCGAAGTGGTTTCGATTGAAGTCGTTGCACTGTAATATTTAAAATATAAATTTTTACATTTTTTACACACAGCTACTAATTCATTAGTCTATGGTTCACTCAATTTTTGCATTCCGAATTCTGAAGCTGCTCAAGAAGTTTGTCCAAAATATTGATACTTTGTGGGACACTAATTATCAACATTGATCTTTCGTTATTAGAAAAAAATATCAAGTACAATATAGCATCGCCGTGAGGTTAGAGCGTGAGCGGAACTTGATTGTTTCAAATGGGCAAATTGTTCCCTAGACTCTTCGCAGCGGAAAAGGAAACGGCTGCAAGGAGTCTACTGGTATTAAATGAAATAGTGACTTGATTGTATGTCGTTAGACGTATCTTAGCAGTTTCTTTCATTAAGGCTGGTGATGACTAATTAAAAAGTGATTTTTTTCTCGAAATTCCTTTCTATCTATAAAGAACTAGTTCAGCACTTGATAGATTGAAAGAAAAAAATTGAGGTCACCGTGCATTTTAATGAGTTATACGTCATCAAATATTACAAATTAGACAAATTGTAACTGGAAGGGAAAAAATTCATAAATTGTCATATAATATTAATTTCTAAAGGAAATATCTCTTAAATCATAACACACATAATATTCTTGTAGATAAATGTCTTTAAAGGTAAGAAAATTAAAAAAATATTTTTTCGAGAGCAGTTGAACGCATGAATATTAACATTTTCAAATTAGCTACCCTAAAAGAAATCACCAATATTTCTATGATCTTTCAATTTTAAATTTTCAAAAAACTCACCATATGAAAGATTTTTTATCACTTTATCACACAAATAAATGAAAAGTAGGGGAACCCGTGCAATTTAATAAGATAATCGTTGTAAAAGCACAAAATTTTACCAAAATTTGCAAAAATTGCACAAAAGTCCCTACCCCTCCCTAGACAGTAGAAGAAGTAACAATGCATTTTGGGAGATTTTCAAGATGGCGCCCGGGGAAAGATTGTCTGAAGTTTGATAGCATAACAGTCTCTTTTGAAGCTGTTTTTTAAACAAAAGTGCATTTTTCAGGTCAGTTTTGCAAAGATTAAATGTTTTTCTTTTAGGAAAAGGTTTATGTGAATAAATTGATTGCTAAATTAGCTTGTTTCTGGACATTTTTTAACACAAAACGATCGGCCTTTGAAAGTGTTTGTTTTTCAAACTTCGTCAGCAGCATGCGCAGTACTCGATGCGCAATGACAATAATAGGCACCAACCTTAAGTGCAAAGTGCAAATCACGCATTGGCGAACTGAAGTGATACGGGAGGGGGTCTTCTGTGCGAGTGAATCTGAGACGTTTTATGAGAATTTTGTTGTTTACTTTTACAGCTTAGTGTGAAAACATTTACAAATTTATATATACCGTTTTAACAAACTAAATGGACCAACTCTACTATTTAGATCTGTATTAACTTGTGAAGAACGTTACAAACTTATGAAGGAACGACACTTTCCTACATATCACAGGATTTTAACGTTTTTCTATGTCTGTCGAAATACGTGTAGAACCGTGACGTTTGTGGAAGTTATTATTTAAGGGATCAAGAAATCAGGATTTTTTGCTAAGAAATATGTTTTATGTTGAATTGAAAAATAGAAAGAAAAGTTTATGGTCCCATGCCCGTTCACGAGATAATGCATTAATTTCCAATGGAACCATGTTTTGACATTTTTGAAGGAGAATTAAAACTAATATGGAAGTAGTTAGTCAAAACAGTATCAGAAAGACGCCCTTATGCTTTTGAGCATTGCCAATTACACGAATCAGGAACTGGGAATAATTACTAAATCCGGAGGATGAGTGGAAAACCATTAAACACATCCATAAATGGTATTAATGTAGGTTGTTTTTATGAAAAAACAGCTGATGGTGGTAGTATGGTCATTGTGTTGACCAACACATTGAATAGACTCATCTTATTTACCTTTAATTTTAATTATGTATTGAAATATAATAATGTTTTATATTGAATTTTGATTATGTGTATGTATACTTTACTTTAATCAATAACAACAGAAACTAAAAACAACAAGAAATAATAAGTTAATGAGTATATATCCTAATTTACATTATAAATTTATAATCAAAGATTGCAACTCTATGACCCGTAATAAAACATACCACAGACCATCGTAGTTGCATCATAATTATGTTGTTGTTGCTTAGTAAATTATTATTCCCTTTTTCCTTCTTTTCTTCGTTTAGCGTTTCTTTTGATCCCTATATGAAAACGGCAACCAAATGGAATGCATTATATACTACTTTGATTGCTGCACACTAATGTAATTTAATATAAATGTAAAAAATGTAAAAATTAAACTTAAATTTTTTCTGTATGAATTGATTATAATCCAGTTTATTGTAAATTGTTGTGAATAATTTAAACAAAATCGAAATTAAATTGAATTGAATTGATACTGAAATTACAGAATAACAACACATCTAGTTTAGCGGAAATCCGTCTGGATAAAATGAATGCAGGTCTTGCAGTTTATTTATCACACAAGCAAAGATTTGTTAGCATTGGACCAATTAATATAAAGCATTGTCGCTACACGTTTCAGTCCCCTTACTTTTCTGCCCGAATTACACGTTTTTCTAGCTTTGCGAGTTGTTACCAAATATTTCCTCATCCGGTGGGAAGTCTTTCATATCGTCTGAACAGCCCTGCCTTAGATTTCCGCTATATTCTTATATAAGCTAAATCAGACAGGTACTTTATTCAGAACAAGCAAGTTCCATAGCTAATTATCCATTATGGCTGCTTTTTATATATTTCTATTTGGTGTCTTTTTCACAAGCTTATTTTGTCAAGCGTTTTGTAGGTAAGTCGTTTTGCCCATGATGCTGAAACAATATATGCTATCTTTTCCATATCTTACTGCAATTTTCCTCAGATATATGTCTGCCTAATGCCATTTCGTATTTTTCTATTAACCAAAACGCCAATTACCACCCGAATGAAAACTATCAATGTACGATTTATAAAAAGGAGGGTCTAGACAAAATCTAGTGTAGTTCTTATATGGAACATTTCACCCAATCTCAATGCACTTTACAATTTCTAATATTTATAGTATGTAATCCGTTTTTAAAAACATGAGGTTGTTAGTTTGTATTAGTGTAGACCTATTCCGACGATGGTCGTGACCTGCGTCCTCAGTCGTTCTCTACGCCCCCGTTACTAGTAAATGTGGCAAGACGGAATCTCATATTTAACGCCGGTATCCTAGAATATGAAAGTAGTTTAGTGAAGTTCACAGTTTTGATCGACGGGAGCAAAAACAACAAATGGTGATAAGCGTTGGAGTGTCTGATTGTGTAGAAAAATGGAAATGGCAGCAAATGGCATCAATACGGTACATAGATACCAGAAATTGTTAACTGCAAAATACTTAAAAGTTCTCAATAGCCTGCGATCAGGTACAAAATTGTCATGAAGATTTCAGACTAACCATATCTGAGTCCAACTATTGAAATAGCTACACTGAGTAAAATAAAAATAACAAATAATTTGGGAGAGCTAAATGGGGGACAAATCAGAAAGTGAATGCTAATAGAATTCATACGTAACTGAAATTAGATGTTACAGAAGTTAAAAAAAAAACGCATGTCAAACTGATTCTTTTAATCAGCACGCTCACAAGCCGATAACAAGGACTTTGACATAATGTGATTTTTGCTCAAATTTGATTGGTCATTTAATTTTGACAACCACGCAAGCGCGAACAACCGGAAACAATGAACCAATAAAAGCCAATGAAAAGATCGTAGTGTGCTTCATTCACAGGTAGCCTATGCTACTGAGATGTTTTTAAATAAAAAAAATAATAAGCATGATAAAATTTTTTGTTACCGTCCTACATGTATTGAATTTCAGCCAATTTGAAGCAATAGCTAGGGAATTAATATTTAATGTTTCGCCCTAAGTCCTAAGAATAATAGAAGGTAGCACACACGATTTGACGAAATTCCGTTTCTAGTTCGTCGAAAATCATAAATTAGCCTAAAACCCCTTCGGATTATGTTTACCCAATAAATAATTATTACAATCTATGAATTTTGTTCCAAAACGTCCACAATATCACTATATAGGAAGAACATTTTCATTGACGATATCGCCCTATGTTGATCGATGCTCGATATCGATTCCATCAGAATTACAACGGATTTTACTTTTAAACATCAACTGTGACATAATCTCGATTCCCCATTGGTTGATATGATATCATGGACTTTTTAGTGAATTATGCCAGAGTATGTTTCGTGCCGCTGGCCGAAGTAATTTTATTGTCGAGATTTCATTTTGAATGTGTTGGATATGTATATCATAACAGATATGAAATAAGAATAATGTCGTTATTGGTTATATACCATCAGTTTTATTCATCTATTTAATGTTATATATTTTTTTCTTTTTTCTTTGTTTTGTTTAGTGGATATTTGATAACAGCACCAAAAGTTGTCTACACAGGAACGGTCCAACGAATAAATGTTCACTTTTTTCAAAACGGGTACTGGGACGTTCATGCAAAATTAACGGTATCTGACACTGCCGTGTTTATTGCTGCTAACAAGAAAAGAATCCGTGGAAATACAGAAGACTACATTGACATAACGGTATGCCCTTGTTACATTTAACCACAGGAAGCCCACAGGTCATTTATCCCTTCTAGCTAGTTACAAAAAGAAAGTGAATCAATAGAGTGCAAACACTAAAAGTATGCAACATTAGTACCACATCTACAACCCGGTGCGTGAGGGGGTGGGAGTGGGGAATCTGGGGGTAAACGATCGGGGATGCTCGTAGTATCTTTTACTGGGGGTAAAACTCAGCAATTTGGTCTCTTTGAGGGTTTGAAATATGAGATTTGTCAAATACCAACTTTTTTGTACCTTTTAGGGGTTGAGTAGCACTGAAATTCATGGTTTTTCATCTTTTAGAGCTGAAAAACTTGTGAAGCCACGCCCTTTTGAAAAATGTCTGTTATTTTTTAGAGGTTTTTTAGAGAAAATTGACTGAATGACTGATTGATTGAGTGACTGACTGATGTATCAATTGATTCATTCATTAATAGTTAACTGTTTTAAATTCAGATCCCAGACAACGTTCCTATTTCATATGGTAAACCCAATAATGTCTTTTTGACCGTAAATGCTGATGCTGTTGGTGGATCTTCAAAAAAACGTTCAAATTCGGCCGAAATGACTCTCAAAAGATCGGACAATATTGTCATCCAAATTGAAAAAAGTATCTACAACCCAGAACAAACTGGTAAGTAATAGTTTCATTCAAGCTCTGCGAGGCATTTCAGATTACTTTGTTTTTCATTATGAAAAAATAGTCATTGTGAGTGCCACGGAACTCAAAATCAAATATGGGAGGGGAGGGGAAGGGAGAGAAGGGGAGAGGAGAGGAGAGGAGCGGGGGAATTGCTTTGCCATTTACAGACATCGGTCATGCTCAATATTTTTAAAGATTAGTGTATGCACATCATGGGCTAGAATGACGGTCATCTCGCGGGCGCGACCTCAGCGGTATTTCCAATGGCAACGTACTACGAACACTTTTCTTCTTAGTATAATTTTTGCAGAGGTTGGTAGATATAAACATGCACTTCTGGTTCAATATTAGGTATATTAAACGTTTTTAAAATTGCTTCATTAGTGGGAAAAGACTCCATTCAGAAAGTTCATAAGTCAAAAATTCCCGCGTAACCATCCGGAAGTAAAAATGCATTGTGTTCATACGCTGAATTGCTTTTACACTATCCCATAGATCGTAGCGGCATTAGAAAGCAGGGTTTCGGAGCTTTATTTTTATATCAAATATGGCCGGTTTCTTTCAAAAGTGATGCAAAAATCAATTTTTTTTCTTTCAAAACATGAAGATCACGCGAGCGCAGTAACATATGACCGGCATTCTAGTCCATAGCAAAAGAGGAGAGAGATCTAGGCGGGATCAAAGGGGAAGAACACTATCAGCTGATGAATTTCTCAATTTCAAAAGTTAAAGTAAATATTATATTTCGCTTAGTCTTTTGCTTACACACGAAGACGCAACTTAGGGTAAGCCTTTGCTAGAACTTGTAAGTACCAAAAGTAGCTAACGGACGAACGAAAAAAACGAACGAACGAATTCGAATCGTGAACGAATGAACTAAAGGCGGCGAAATACGAGAAACAAAAATTTAACGAACGAAAAAAAACGGATGAACGAACAACGAATGAATGAATGAACGATTTAACGAATGAACAAATGAACCAATGAACAAATGAATGAATAAATGAACGAATAAATTAACGAACGAACCAATAAATGAATTAATGGTTTGTTTGTTTTATAATTGTTTTGCAGTACGTGTCAGAGTTATCGGTGTTAAGCGTGACCTCAAACCTGTCATCGGAAAGGTGAGTAGTTCCACATCACATCGACAAATAAGGTCTTTTCAGTCATAATTAACGGCACTGATATCACATCATGTAGGCTAACACTTCATGACATGATTATACATGGTAACCTTTTCTGTTATCTAACATATTTGTTCAATTATTTTAGGTCAACAGGATCTTTATCCAGGTAAGTAGATGAAGCATAAAAACGTCGATGGTATTCTTGTTTTTTTTTTTCCAAAATTAAATATTTAATTTTTTCATGTATTGCAATTTAAATCACGTTTGCATAGGATCCACGAGGAATACGGCTGATGCAGTGGGATGACATTGACTTTAAGAATGGTGAGGAACACTTCCAAATAAAAACTTATGCATCCTCGATCTCACTTCCCTCTCATTGTCCTATTGCTTTTTATGTTGTTTATATCAATTAAGTCAGAATTGTGTATGCTTTAATGCTGAGATGGTCTGACATTCACACTTGTATATGTTTTAGTTATAGTTAATGTTGAGATGGTTTTATATTCACACTTGTATATGTTTTAGTCATAGCTAATGTTGAGATGGTTTGATATTGACACTTGTGTATGCTTTATGTAAAGTAAATGTTGAGATGGTTTGATATTCACACTTGTGTATGTTTTAGTTATAGCTAATGTTGAGATGGTTTGATATTCACACCTGTGTATGCTTTAGTTTAATGTTTAGATGGTTTGATATTCCTACTTGTGTATGTTTCAGGTATAGCTAATGTTGAGATGGTTTTATCCAACCAGCCCGAGCTTGGTGAATGGAAGGTTGTGGCAGAGTATAAGGTAAACGTTCACACATAAGGTCATTGAAAATGAAACACGTGCCAGCTGGCTAAAATAAGTTTCAAAATTGTTGGGCATTGTTTGGCAAATTATCTCCAATAAAAATATCTGTTGAAAATCGCTGCTAGACGTCGTTGCTTTGTTTGAGAGCACAACGCACATGGATCGTTTCGATACTCCTGGGCGAACTCTTATGCCTATTAAGCAATAAAGTAAGACTATATTAAAGTGGGCAAATCCTTTTAATCGGAAAATCTTGACAAACGTTTAGAGATTCTTGTTATGCCATATTCTACTTACAGACATGACAGCGCTGTGAAAGTGTGCGACACTTTGCGAAAACAATAAAGAAGTAATTGTATATAATTTGCATTTTATATCTTGAGATGGACGTTCACACCCGATAAACCTTTATTAAGTATTTTGCACACAGTTTTGTATTTGTTTTCAAGGCAGGAAAATTAAACCCCGTTGCGAAAAAACCTCGGAACATGAGACAGCAATCAGTAATATAAATTACAGTATACTAAAATGGCTTTATTGATTGTTTCAGGGATATAAAGTTGAGAACACATTTGTTATCAAGAAATATGGTAACTACATACAAGTTTGATGTTATAGTAGTTCCAATTACATACATGTAATTGCAGTTAAACAAAAAGGAACATCTCATCAAACGTGAGAAAAATGGAATCCATATATTCCCCCAAAGAAGCACTTTTATACACATGTAATATTCATCTCATGAGAAAGATTCATTGTTAATGGAGGCTAACTAGAAAACTCCCCAGTTTACTTAGCCTCCATGCTCTTTCACTATATTTTCTCAAAATGGTCATTAACAAAACGCTTAAAATTATTCGTAAATATAGTGAATGAATTGTAAAACAAACAAACAAAAAAAAAATATATATATATATATATATATAAGTAGAATAAAGTAAATCAAGGCCACACAACTTGCAACTATTGAAGCGCTGTTTATTTGGACGTTTCGGCTATTCAGCCTTCTTCAGCAAACTGAATGTTTTGCACGCGCCACTTGTAAAAAGACAACAACTAAACTAACGGAACCAAGCAACTAGAAAACAAATCCTAACGGAAACCTACACAGCGCGCGCTAAAATAAGCACGTGCGCCCTGATAAAATAAATACGTACGTCAACAAAAAACGCACGCGGGCCAAAAACAACCTAACAGACAAGCACTTTCGAAAAAGTGATGCCAGAAAAGTGGCAAAACAAAACTTTCAATTAGCCAAACTAGAAATTACACTAAACAAAAGCTAAGCCAGATCAACTTCACAAGAATACAGATAAAGATTGTACTATTAACTTAATTATAACTAATTCTCTTACTAGAATTTGATTCCAAGCGCTTATTTAAACCATAAGGTTGAAAAGTAAATAACTGAGTACACCAGTAAGCTTCCCTAACTAGCAGATCATGCTCTATGTTATCCAAATTATTTAATGATTCTATAACTATAAAACTAAAATCACTTAACTTATGTGGTGTACTATTAAAGTGAATTGCAACTTCGCATGTTCTTTTCTTATTTATCATAGCTGATTTATGGTTTCTAAACCTAACCTTAAATTCGTTTTTAGTTGAACCTACATATTGTAAATGGCACTTATTGCATGACGCTAAATAAATGACATTTTTAGACTTACAGCCTAATTCTTGTTTTATGAAATAAAATCTTTTTGTGGCAAAACTTGTAAATTTACGACATGATTCTAAGTAATTAGTGCACAAATCGCAACGTCCAATGCATTTACAGCAACCTATCCTACTATTACCTAAATCCTGATTTGATGTAATTGTTTCATTGTCTCTAAGTTTAGATGGAGCTAAAATTTCTTTCAAATTCTTAGGCCTCCTATAGGCAGTTACAATTCTTTTGCTAGAAAAAATACTCTTAAGTAAATCGGTAGATTCTAAAATATTTAAATTACGCTTCAAAATTTTACTAATATTAGGTAAATTAGCATTAAAATCTGTAACCAATGGTATAATATTGCTATGCTTAGGTTTTCTCTTAACCTTTAAGAGGCTATTTCTATCGAATGACAATACTTTCTCAAACTGTTTATCAACTACTTTCCTATCATAGCCTTGTTCAATTAAATAACCTTTATATTCATTAGTTCTATTTTCTAAAAATAAGTTATTAGAACAATTTCGTTTCATTCGTAGAGCTACACTATACGGAATGGAATTAATACAGCTATACGGATGTGAACTAGATGGAGGAAGATACAAATGGCTATCCGTAGGTTTGGAATAAACATCCGTTTCTATTTTTCCATTTACTAAATGTAAAGTTAAATCTAAGAAATTTATTTTATCTCTAGAATAAGTGCAAGTAAATTTTATGGTGGGATAGAGATCATTAATGAAGTTCGTAAATTGATTCAATTTATCTTCGCCTAATGTCCAAAAATCTAGAATATCATCCCTATATCTCCACCAAAAAGAAGGCTTAATTTCTCCGGACTTAGCTAACCTATCTATTTCCCCCATAGCTAAATCGGCATAACTACAAGCATTTTTTGGACCCATCGCCGTACCATGGCATTGTAGATATGAATTATTCCTAAATTGTGAATTATTACAATCAAGGCAAATTTTGACAGCTTCTAAAATACACTTAGTTGATGGTATTTTAGTTTTTCTACTATTTAAAGCTTTTCTAACCGACATTAAACCTAATTTGTTATCAATATTTGGAAACATCCCTACAACGTCCCAAGATACTAAAATAGTATTATCTGGTAATGGGCCTAAACTATTTAACCTATTTATTCTATTTAATAAATCAGTAGTATCTCTAACAAATGAAGGCAGTCCAGAAGCCAAGGGCTTTAAATAGAATTCAGTGAAAGCTGATAAATTCTCAATAGCTGTGCCGCAGCAAGATGTAATAAGCCTTACAGGGTTGTCCTTCTTATGAGTCTTTATATTACCAAAAGCTGTTCCAGGTTTTGCTTCCTCGTTGACAATCCATTTAGCAATATCTTCACCGATCTGCTTCTTCTGTAACCATTCAGACACCCAGGTCTTAACTTTATCCAAATGGCGGTCAGTAGGATCTTTCTCTAACCTTTTATAATGCGTTGGGTTATTCAACTGATCATCTATTTTGGCAATATAATCATTCTTGTCAATTATGACAAATCTCGAACCCTTATCTTGCATTCTAATCACCCTTTTGTTATCAGCTTTCAACTCCTTTAAAGCAGATCGTTCCGTCTTGGTCAAATTATCTTTTGCAACCTTCAAATTGTTAGGATTAAAAAGTTCTCTTTTAACAGCAGCCAGGAACACTTCTATCTCTGGGATGCTTGACTTGGGTGGGTTCCAATTCCTTCCAGGGCCAGGTACTTTAGGGTACAGCTCTTCCACGTCTCCCACTTCTGCAGGGCTGTCGTTATGCTCTTGGTCATCTCTCTTTCCATGATGGTACGCTGTCAACCGGATCCTCCTCTCAAACCTTTTCCAATCGTCAGCCATCTTCATCCAGTTGACATCTTTCTTTGGGAGCAGGACAGAACTTTGGTCCTTTTCGAAGTACCTTTTTCTTGTCTTCACTCAGTGGCGCTGTTGTTAAATTTATCGGATCTAAATTAAAATTTTCAGGATTAATACTATTATCTACAACTACTTCACTTTTACGACGCCTATTTAATCTAATTTTTTTATCAAAACGTCTATTTCGCTTCTTAGCGTTAGACTTAATATCGATGCTTTTCTCTGTAGGAATACTTTCAAATGTATTCGGTACAACTGGAGCATCCAGCTTAATCGCCTTAACTAATTTAACTTTCTCTTTCTTTAATAAAACGGTCTTAAATTTACTTATCTTAAATCTGATCTCTTTGATAATGGAGTCAACAGCTTCCTTTCCCAGGTCTTTCGTTGCCTCTATTCTCGCACGTCCAAGGTTTCCCATGAGACTCATCAGTTCTTTCTTGGCAGCAGAATGAATCTCCTTCAAAAGATTGAACGAAGCAGCGGAAAGGAGTTGCTTACAAGTTCTTTGTAAATCCACATTGTTAGGTATCAAACTAAGGTTAAATTTTAATTCAAGTCCCTTTGGTATAATATTTCTTTCTAAACACTTGGATAAAAATCTCTCGTGATGTTGATATCTAGCTAGTTTAGTCCATGCATTCTCTAGTTTGCGTTGATGTTGTCGAACAGCAGACGACATGACAGGATCTTAAAGATTCAAAGGCGACAATGAATGTTGAACGATAGTCCAAAAAAGATTATGAATAAATTGTCTTGGCCAACTATCAAGTCGAGCTACAAGGATCCAAAGGATTCCAAGGTGTCTTGTTGGTATAGATAAGTAGAATAAAGTAAATCAAGGCCACACAACTTGCAACTATTGAAGCGCTGTTTATTTGGACGTTATATATTTTATTTGATATATATATATATATACACTTTCCAGCCTTTAGGTCTAAATAAGAGAATGGGCTGAATTCTGGGTCCCCCCCTTTTTTATTGTACATTCTCACGAATATTATTGTAGATCAACTACATTTTTACCCAGGACCTCCCGTTTCTCCGCAATTAGCGGTAATTACTTATTGTTACGTAAAACTTACTACGTGTAAACACTTGAAGAAGGCTTCGCCGAAACGTCGTTAAATAAAACGAGTAAGAGCCTAATCAGCATTTTCCTTTTTTTTGGTTCAATTTATATATATATATATATATATATATATATATAAGTAGAATAAAGTAAATCAAGGCCACACAACTTGCAACTATAGAAGCGCTGTTTATTTGGACGTTTCGGCTATTCAGCCTTCTTCAGCAAACTGAATGTTTTGCACGCGCCACTTGTAAAAGGACAAAAACTAAACTAACGAAACCAAGCAACCAAAAAACAAACCCTAACGGAAACCTACACAGCGCGCGCTAAAATAAGCACGTGCGCCCTAATAAAATAAATACGTACGTCAACAAAAAAACGCACGCGGACCATATATATTATATATATATTATTATATATTATATATTATTATTATTATTATATATTATTATATTATTATTATTATATTATATTATAATTATATTATATATTATATTATATTATATTATATTATATTATATTATATTATATTATATTATATTATATTATATTATATTATATTATATTATATTATATTATATTATATTATATTATATTATATTATATTATATTATATTATATTATATTATATTATATTATATTATATTATATTATATTATATTATATTATATTATATTATATTATATTATATTATTAATTATATTATATTATTATTATTATATTATATTATATTATTATATTATATTATTATTATATTATTATTATTATATTATTATTATTATTATTATTATATTATTATTATTATTATATATTATTATATTATTATATATTATTATATATTATTATATTATTATATATTATACATATATATTATATATGTACACCAGTCATAATAATATATTTATAAGAGCGAATAAACTCATTTCATTTCATTTCATTGTTAAAACACAATAATTAATTGATGGAATTGCTGCTCTTCTCGATGCTATCATAGTACTGATCTGTCATCTCTCAAGGTAATTGTAGATATTGGTTATTATTGTTGTACAGTATTGTCAAAGTTCCAAGTCTACATGGAGCATCCAACCTTTCTTACGTTTGACAGCAAGGGTTTGAGCGGCACTATTTGCGCAAGGTGAGATATTACAAATGCCATTTTCCCATCTTCTTGCAAAGTTTGAAAAAGAAGATTTTAACATGAATGATCGATATGACGCAGTACGGTCGGGAAGGTCGGACGGTCTTTTACTCGATGGTACCGTGTGGTGAGTCTTGCTGTTGCTACCACCATGCATTTTGCCAAGTGCGTCTAAGGTCGGTTTCTCGACAGTACAGCTGTATTATCAGCATATGGCTTCGGCAGATAACAAACAACTCCGGCCTTAGTAATTGACGATATGATGCTCAACTTCATCTTACTAATAAATGCTTAATATTATCTTGATGCTATGTAATTATCAGCTCTCTTGGTCCTTTAACGTGACAAATTATTCATTTCGAATTGATTATTCGTTATTCATTGATATCATTTTTATCAGGTACACACACGGTCAGCCGGTCAATGGGAAATTGAATGTAGTTGTTGATATGGAGCATGTCGATTTTCAGGTAAGTGTAAGTGGAGCTGAAGGTCTAAATTGCCATCATGCAGTTGTGATTTTTCAACCATTCACGAAAATCTTTTTGCAACAGCTAATTGCCAAAGCATTCCAATTCGTGCGACATTTATACCGCGTGAGTCCGGGAATGATTTTGTTTTGTATGTTGATTCTAAGTTCATGGATTATTCATGAATTTGATATTTGATACCCGTCACTTATATTGATTTCATTTGAAAATCGCTCACTACTTCATAAATATTCTTGAGCTTGTATATATGAGTTTCTTTCCACGACTAAAATGAAGATTTCTAACTTAAATTATAAAATATTAATTACTACTAGAATTAATCTACTTATTTTCAAAGTTTGAATGAGCTACGCCTTAAGGGGTGTTCGAAAAAAATGCTTTCAGGTTTTTAACGCGGAGGTTATAAATTTTAGTGTTTTTTTTTACTTTTTATGCGTTTCTAGCGAAAATGTTATCACCTCATACACAGAACATGCGCACTGAGTAATATCCGCATATTATCAGCTAGTTCCTAGTTTATAACCATAAATATAGTCAGCGTAGTGAAATTTCATCTCAAACACAAATTTGTAAACCGCAAATATGTGCACTAGTTTGATTGGTCAATGCGCATATTGCGTGTATGAGGTGTGTATTTCCACTATAAAAAGCACCAGATCCAACACCCATTCGAAAGCTGAGAATAGGTAGTATGGACTAAAAACATTTATAGTTATAACATATTTAACTTCATATCAATAGGTGGTTGGAAAATGCCCAAGATTACCTCTAGCGGCAGAATGTCCACCTGAAGCGGAAGCGGAACATAAATGCTTTGAAGATAAAGATTGCTTACCACTGGGTGGAAAAATGAAATGTTGCCTGGAATATTGCGATAAGCGATGCATTCGTGAGTAAAATTCTTTCAATTTCAAGTTATTCATTAAAGCGAGATCTCGATCCTCAAACATAATCTCCCAAGCTTATAAATCATACATTGACTTAACTACATTCTCATTTAACACCTTAGTTGGTGGACTGTGGTCTTGTGAACTCATAAGAAGTGTAGCACTGTTCCATAATCTGGACTAATCAAATTTGTTAGCATGATTTTGACACCATATTTGGTTATATTTGAGAATCAAAGCTCCAATAAGCTGAAACTTGACTTTTCCTAAAATTTATCTGGCAACATTTTGGTATCATTGGCAGGTCAGTATGTCAGTTATGTTTCCATGGTAACCATTTTTTTTGCAATATATGTCTAAGAAAGCTCGTACTCATTAGCAAAATATGTGCAAACTAATTATTTGTGAGAACAATTTTTAGGGGGGGGGAGAGATTTATGGTCTAAAACGAGTGCAAGAAATAACTATATTCACTCTATATTTCTAGTTTTTTGACATCTATGCCATTTTAATTATAACCCGGTTGGCTCGGTTGGTTGTGCCAACACTCTGGACCAACACTCAGGGTCTTACAATAACTGAGAAGAAATTGCTGTCTTTGTAACCACATCTTCAAATGGTTAGAATTTCATGTCTTCTCGGATAAGGACAATAAACGGGAGGTCCCAGGGCCCACGGTAATTGGTGAAAGCTGTTGTGGTGTCACTCTGCCTTCCTTAGTTTTACAATTAGCTCGACATAAATAAGTAAATATCCTTTGTGATGTTATGTAAGAGAATGTACATATACACCCAATAACCCTCCTTATGAGTGAGCCCACTTATATTTATATCCTATTATCTTGTGAAACGTTCTCATATTGTTTTCTAATTATACTTGTAGCTGCAGTAATTCAAAAAGGCTTTGATATAAAGGTGAGCATCGAACTTGGTATTCATCAGCATCCTCATTTATTACTTAGCCTGCCAATGTCGCGTAGTTTAAAGTTGCTGAACAACAGTTATATGTAATAACAGTTATATGGTTAATTTTCAGGAACACATCAGATCTAAAGCACCAAACACAAAGGTATAACAGCATACGTTAAGTCAACAAATGTGGGAGTAGCGATCGAGCGTGAGACAACTGAAGTCTTCTTATAAAATTAAGTACGGCACTGTCAAAACGTTTGGCTAAATAAGAATGAAAGAAGAAACTGATTTTTTGCACATATAATGATCTCAACATTTACAGAAGAAGAGCGTAATTCAATTTTAATTTGATCACTCTGTTAAAACATTTACTTTTCAGAGACTTGCAAGTTATGTACCAAAGTCTATAACGTTAAAGGTATGCAGATGGCAGATATTACAAGGCTTTGTAGATTATATTACTGACTAATTCTGTATTGTAGATCAAAGGATGTAACAAGTTCTCCTTTACCAACCAAGAGCTTGGTCTGAATGGATTCAAGCAATCAGAAGATAACATGTATGTGCTAAAGATTTCTGCCAATGTGACAGAAGACGTCACTGGAGTAACACAATCTTCTAAAAGACGGATTGCTTTAGATCTTTATCCAGTGAAGCTTAATTTTGAGGCTGGTACTCCGCGATATTTCAAACCAGGATTTCCATTCTATGGACAGGTAAGGACTAGTTTACTAAAGAAGCCAATGTTTTGCATATTAAGAAGATACTGTTGCTGTTTAAATGAATGTCAGAATTCAGATAAAATTCAATAAATGAAAAGAAAGGCTGAGTAGAAAAATAAGATAATAAGGAAAAAGGATTACATTACTTAGTTTTTTAGGCTGTTTTGAATATGTCTTATAAAACTGTTGATATGTTTTCTTCCAAAATATGATATGTGCAAGGTCCGCTGCTGTCAGTTTGCATGAACGATAATATAAAAATTAGGTAAACCTAATAGCAGAGCTCCGATTTAATGAAATGAATTATTTATTCAATCATTCATTTATTCATTTGTTTATTCACTACCAATTAACAAATAAATCAATTAATTTATAAATAAATCTATTAAACAATCCAAATAATCATGAAAAGAAAATAACATAGCAAAAAAAGTGAGAAGTGAGGGATAATTTTCTCTCTCTCTCTTTTTTTTGCTGTTATTTTCTTTTTTAAGATCAAATGATTATATAATCAAGTGAAACATGCAAATCTTTATGCATGCCACAACATTTTATTACACGCAAGAAATATGCACAAAAATGCGAAAAATATCTGACCGTATTGTTGGCTTCATTTTATGTTGTTATGCATAGTAAAAATAGCACTTGTCAATCGAAATTGATTGTCCAATGAGAAGTTAGAAAAGCACTAACATGGCTTCTTTGAGTTGTAAACAAATCCCCGCGCGCTTCTCGCTTTACGCTCTTTCACGATTGAAAAAAAAAATCACTTTTCTGGTGAAATGTGTAATGAATAACTTATTGGTAATCTAGCTATCTAATACGGCTGTGCATTTTTAATTATCAAATGTGAATACTGCGCAACTTTTGAAATTTTAACTTCCTGAGTACAATGACGAGTACAATGACGAATTCATACAAGTGTTTTATTGCAATTCATTAACAAATAAAGTAATTATAAGAATCAAATAAAGAAACACGCACATAAAGATCTCAACGATTGAGAAATATCTTACAAAAAGAAAGAAATATAATTATTGCAAACTGCTTAGATGTGGATGGTAAAAAAGAAAAAAATATCGTCAAAAAATGTAAACATACCGGCGCCACGTTTTTTGTCCTGTACTGTCACTTTTCCACTGAACTTTTTGTCCTCAGTTCTGATTACAACAAGCTTGTTCATGTTTTTAGAATTTTAAAAGTGGCAAAAAACATTTTCACCGCCTCTAAAAAGTTTACACAGTTCAACGGCGATGGCAAGCTTGTGTTTAAGGAATGTGTCATGGTTAGCGTGCGTATATCCAGTTCTGGATGCACGCGGGAGGCTGCTAAGCACGAGAAAAGCGTAAGAGTTCTTGTAGCATTTCCTTGTAGCTCGAGGGTTATGTGTTTCAGCGGCTATAGATTTAATGAAAGTGCTCTAAAATGGAAAAGCTATAATATCGGAATCTAAATAAAACTCGCGTAGTTTGACGTCAACCTGTTTGTGTCATAGCTATACGTAGCCAGGCCAGGAGGAGAACCCGCCAGCAATGAACAAGTCATTATTGAAGCAAAAAATGACAAAGGAACAAACATATTCAACAAAACATTCCAAGTGTTTAATGGAATCGTCAACTTTGATATCCCTGAGATACCCACTGACTCCAAAAACATTGCGTTTTCGGTGAGTACTGTCTAATAAACGTATACTTATATATAGTGTCATTACTTGAGTAGGGGTTAAAAATTAGTTGGATACACTAGAGTGGACTGGGTCGGTGTTTTAAGAGAAACAGTAGTAAAATATGTAAATAAATTATACAACGCTGACGTCACAATACGGTGTAATATTTATTTACACATTTTACTACTGTCATTACTTAAGATGATTACTGAAAACAAGTAATAATTATAAAGTTTTGTTTCTACGCTTGTATTTTTGTTATTGGTCCCTTTATCAATATGTGTACCCCTCAATTCGATCCTGTTTGGACTAACGTCCGAAACATCAATATCATTTGTAATATTACGGTGCTCTAAATTAAACCATTTTTAATTAGTTGTAAGAGATTGACACGGTATAATGGTCAGTATCTTGGCCCATCTTGCACATCTTATGAAATTGTATTATTGGTCCTTTTATCCCTTTATCAATATGTGTACCCCTCAATTCGGTCCTGTTTGAACTAACGTCAGAAACATCAGTATCAGTTGTAATATTACGGTGCTCTAAATTACACCATTTTTAATTAGTTGTAAGAGATTGACGCGGTATAATGTTCAGTATCTTGGCCCATCTTGCACATCTTGTGAAATTGTTTTTATACATACGCTAACGCAGTCCACATCAGTATTTTACTACTTTTTATTTTTTTGCAAGAAGAATTATGTGTGTGTATAAAGGTTGTGTTTTTTTTGTATTTGAAGGCTGTTCACTCGACAGATCGAAAACTAAAAACAGACTACAAGACTTTTCCTGATCCTGGAAATGGATTGCTGTTATTGGATAAAAAAATAAAGTCTGTCAAGGTTAGTAATTTCATGTCAATCTGTCTTTTATCATTGCTTATTTGCTTCTAATGTATAGGAATTTTTCATTATTGTGGATAATCTTTATGGTATTATGTATCTGTATGCATCAATGCAAGCTCTGCCACTTGGATTGTTTTTATTTAGTCGTTTATATTTTTTGCTGCCATTGTGCTTCAGTCTGGTCAATCTTTGAGGGTGTCCTTCCTGACCAACGAGGCAAGTCACCTTAAAAACAAGGATTTGCTTTACAAGGTACGTATATGTGGCTCTCAGGATTATGCAACAATGTCTTATGCTAAATTGCCAACACATATGTTTAACATTTGATTCATTTTGCTACCTTTTATAGATTGTAAAATCTGTTTTATTTATGCTTATTTTTCGTTAGTTGATTTGTGGAGATAAGATCGTCAGTTCTGGTAGCAAGCGTATATCGTCACTCAGAAACATCAAACCTACACAAGCTGAAGGATCGTTTGAACTTGTTATGGCGCAGCCATTGGTACCAACTTGTCGACTTCTTGTGTACTACATCAAACAAAACGGAGAGGTTGTAGCTGACTCTTCGCCTCTACAAGTACAGCATTCACCGAGAAATAAGGTAAAAACACACATACTTGTTTATGTTCTTTCTTTAGGTCTTTTAAAGAGTCGTTTGCGTATTAGTGGGAAACAGTACTCTATCGTATCGTAGCCGTAGTTTCTAAGAAAACATTTGAATTTTCTGATGTATCATAGCGGTATCATAACTGTACTGTTTCTCGCTCATGCGAAGATGACTCTATTGAGCACCGATAAATTAATAGTTTTATTTGCTTGTGCTCGTGATTTTTAGGTAACGGTCCAGTTTAACCAGAGACGTCGAAGTCCTGGCGAATCCGTCCAAATCACCGTCAAAGCTGCACCTGGGTCTACTGTGGCATTGAGTGCTGTTGATAAGAGCTTGCAGAAAGATATCAAGGAACTCAATATGGAAATGGTAATATATTCATTTGATTTTTTTAAACTAATATGTTCAATACCAATGTTTAATCATATGATTTTAATAGTTTCTTCCTTCAGAAAAGCTTGACAATAAGTTAAAATTCTGTAGAGCATTTGGCGCAAACATTATGAAAGCCAATACTCCTTTTGAAGTAAGTGATGTTTGTCTATAAGGAATTTTATTATTTTTCATTCATATAGACTGGAAGCAGCGAACACAAATAACAGAATTGTATATACTTTTATACACACACATCAAGTGCTTACATTTGGTATCATTACAACCATATAAGGTGTGTTCGTCGCTAATAGTTTTTTTTTTTAATCTTAATTTCTACAGGCAGCATGTTTGGTGCATATGTCTGATAAAAATCTATGCAAACAATGTAAGTACACGCATTTGAAGTAGTTTTCAACGGTAACTGGTGTTGGGCTTTTGTACTGATCTCTTCTCCATCCTTACAAAAGCAAACTGTAGATTTAAGACATTCTTAAATAACAAGTTATTCCTTAGTTTGTGCAAGCAATGTGTAGCCATATTAGCTCACATTCTGCTCACATGTAGCACTTGCCTTGAGTGTAATATATGGTAAAAGTTTGTGATTAAACTATTGATCTATACTCACTAAGTGCATATCGAGTTTTTTCATGGAAACTCAATTAATGTAAACTTTTCCAGTTTTCACTCGCTTAAAAGAAATATTATTGATAACATTACTTTACATTAGATTCGGCTTCATCAATAAGTCGACGTAGTAAAAGGGAAACTAACAGTCTGGGACTACCACCAAGTTCAAGTACACAACGTGCACACTCAAAAGAAGGAGAAGTACCTGAAACATGGCTATGGACTGAGGAAACTGTCAGGTGACTAAATTATATGTTGACTTATCACAAGATCGTTTTTTTTAGAGCTCACCACTCTCTTTAAAAAAAATCCTCCAGAAGCAACAAGTTCAGGGCCACAAATTTATTAGTTATCCATGTAACTATTTGGTGCCTGCATCGACCACTATTCGCTATTAGTTGTTTGTGTTTGATTTTGTCTATTCGTGGTGTCTCACTTTCATGTAAAACACTGTGTACATTTGGTTTGAACGAAAATACAACTTTGAGTTTTCAATGCTTCTACAATTTGCATTTTTGCGTCATCCAGCTTTGGTTTAGACTCATTGGATATAATCTTATGTCGTGCTATTTTGTGCCCTCTAGTACTCCGGAGCTATTTTGTGCACTCTAGTGCTCCGGACATACTAGATATCTGAAATTAGTGCACTTCTTATGATATTTTTTCTACAGCAGTGTAACTGGTGAAAGAATCCTTACAGCTCAAGTTCCTGACTCCATGACAAGTTGGCATCTCAGTGCATTTGCAATGTCATCGACTCATGGTATTGGCATCGCCAAACCGGACACTCTTACAGTTTTTCGACCGCTTTTTGTGTCCGCCACTTTGCCTTATGCTGTGATTCGTGGTGAAAAAGTCAGCATTGTTACAACGGTATTCAGTTACATGACAACGTGTACAACGGTAAGTCTTAAAATTTGATACACTACGCGAAAACACAAAATGCAATAGAACACACATGATTTTTGAAAACAAGACCTTGAAAATCTTCATGGTCTGGTGCAACGAATCGTCCACTGTCTACAAACTACACAATATACTAAGCAACTTATTTATTTGCTAATGTTTTCATTATAGGTCCAGATACACTTAAGAAAAAATGACAAATTTCAGCTCATTTCAGCCAACGATCAAAGACTTTGTATTTGTGGAAATGAAACCAAAAGTGTGAAGCACATGGTTAAACCATCTAAACTTGGTGAAATTCGTTTTACTATAACAGTCAAGTATGTGTTACCAAGTCTGTGTAAAAATCCATCAGATGAACCGCCTCTTGGAATATCGGATACGGTTGTCCGACTGCTTCGAGTAGAGGTAACGAAACATAGTTTGAATGGTAGAACTCTGTGAAATTTCAAATATCTGTCACAACACATCGTTTATTTTTGAAGAACAGCATGTTTTATTTTAAAACTTTCGCAAGCTAAGGATATTATTTTCATAGTTTTTTACAATAACCTTTCTGATTATGAAACGTTTTCAGCCTGAAGGAGAATCTAAGGAATACACATACAGTGAATTGCTATGTCCTACAAAAGGTAAAACATTAACATACATTAATTTGTAAGTGCTAATCAATGTGTATAGGCACTTCCTGTATTAGGTCAAGGAACAAGGTTTCAAATCAAGGTAGATATTTTTGAAAGAAGAATCAAAGATCGTGCATTTGTTAGGCAATATTGTTATCTTCAATATTTGCAAATGATGGAAAGTATCTGTATAAATAGCCCAGCTTAGTTCTCAGGTTAACTAAGCAAGAATCCGTGGAAAGCTCGTTTAACCATAAAATATATCTCAAGATATTTACTTTGAGATGCCTTCACTATAGCAAAAACGTTGAAAGACTCTAAGTAAGCCTAATACAAACTACTTAGTTTATATGTATCAAATTATTTTGTCATTCCAAATCAATGTACATAGGTACCCTTAATGACGAAATCAAGCTTGACCTTCCCAAAGATGTTATACGTGGTTCTGTACATGCAACAGTCTCCCTTTCTGGTAAGTAATACATCGACACATAGAACGTTCGCACATTTGTGATAGCGTTGAATTAAAAAGGAGAGGAAGCATGTGAAGGCAAGAACTTGAACCTCATTAAGACTGGTTTATTGAAACCCTTTAAAAGTTAATGGAGAGTCGGAATATCGTGACATGGAATGCGTTTGCTCATTTTTGGTGCATGAAGATGTGTTATATATACAATATATATTGCATCAATAGCAGGATTATCCATGATTTACCATTTATAGTATAGTAGCAATACGAACATATCATCAGAGAGCACTGTTTTACATGATAGTCGTATATATAAGTTTGAAAATATGTACGAGATATATTTTAATATAAATATATAAATATAATGAATTAATGCCTTTAAGGCTATTTGAAAAAAAAAATATTTGTGGCGTTGTATATTACATGTAGTTGAATTAATTAAAAAGCTTATAATAAATAAAGTACTAATAAAGATCAGTATCGGTACTTTTCAAGGCTTTTTTAAAAGAACTCAAGATTTTCTTAGATTTTATTGCTTCCGGGAGGTCATTCCATATTTTTGCCCCGCGGAAGCTGAAGCTTTTTTTCCATATTCTGTGTTTACCCGTGGTAGAAATAAATTGTGTGATGAGCCTCGAAGATTGTATGAGGTTACATCAGATACATTTTTAAACAATTCTTTCAAATAATTTGGGGTCATATTATTCACACATTTATACATAAGAGTTGCCACCGTCAAGTCCCTGCGTTCATCAAGTGTCTGCCAGCCCAGTGAGTCTAGTATGTCTTTTGATCGAATTTCGTAACTTGCACCGGTGATTATTCTGGCCGCCCTATTTTGTATTCGTTGTAATTTATCAGAAAGACCCTTGTTAAGATCACCCCAGGCCTCGCAGCAATAGTCAAAATGGGGCATTAGAAGTACATTGTACAGGTTTAAAATGGTTTGTTTATCATTATAATGCTTAAGGTAATTCCACAGTTTTGCACTGCGCACGTCTTCTGCGCACGCTAACTGCAACACAAACTGTCAAACTATGAAATTTAAAATGGCGGTAATTTTCCGCGCGCGCTATTGCAATGAGAAAATATAACCAAAAAAGACATTAATTATTAACTTAGGAATAATACCAGATGGTGCAAAAGATTTTTCAACCACTCTGTTTGGAGGAAAGTAAAAATTAAATCGTTTTCTCCCTGAATTCCTTTCGCTGAACGGCTGCTTTTTCGTACTCGATGATTTACCATAATGGCTTCCTGTGGTATATTTACACAGGTAGCCCAAAGTAAAAAGCCAAAAATTGCGTATTTGAACGAAAATAACTCCGTAACAAATTCGGTGACCCCCAGTTTTTATTTCAAAAATATTTTTGTAACAATAAATTCTACAACATATTTAGAAATAAAAAAAATTACGGGTAGGATTTTGAATAATTCACAGTTTTAGGAGTTAGAAACGACCTCCAGAAGAGCTAAAATGGAATGTTTTAGAGGAGGAACACTTCGCTTACATGCCACACAAACTAAGATAATGTCTCGTGGACCACCAAAAAAATAGTAGGTGATAAGATTAAAGACTATTCCATTTAGTGCTACTTAGTTTTTGAGTATTAGGAAAAGTAAACATGCTTTCTAGAATTAGACAAACCTGTAAATGATTTTGAAAAAATTGTGCAAATTTGCGCGCGTAATAGGCAAAAACACCTTGTGTTTGGAGGCAATTATCTCGAAAACGAAATCGGTGACCCAAACTTATTTTTCTTTTAAGATGATTATCAACTCAAAAACTGTAAAATATCAGAAAAACAGCGATTTTTACAGGTAGAATCTATTCCTGTGGAATTACCTTAAGCCGTTTTAGGACGCTCAAGGCAGATTTAGCTTTACTTAAGGTTGGTGCCTATTATTGTCATTGCGCATCAAGTACTGCGCATCCTGCTGACGAAGTTTGAAAAACAAACACTTTCAAAGGCCGATCGTTTTGTGTTAAAAAACGTCCAGAAACAAGCTAATTTAGCAATCAATTAACTCCCATAAACATTTTCCTAAAAGAAAAACATTTAATCTTTGCAAAACTGACCTGAAAATGCACTTTTGTTTTAAAAAACAGCTTCAAAAGCGACTGTTATGTTATCAAACTTCCGACAATCTTTCCCCGGGCGCCATCTTGTAAATCTCCCAAAATGCATTGTTACTTATTCTACTGTCTAGGGAGGGGCAGGTACTTTTGTGCAATTTTTGCGAATTTTGGTAAAATTTTGTGCTTTGACAACGATTATCTTAATAAATGGCACGGGTTACCCTATTTTTCATTTATTTGTGTGATAAAGTGATAAGAAATCTTTCATATGGTGAGTTTTTTGAAAATTTAAAATTGAAAGATCATAGAAATATTGATGATTTCTTTTAGGGTAGCTAATTTGAAAATGTTAATATTCATGCGTTCAACTGCTCTCGAAAAAATATTTTTTTAATTTTCTTATCTTTAAAGACATTTATCTGCAAGAATATTATGTGTGTTATGATTTAAGAGATATTTCCTTTAGAAATTAAAATTATATGACAATTTATGAATTTTTTTCCCTTCCAGATTCAAATTCCCTAATTTGTAATATTTGATGACGTATAGCTCATTAAAATGCACGGTGACCTCAATTTTTTTCTTTCAATCTATCAAGTCCTGTACTAGTTCTTTACAGATAGAAAGAAATTTCGAGAAAAAAATCACTTTTTAATTAGTCATCACCAGCCTTAAGAGAAGGTCAACATGGCCAACCCAGCTAATATTACTATCCAAAACTATACCCAAGGACTTTATTTGATTACTTGGCGTTATTATATGTTCATTAATAGTCAGGGAAATATTTGAATCTGTCACTCTTTTTCTAGATCCAATCAGAATACATTTCTCTGGGTGTAGTGTAAGTTTGTTTGCTTTAAGCCAGTCTATTAAATTTTTCATATCATCATTTAGTTTTGCATTAAGCTCATTGCTATCATCACATGCAGTGTAAATTTGTGTGTCATCTGCATACATACTGACTTCAGTGTTGTTGAGGCAGTTTGGTAGGTCGTTAATGTAAATCAGAAATAGCAATGGACCTAATACCGATCCCTGGGGAATTCCGTGTGTTATTTTAGTGGGTGATGTAATAACATTGTTGACACTACATTGTTGGGACCGATTTTCAAGATAGGATTGAAATAGTTTGTCAGTTATTCCGAGTTTCAATAGCTTATTAATCAAAATTGTATGATCGACAGTGTCGAATGCCTTTTTCAGGTCGATTTGTATTACGCCATTTAGCTTTCCGTCGTCGATGTTTTGCAACCAGTCATTGATCTGCTGTAGAAGACATGTAGCAGTAGAATGGCAAGGCCGAAAGCCAGACTGATTACTGTGCAAAAGATCATTTGTTACCAGATATTCATATACTTGGTTAAAAATCAGTTTTTCGAATACTTTACTAATGATTGGAAGAACCGAAATAGGCCTGTAGTTGTTTAGATCGGACTTGTTGTCGCCTCCCTTGAAAATTGGCCTTACCCTAGCAACTTTCCATTCGGTGATAAAGACACCCGATTTAATTGAGAGATTGAAAATATGAGTTAGGTGGGGCGCAATTATTTCAGAACTAATCTTAAGAATATGTGCAGAAATACCATCTAGCGCAGTTGCTTTTTTCGAGTCTTGTTTTGACAATATGTCTTTTACTTGCTTGAGTGAAACTTCTTTTATTTTAAAACTGTTAGTTGAATTTTTCATATAGATTTCGTGTGAAATATTATTGTCGTATATTTGACTTGCTAAGTCTCGACCAACTGTAGAAATATATTCATTAAATGCTTCGGCAATTTTTTTAGCATCTGTTATTTCAGCATTGTCAATTTTGAGTAATGATATAGAACTACTTTTTGTTTTGGCACAAAGTAGTTCAAGGTTTTCCGAGGATTAGATTTGCTATTTTGTATGTTTTGCTTATAATAATTAGATTTAGCGGCTCTTATTTCAGCTGTGACCTTATTTCTAAAATATTTATATTTTTCCCAGTGTTCGGGATTACAAGTACGATTTGCAAGCTTTTTAAAATAATCTCTGCTATGCATGGAGTGTTTTATCTCTTTATTTATCCGGGGGATGGAATTTTCCCTTATTCGTTTTCTCTTTATGGGTGCGTGTTGGTCTAGAGTATCTAAAAAATGTTTTTTCCATAATTTCCAAGCTAAATTTGCATCAACACACGAATACATTTGATCATGGTCACTTAGTCCCAAATCTGCCAAATGAATCACCCCAAATTGTTTCAGATCGATTAGTCAGGACCATATCAATTAGACTACTACTTGTTTGTGTTGTTCTCGTTGGCTCATCTATTAGTTGATCAAAGCTATAGATAAGATTCAGAAGTTTTATGTGGGTTGTGTTGTTATTATTTCCTTCATTTAAATAGTCGCAGTTTAAATCTCCTAATATTATCGTTTCTTTGGCCTCTTCATCTACTTTAACAAGAAATTCTTCGTATCTACTAATTAAATTTATTTCAGCATTGGGAGGGCGATACCATGTACAGATAAGTACTGGCTTTGAAAATTTGAATTTAATTTCTGTACAAATCAGTTCAAGGTCCTCAGGGACCAGGTCTTTCCTGTCTGAATAATTTATTTCCTTTTTGATATATATAACAACAACACCTCCATTTCTATTTCTATCTTTTCTTACGATATCATAACCTGCTAAATCAACAAGATCATTTTTGATAGTGTTGTCTAGTTTAGATTCGTTAATAATAAATATATCTAAGGGTCTATTTTGGAGAATAATACGTAGTTCGTCAATATGTTTACAAAGGCTGTTTACATTCAATGCAGCTATTTTAAGACCTTTCGTGACTTTGATATCATGTAGAATATTGTCAATATTATTATGTTTATTATTGTTGCATTCGCTTAGTAAGCCATCATTATCATTTTGACTATTATAAGAAAAACTTGTTTTTTTTTTTGTGCCGACATTGATCTTACCTAAACTATTCAATACTGATTCCATCTCCTTTGGCGTCCCCTCGGTTGCCATGGTCAGGTCCTTTCGTTCTTCTAAGTTTACTATACTATCGTCTATTTGTGTGGAAGAAGTAACTCTGCAAAGCCCTTGACGATAGTTTGAAGGGCACCTTGAAAATTTGCTGTGTTTGTGGTATGCTTCTGTCTTCTCTTGTTAGAGTAATGCCTCTTGTGGCGGATACCTTTAATAAAATTCATAGCCAAGTAGGCTGAGCCCCCAGAGTTTAGGTGTAGTTGGCTTGCATTTAAGCAGGTGACATCAATGTTTTTATTGTTGATGAACGTACATTTTTGGGTTGCGCAGATATTTTGAAGGGCCTCATTGATAGTGTTTATTCGATCAGGGCCATCAGACAGATCAGTTCTTGTAGTTAAGCTTGAAATACATACTCGGCATTTATGATTTACTCCCTTGATTTTGTTGATAAGATCATTAAACTTGTCTTTGATTTCGTCATCTGAGTCACTCTGAATATTATTCGTTCCAAGATGAATAATGACTTTGTTGCTTTGCGAAATCGTTTCAGCTAGGGAATCTAAGTTATCAGCGACATATTCAATTTTCTTTCCCGGGAAGGTTTTCTTAACTACTTCATTTCTGGACATCATGCTTGGTTTTATGTCTTTAATGATAGAATCACCAATAAGCAGGGTCTTGGCCGAGTTTGGAGACGTCGAGTGATTAGTGCCGTTCGGTGTTTGGTTAACATGATTTGAATTTTGGCGGGAAAAGTTTGTGTGATTCGTACTTATATTTGGGCGACCACGGCCAGCTCTTCCTCTTCTTCCCCAGCTACCACGAGTAAAAGTTTGTGGTGGTTGGTAGAGCCAATCGTTGGATAAGTTTGGCTGTCCAGGAGATTCCAAGTCGAAGTCGAGAGTTGTTGTGGTCTGTTCCCCTTGAGTGACTAAGCGGCCATTTCGTTCTTGTAGTTGACTAGCTGTTCCGGCCGCTTCGAATGTAGCTAGTTTTGAAGATAATGAAGAGTTTTCGTCCCTCAAGCTTTTAATAAGTGCTGTTTGTTCTTTCAAGTTTTTTAGAACTGTGTCTAGTGTGTTCTTTACTTCGAGAATGGCTTCTTTTAACGCGATTATTTCGTCGTTTGTTGTTGTAGTAATCGACTGTTGATTTTCATCTTGATCTGAATCGTTTGAATTTGCTTTCGATCTTGTGTTTCGCTTTGACATTCTCAGAATATCTTGTCAATCAGACAATATCAAATTTCAAAGCAGTACAATTTGGTCAGAGAATCAATCAGTTGATAAGAGTATGTCAGTTGATTTCTTAATTATGTTCTTAGTGAGATGGTTCATGTTACAATAACGAAATGAATATAGCCTGTTTTGATTTTATTTGACTTGTAATATCCATATTTCTCCAGGTGATATTATGGGACCTACCCTAAAAGGTTATGACAAAATAGTCAAACTACCAACTGGCTGTGGAGAACAGAACATGGTCAACTTTGCACCAAATATCTATGTTATGAAGTACCTGAACAGCACGGATTTAAATGTTGATAAAATATTTAACAAGGCTAAAGGCTTCCTTGAAAAAGGTATTTAGGACTCTCGAGTACTAATTTTTAGTGCTCTTGAATAGTTGCTTCTTTGAATTCTCTATAATCTATTATTTTCCTCACATTCTTGTACGTTATTCATCGATATGTGTTTGTCTTGAGGTTATCAACGAGAACTTACGTACAAGCGCAAAGACGGGTCCTACAGTGCGTTTGGTGACAAAGATAAAGATGGCAGTCTGTGGTAAGTTAGCAAACACAAATAGTTCAAAACGTTATATGATATGTAGTAATTTGCAACATTTCCAGAAACTCACATGTTATCTGTTTTGTCGAAGGTTGACGTCGTTTGTTCTTCGGTCTTTTTCTGAAGCTCGTCAGTTTGTTTTTATCGACGACAAAGAAATCGAGTCCATCCGTCAATGGATCCAAAAAAAACAATGGGTTAATGGTTGCTTTGAAAAACATGGTAGACTACTCCGGAAAGAACTGAAGGTACTCATCAGTTTGAAATATACATGGGATGTAAATCATTATCAATGATATTATTTATTGCGTGTGCTTCAGGGAGGCGTATCCACTACCGTTACACTGACAGCTTATGTACTGATATCACTGTTGGAAAGCAACGTCGATCCAAAGGTATGTCAAAGCATCACCAGTCGTTATATAAAGCGTATAAGAGTTAGTAGTTTATCAAGTCGGAGCCCTTACACCAAGAGTATGCCTAAAAACCATTTTGAAATTGAATGCTTCCGCTATAGTAGTTACCCAAGAGAGTTCTGAAACGTTGTCCAGATTGGAACCTAAACTTTTGGGTTAGGTATTTATTATATTTATTGTAATCATGCAGTCCAGATTAAAGTCTGCCTCCCTTTTAAACATCTTCGAATAATTCTTAATCTTTTTCTTGATGGTGCAGAGTTACGTCATCGAGGAAGGTCTTAGGTGCATCATCAGCCAGCAGAATAGCGTGACAGATTCATACAGTAACGCAATCATAGCTTATGCCCTGACACTTGCTGAACATCCTGACCGTGCAAAGTTTCTTACGAAGTTGGCGTCTAAAGCCATTGTTAAAGGTAAGGTTGGTCTTTACTGGTACACAGGTACACCCAGACACAATTATACTAATAGTGGTTCGTTGCGTTTTGTTGTAGATGGGAAAATGCACTGGGAGAAAGAACAGAAACCAGCAAAGACACCATCTGGTGATTGGGTTGAGCCATTCCATCGCTCTTCTTCAATCAACATTGAGATGACTGCTTATGCCCTTTTGGCCATGATTGGTAAAGGAGCCAATTCTAGTGTTCTTCATAAAGCTGCACCTATCGTGAAATGGCTATCACATCAAAGAAACGCACTGGGGGGATTTTCGTCTACACAGGTATTTTGGTGTAAACAAATTAGACCAAATATTTTGATGCCTTACTGTTTTCATAGAACTCTATGTGCAAAAGATAGTAGCGACTCGTTGATTTCATTGCCCCTTTTCAGTCTATTTTAGCAAACTTGAATTTTGTTTGGTCGAAGACATTAATTCCGCTTATCATTTTTTGTTTCATTGGTTTAGACAATAGTTTATAACGCCTACAAATACAGGAATTAAATTTCACTTTTTAGACTTTTCTTCGCAATTGCATGTGGTTGCTAATTGATGTCAGTTTGTGTTAATAATGTTTTAACCTTTTTGATTATTATATTATTTAGGACACATGTATGGCACTACAAGCCTTGTCTGTGTATGGACGGTATGTCTATGGTGAACTAGTGGACTATATGAAACTACACGCTGGCCACGGTCACACTAAAGTATTGATGAATGTAAGAGTGGGAGACAAAAAAGGCTTCTCCCATACCTTCCGTATCACGCATAAGAAAAGATTGGTTCTGCAGAGAATTCAAGTAAGGAATATTTGAGATGCAATTCAACGTCAGGACACTAATTACAGACGTTTTTGTCATCGACGTTGCTGTATGGCAACGAGACGTAGTTTTCTGCAAATGGTGTTCATACCAGAACGCCCGGTTTAGGAATAGATATAGCTACACGGCTGTATTTATGATAATACGTTTTTTAACTATCTTTAAATAAAGCATTTTCATTCTCATTATTACTAGACCTTGGATTAGTACTAAAATTTACTAAATATTTGTGTTGAACCGCCAGGTCCCATCACGTCTTCTTCCCATGAAACTCCTGATGACTGCTACTGGTAGAGGATGTGCTCTGATTCAAGTAAGATTTCACATGTTTTTATTATTGATTTAATGAGATTCTATTCTCAAAGATACTTCTCGCTACTTTCTACAGGCAGACGTGTCATACTCCATGAAACGTGTTATAAGTGGACCATCATTTAAACTCTCCACCACTGTGCGCCCTCGACAAGACAAGACCGAGGTTTTAAAAACAGACGCTGGTGAAAAATTGTGTCGTCCTTTAGAAATCAATGTTTGTGCACAGTAAGTAGTACGGCAGTTAAATATATGCTATGTCCAAACATAGAAATAGCGTAGTAAAAGCCCGTAATTAAATTGCATTGAAGAAGAGAGTGTTTTGGTAAAATCTGGGAAAATTGGCTCTCTTATATTCACCACATAAAGCTTGCGACACACAAACTGTTTCTTAATGGACCTTTGAGGGTCGCAAAGACACTGACTCGGAAACACCTGAAGAGAACAAGCTAGCCTGTTTCGCTCGGGGAACTTACTTTTTTCACTGGAGGTCGGTCCTGATGACTGTAAAATTTAAACCAGAACTTTTCATTTACGGACATGAACAATTATTGGCCAGACTTATCCTTAGTTTCTTAATCCAACTTTTTTTAGATCAAACAAGCTTACTGTCTCCAGAATTTGAGCTGGATATATCGTTGGTAATGCAAAGCTTCAGTGTTTTTTTTTACTGTGTTATTTTGTTTTCTTTAGGTGGCTTGAATCTGGTAAATCGGATATGGCTGTTATTGAGGTCAAACTGGTATCTGGATTCAGACCTGATGAGGAAACTCTAGAAAGGGTAACTACATGTTCCTACTTATATATTATTTTTTCTCATATAAATTGGTCCGTGATATACATTGAAAACTGAACGCAGAAAAACAAATTTGTGGTACTGTCTCCCCAAAGTCGAGTGATACTAGAAATTAACACGATTGTTTTATTCAAATAGAATGGAATTATGAAAATATAGACTACATCTGTTTGTAAGATGGTTTGTGGTTTATATGCGTATGGTATCGCTATTATATAGTATGGTATTTGTTACTATAAACCAGCCTTTATAAACCAATATAAAAATAGATTGGCTGTAAATGTTTTTTTCTTTACTTAAGTTGATGAACCGCCCAGAAGTTGGCCTGATGAGGTTCGAAATCGGGGACAACAAGGTCGTGTTATACTTCAACGAGGTACTCTTCACTTCTATCAATTAATTAATCTAGACATTTTATAAGTAATATACAATATTCGCGTCCGATCTGTATGGAATATAAAATGTCTCGCCTTCGGCTCCACATTGTATATTCCATACAGATCGGCCGCTCATATTGTATATATTACGTAAATATTATTATTTTCACGTCTTTTCAGGATAAGTATTTGCCTCATTGCCTTATATTAAGATTCAAAATTATACAATGGATTTCATCTTTTTAAAGGTGTTTCTATGTTTTCCAGTAAAACTCCCGCCTCCTCAGAAGCAATGTTGATTTGATCGCGAATAATTTTGGTATTTTATCAAGATTGTTTCAGGGGAAGGTGATTTAGTGTAATATTTTGAAGAAAAAAAAACAAATTTGAAAATCCACAAGGTATCCAAGAAAACCGACAGTTTCCCCAACAATTTCAAAACTTAGTCTAGCTATAACGCGTCCTAGTGAGAAGAAAATGATTATTTATCTATCATTTTTTTCCAGATCAAGAATGTCTGTGCTACATTTGGACTGGATCAAACATCTGTTGTGGAGAACATGCAACCAGCGTCACTAACTGCTTACGATTATTATGACACAGGTTCGTATATAAAGAACGTCATTGTTCTAAATAATGTGTGAAGTCTCATGCTACAAATTGCACTCTATGGTTGGGCTGCAGATTCCACCCGAACAGTTCAAACACATGTAATATAGTCTATAGCTTTATTTCTCTATTTCTTATAAGTTTCCTTTTGTTTCAGACAAATCAGGATCCTCTGTGTACTTGATAACAGACAAAGATTGTTAAAGCAAGTTACAGCTGCTATATAAGTGGAGTTTTATTTGACTATGGGCTTCTAGTATAATTAAAAAAATAATAATTTGTAGCTTTTGATAAATTTTTATTTTATTTATATTGAAGTCATAAGATAATATTAAAGTAACGTTGGCCAATAGTTATAACATTGTTGTAAAAGGGGGATTTTTCATAAGGAGGTCCAGCCAATGAATTCATCTCTGGCTTGGTGTGACTTAATAGTTTTATTGATTTAATACCTGATTTGCACATCTCAAATGTTCTCCGTGTACACACACACACGATAAAACTGCTTGTTCTGTTTTTAATATTACTGTATGTAATTACACATTAGTCCTCCAAAAACTGGCAAAACTCCTAGGAAATTTGCTGTCCTTGTGACCTCTGAAAAATTATTTTCTGCTTTTAGTGTTTTTTGTCCAAGCTTGTAAATGTTTATAATCTATTTGATTAATAAAATTTTTTTGTGTGTACTTTTTGAAATCTGCGATTTTCCAAGAAAACAATTAGTATTATACATTGGTTATATATTGGTTACTTACCATTAAAGACTGGACATCAACCAAAAGCATTCGTTTAATTATATTTCGAGCATATTTCTAGTGTTCTTCCCTTACTTGAGTTTTATGGTATGTTTTCAAGTCGTATAGCAAGTGCGAATATCCTTGTATGTTGCATAAATAATGTTTTTATCTTTATTGCATTCTTTGTCCTTTTCAAATTTGTTTAATTACACACCAATGCAAAAATGCTGAGTGCAGTCCCTAGTCTTTCGGAATGTTCTAATTATTTACATTACAAATTATGATGTGATATATTGGTTGGTAGAAAAAAATTCATTTTTTTAACAATAAAAATTCGCGGCAATAAGGGCAGGCATAAAAAAGATCGATGCACAACTATAATTTGAATGCTAAGTGAACATTGTCTTCGACTTCCTCGGATGATACCATACCACATTACAGCAAAAACTCAACACCCTGACATTAGACAAGAAAGCAACAATAAATCTATTCTTTGATACCATTTCTCAAGTCTATGTATTTTTGTGTGTTTTTTAGTGTTTCTGTCTTCTTTCTTTCCCATTCCTCATTCCTGAAGTCATGGACGATTTTGCGTCATTTTCGGGAGGTGGAATTCTGTGTTCAACACTATTTTAGCTTGATCATTCTCGAGCATTCTCTCTTTAAAATCTTAGGAAATCTCTTATGTTCCATAACGTTTGACCGCATTGTCAAGATGCTTTACTCAGCAGTTCCGGTTAGGCCATCCGTTAACACTAAAACGCGTGAATACGAAAGAATTTTATGCTAATTCTATTGTTTAACGAACAGTTTTTGTCACGCTATCGCTGATTTATACGACATTGTGTTGCCAGGGTCTCAAAAACCAAATCGTAAATTACCTTAAGAGCGAGATTTACAATTGTAACAAAACAATCAAATAACGTTTAAATTTATTGGCCATCCTGATGTTGACTTGATCTTGTTTGCTTCCCTTCCTTAATAAGTTGTATCCAACAGTGGCCCAAACGGCACGATTTTCTGCTTTTCTGCCCTTTACAACATCCGGTGGGAACTTTTCCAATTCATCTGATCTGCCCGATTTAGATTTCTGCTATATTCTTATATAAACTAGATGGCAAAGAGCAAGTTCCATTGTTTATTGAGTATGGCTGCTTTGAAAATATTCCTACTCAGTGTCGTCTTGACGAGCTTTTTTTGCAATGGATTTAGTGGGTAAGTCGTTATACTTTCTGCTCATGATCCTAAATATATGCAAAGCAAAAATAGGAGAAGTTCGCAAATATAGAATATTAGAAACAAAGTTGATTTTAGCATATGTACCCTCAAAAATACACCTATTTAAAAAAATACCAATATCCAAAAGCCAATAGCTTAGCCGGAAGGAATCATGGAATGTTTCAATAATATCTTTAGAAAAAAATATATAAAAAAAATATGATGTTGACTTGATGGTTTTTATTGTTGTTATGACTTGTACTTGAATATGCACGAACATTTTTCATTGCCCACAATTGCTTTCGGTACCTCGTGTTTTTTTTATATTTTTTTAATACTTGGATTTATTATTATATATAGTTATATTCATGCTAAATTCTTCCAAACATCCACTTCATGCCTAATTTAAACTTTTAAATGCTATTTTTTGGTGAAATTTTATTGTAATTCTTTTCTTTTCTTGTTTTGTTTAGTGGATACTTGATAACAACACCAAAAGTTGTCTACACAGGAACGGTGCAACGAATAAATGTTCACTTTTTTCAAAACGGGTACTGGGACGTCGAAGCAAATCTAACATTATCCAAAACTGGCGTGTTAATTGGTGCTAGCAAGAAAAGGATCCGTGGAAATACAGAAGACTACATTGACATAACGGTATGCCCTTGTTACATTTAACCACAGGAAGCCCACAGGTCATTTATCCCTTCTAGCTAGTTACAGAAAGAAAGGGGAAACACTAAACAACACAATTACCATCTACAAAAAATGGTCGTTTCTGATTGGTTGGTTGACAGTGAATTTTCAATGAATTAATTGCACTCAACCTTTCCAACGTGCTTTCTTTAAAAAGAGGCATGGTTATCAATTGCTTGGGGTATTTTTCATTAATTGTTCTCAAACGGTGTAATTTTCTATACAAATACTGACAGCTTTTACACACTTTTAGTGTTTGTATTCTAAGTTGATTGAGAGCGAGTATGAGATAAGAGAGCTTATACCCCGTATTTGGCTTTACACTCATCAGGGGATCTTTTCATTCTAGTTTTAAACTGAAGTTATTTCGGGAACGGAACGTGATTGGCCAGATTGCAGGAGGCGCGGTCGCATCGTCAAAACATCTAAAGACAAAAGTGCGGAAGTTGGAATAAGTTTCTAAAAATAGCACGACGAGTAGAGCCCCTGATGTGGTCCGGGGATAAGCTCTCTTATCTCATACTCTCTTGAGAGGTTACACACAGATAGCTACTTTCTTAGAAGCTGTAAAAACTAATTAACAAGCACTTGAAGATACCATTGATTGATTTATTGATTGAATGATTGACTGATTGACTGAATAACTGATTGTTTTATTGATCTATAGACTGATTGTTTGTTTGATTAATTCATTGATTCATCCATTGATATTTTAAATTCAGATTCCAGACAGTTTAAGTGTTCCTATTCCATATGGTAAACCCAATAATATCATTTTGAGCATTATTGCTCGTTCTGCTGGTGGATCTTCAAAAAAACTTCCAATCAGAAAAGCGGCCGAAATGACTCTCAAGAGATCAGAAAATATTGTCATCCAGATCGAGAAAAGTATCTACAAGCCAGAACAAACAGGTAAGTAATAGTTTCACTCCAGCTCTGTGTGGCATTTCAAAACCGAGTTTTTCATATTCGTAACAGAAAAGCTGTCATCAATGCAACTCTAATTTCAAACACGGAAGGGGTGGGGAGGGTAGGGGAGGGCAGTGTAGGGGAATTCCTTTCCCCATTCACAGATATCTGTATGCACATTAGCTCCTGTTCCTGAAAAAAGTATTTTGTGTTGCTTAAGTTTTAAGTCCCTCCCTTTTTGCCTCGATTGCTTTTGGACGTACGATTTTTTGTCGTCCAGTCTGAAAGTAAAACGTCATGTCACTAAACTTTCCTGTGCCTTTGATTTTTGTTAATAGTCAGTTCTGATCTCACCGAGCGAAAATGATTGTCAACGACGCAGGTTTTAGCACTTCATCTGAAAAAATGCCTACTAAATGATCTCTAGACATGAAAAAAAAAAAAACACAAAAACAACAACAACAGCAACAACAACAAAAAACAACAAAAAAAAGAATGTCGATAATGCTGAATAATATTTTTTATGAATAACTCTGGCGTCTAAAACTTGAGTACATAAAAATCGCGAAGGCAGACGTACTCAAATAACTGCATTAATAATATACTGAAAAAATCCTCGATTCTGATTGGTCGAGAGCAGTGCAGTTTAGGCGTAACACCAGTGCAGAAAGTTGTAACACCAGTGCAGAAAGTTGTGATACCAGTGCAAATTACAACTTGATTCAAAAGTCAAAATAACTTAATGTTGTTGGAAAATTTTAGTACCTAGAGAATAATTTTAATTTTCTAAACATTTCTATATACAAAAAAAGTCAATTCTACAAAATCATTCAAGACATTCAAGGTAATAAGATGGTTTCTCGTTCAATTTGGATTAATTCGCACTCGCTTGTTTTTCAGAATTAAATTGCATTCGCCCTACGTGCTCGTGCAATTTCGAACTCTTTGAAAAACAAACTCGTGAAAACTAATTCCAAAAGTGCAAAAATCGATTTGTAAAACCAGTGCAAATTACAACTTCATTCAAAAGACAAAATACGCCCTTTAAACTAAATGTTTTGGAAATGTTTAGCCCATGTTTAGCCCATGTTTAGCCCATGTTTAGCTCATGCAATTACGAACTCTTTGAAAAACTCGTGCAAATTAAATTGAAATTGAATTTGAAACCATCTTATTACCTATATAAAAAAGCCACAAGCTCTCAAAATATAAACGCAAAAATGGAAATTCAACATGTTAAAAAACTAATTCTGGTAATTCAACGCGACAAAATACATTTTAAGCTTACAAAATTGAAGAAAAATTCACATAAACGCACGTTGTCATATAGTTGTGATTTCGAAACAAAAAAACACCAAAAAATGGAGTTTCTGTGACAAGCATTCCGAACGAAGTGAAGTATTGATATAAGCAAGCAAGAATCTGATAAATACAAACAATTTAAGGTTGGTGATGACTAATTAAAAAAGTGATCTGTAGTGATCTAGTTCAGCTCTTGATAGATTGAAAGAAAGAAATTGGGATCACCGTGCATTTTGATGAGTTATACGTCATCAAATATTACAAATTAGGTAATTTGTAACTGGAAAGGAAAAAAATCATAAATTGTCATATAATTTAAAATATCTCTTAAACTATTACACACATAATATTCTTATATAGATAAATGTCTTTGAAGTTAAGAAAATTTAAAAAACAAGTTTTCGAGAGCAGTTGAACGCATGAATATTGACCTTTTCAAATTAGCTATTATAAAAGAAATCAACAATATTTCAATGATCTTTCCCTTTTTTTTCAAAAAAAAAAAAAAAAACTCACCGTATAAAAGATTTCTTATCACTTTATCACACAAATAAATGAAAAATAGGGGAACCCGTGCAATTTGATAAGGTAATCGTTGAACGCACGAAATTTTACCAAAATTTGCAAAAATTGCACATAAGTCCCTGCCCCTCACTAGACAGTAGAAGAGTTGCATTTTGAGAGATTTTAAGATGGGGAAAGATTGTCGGAAGTTTGATCACATAACAGTCGCTTTTGAAGCTGTTTTTTAAACAAAAGTGCATTTTCAGGTCAGTTTTGCAAAGATTAAATGTTTTTCTTTTAGGAAAAGGTTTATGGGAGATGATTGATTGCTAAATTAACTGATTTCTGGACGTTTTTTAACACAAAACGATCAGCCTTTGAAAGTGTTTGTTTTTCAAACTTCCTCAGCAGCATGCGCAGTACTGGATGCGCAATGACAATAATCATCATCCATAACTAAGTGTACAAATATCACAAAAAATCGTCAATTAAACAAATGAACATTTTAAGATATAGAGGCATATTCTTTATCATATAACAGACGCTTTTATATCTGCAAAAATATTTCGATTAATCATTCAATAAAAACGACGTTGAAACTAGTTTACCTGAAGTTGTCGCAAACATGAGAAAACATGCCCAAAATGCCCCTTTCAAATTGTCCACATCGCAGAAATCATTACCAACAAAGCTAAGGAATCATATTCTTGAGATAGTTTGATTGGAGTTTTCTTAAAATTATAGTCTTGTAGCGATGAAGTAATCAGGAGATTTCTGTTTATGCAAGCGACCAAAAGATTGAATGGGTTTATTTTGGATTTTGTAGCACTTTCCAAATAAAATCCAAAATAATATTTTTAGATATCGACAAATATAAGCTGACTTTGACAACATCATTACAAGAGCCTAATATATTACGTCAGAAGCAGATGGAAGTGAAAAGTTTCGAAATCTTATTGATACTCTAGAGTCCACAAAACAAATTTTGATACAAACCATAGTGAAACAAAAAGCGAAGAAAATAAGTTAACAGTGGGACATGTGATTTGGTCAGAACGAAACAGACAGACATATCGACTCGAAAGACTTTGATGTCGAAGTGAACACTTTCAAGTGCTTGACCAACCCAATTTAATATGGCATTTGTAAGTTTAGTTTTTCAAGCTTTACTTTAGTGATCACGTGTTCAGTTGTCTCTAACGTTTAGCTCGAAAACTGCTGCTCCAATATAAACCGAAGATTGACAAATATCAGCATTTAATTAAATCTAAGTATCTATGGAATGCACTAGTTGATACGTATCAGAAAGCACGTTTGTTCGCTGCGCTCTGTTTATTTTCTTGATACTTCTCAAATCGTGCATAAAAACCGTACGCGCGTATTATCTATTGAATAATCACTATGTATGCCATTTGTAAATGTAATTTTTTATTAGTCTGATATTAACCCTTTGTATCTGTATCTTTATTACTGGGTTATCTGTTTTGTTTACATAGAACTCCCTTTAAACTACCTTTGGCTAAATTGACGTTCCCGTTTGTATGATTATTGTAATAAATAAATACATAAACAAACAAAACAAAAACGAGCGAACAAATGAGGGAACGAACGAGCGAGCGAACAGACGAACAAACGAACGCGCGAACGATAACGAACGAAGGAATGAATGAATGAATGACTAAATGAATGAATGAATGAATGAATTAGTTAATTAATTAATTAACGAAATAACCAATAAATAAATAAATGGTTTGTTTTATAATCGTTTTGCAGTACGTGTTAGAATTGTCGGTGTTAAGCGTGACCTCAAGCCTGTCATCGGGAAGGTAAGTAGCTCTACATCATATCTGCACATAATACATACGTACTTTATGGAGATTCCCATAACAGCCATAAGGTCTTTTCTTTCATGATATTACATCGTAGGCAAATACTTCAACACCAGGGGCCGGTTGTACGAAGCCTGAATAGCGCTATCCACCGGATAAATCGCTATCCAGCGGATAAATTCTAAAGAAATCCTTTGGAGTGGATAACTTTATCCAGTGGATAACTTTATTCAGGCTTCGTGCAACCGGCCCCTGGATGACAAGATGGTCCTCGTCGATTCCGACTGACGAACCTTCACACATCGTATTGTTACCTTTTTTGTTATCTAACTGATTATTAACGGATTTATTCATTTTAGGTCAACAGGATCTCTATCCAGGTAAGTGTATGTGTCATAGGAAGATGAAAAATCAACGTATCATGAATAATTAATATAAAAGTATAACATCAAAAATTTTATGGTATTCCTAGTATATTTTCTGTCTAAATTATATATATAAACATATTTTATACATTTGATGTATTGCAATTTATATCACGTTTGTATAGGATCCACGAGGAATACGGCTGATGCAGTGGGATGACATTGACTTTAAGAATGGTGAGGAACACTTCCAGATATCTAAAATACCAAAATCTTTTGCGATCTTAATGCCTTTTCATTTTGTTTTTGTTGTTTATATCAAATATAGCTTGAAATGTACATTTTTGTATGTTTAAGGTTTAAGATTGAGATGGTTTGATACTCACACTTGTGTATGTTTTAGGTATAGCTAATGTTGAGATGGCTTTATCCAGCCAGCCCGAACTTGGTGAGTGGAAAGTTGTGGCAGAATATAAGGTAAACTTTCGCATAAGGTCGCTGGACACGTGCCAGCTGGTAAAATTCAAAATTGTTGTACATTGTTTGGTAAAATCTCCAATAAAAAATATGTCGAAAGTCGCTGCTAGTCTTAGTTTTATTTGAGAGCACAGAGCTCCAACGCACCTGGATCGTTTCGATATTGCTGAACGGGATCTTATGTCCTTTGAGGAACAAATTAAGACTGTAAGTTGACAATTCCTTTTAATCGTGAAAATTCGATTTTCAACTTACAGACATGATAGCGCACGAAAGTTTGCGACAGTTTGCGTGTGTCTATGAAAGCAATAAATTAGTAATTAGATAATTTGCAATGATATGAAGCTTACACTCCAATACCCCTTCACCTAGTTGGTTTTGTCGTTACTAGCAATATGAGTCTAAATGGAGTTCGCGCATGCTCATTTGACGAATAATTGTGTTCAAAATGGCCCTCAAAGTCTATAAGAAATGTAGGGAAAATTTAAATAAAAGCCAAAATAATCTTTCCAACCTTCGGTTGTATAGTTTGGGTCGTTAAAATCGCGATAGGTTTTGTCTCATCTGTAATATAACAAAAAATGAAATGGATTTGTTTATGAGAAACCGGTTCTTTCAAGCATTTTACAAAATCATTAAATGATGCTTACTTGTGCTATCATGTGTCACGAAAATCTCCAAGTTGATCCTTTTCTGCTTGCAAAATTGCTATTGTAGGTAGAGTTGCCAAAGTTTGGTTAGATCTTGTCTTCTAGCGCTTTTATGAAGCAATTTCGCTTGAATATTTGCAAAAAATCCCGACCTAAACTGGTTCCTTTTGCCAACGAAGAAAGCATACTTCAAAGCTTGTGTTTGGGTTCCGCCATGTTTACTTTCGAAGCCCTGAAGTTGAGCAGGAAGGCTAAAACATAGAGAAATCTCTAACTCGTACGCCATTTTGTTTATCTGGGTCATCCAAACTAGTTTTTAGGCTTATTCGGAATGTATGTAATGCCTGACTTATATTGACTCCTAGTTTTTTTTTTTTTTCATTTTTCGCGAGAAAATTCAAAAAAGATGTTCAGACCAGGGCTCAGACAGTATGAGTACTATTGAAAAAAACGTCTTAGATTGCATGCAAGTTAAGAATCGTAGCATCGCCGCTTTCTTAAGTAAATGAAGAGACAAGGGTACTACCACTGTTGTCATGAACACTATAGACAAAATAGCTGAAGGAGAACAACAAGTCTGTGACTGCAAGTTCTATAAACCTCTCGCTAACCCTATAGTTAATTCAACTGCCAACAAAGTGTTTAGTTTAATTAATAAACTTCACTACAACGGCTATATTGACAAAATGACACATAAGTGGCTTTCCCTAGGAAAGAAACAACCTAGAATACCAGAATTTTACACACGGACTAAAATCCACAAAAAAATACCAGTCGGTAGACCAATAGTATCTGGTAATAACGGGCCAACAGAGCGCATTTCATTCTTTGTAGACACTCTACTGCAACCTATTGCTAAAATACAAGAGTCATATATAAAAGATACCACTGATTTTATCAACTTTATCGAAAAAACGTACATCCCAAACAATGCTATTCTAGCTACTCTAGATGTTTGCGCACTTTACACAAACATTCCTCAAGACGAAGGAATTGAAGTAATTTGCGAAGCTTATGATTCTTACTATCAAAAAGATCAACCGATACCTACAAAGTATTTGAGCGATCTTTTAAGACTGATACTTAGTGAGAATTCATTTAAGTTTAATAACAAACATTATCTTCAAACACACGGAATCAGCTATGGGTACTAAAATGGCAGTAGCTTTTTCAATTATTTTCATGGCGAAAATAGAAACAAATCTACTTAAAAACAGCCATTTAAAACCTTTAGTTTGGAAGAGATTTATCGACGATATTTTTACAGTATGGACAACCAGTGAAGCAGAAATTAACAATTTTGTTGATTATGCTAATTCCTATCACCATACAATTAAATTTACCAGTGAAATCTCTAACAACAAAATCGTTTTTCTCGATACTGAAATATACAAAGGAAATCGTTTTCTAGAACGAGGAATACTTGATATTCGCACGCATTTTAAACCAACTGAAACATTTCAGTACACACATTTCTCTTCTTGTCACCCTTTTAGTGTTAAAAAGGGTTTCGTTAAGGGCGAGGCACTTCGCTTACTTAGAACTAACTCAGATAAAGAATCTTTTACTAGTTGTAAAAAGGATTTCAAAACACGCTTAACGAAGCGAGGCTATCCTTCTAAAATCACAACAACGATTCTTAACAGTGTAAAGTTCAAAGAGAGAAATAAAGCATTAACACAATCAAAATGCAAAACGAATAAAAAACTATTACCCTTTGTAACAACTTTTAATCCTTGTATTAAAAGCCTAAAAGGTATCTTAACTAAACACTGGCATTTAATTTCCAATAACGAGAATTTATCACGGATCTTCCCAGACCAGCCTATAGTGTCTTATAGAAAGGAAAAATCGCTTAAAGACTTTTTAGTCAAAGCAAAACTTTCTTAAAAAAATACTCTGTTGTAACATTTATTTATGTTACAAATAAAATAACAAAAAGACACTCAATACAACAGGTCTAGATCTTTTATTGGTTAAACCGTATAACATAACTTGATAACACTTTCCGAAGAATTATAGTTTGTGTGGCTCCGAGTATATTTATAAATCAGGAAGTTTAGATATTCTTTTTGGCATAGAAACACTAAAAGTTGTGGTATAATAATCACCAAAGAAACTTCCGCTGACCGCGGATCATATTGCTAATAACGATTTTTTTTTTTTTTTTTTTTTTTTTTTTTTTTGGCGTGGAATGAAAACCCTGAGAGAAACCCTGGTGACACGAGAGAACAATCATTAATATAAATAACAGTATACTAAAATGGCTTATTTGATTGTTTCAGGGATATCAAGTTGAGAAAACATTTGTTATCAAGAAATATGGTAACTACATACTTGATGTTATAGTATACAGTTTTGATTTGGCCCATTTTCTTTTGATTCACAAATGTCTGTTTTCCGTTTTTTTGTTTTTGTTTTTATGCACTTTCATTCACCGTCGATATTTTTACTTCTAAAAATAGATAACTCGCAAACTTGTAAAATTAAAAGTATTGTAAACGTATTTGTTCATGCTGATCAAATTAGCCTGCGTAGCCCGGCTCTTGGGGTGGGGGGGAAGGGAGAAGGGAGGGGGACTGGGGACGAGGGGACGAGAAGAAGGGAAAGGAGAGCCTACAAGCAGCCCCTATGTTTTTGTGTCTACGCCTACCTACTGCTTTATTAGAATATATGACGTGTTAAAAATGCGCGTTTTAACATCCGATTTCAACAGTTAAATTTGAAAACTTTATTCATTGAGCTTTCGTTTGATAAAAGTTTTGCCAGTTTTTGGAACAATGTTGATGATTAAAATTTTATTTGATTACATTCAAAATCCAGCAAACAAAGATTGAATGGTTTATCAGGCAAATAATTTCTGGAAGGAACAAATCACACAACAGTGAACACAACAGTTAATAATATACAAAGCCGACTTTGACCTCTACTTTATTTGTTATTATTTTCTATAAAACACAATTATACTTAATAGATTATTAGCTAATTGAAGATATTTAATGACCATATTTACTTGTCTTTTTCGAATCTACAAAATCTTCAAAAACGGCAAACGACCCGATAATAACAGTTACATAACAAAACAGTAGCTGCTGGTGCCAGTTTAATGCGACAAAGAATCTCTTCGCTCAGCCAATGAAATGAAATCAAAAGCACCTTAGCTTCAGAAGACTTCAAATCATCGATATTTGAGAGTAGATAAATCTTATTCTAGGATACCATTGCTTGAAGTGACGAAGATATAACTACGAGTTTAAGCTCGCTAACCTGAGTAATGTCTTGCACTGGTGGTGGTTTAGGCTTTAGTTATTGATATTACGACTAAATACTAATCCTTAGTATTGTGAAGGTTGAGCTTCATAGCATTTATTGATGTGTGGTCATAACAATTGAGCTTAACCGGTACACAAACAGTTATATCGTCTGCAAACTTCACACGTTGACTAGAGACTGATGTTTTCTTTATGTCATTTACCATAACGGAAAAGAGGACAGGTCCCAATACCGTACCCTGCGGCACTCCTTGATTTATATTCACTAGTGAAGATGCCAGGTTATCAGTAGTAAGAGACTGAGAGCTCAACATCAAGTCGGTGCGAGGGGATTTCCCGATCGGAACGATGACGTCATTTTCGCGCGTTTTTTCCCCGCCGAATTTTTGATAAGCTCATCGGTATTTTTGTATGATTATGTAATCCTATTTTTAGATTTGATGTCATTCATATTACGTAATCTTAATACAGGGATCTATTTTTTAGAATTAACGTCATTTGAACAAGATCTATTTCTAGATATTTACTTGAGTTATTTCATGATGTTACAATCCTGTAAAGTACTTAGTATCTTTAAAGTAAGAATAAAGAGAAAAATTACTTTCTTCACATTTTGATTCCTTTTTTATAGTTTTCCTATATATATATGATTCAATTGAAACCACAGGAATACCATGAAAGAAGGTATATGAAACTATTATTGACATATGTCTGCCAGTTAGTCTTTGTTGACTGACCAGCAAAAAAAAATACTCTCATTTGCGCATGAGCAGTCTGCTCACCTGCACATCTCGATGGCAGGGACACAAGGACATTTTTGTAAATGACAACAAAAAGGCCCAGGACAAGCTGACAATTTTAGATAAAACAAAATAAATGTAAGTCCGAAAAAGTTCATTTTCGGGTGATATTCATCCAGAAAAGAACAGAGGTGATTTTGCGATATTTCGGTCTTTATTTCAGTACCATCATCAGGCAATAACTAAACTAACAATTACAATTGAAGGACTATATAAACAGAGTTAACTCTCTAGAGGCACGTAGGCCTGTGTTCAAGGATGGCTTCATTGTTTTTATGAAGAAAGCTTCTTTGTACAAAAGTAGATTCCAGTTTCTGTCGTTATTAATTACAATGGTGTTGTTTTTTACAGTATTGAAAAAGAATTCTCGCTCATTTACAAGGTTTGACTCGTTTTCACTGATTGAAATATTGAACAAACTTTTGAGATAAAGAAAATTGTTACATGATGTTAAATGCTCGTAGACAGCACTACTTTTGTTGTTACTATGTTCTTGTAGTCGTTCGTATAATGTTCGATCGGTTTTGCCTATATAGCTTTCGGCACAGCCCGGACAAGAAAACTTGTAAACAACATTTGATCTATTTAATGTGGGCGTGCGATCTTTAGTGTTCGTAAAACATGATATCTTAGTGGTATTATATGTTATTTTGAATTGTACTGGCCTTGTTATACATGAACGAAGTTTGCGTATGCAGTTCTTGGTAAGTTGATCTCCTTTCTCGCCAATGTAGGGTAGGTTGAGCCAGATTGTTGGTCGATCATCATCTGATTTGTGATTGTTGTTATTGTTATTTTTATCTGATGAAGAGGTCTTGAATCGTTCAATCAGTCTGGAGGCTACTTTCTTAGGAAAACCATTCCACGCGCAAAGTGTTTTGATGAAATTCATTTTCATTTTCAAATTCATTTGAAGTTCATTTTTGATTTTATTAGGAGAGCAAATATTGATTACTCTTTGTACCAGAGATCTAATCCAAGCGATTCTGTGATTCCATGGAACAAAACTGTTGAAGTGTGTGTATTGGCCAGTGAAGGTGTTCTTTCTGAATATGTTTAGACCGTCTGGTGAAATCTCGATGTCAAGAAAATGTGGGACACTGTCTTGAAATGAGTCATAAGTGAAACATAAGTTCTTGTCGAATTGATGGAAATGACTCAAAATTTTGTTGATATTTTCGTTCTTTATAAGCAGCAAAGTGTCGTCAACATATCGACAGTAGAATATTATGATGTCTGTGTTGATCAAGTTGTTTACGATTTTCTTTTCAAATTCAGTTAGGATAATATTTGCCAATACTGGTGCTCGACTACCTCCCATGCTTACTCCATCAGTTTGTTCGTACAGAGTCCCATTGCTTGAAAAGACTGTTTTTGTACATGTGTCACGCAGTAGTTTGTGGAGGGACGTTTTGGATAACGTGGTTTGTAGAAGATTATCTTTGTAGATACGGTTTTCGATGATTTTAATTGTTCTTTCAAGTGGGACGTTTGTGAATAGAGACTCAACGTCAAAGGATACGAAAGAGTAGCCTTGTTCGAACAGCTCGGTGGGAATGGCTTTAATTCTGTTGACAGCATCAAAGGAGTCTTTGAGTGTGTAGTCGTTTTGTGTTAGCGGAGACAGAAAATCGCTGAGGAATTTTCCTACGTTGTAGTGGGTGGAGCCTGTTGTGTCAATTATTGGTCGAAACTTAGGTAGATGTTGAAAATGTTTGTGTATTTTCGGGAGGCCATGAGCTCTTGCTGGTTTAGCATTTTGAGGTCTTATACGATCATAATCTTCTGGCGATAGTTCTTTGTGTTTCACAAGTTGTCGAAGATATCTTTGAAGTGAAGTGAGGCGTTTTGTAGTAGGGTCTTTATCAATGATTTTAAACTTGTGTCTATCTGAGAAAAGAGCATCCATAGAGTGGTAGTAGTCAGTTTTGGATATAAGTACAACACCCTCTCCTTTGTCAGGTTTTAGTATGACAGTGTCCTTTTGTAGATCTTTTAAGAGTCTTATTCTTTTGTTGTCAGTATAGAGTCTTTTCTCATCAAAGTTGAGAATGTTGAAAGCCCATGCTCTTAGCGTGTTCTTAGCTCTTTCTATACTTCTAAAGTTGGTTTTCAAGAGTTCTTTGCGGTTGAGTTGTTCCCAGATTGATTCGGCTGATGCTACAAGATCTGCTTCGCGAGGTTGAGTAGCGATTCCATATTTAAGACCATATTGAAGAGCATCATACTGTTCGTTAGATATATTTGTCGATGAAAGATTGTAGATCACAACAAAAAGGGTTTTCAGAATCCGATGTCCCTGCCATTGAGATGAGTAGGTGAGCAGACTGCTCATGCGCAAACGAGAGTACTCCATCGATCCGTGCTCTGACTTAAATCTACGTCATTCTGTTCAATTTGCTCATTTCGTGTTTGAGTTGAAGAGAGTGAATATGTCTAGCACAAAGCAAAGTATACTCTTGCATATATTATACAGAGGAAAATTTAGTAAAAGACAAAGGATATCTTTGTCTTCTAAATTTCCCTCATGTCTATGCACGAGGAACAAGGCATTATTTTACCTGCGCATGCGCTGAACTGCTGAGCCAAACAATTGTATGGCGGGCTCCTCACAGGAATGACGCGCACAAAGCCTATATTGTCAAAATGGCGCTTGTTGTGTAATATTTTTAAACTATCGCTTGTTGTTCTTGCCTTCTTTTACAGATGTAAAAAAACAATGTACAATACAAACGTTTATTTGATTTCTTTAATATTTAATTCATTGACATTAACAAATAAACAACCATGAAATATTTATTCCAGCGATTTGAATCAGAAGTCATTGAATCAGTAGGCCAGAATGTCAGTGACAGGTCAATTTGAAGCCATCTTTTGGTCTCTTTGCCAAATTTTCCCAGTTGTTCTCACCTAATAACATAAAAGTGTAAATAACATAGATAAGAGAACAAGTTATAACTCAGTGGTTGATGTTCGAGAATTCATGTTATGACACAAAATTAAATATTCGTGAACAACAATATTCAAGGTAAATTTAAACTTCCGACCATTGTAATGTCAGATCACCGAGTCTGCCGCTAAAACCACCATCAATAATATTTCACTTGAAAACCCTAATTAGTCAAATTTTGCCAACAATAAGTTTCACATCACAATGATAAGGATGAAATTAGGGTCTCATCAGTAGAAATAACTCAGTGGTTGTTGCCCTCCAATAAGAGAATTTTCCCATTTGATATAAGCTATAATTACTCCAGTGCATAATATCGAGAGATTTCAAACCAAAGCAAAATCCAATTAGGATAATCCGATTTCAAAACACATAATGAAATAAAAACATATTTATCATACACTTACCTAAATTTATTAATTAGAACCATGTCTTTTAGTAAAAGGGATGAAACAACAGCTCTTCTCAGGCAAAAACAAGCAAAAAATGGCGAAGATTCTTCGCACATGTTCGCAGAATACTATTACTTTGACTCCGTTTAGCGAGGCATCATCAATCAAATATTGAACGACTGGAACTTAAGCAATAACCTTAAAGTTATTTAAAACTATACTGGACTTTTCTATGCTCCAAAATGTTCTAAAGTTGGAAAAAAATCCATCAGCATACCAAGCAGTTATGAAATCCGACAGCGAACGCTATGAGGATGAGGTGTCTCAAAAGGCAATATCGCGCATGCGCAGGTAAAATAATGCCTTGTTTGCACGAGGGAAATTTAGAAGACAATGCCTTGTCCTCCTCGCAGGGACTACCTAAAGTCCCTGCTACTCACTAGAGCAAAAAGCGTTCTACTTATAAAAATTGCTGATCGCTTTCAATGTGAGACACGTTTCTCCGTTCTTGTGCATCGTGTTTCGCAACTTTGCGCATGCTCGACAAAAAAAATAAATTAAAAATGACAACTTTAAGTTGTTTAACAAGGTTTATTTTTCTCTTTCAATGTTTTTTTTATCTCCCTCTCTCTATATATTTTTTGCAAATTCGTTTGAGTGATTGATGACATCAAATCTAAAAATAGGATTACATCATCATACAAAAATATCGATGAGCTTATCAAAAATGGGCGGGGAAAAACTCGCGAAAATGACGTCATCGTTTCCATCGGGGAATCCCCTCGCACCGACGGCACTGACCGGTGCACTTGATGTTGAACTCTTAGTCTCGACTCCTACTAATGTTATCAAAGCTGACCCTTTGTACTCGATCAGATAAGAAATTAATCAACCAGTTGACCAAGTGAGGGTTTATGCCTATTGATCTAACCTTCCACACACACTGTGAGGTGAAACCATGTCAAAAAAAAGCTTTAGAGAAGTCAAAAGACAGGACCCTTACAAAGTCATACCTGGTATCTAAACATTTTATCCAAAAGTGTTGGTTTAGTAATAGAGCTGTGGTGGAGCTTACTCCTTCTTTATAAGCAAATTGATCGTCACCTATATATGATCTCATTGGTCATTTTAACTCCTGTGCAAAACAAGTCTTTCAAACGACCGCATTAAAACTGCCGTGATGGAAATGAGTATTAACATATTTAAGGAAGTCACAGGTGACTCCTTAGGGATAGGTCGTATATTGGCAGTTTTCCAGATACTAGGTTTGACTTGTTTTTTTCAACGAGAGGTTGAGAAGTAAAGTAATAATAGGGGCTAAATCCAGTGCAAACTCTGACCAGAGACAATAAGGAATAGAGTCTGGGTCAGTGGCAGTGCACTTCAGACCTTGCAGAGCTCTCAAAACCGTTACCTCATCAAAACTGGGAGGTGCTACTTCCTCAGACACTAACACGGGCTCAGGCTTCCTATAATTAGGATCAGTGTTAATATCCTGAAAATACTGGTTGATCTGATCTACATCAAAATCAAAGGCAGTGGACTCATTTTGTTTATTTCAGTCATTGTGATAACAACTTGCCACCATTCTTTACAGCCCCTTTTGATATTTTTATTTTCGGACCTAACTGCATTAATTTGATTGTTACGAATTATCTCATTAATTCTAGGTTGTAATAAATTAGCTAGATCGATCAGACCTTTTTTTAGAAAAGAACGTTTGGGATCAAGAAGATTCAATAATGGAGAACTGTATAAAGGGTCATTTGATGAAACTTTGACCTTGATTTGAGGAAAACATGAATCAAACAATGATAGATGGGCTCGATTAGTCATTCCAGGTTGTAGTGGAATCGAATAAACTGAACTGTGTTCACTATTCGTGGCAATATATAATAAAATGTTCTCGCATGGGTATTTTTTTAATATTTCAATCGATGATTTGATTAATTATCCCTCACTTTTAATCATTCATTCAGCTAATCATCTGAATTGCTCATTTCTTTGCTATATTATTTTTTAATGTTTATTCATTTGTATGTATTTATTCATTAATTCATTTATCTCTTTCTTCACTTTTTATCTATAGTTCTTTTTGACTAATTGGTTTATCAGCCATTTAACGAGTCTCTTAATCGGAGTTCCGTTATTATGTTTACCAGATGGTTTGAGGAGAAAAAGAAGAATGCATGATTAGTAATGAACTCAAGTAAAAGATTCATTGTTATAACACAATAATCGGTTGATAAATTAAAATGTTGTTGTTCTCGTTGCTATACCACTCTGTCATCTCTCAAGGTAATTGTAGACATTTGTTATTATTGTTGCACAGTATTGTCGAAGTTTCAAGTCTACATTGATACTCCAAAGCTTCTTTACTTTAACAGCAAAGTTATTAATATCAATATTTGCGCAAGGTGAGTTATTAAAAATGTCATTTCCCGATCTCCATGCAGAGTTTGAATTATTAAGATTTCCATATAAAGAATTTGACGCAGTAGGGTCGGGAAGGTCGGATTTCGTCGTTTAACTCCTTGGCACCTAGTGAGAGTCTTTCTGTTGAATCAATCTCACCCTGATCCAACCTACATGCTTTTGCCCAAGTGCTCAAGCTCAGTTTCTCGACAGTACAGTGGTGTTATTAGCCTGCGGCTTCGGCAGATAACAAACAGCTCCGGCATTGATAATTGACGATATCATACTCAACCTCATCTAACAACTGCTTGATATTTTGATGGTATTTAATGAAAAGTTATCTTGGTCCTATTATACGTGACAATTTATTATATTTTAATGAATTATTCGTTATTCATTGTATCATTTTTATCAGGTACACACATGGTCAGCCGGTCAATGGGAAATTGAATGTAGTTGTTGATATGGAGGATGATAATTTTAAGGTAAGCAAGTGTAAGTGGAGTTAAAGGTCTCATATCGTCATCATGTATTTGTGATTTTTCAATCATTCACTAAACTATAATTGCTTTTCAAGTCTTTCAAATTCCTTCGAGAATTTAGTAATAGTGGTTTTCGGATGTTTGTAGATACAGCCAATAATTATATTAGGTTGGTTTTTATTACTCTCTATTTCTATCCAACACGACTCAACCGAGTCTAAATTAAATTTAATATCAGGTCTAGATATGGCTCTGAATTCAGAATTGACATATATAGCAACACCACCGGCATTTGTTGGTGAGTCGCAATGAAAAAAGTTATAATTTTCAAGATTTATGTTAACGACAGAATTCAGATTAAGTTTTGTCTCAGTAATGGCTATAATATCAACTGGTTTGCAAATTGAGCAAAGTATATCATTAAGTCGAGTAAAGTTTTTTTGTAAACTTCAAACATTCATGTGAATAAGAGAAAAGTTATTACTCCTAGAACACTGATCCAATAAATCATTCAAATGCTCAATTGAGCAATAATCGGAACTACTATTTATAAGCATATGATCGGAATCCATATCATCAAATTGGTCTGGGTTCGGTAGTATATCGTTCAAATCGTTAGAATTAGATAATAAGCTTTCATATTCAGTTGCACGTAACGGGTTATCAGAAGGATCCATTTATATAATAAATAGCATTTATATTACGTAATATAATAAACTTCATGTCATTTTACTTAGCTGTTATAGTATTGGTCTTGGAATTCCTCAAATCTTTCGAATGTAGTAAAAACATAACTGTTTGCATATTCGTTCTGTCGCAGAAAAATCTTTCCTCCGTTGGTCCAAACGTACTTGAATTTCTCCTTGCTCTTGAATTCGTTAACCTTTGAGAATAACCGCTTTCTATATGCAGTTAGGGATTCGTTGATGTGAATCTTATTTCGCCCTTGTGTTTCTGCTCCATTGGACATTGCATTAGTGGCTTTGTTATGCAGATTGGATTTCTTTTTATAGAACTCTTCCCTCTTGTCTCTTGAAATAAACTTTACAATTATCCAATTCTTGACTTTTTTGGTATCAGGTAACCTATGCGATGTAGAGATATCATCTTCATTGACGTTTACTCCAATTAAATTGCCAACTTCTTTAATGATTCGATTTGTGCTTTCTCCTTGGCTTACTGGTACTCCTATAACCTCCAGACAATTCCGACGTAGGTATTGTTGCGCATCATCGATTTCAACGTTGATATTAAAGATCTCTTGCTTTATACCATCAATATCTTTATCAGTAGATTCAAGGTCTTTGCTCATCTCATTTACCTCCTGTCTTGTCTTCTGTAGAGTATTGAGTAGATTATCGTATTTGTTAGACAGGAACGTTTGAGATTCCTCCACTTTCGTTATAGTTTTGTTAACTTGCGCAATCTGGTTCTCGATTGCTTTCACTTCAACTTGTACGATTTTCCTGATTTTAGGCACTAGTTGATCATTCCAGAACTGAAGAAAGTTGTCTTTAGTCAATATGTTGCTTTTAGCCATCGTTAAAGATAACTTAAATAGTACTAGTCAGAGCGACTAAAAAAACGACCCGTCACCAGACACGGTTACTAGCGAATCAATCTTTGTAAGAATATCAGGGATGTCTATGGTCAAAATAGAACTAAACGCATATCTGCGTGAACTCGGGGTGATCTTTGAAAGAAATGTGTGACATATGTAAGGTAGATGATCTGGGAATATTTCGGCGAATTTGATGATAAATAAACCATCTTAACCTTCTATTCTTAGTTTTTAAGCGGCTCACGACAACGTGGAGAGCGACGAATACGGTTCAGGGGCGGCGGAACAGTAACAGCCATGGGGGGGGGCACTATAATCCCCCACCCCTCCCCTCCCCTCCCCACCTCCCACCCCAAAATCACAAAAAAATTTTTTAACTGTGTCAACTCATGCATTAATGTCTTTTAACCAATATTTTGTGGGGGGGCCGAGCCCCCCCAAAATATTTTGTGGGGGGGCCCGTGCCCCCCCGGCCCCCCCGGTTCCGCCGCCCCTGCGGTTATAATTATAATAAACAAACCTTGAATAACGAGATATTGTAATACTTGTACTGTTTATTGTGATTTCTGCATCAATACATAAGCTTGGATGTACAATTAAATAACTAGTTTTATCTAAGATATCACAATCTCTAAACAATGAAGTACAAACAACACTGGGATTGTAGTTATCGAAAAAGTTGATTGTTTTGTATCCAGTTATTATAAGTACAGTTAACAATAATATCAAAACATTAAAGCAAGAAATATTTTCTCGAAAAAAAAAAAAAAAAAAAAACAATGAAAGAAGCAATATACTTAGCATAAATATGGAGGATGAAGCGACCAACTTCGGCCAAGCTGCTCCACTTTGACAGTCAGATGGGTTGTAAACAGTGATCGGTAAACTAAGCTCTTCGCTTCGAGAACTTCTAATCTTTGCTTTTTTGTCGAAAGTACTGTGTTGATATTCACACTTTGAGTCGTTCATCGTTTCAGAGCCTGTATAAGTGGTTAGTATATAATTCGCTTTCGATAAGATTGGTAGCTTTGATAGAAAGTTCACGATAAGTTTCACAATAAGTTTCACGATAATTTCGCGGTATCTCTCTAAATGCCCTTTCCGTAAACGCTCGACATCTTTTAGTGTGGCTATACCGCGAAGGGTGTGTGGATTTGTATATGATTTGAGCGTATTTGAAGAAGAAGTTGATTCCATATTGATTTCCATGACTATAGACATGTGTGTAGACGTCGCCATTGTGAACTTGCAAGGCACATGATAAAATTGGTCATACTGCGCATGCGTGGCAATTTGACGATACTGCGCATGCGGGGGCAATTCTGCGACAACGACGACGACGAACAATGCTGAAAACTCCACTCGCGGTTTCACCCCGAGTAATTTAAATTCCATGTATAAATAACTCATAATGGTTTGTGCAGTTTCAATGGTATATAACAATTCACATAAATCGACAATTCAGCTGACGCAAGCCTTTGTTATTGATATATTAGCATAACAGTTTGTTTGTTTATAAACATGAAATATCAGCAAGTTGGCCACCTTCACAACGAGACTAGATCATCTAAATGCCGATCGATCGGAGTTTTCGGACCAAAGCCTATTGAATACCAAAGGTGTATTACTGATCTCAGGTGATAAAAGAAATCATTCAAGGAAAAACGTAGTGGAGTATAACATTTAAACTTAAATTTTAAGCCAATTCAGACTTTTGAAAATAACCGTGAGGCCTGGGTATGAATCGGGATAATATCCAGTCACGCTAGTCACGCTTCGCTGTTTGTCACACATTGATTTGAACGAAATCGTGTTTTTTAAAATAGTATTATCGAACATTACAATTGCTTATGAAAAAAAAACTGAAAATGGCAATAGAGTAACTAAATCTTCGCAATACTGGACATAAAGCTTATTTTTAGTGAGCATAGAGTATTATTAACAAAAAGTTTTCAAAATTTGGTGGTTCATCTGTGTTTTCAGAAGTATTATGATTAATAAAAATCAGTCTAAATTAATTTCAGGTTTGGCATTCAAATCAAAAACATCAGCTTTCTTTAAAAAAAATTAAGATTAAGAATATGGTTTGATTACTCGCATTATTTATGTTTTTTTCGAGATGGAAAGTTGATCAAACCACGAGCGTTTAGTGCGCCGACTTAATGCCCGCGATATTTTTGTAATAGTAAGCGGCATTTCTATTGCAGTAGCGCTCAACCGCGAAAATTAAATATTCTAATATTGGCATTGTATGGAATGTAAACAAGGCACCGATGACTTTCCTTTTGTTCTAAAGACATGTTTGGGAAAATGTCGCTATCAATTCGCCTTAACTAGCCAGTAGAACTTATAAAACCAAATGGAATAGTGCAGAAGAGCTGGCGGAATGTTCCAGCATGAATTTTCACAATGCAGGTAAAATATGCAGCGTGATGTATGCAACTACCAGCAGTGGAAAGCAAACAAGCGAATGCAAATGTTTAAACTTTTTACCTTAAAAACGTTTGTTTTAAAAAAAATTATCGAACTAAAAATACATATAGAAAATTTGCTGAACTTACAACAACTTGTTTTGATAAAAAAGTCTCGAGAACTGATGGAGATGAAGATAATTATGAGCCTTGGACAAAAACAATGTCGACATGCCATGATGAAAACAACCGCTTTGACTTTGTACTGACATCTCAGGGGTGGATCCAGGATTTTTGTTGAGTGGTTTCAAGTTTTAATTAACACTTGTGTGTCCATTTAAGGGGGGTCCGGGGGCATTCCCGTTCCAATTCTGATATTTTCATCAGTATTATTCCATAGACGGACAGTACTGTTCTTAAAAGCTCTTCGTCCAGAGTTTTCTTTACATATGTCAAGCTTGAGCTCATTTTTGACACAGGATCTTGTTTTGTATCTTTGTGAATCTTTCTTGTGTTGTACATATGATTTTAAATAGTTGGGACAATGCCCATGGTAGATTTTATGAAATAGACATAGCTTTTTTGTTCTTATAATGTCATTAATCGGCAACCACTTTAATTGCTTGAACAATGCTGCTGAAATGTCCCTTACAGTAACATCAAAATGATTCGAGCACAGCGCTTTTGGATTCTTAGAAGCCTTTCTAAATTTTCAAGCGAACAATTACTCCATAACAGGGGGGGGGGAGGCTGTCTCCCATGGCAACCAACATTTATTCATCGATAACACCGCACGCTTCACTGAGTTTTTCATATGGCGGCAACGAAGGCTTCCATATTTTGTTGCAATTTTTTCGATTTACAACGCTTTCTTTACAGTTTTGGATGAAACATGTCTCGAAACTATTAAAACACATACTGGTAATGGCGTATTTAATGTTTTTTGTTTGGATAACACATAAAATGTTGCTAAAAATAATTTCTTGTGCCTGAATATTAATGGCGGCCGTCGATCTGACGACACAATTTTGCACAAGCAAATGGCCCTTACTATGGAACACAGTGGTTTTGTTCGTTCAAAATAGAAGGTTTTATAGCTAATATGTTTATCTATCTGATTGTAAAATTTGGATGGCTTTGGTCGCTCGGTTCGTCTCATCAATCTTTTTAAACACAAGATACGATATAACGTCAATACCAGCAAAAAGATATGCTTGCACAGGCTAATCATTAAAATGTAAATTATTTTAAATCATTTTTGACATTTATTCATGTACTATAAATTGCGAAGTTTAAACAACTATAAATAATTATGGACCTCTTTGTTCATACTTGTAGTCCAAATGTCTTTAAAAAATGTTATCAAAGCTACAGCACGTTAGCGCTTTACAAACACAAGTGGGACAAACTACATCATAGAAGCTTAAATGTAAATAATGACCAATAGCTGACTTATTTGAAAGACATACATGCATCATTATGACCCTTTCCGTATTTAGTGTATTAAGAATGATAAATATAGTAAAAACTCGTCCAAAGGAGAATGTTTTAACAGTTTGCATTACTTTGTTTACTATATTCAAAGGTCCTCCATAATCATATACATGAACATACCGTTAACATTTTCCCCTCAAATTTTTCATTATATTGCATGTTAACTTTTTGCAGTTCTTTGACTCAAAAATAATACAATGCAAATAATGCAACAGCGTCAATAAGAATAAATCTAAAATTACTATGGGGAGGAAATGTCGATAAAGAAATGAGTGAGGTAAACATGTTATGTGAGGGCCCGTCCCCACCCCCCATGGGACAATCCCATGATGCTATAGTGTGAGTTTCGGAATAAAGTGAAGTAGCACGAGTTTGAGTACTTTCTGCGTTGTTTATGTGTTTATTTGCTGTTTTCCACTGGAATCTAAACTTTTACAACCACTGACGAACACTAGCGAAGCTCGGGCAACAATTTGGGGGCTCAGACGGGAAATTGTGGTCGATTTTTGGAGTGAAAATCACCGAAATAGGAGCATCGGCAAGAAGTCAACATGGCCGCCGAAGAAACTGAAATCAACTTGATGACCGAATTATACAATGCAAGTATAGAGAAAGTACTGTCGATTGGTAAACAACAACTGAAGCTCGAGGGCCTACAAGGTAAGCCGAAAATATTCATGATAAACCGAATACGCGAAGGAATTGAAAAACAGTTGGAAACGATCGACAATGATGACAAACTCGACTATTTGATCAATTTATTACATTTAGTCGCCGACGTACCACCACCTTTAGAAGAAAAGAAAGAAGTAACAGTGAAAACCGATCCCTCTCCTCAGAAACTAGACAATTCATTGCATTTTGATGGTACTAGTGTGTTGTGACGTCAATTCAAAATTATGGGACAAATTGGTGAAAATGATCAACGGGATAAACTAACTTATAACTCACTCGTACGTCAGATTAAGACAGGAATTAGCCAGGGGTATAAGGAGAGTGAAGTAGTCGATGCGGTCATCCGCTCGATCGTACCGGGAATTGTATTAAGGAGTTACCTGGAATCATTTCAAGATCTCCCACTTGATCGCTTGAAAAGAATTTTACGAAGCCACTATGGCGTTAAGAACAGTTCAGAACTCTATCAAACCCTAGCAAGTTTATGCCAAAACACAAAGGAAGCACCACAATCATTTCTTATGCGTGCTCTCGACCTGAGACAGAAAATCCTCTTCACGAACGAGGAGGGAGATGATGAACTGAAATACGATGCGGAGCACATTCAACAGCTCTTTCTAAGGGCTGTAGAAACGGGCTTACTAGATGAAAACATACGGGATGATAATGTCTATATACAGTCTCATATTGAAAACTCAGATTACAAGGTTCGGGTAAAAGATCCTTCAGCTTGTTATTGTTTTGATTAAAAATATTTCTGTACGTTTTTTGGCATTGTGCATGTCTTCTGTGATCAAGTGTCTCTAAATTGAAGAACTCGAGAGCATCTTTATATGAGTAGTTGGGTAGTGCAATCCGTAATGCACGGCGTTGAATTGATTCAATTTGGTCATTGAGATACTGTGGTAGTGAAAAGTGCCACAGCTGACAGGCGTACTCAAGAAGTGGTCGGATGAAGGCACAATAGACTGTTATTTGATCTATAGGTATTGCTCCAGAGCGTTTAAGGATACGTAAGGCGTAAAGACGTTTACTAGCCTTGGTACAAATGCATACAATAGAGTCACCCCCTCCCTCCTGTCGCATACAGTACAACAGTATTCTTAAATTGGCTTCACCAGGGTATTGAAAAGTAATTTTCTACAAGCTATTGTTAAGAATGTCTTAGCCCGATTGAGAAGAAAAATTCTAGAGTTGAGTTTATGTACAATGTGTTCAATATGTAAGTTCCAATTAAGATTCTTGTCAATAACAACTCCAAGAAAATTATCTCCAGTGGCCTCCTTTATTTTTTATCATTGAGGTAAAGTTCTAGGTAATCTTTGTCGCTATGCTGCAATTTCTGTCTTGTTCCAACAAGCAGGTATTTGTTTTTTTGAGTGTTGCAGGGTTTCATCTTGTTAGCTTTGAACCATTTGTTGCCTGCATCTAGGCTACTTTAAAGTGACCATTCGACCTGTGAAGAGCATCACAAGTATGAACAGGTCCATAATTATTGATTCGGTTTTGGTCCATCTTGACAATTTATCGTACATGAATGACTGATGTCAAAAAATGATTTAAAATAATTCACATTTTAGCCTGTAAGCTTATCTTTTTGCTGGTATTGAAGGCTGAGTTATATCGTATCTTGTGTTTAAAAAAATTGATGAGACGAACCAAGCGCCCAACGCCATCCAAATTTTATTAGCTATAAAACCTCCTATTTTGAACGAATAACACCATTGTGTTCCATAGTAAGGACCATTTGCTTGTGCAAAATTGTGTCATCAGATCGACGACCGACATCAATATTCAAACACAAACAGGGCAATTGCAAACCGTAAATATCTAAACTAGACTGATTGTTCTTTGCGCACGCTGCGTGTATGAGGTGTGTGTCCTTTTCACTAGAAAAGCACCAGGCAAAAAAAAAAAAAAAAAAAAAAAACTCGGACGGCCTTCTTCAAAACCTTTAAATTTCATACCTTTCGCGTTGAATAAATCGGGCATATTTTTTAAAAAAACCCTTAAGAAATACCTTATTCTAAGAGTTATAACCACCTGAACTTCATATCAATAGATTGGAAACTGCCCTGACCCCGGCCCTGGACCACCAATATGTCTTGATTACCATGAAGATGAATGCTCTTCAGACATAGAGTGCAAGGCTCCACAACATAAATGTTGCAGTAATAATTGCAGGTCTCTATGTATGCGTGAGTAAAATTTTTCCAGTTGTTAATCCATAATAATCAACAATGTATTACCGAAATCGTTGAAGTCGGCTTTTCGAATTGACTGAGACATGTGGAGTTGATGTCGCCGGGTATTAACGTTTCGGCTACGCTGTGGTAGTCTTCGTCAGACTACCAAATGATTCTGACGAAGACTACCACAGCGTAGCCGAAACGTTAATACACATCAACTCCACGTGTCTCAATCCGAAAAGCCGACTTCAACGATTTTATATGACTGAGCACGAAAGCCTCAAGACTATTAATGTATTACCGAGTTTATCACTAAGTTAATAAATTAGTTAACAGAGCTAACCGAGTTGTTACAGAGTTGTTTGTCAAGTCAAGTCGTATTGTTAGTACTCATTTCGGTACAATAAATAAATACCATAATAATAATAATAATAATGTATAATTTATAGAGCGTCAATTTCCCAAGGTTCAACAACGTACGCTTTACATCACAAATCGACAAATTAATACAAAAATTATATGTAAATAAGTAGTCAATGTATATTTACTAAAACTAAGTGAAAAAAATTAATTAAGAGTTTTCAGATTAATATCGTATTATATTATGAAACGTTCTCATAGTTTTTTCTAATTATACTTGTAGCTGCAGTAATTCAAAAAGGCTTTGATACAAAGGTGAGCATCGAACTTGGCATTCATCATCATCATCATTTATTACTTAGACTGTCAATGTCGCGTAGTTTAAAGTTGCTAAAAAACAGTTATATGTATAATAACAGTTATATGATTAATTTTCAGGAAAACATCAGATCCAAAGAACCAAACACAAAGGTATAAGAGCATATACGTTAAGTCAATAAATGTAGGAGTAGTGGTCGAGCGTGAGATAACTAGAAGTCTTCTTATCAAACTCATTAATAATTCATAAGATTGTAGTCCAATGTAATGCTGTTATCTGATCATGTGATTGTATCTTTAGTGCCAGGTAAAGATACAGCAAACTAGAAGTCGGGGGCGGCTTTGAATATTTTCAGGGGAGTGCGGGGCTGATAAAGCATTAATGAATAAAACTTTAATGCTTTATCATTTTTTCATTTTTGATAAAGACCTAATGATTTATTCATTAATGCTTTATCAAAAGTTGCTAGCAACAAAGGCAAGACAAAATATTTTTTTAATTTTCAAATATACATACATGCTATAGAAAAAAGTACTGAGTTACTATTACATTAGTTAATTATTATACTTACTTATTTAGAATTAAATGTAACATTACTAAATGTGCAGTTATTAAACACGATATTACTAGCTTTACCGAATTCAGGTTCACTACTTCATCCTTTTTAGCAACTTTTTGCACAAATTTTATCATCCAGAAATTTAACGAGTCTGCTTTCATTTCCTCCAGGTTTGTATGGAGAGATTTCATATCACCAAAATTGAAGCTTGTGCTTTCATATTCTGCTTTATTATTACTGCGGGTCTTTTGCCAATAACAAAACATGCCGACCGCCCATTTCGTTACGTATTTCGTATTCTTCGGAATACTTGAGCTCAAACGCTGCTTCTTCACTTGTCGACTTAGTTTTTCTGAAACGTCGTCTCATTTTATCATATAGAGATTTCTCTAACTTTGAGTCTCTAAGCTTTTTAGCTTTAACAACAGTCTCTTATTCTTAAAAAGCCTCAACAAACTGAGCTTTCGGTATTGTGAATATTTGATTAGACTGAATTCCCTCGATAGTTTTAATTTCGATTCATATATTTACAATAACCATGCTACCTATTGTATCTAATGAATGAAACACATTCAAACTTTGATTTATTGTTTCATCTTTTAAATTCTTTACAGATACTGACACAAATATAATAATGAGGTATTGTTTGAAAGTTCCTACAACTAATTGCATTTATGACCTTACTAAAAACGATAAAATAAGATTTTGCTTTTTCAGATTCTAAAACTGTATGAATTATGAATTATAACAGTTTGATAAGTAGTATAAAGAACTCAAGAGAGTGTTCGCCTTCGGCTCGAATCTTTATCAGCCCATAAAACACTCTCTTTCTTTCTTTATACATTACTTATAAAACTAGACGCATAACTGCGTGAACTCGGGCTGCTTTTGGAAAATTGATTAATCTATGACTCCTGAGGTGCACTTTGTTTAGCGAAAAAAAAAAACCTAAAGAAAGACGTCCATAAAATGTACTTCTCATTATACATGATTATAAAGCGCTATAGTATGCTAATTCTATTGTGTCTTTGGTTAATTACAGTGAATTTTCAGAAAAATAATACTTACCAGGACAATTTAGTCAAAACGGGAGTTTTCAATAGGGAAAATGTTTGTCAGATTTTGAGTCTATACAATATGCGAGGCAGCGAGGCAGCGAGGCATGCGAGGCATGCGAGGCATAATGCGAGTCATCATGCGAGGCAGCGAGGCATGCGAGGCATTGTGCGAGGCATGCGAGGCATCGTACGAGGCATGCTAAAATATTGGAAATTCTAGTAAACAAACAAATAATGATACCTTTTGAAATTATTAAGAGAAAGTAAAAGTTCTATATTATTATAAGTACGGGAGAATTGTGTGTATTTATTAAAATAGTTTCCAGTTTGTGTGGTATCACTCCGAATGTAATTATCATTCAGTTGTACTCCTTTTAGTTCAAACAATGCATTATAATGTATACTTTGAAAGTAGTGTACTAAGTTACTAAGAGATGATAATTCAAGAAGCACACAAGTACCCTGAAAAAAACTGTTACCAAATAAATCTCTTGCATGAGAATCAAAAACTTTGAAGGTGTTATTATGACAGTATATAGCAACAGCAGTAGCACCTATTGTTAATATGAAATTGGTATAACTGTCAGACATCAATGATTGAAATGCTGTTTGTAAAGAAGTACAGTATGCATATCCTTCAATTGCACTTCCTTGATGTAAATTACCGGTAAAACTCTCACTATATTCCAGCTGATAGTCGGTGTCGAAGACATTTAACATTGTTGGTAATTCAGTTTGCATTAAAAAATTCTGTCTTGCAGATTGTGATAGCCTTGAATACAACTGATTTCCAATATTCATAATAGACACAAGATCATTAGATGAATTGATACCATGTTTATTATTATAAATCAGAGAACATAAACTCATTGCAACACATTGTTGTCCTGCATTCTGTCCAAATATAGAAACATTGCCTTGACTATAGGGTGCTGTTATTGTCTTGCTTGGATCAACATATAATGTATTGTCAGGACCTGGATTCTTCTCAATGTCAGTGATTAGTTTTGATTGACAATAGTGGGCTAAATGTGTGTGGGTATTATACAAACACAACACTTTATAAGAAGAAAATAATGCCATATAACGATTAGCCTTAAATTTAAAAGATTGCAGTCGAATTGAAAGCTTTCTTTTATTGATAGTAAATGAATGACTTCTTGTGCTAATGATATAATTATACAATTTATATTTGCAAAAACAAACCGTCTCAACTTTCTGCTTTTTGTGGGAAGGCGCTTTAGAGCACGTGTTGGTAATCTGCTGGGCTCACGATCACGTTTATGGCGAACAGAAGACTTATAAACCCGTCTATAATTGTAATGAACATACTGAGAATAACGAGATCTGGTGTTTTTTGAAATATTTATTTAAACTACTGCATCATTATATACATTTACAGTCAAGTTGTTAGTTTTATCTAGTATATCACAATCACTGAATGAAGTAATGTACATTTCAACATGGACGTCGAAGCGTCTACCAGCTACCAAAATATAAATTCCACATAATACTATAAAACCAGCGACACAAAATTGATTGACTTTGATTACTGATACAAAAACAACGAATAAGAAAACAAATAAAGTAACTATCTTTGTGACAGAAGTTATACCTTGAAAGGAGGCTGTTTTGTTCAACTCACAGCATGGTTTGTAGACAGACAACAGATTACGACATTCTTCATTTCTTTGGTTTACAAGTACATCGTCTAAAGATTCATCAGTCAAACCCCCATGGATTGAAAGGAATTTTGCGTAGTTTGAATATAGTTCATTAGATAGTGTATAGTTTTTGCTTAAGTTCACGATAAGTTTCACGATAAGTTTCACGATAAATCCACTCGTAAAGTGAGTGACTCTCTCGATAGGTTCGCGAACCGACCCGTTCCGAAAACGCTCAACAGCTTTTAGTGTGGGTCTATCGCGAACGGTGTATGCGTTTGTAAGTTGATTGAGCGGATTATAAACTGAATTTATAGCCATTTCCTTCGTTGATTGTACAGCTTCGTTACCGTCCAAAGACACCAGTAGAAGAATTTGTGTTGGAGCACTATCCAGTCTGACTACCGCGTGCCCGTGACGTCAAACGTCACTGTTGTGATCGATTCCACCAATCACAACCGAAATCAATAAACCAATCACAAACCTGGAGCCGATAGAAATACAAAGTGCGGAAAATTTAAAATGCCGACCGATCGAAAAAAAATAAAAATAATAAAAAACCAACGCGAAATTATAACTCGGGTCTTTTCAGCCCGAGTAATTAAGTACGGCACTGTCAAAACGTCTGGATAAATAAGAATGAAAGAAAAAACTGATTTTTTGCACAAATAATGACTCAACATTTACAGAAGAAAGGCGTAATTTAATTTTAAATTGATCACTGTTAAAATGTTTACTTTTCAGAGACTTGCAAGTTATGTACCAAAGTCTATATCGTCAAAGGTATGTAGATGCCACTTATCCCAAAGCTATGCAGGACATACTTACTGACAGATTTTTCGAATTGAAGCACGATATGTTGACAAATTTGATCACATTTCAGCTACACTGTGTTAGTCTTCATCAGAATGAGGTTCGATCGATGTGAATGTGTGAGGTATTTATAGTTCCTAAGTTCCAAATACACTGGACTGAATCGAAATCGTGTTCTATGAATACTGATCGGAAATATCTTTAATCCTTATTTTGTGACGTCATACGTCATTGCATTGCATTGCATTGCATTGCATTGCATTGCATTGCATTGTATTGTATTGCATTGCATTGCATTGCATTGTATTGTACTGTATTGTGTTATATTGTATTGCATTGCTTTGCATTGTAACCGTAAATACGTTTAGTTTATATTACTAACGGATTTAATGTTTTAGATCAAAGGATGCGCCAACTTCTCCTTTACAAACGTAGAACTTGATCTGATTCAATTCAAAGACGAATGGTGGAGTGTTCTAAAGATTGTTGCCAGTGTGACAGAAGACTTCACCGGAGTAAAACAATCTTCTAAAAGACGGATTTCTGTAGTTAATTATCAGGGCATAGTTGTTTCTTTTTGGGTTACTGGTGCTCCGAAACAATTCAAACCAGGATTTCCATACTATGGACAGGTAATGGTTAGTTTACTAATGAAGACAATGTTTTCCGTAGAACAAAAAATGAGCGGTCACTTTAAAAACGTTAATTGTCACTCAATAATTGCATATTCAGAGATAAAACTATTTCAACCTGTAACCAAACTTATCAACTTAAAAACTTTTGAATCTCAGGCTATCTGAATCTCAGTCTGCGAATCTCAGGGTAGCTTTACATATTACACAGTACTAGACGCTATTGACAGACAATAATATAATAAGATTGAAGTTCATTGTATTATTTCAAGACAGTTAAAAAAAACCTTAAGATTTATGTCTTTAAACTGCCTTGTCTATCTAGTTTTATGAGAAAAAATATATATATAATCATAAATTGAAAGAAAGTATTGTATAAATTAAGATATCAATGAAAAGAAAAGAAAAGAAAAGAAAAGAAAAGAAAAGAAAAGAAAAGAAAAGAAAAGAAAAGAAAAGAAAAGAAAAGAAAAGAAAAGAAAAGAAAAGAAAAAAATGCATTTTTCGTTATATTTCGATTCCATAAATCAAGCTGGCTTACAGAGTTCCATCAAGTGCTTTTTTAACGACTTTACAAAAGCATTTACTGAAGCGCAAATTTTTGTTTCATTGTGAAGTGAAGTCCATAACTTGGGTCCTTGAAAGGTTACCGAGAATTTTTTAATATTAGTTCGACAAGGGTGGGATCTATAATGATTGTTTTGTCTTGTTGAATACGAATGAATGTCAGAGCTAGTTTGAAACATATTATGGAATGTATTGGGAAGCAGCTTGTTGTGGTATTTATACATAAATGTGCTTATTTGTAAAGAATTGATGTTTGCTAAATTTAAAATTTTGTTTTCATAAAAGAGGGGAGCAGTATGTGCATCAAAATTAGATTTAGTGATTATTCTAATGGCGCGTTTGTTGAGAATATTCAGTTTGTGTAAGGTTGTTGGATAAATTGATCCCCAAACAATGTTGCCATAGAAAAGGTATGGATAAATTAGACTAAAGTACAGTTTAAAAAGACATTCCTGTGAGAGATAAAACCGAGATTTAGCAAGGATGCCTACCGATCGAGCTACCTCACCAGATATCATTCGTATATGCTCCTTCCAATTAAGAGTTTCGTCGATAAAGTGTTGCCCAAGGTATATTTTTTCTTATTTGACCTGAAAATTATGTAATTGGTCTTATTAACGTTAATGGTAAGTTTATTAACAATCAGCCATCTACTTATTTTACAAATTTCAATGTTTAAAGCCTCCATAGATTCTGAAATGTTTTTACTAGAATAAAAAAACATTTGTGTCATCTGCAAATAAAATAAAGTTGAGAATTGTTGTAGAGTGAACTGTATCATTGATATATATGAGAAACAATAATGGGCCCAAAATACTGCCTTGAGGAATTCCACATTTAACTAAGTGATGGTCAGATGAAACACCATTATATTCAACATATTGTCTACGATTATTGAGATAATTTTCAATCCAATTAAATGTCCGCAAAAAGCAACCCATTAATCATATATTCATCAGGAGGGTGGTTAGTAAAAATGTTATCAATTAGTGACGCAGAGTGTGAAGTAATTCTTGTTGGACGAGTGTTAATGAGTGTAGTTCATATTTCATAAGATCAATGTTAAAGCCGCCAAGTAAGTAACAAGATTTTCTTTGATTATATATTTTATCAAGTATATTACTTAATTTCAAGTTAAATTCAGAGACATTTCCTCCTTGTGGTCGGTAGATATTTCCAATGATAATATTAGCTTTACTTGGTCTTATAATTTCAATAAAAATTTACTCAAAATAGAATCAAAACTAGACCCTGAATTCAGGGTTTACTCGTGCCCAAGAACGGAGGTTCTTAAAAAAAACAAAAAAAAAAACAAAAAAAAAACAAGAAACAAAACGACACAAAATACGGTTTCTTTGCGACATCTCGAACTTGCCTTTAGGCTCTTATAATACCACAGGCAGCCCAAGCAATCTACTTGTCTTCTTTTCAAAATGGCGGTTCATTGGAAGTACGCGAGTTCGAATCCCATGCTGGGAGACTTGAAAAAAAAATTATTTTCTTATCACTTGATTTTTAAAGCATATTTTTCTTACTAGTTTTACTTTTTATTTTTTTATAAATTATTTTTTCATTCACGATTTCTATTTTTTTCCCTACTAGAAGGCAGGAAACTGTCATCCATGCCACCTCTTCTTTAACGGCAAAAAATACTCCAAAATCAACAAGAATTAACTACATCAGCATGAAAGCTCAATAAACAAGCTTTCAATAAATTGCACTTAACTTCAATTTTTCACGAAAAAATACTGCAAATTTTCCATTTTTCTTTCAAAATTCGGCAGATTTTCCAATCAGTTGAAGCGTGGACCATTGCGAGTGGACTTTATTAAGTATTATTCGTTGTTTGCCTTTTGTTATGTTTCTCTCAATTTCGCAAAGTTCAGCCAAAAAAGAGATCCTGATAGACATGAAAAGTGATCAAATACTCTCCTTTGGGTAAGATACCGAAATATCCTTTTGAAATATTTGTCTTTTTTCGCTTTTGTTAATACACATCGCTAAACAATAAGTTATTCAAGTCGTGTGAGCGAACTTCGATATGTATACGTCTACAAGGTTTAAAAATCTCACTTTCGCAATGGATTTTTGCTACTTTTTGATCTTGTTCACTTCTAATGATTCTTCTAAACAATTCCACGAATTGTTTATCCTTCAATTAAGTTTTATTCAGCTGTTTTGATGCGACATGGAAGCACTCGTTTTAATTATTTGTTTAGCTGTTTTGATGCGACATGGAAGCATTCGTTTTAATTATTAAAAAAATTGTTTATTAAAAAATAACTGATAAAATTGCAAAAGAAAGATTACTTCAGAATAAAAAAAAGTATTAAAAAAAAAAAAAACATTATTGGCCGTTCCGAGACTTGAATCTCGCACTACGTATATATAGCTTAATGGATCTTATAAACAACGTGTTTGGCACGATGGCAATGTCGGCTACGGCGCAGTGTGAATGATGCTAAGGTCACAGGTTCGAGTCCGGAATGAGTCTGTTGGCATTTCTTTCTTTGTTAGTTAATTAAATTCGATCAGACCTGATGGAACGTGTCTGAACTTGCCAAAACTTCTAACAGCGAAAAAAAAGAAACTCTCTGCATTTTAAGACTCGTGCCGGCCAGAGTATTATTATATATTAGTAGGTGATGTTATTATTAATAAAAAGACCCACTCCTCCCTCTTGCTTTTCATGCCTATGTTTGTGAATGAAATCGTATCCATTGATATGGATATTATGATTACTGTTTTTAAGGCAAGTTTCACTTATACCTATAATGGAAAAACTTAAAGTTAATGTAGCTAGCAGCTCTTCAAGACCGCTTAAGGGTCCTGACTACTTTAGAACAACAACGACGCTTGAAACCTGTGCCCGCGAGCAATTTACCGCTGAGAACACCGCGCGCGCGCCAAATCCCGCCAAAAGCCAACATAAGAATAACACAAGGAGCCTTCGAAAATTATACTTCAACCAGCCAAAACCCTCATTTTTTGCGCGGGACTCTATATTTTTCTTCATTTTTTCTGAAAGATTTTGTAAAAATCTTTCTTTTGGCAAGATTTGAAAAAATCCTGATGACTTTTCAACATTACACGCGATGGTAAGTGGTTTAGGGTTTCACTTTTCACAGCGATTTTAAGTCAAAGACGACAACAAAAACAGTAAATTTTGACAAAATTTAAAACATATATAACTTATTTTCCCATATTTGTGTAAAATAACGTTTGGTTGAGATTGCCTGTAAAAACTACGTCAATGGCTTTATTAGTTTTTGAGTAATAAATTTTTTTGTGAAAAATGCATTTTTCGCCATTTGTACTTCAAAAATGTCAAAACATGGTTCCGTTGAAAAATTTTTATCTCAAAAACGAGCTCGGGACCATATATATTTCTATCCATTTTTCGATTAATTGATAAATTCTCTATAAAATATCTTTCTAAGAAAAAATCGTGATGACTTTTTGCTTAAGTAATCAGGACCCTTAAGTTCTGAATTAGGCTGCGCGCATTCAGATGTAGTATTGATAGATTAGATCTATATTAGAACTAGACGCATAACTGCGTGCACTCGGGCTTCTTTTTGAAAATTGCTACTGATCTATGCCACCTGAGGCAAACTTTGTGTAGCGAAAGAAAAGCGATAGAAAGATCACCAAAAATATACTGTGATTATAAAGTGTTTGTATTGTCGCAATTTGTAATAATCGTCGCAATTTGTAATACCTGTCGCAATTTGTAATAACTTTGTCGCAATTTGTAATAAATGTCGCAATTTGTAATAAACCTGTCGCAATTTGTAATAACAAAAGCTGTCGCAATTTGTAATAACTGCTGTCGCAATTTGTAATACTAATGTCATGACTCGAAAATTGCTGTTTATATTGGAAGGAATGCATTGAGATTTTGATAAAGTCACAAGATATAAAAAGGGATATAATAATAATGATTGGAAAAACTAATAATAGGATGTTCGTGATGTCAGTTTTGCATGTCGCCGATCGCAAAGAAAAAGCGGTCAATGATGTATATATTCGAGAAAGATTGAGACAAGATAGGGCTCTCAATTTCGTGTCATGAGCCTAATAAAACACTGTGTATCAATATTAAGGCTAGGTCATGGTTGGGGGAAAGAGAGAAAATAGAACTAGGTTTATATAAAGAGGCCTGGAATTTTGCTTTACGTTATAAAACTAGATGACTAGAACAGATGTGAATGTAATAAATCCAGATGAAATTGACTTGCATTTGACAATCTATTGTTTCTAAGTTTTATTTATTTATTTTGATTATTATTCTTTTCATTTAGTGATTGTAATCTCGACTCCGATTGGAGTAGGACGGGGATGGGGAACTCCGGGGATGATCGTCGGAATTTTTCAAAAATATCCCTAAAAGATACCGGACGTTTTTCAAAAGGGCATGACTTCACAAATTTTTCATCTCTAAAAGATACCAAATGCATGAGTTTCAGTGGCTTTCAACCCCTAAAAGAACCAAAAAGTGAGAATTTGGCAAATTTCATATATTTTATATATAAATTTCCGTAAAAGAGACCAAATCGCTGATTTTTACCCCTAAAAGATACGACGTCATCCCCGATCGCTTACCCTCTGAGTCACCCCCCCCCCCCCCCCCCCTGGGCTTAGCATGCACCCAGCAACGGCTCTCTTGTCCATTTTGATAAAAACCGACGATCCGTCTTGGAATCAGCAATCCACATCAACGGAATCTGGAACCCCAAACTTGGGATCAAACCTTGGAATATTAACGGATTAGACATGGGATGAGTTGATTGATTTTGGAGAAATATGGGGGCTAAGATAGCCTTAGCATGGAATTAAAATAATAAAAGTGTTCAGGCTGAAGAATAGCCCAAAAGCTTGAAAAATTAATAATAATAATAATAATGATAATAATAATAATAATAATAATAATAATACTAAGGATTGAATAATACCTAAGGATTGAAATAGAAAGACTTTGGGAAATGAAAACAACAACAGTACCAGTAGTCATTGGATCACTAGGAGCGATACCCGCTCAATTGAAAGAACAATTAAAAAGACTAGGAATCAAATGTTGTAATATAGCGAATATCCAAAAATCTGTACTTCTGGGCACGGCCCATATCATTAGAAAAGTACTCCAGCTCTCAGGATCAGGATAGCTCTTGAGCTGGAGTTATGTAACATCTGCCAGCAATTAATATTGTAAAATCATTAGTATTTGCTGTGAAATAAAAGATAATAATACTAATAATAATAATAATAATAATATTAATAATAATAATAATGATATTAATAATAATAATAATAATAATAATAATAATAATAATAATAATAATAATAATGTACAGTCGAACTTCGATTATCTTACCGGTGCTTGTTATATGCCGTTTATACCAGTGTTTTGTTTTTCGCTAGAAGATTTATTTTAATTTTGAGCTGCTGGCTCATTAATATTTATAAATTCAACTATCCGGACTGTTTGCTTAGTCCGGAGTGGTCCAGATAATCGACGTTTGACTGTACTGATGACACTTAGATTGTTGAATAGAAACCATTAGGCTTAAATCCATATTAATCAATGTATCTTTTTTGTCAATTATCTTTCTCAGAATATAACAGATTTCATTTTTACCACGACTCTAGGTTTCTCAGGAAAAAAACATATTGAGATATTGGTCTATATATACTGTACTTACTCATTCTAGCCATTATTACAAATTGCGACAGAGTTATTACAAATTGCGACAGCTTTTTGGTATTACAAATTGCGACAGCAGTTATTACAAATTGCGACAGCTTTTGTTATTACAAATTGCGACAGGTTTATTACAAATTGCGACAGTTATTACAAATTGCGACAAAGTTATTACAAATTGCGACAGGTATTACAAATTGCGACGATTTTTACAAATTGCGACAGTACAGTGTTATTTTATGCGAATTCTGGTGTATCTTTGGTCAATTACATACAGTATATTTTCAAGTCATGCTATGAAATCACCTCAAATACTATAACTGACTAATCGTGACAATTTAGTTCGCTGTGGGGCAACATTTTGTGAAATTTTGGGTTTGGTGATTCCTTAATCAGAGGAAATTTATTTATGGCCTCATTGACACACCCAAAACGCCACTATCTCCAGGCATTCTTCCCAATGCTGGGCCACTCCCTGGGGGAATCTGTCACTGGTACACAGTGAAAATGCAACTGAATCTGTGCAGTTAATATTTTTGATATATTCAGCTTGATATGATTTAGTTTCATTGTAAACCACCAGACAATAAATGTATTTTGATCTTTTTGTAGGTTTAAAAATACAACTAATAGAATATGATGAAAATGACATTACAAACCCAGTATTTTCACTATAATTGTTTTTAATGTTATCTGAGACAATGACCTTGCTTTCATATGTGTCCAGCAAAACTCCATGTATGCCTGTATTATTACAAAAAGCTAACTTTACTTTTTTTACACACATATTTACAGCTTTTGGCAATTCATCTGCTGTGACATACATATTAGTACATAAATGTTTACCACCATCTACAATATCAGACAGTGTCTTTGCATTCCAATCGCAACATGGTTTTATTAAGTAACAGTACGCGTAAAAACTAGTGAGGTTTTTATTGTTCTGCGGCAAAAAAACTTCCCCACGTAGAAATTCTTTAATTTTCAATATATTGATGTATCTAGCTAAGGGTTACACATTTCTTAAGTAAAATCTACAAAATGCTGTTTACAAGACAGTGTTTCTTTTGTATTTAATGGTTTTGTCCAATCAGAATTGCTCGAAACAATGGCTAGGAGACGCTTGCTTTTCATGGTGAGTCCCACGGTAAAATTTTCTCATAGAAAAAAATAAGATCGCTTTAATAAAACTGAAATGTGATTTTGAATAAAATATAGGAAAAATATCCCAAAAGTTTGAAAAAAGGCCAATTTTCTTGTTTTAGCCAATCAGATCAAGCATTTAAACTATACACAATTAACACCTTTATGCATTCCATTGCCGTTTGCTACACTAGTTCTTACTCGGAACGTTACTTAAAGAGTAGCATAGTGAATATACAGCATAACTTTGGTTGAAAGTTGTAATAATAATAATAATAATAATAATAATAATGTAGTAAATTGAATGATCGTCACGGTTATGAAAGCAATTAAAGCAATTGCTTGAAAGAAGACCCGGAAAAAAATCCGGGCTTCAATGAGAATCGAACTCATGACCTTTGCGTTGCCGGTGCAATGCTCTACCAACTGAGCTATGAAGCCACATATGCTGGTGAGCTGGTCAATTTGCTGAGTTCATTAAATCAGTGTATGAATAAATTCGTATATAGAATGGTCTGAACCGTGGTAATGAATGTAGTAAATTGAATGATCGTCACGGTTATGAAAGCAATAAAAGCAATTGCTTGAAAGAAGACCCGGAAAAAAAATCCGGGCTTCAATGAGAATCGAACTCATGACCTTTGCGTTGCCGGTGCAATGCTCTACCAACTGAGCTATGAAGCCACATATGCTGGTGAGCTGGTCAATTTGCTGAGTTCATTAAGTCAGTGTATGAATAAATTCGTAGATAGAATGGTCTGAACCGTGGTAATGAATGTAGTAAATTGAATGATCGTCACGGTTATGAAAGCAATTAAAGCAATTGCTTGAAAGAAGACCCGGAAAAAAAATCCGGGCTTCAATGAGAATCGAACTCATGACCTTTGCGTTGCCGGTGCAATGCTCTACCAACTGAGCTATGAAGCCACATATGCTGGTGAGCTGGTCAATTTGCTGAGTTCATTAAATCAGTGCATGAATAAATTCGTATATAGAATGGTCTGAACCGTGGTAATGAATGTAGTAAATTGAATGATCGTCACGGTTATGAAAGCAATTAAAGCAATTGCTTGAAAGAAGACCCGGAAAAAAATCCGGGCTTCAATGAGAATCGAAATGACCAGCTCACCAGCATATGTGGCTTCATAGCTCAGTTGGTAGAGCATTGCACCGGCAACGCAAAGGTCATGAGTTCGATTCTCATTGAAGCCCGGATTTTTTTCTCCGGGTCTTCTTTCAAGCAATTGCTTTAATTGCTTTCATAACCGTGACGATCATTCAATTTACTACATTCATTACCACGGTTCAGACCATTCTATATACGAATAATAATAAAGACCTTTATTATAGTCTCAAAAAAACTTCTAGCATGGCACAAGTGCCACACTAATCGGGGAGACTTATTCATGGAACAAACTTCAATCTGTATATTATCAGTTTGAATATTATTGTGGACTTCATTTATTTGTAGTCCTTTCAATTCAAATATTACATTATAATGTACACTTTGAAAGTAGTGAACCAAGTAACTTAGAGATGCTAATTCAAGAAGTACACAAGTACCCTGTGAGTAGCTGTTACCACATTTTTTGCATGTGAATCAAAAACTTTGAATGTGTTGTTACTATGACGATAAATAGCTGTCCTGCATTCTGTCCAAATATAGCAACATTGCCTTGACTATATAGTGCTGTTTTTTGTCTTGCTAGGATCAACATACAAATGTAGAATTAGTAGGACCTGGATTCTTCTCAATGTCATTGCTTAGTTTAGATTGACAATAATTGACTGCATGTGTCTGGCTCTTATATAAAGACATCACTTTATTGGGAGAAAATGACGATATATAGCGACTAGCCTGATATTTGTTTAGTTCTTTAAAAGTCGGTCTTTGTGTTATTTTTAGTTTTATTGTAGATGAAGGACAGGTCGCCGAACTACAGATATAATGATACAGTTTGGAAGACTTGGGTAAACTGGATTGTATATTTGCAAAAACAAACCGTCTAAACTTTCTACTCTTAGTAGTAAGGCGTTTTAGAGTTCTTGATGGTAATCTGCTCGGCTCACGAGTACGTTCACAGCGAGTAGTTAACTTTAACTTGTCTATCATTGTAAGAAACATACTTTGAATGACAAGATTCGAAACGAGATCTGTTTTTTTTTAATATTTATTGTGAGTACTACATTATTATTCACATTTACAGTCAAGTTATTAGTTTTATCTAAGATATCACAATCAATGAACAATGAAGTAATGTACATTTCAACATGGACGTCCAAGCTTCTTTTAGCTATCAAAATATAAATTCCACACATTACTAGAAAACCAGCGAAAAATATGTTATAACATTTAATTATTGACACCAAAACAAGCAGCGAAAGAACTACTATAGCTACTATCGTTGTCACAGAAAGTATACCTTGAACGATGGCTTTATTGTGCGACTCACATGGATTGTAAACAGCAGGCAGTAGATTTGGACATTCTTCGCTCGGTTGGTTTACATCAGCATCGTATAGAGACTCAGCAGTTTGGTTTGAATAGTTTGATAGTTCATAAGATAGAGTATAGTTCTCGATAAAGTTCACGATAAGTTTCTCGATAAATCCATCCGGAAAGTGAGTGACTCTCTCGATAAATTCACTGGTAAAGTGAGTGACTCTCTCTCTAAATTCGCGGACCAACCCGTTCCAAAAACGCTCGACATCTTTTAGTGTGTGTCTACCGCGAAAGATGTGTGCATTAGTTTGTGGCTTGAGAGTATCTAAGAATGATTTTCCAGTCATATTAACCTCTTGAAACGACACCAAACAGAAGTAAGGACGTATTACTTCTACGTCTTCTGGAGGACGATGTGAAATGACATGTGACAAAAGGCACACGAATTCCCGTGTCGGGGGTGGTGTGGGGAGATTTCTAAAAAAATCTGCATTTTGTGACCGAAGACGGAAAAGACGACGACAACGACGACGACAAAAAGAGCCGAATTTTAAACTCGGGCATTCCTTTGGAAGCCCGAGTAATTATCATTAGATAAATTATTAAAACTGTCGGGTACAAAATAGTCGTTCTTTTTACTAGAAAGAATATGATTGTCCGGGTCAATATCAAAAGGATTGATTGTTGTATTGTTGGCGTTAAATGGATTAAAATACAATGATTCTAAACGGTCTGCATTGAAATTCAATGTACCATGATTTAATTCAAAAATGGCCAATCTGAATGCGTCATCGCCTAGGTGACAAAAAGGTAGAACATTATCTATTGTGTAATTGAACTAGCATATCAAAGAAAAAAAAGATAAACATGTTCATTGTATATCAGATGAAAATTGTAAAGCACAATGAAACTCTATGCACTTTGGATATGCCGTAAAAGTCGCAAGGAATTCATCATTGTCAAAAAATATATGCAAATATTCGAAGTACAAAATTAACCTTATAATAAATATTTCAAAAAGTTCAAAAATATATATTGATTCAGGATGCATCGAGAATAAACTTAATTGAGTTCAGTCTTACCCCAAATACTGGAGCTCAAGCATATATGTCATTATATTGTTTCTATAATAAGAAGATCATCATGTGAATTGATACGTACTGGAATACCATCGCTCGCCTTTTTTTTTTACAAATATCTTACCATCAATCGTCCAGGCACTGTGGACTTTCTTGCGCTTGACTAGGGCTCTAGTTTCGCCAAACAATTTGCGTCGTTTTTGTGTCAAGTTTTCGTTAATATAAACGTGAAAAACATCACCAAAGATCATTGATAAGTCGACATCTTTCAGATACTTTCTAGCTTTGTAAAGTGACTGTTTGGCTTTGTAGGTAGCAAAACGAACAATAATAGGTTTAGGCCCAGAACGATTAAAGTCCAGTCGATGACATATATCAATGTCTTTCTCCTGAAGATCAACATTCAGAGACTTAGCAACTTTTAAGACAATTTGCTCGTCGGTAAGACTGCTTAGTTGAGGGATTCCCGCAATTTCCAGATTATATTTGCGGGTATACTGCTGCAGGTCGTAGTCTAGGTCGTCTAAATCGTTTTGCAGAATTGTTACTGACTTTTTCAGTGTAGAATTCTCCTGTTGTAGTGTTACATGTGTTCATTCTGCTTCTTGTTTTCTTCTACAGCATCGGCAATAGGTGAGTGTGCTGCGTCTATAATGACTGTTCGTATTCCTGAAATTTAGATCGCAGTTCCTTATTTTCATTCAAAAGTAAAGCTGTATTTTGTTGGATCTATTCGTGCTTCCAATGTCGTCGATTAACAGCGTCCATTTTGTACGAGAAAACTGTATTTTATTTTATTGCCAAAGACATTTCGTGATCTTCATGTTTTGAAAGAAAAAAATACATTTTTGCATCACTTTTTGAAAGAAACCTGCCATATTTGATATCAAAATAAAAAAACCCTGCTTTCTAATCTGGCTACGATCTATGGGATAGTATAAAAGCAATTCAGCGTAGGAACACAATGTATTTTTACTTCCGGTTGGTTACGCGGGAATTTTTGACTTATGAACTTTCTTAATGAAGTCTTTATCCACTAATTAAGCAATTTTTAAAACGTTTAATATAACTAATATTGAAGCAGAAGTGGTTATATCTACCAACCTCTGCAAAAATTATACTAAGAAGGAAAGTGTTCGTAGTACGTCTCCATGGGAAAACCGCCGAGGTCGCGCCCGCGAGATGAACGTCATGCTAGGCCATGAGAACAGCTTAAACAGTCTTGTTCAATTCAGCGATGTAATTCAGTTGTTTTTAGCAGAAAGTCAGCTTCAAATCATCTCAATACTGTCATGGCTGCTTGTAAAAATAGCTGCTATCAAAGATCACCATTGAGTCCTCTACTTGCAGGTTTGATAAGGTTGAAAATCCTCACAATCGATATAAGCGAACCTGGAAGCACGTTGTTTGCCTTAAACGTCTCGGCTTTTTGATGAAGTTAAACGTTGAAATCCACTTTCATCTTTTTTTAAACACCTAGCTAACCTATGACTTTTGCTTTGGTCTTGAAAATTTTAGGCAAATACTGACACATTTTCCATCAAAACAAGCTTATTTTCCTAAACTTTAAACTCCGAGGAGACTTTGCAAAAGTCGTCGATGAACTTGCCTACTGTTTCCATGGCAACGTTCCGTGCTCTGTTGAGTTATAGAGCACGCGTCTCAGCCAATCAGAGCGCGCGTTGTATCTCAAATATTTTATAAAGTTTCTTAAAAGAGTTCAAATCAGGTACTTCTTTATCTGGAAGTCCATTCCAGAGTCGTGGGGTGGCTGCACTGAAGGTCCTGTTACCGTATGTGCCTGTTCTTGTCTTCTTCTGTTTTTGTTCGCAACACAACTTTATTTATCCGGTTAAGCCTTCCTTCCGTCCACACTAAAAGGCAAGAATCTGAAAGAATTTTATGCTAATTCTATTGTTTAATGAGCAATTTGTGTAACGTTATCGGAACAAAAGTTGCGTTTTCAAATTAATCCGGCATAGTATAGCCAGGGTCTAACTTCGTTGACTGTCCAGCTCAAACAACGAACACCATTGCCTGCTTGCTAACTGTGCGCTATTTCACGTGACTTCGTAGGGACTTATAGACCAATGACGAAGTAGAATCGTGAATATGTTGGTATATTTTCTACGGTAACAAGAAAGTAAGGAAGAATTTGAATCTTCTATCAAAGAAAAAATGCATTTGGCGTTCTACGTGTAGGGTTCACAAGCCATTCTTGGTAGTTAGTTATAATATCAGAATCTAAATAAAACTCCGCTTAATTTTACGTCAACCTGTTTGTGTCATAGCTATACATAACCAGCGAAGGAAAATATCCCGTCAGCGATGAAGAAATCACTATTGAAGCAAGAAGAGGAGATTTAGGAATGTTCTACAATAAAACATTCCAAGTGGTTAATGGATTCGTCAACTTTGATATCCCTGAGATGCCTGCTGACTCGAGATCCAAGAAGGTTGCAATCTTTGTGAGTACTTCGTTTTCTTTATGTATACATTTACATGTAATAATGATGTAAAACTTTATATTTTTTTTCGAAATACAAAAAAAATCTCACTGTTAATGTAACTTACAATCGGCTACTTGAATTTGCTTTATAAAAAAACAAAAAAAAAACAAAAAAAAAAACAAAAAAAAAAACCGATTACACACATAATTCTTTGCTACAAATTATTATGGTTTAAAAAACGAAAATAAAAATAACATTAAAAAGTGAAATGAAATGGGATAAATTAATTTAAAAAATCTTCTAAATAACTATTTGAATTATTTTCCTTATTTTATACATTCTGTGCTTTTTGTCAAAAGCTAGCCTGCATGCGTTGCATCCGATATTTTCTCTAGTTAAAAGCCTCTGCGAATCAGCGCACAAAAACTATTCTGAGACCCCCTGCAATGCTTTTATTTAACTAAATTGGCGATTGGCCATTTAGTTAAACCGAAAAGGTAAACCTTGACCGTGCCGCCGTCTTACGGCTGTGCACGGTAATAACGGCTGTACAACAAGAGTTTTTTGGGGGATGAAGTGGTTGTATATCTATGTCAGACATCATGGCACCAATTCAGATCGATGTTGACTATTGGACTTTTTTATTTATTTATTTTTTATTTATTTATTTTATTCATTTATTTATTTATTTTTTTTATTTACAACTTTATTTTAAGAGGGTAGCATCTATTACCGGTTACCCGGTACTTTTCATGATGGCCCTCTGAAAACAAAAAAAATAAGACAAAATTGACATCAAAAATAAAAAATTTACATAAAAGGTAGCTTAAAATGTTTTTGTCACAGTAAGATGATCAATTATTTCAAGTTTGCTTTTATATTGGTTGAAAACTTTCTTTTTGAAGATTCTCAATTTTTGAGTATTTCTGATATTTTCATCAGTGTTATTCCATAGACGGACAATACTATTCTTAAAAGCTCTTCTCGGATAAGGACGATAAACTGGAGGTCCCGTCTCGCCAAACTACACATTAACCATTAACGGGGGGACGTAAAAGAACGACTGAGGACGCAGGTAACGACCATCCTCGGTGATAGGCCTACACTAATGCTGCTGAGTTGTCCCTTACAGTAACATCAAAAATGATTCGAGCACAGCGCTTTTGGATTCTTAGAAGCCTTTCTAAATTTTCAAGCGAACAATTACCCCATACAGTACAACAGTATTCTAAAATTGGCTTCACCAGGGTATTGAAAAGTAATTTTCTACAAGCTATTGTTAAGAATGTCTTAGCCCGATTGAGAAGAAAAATTCTAGAGTTGAGTTTATGTACAATGTGTTCAATATGTACAGATATGTAAGTTCCAATTAAGATTCTTGTCAATAACAACTCCGAGGAGTTTATCTACAGTGGGCTCCTTTGATTTTTCATAATTGAGGTAAAGTTCAAGGAAATCTTTGTCGCTATGCTGCAATTTCTGTCTTGTTGCAACAAGCAGGTATTTGGAAGTGCTGGGTTTCATCTTGTTGGCTTTGAACCATTTGTTGGCTGCATCTAGGCTACTTTAAAGTGATCGTTTAACCTGTGAAGTAATAGTTGCGCTTGTTCATATTGTAGTGTCATAGGCATAAATATCTGTCTGTGTCTTTTAGTGATAAAGGCAGGTCGTTAATGTAGGCCATGAACTGCAAGGGGCCTAATATAGACCCTTGTGGGACTCCAAGTAAAAGTTCAGCAGGTTTAGAAGATCCAGAGATATGACAGACTTTTGTACGATCACTTAAAATAGAAGAGAACCATGAAGTTGAAAGTGGACTGAGACGATACTTGTTAAGTTTAGAGAGAAGCCTGTCATGTGGGATAAGGTCAAATGCTTTAGAAAGGTCGATAAACACGGTTCCTACAAGTTTACTTTGATTCATTGCCGAGAGCCAACGATCTGCAATATTCACAAGTGCAGTTTCACAGGAATGGTGTTGTCTATATGCAGATTGGTTGCTGAACAGTAAATCGTGACTGGTTAAGTAGTTAACAAAATGCGATGCCACATGTCTCTCGAGAGGTTTCAAAAGTGTTGGTAAAATGGATATCGGACGATAGTTGCTCATTTCATTTATAGCGTCTTTCTTGTGCAGGGGCCGAACTCTTGCTTTCTTGAAGACGCTGGGAAAGATTCCCTGTGTAATACTGGTGTTATAAATATCAGCAAGGCTAGCAGATATAACTGGAAGTGCACATTTTATTGCACGGATACTACTGCCATCAAGACCTGTTGCTTTGTTCATCGGGATGTTCTTTAGTTTCAATGATGTTTCAATGACGTCTTTTGTGATGTACGGGATGCCAAAACAAGGACTGTACATCTGAGCAGAAAAACGACTATCTATAAAGTTCTGAAGGAGATCATCTGTTTGTAATTGGAAAGCACTTATATCAGCGATGTCATCACAGTATGATACGTAGTGAAGTAATTGTTGAAAGCTTCCGCCATTTCTTTCCCTTCAAGCACTTGCTTTCCATTCACTTCAATGAACGAAGGATCAGAAGACATTGTCTTGATTGGTAACTATTGGACTTGTTAACATCAAAGAATTTTCCTAAATATCGAAAAGACTATCCAATTTTGACACAAGGGGCGAGGGCCTTGTTTATAAGAAGTTTTGGGAGGTACTGGATTGATTTTGAGCAGCTTTTTTAACACCAAATGTACATCATCTATTCGCTCGTATTATCATACTTGCCCAGTGGCACCACATCGCAAATCGATTAAGTAGGTGTTGTTTTTCCGACTCTTGAGAGCTGATAACAGCAGCATCGTCTTCGAACTGAAACCAATGCAGTGGATTTAGAAGATTGTATGAAAAACCAAATTGACGTTACTTTTCAAATTTTAATATGTTGTATAAATGTGTTGAAGCATAGATTGAAAAGAAGTGGACTCAAACAGTCACCTTGAGGGACACCACGACGAATAGATATAAAAGGAATACTAAAACCTTTAGTAATGATGGAAGTTTTGAACTCAGTATACAAGCTTTTAATCAAGAGTTTTATGTGATCTGGAATGTGATGATATTCAAGAACGGATTGTATCAGATTATGGTGGACTTCTCCAAAAGCGTTTTTTTGAATGCAAAAGAGTATAACCAGTGAGCGTTGTTTAGTACGTGCTTTATTTATGATGTCAGCCATTTTTGATGTGTGTTCTAGTGTTTAAGATAGACCAGGTGTAAATCCAGGTGTAAATGTCATGTTCAATTAAATTATTAGTTAACAAGAACTTAAAAAGTTAAATGACGTAGACATGAGGTAAAGACTTTCAATGGAATGAATTGTAATCCTATCGGACGAAAATGCTGGATCCTTAGAATCTCCTTTTTTATGAATTAGAATGGCGCAAGCTCTTTTCCATTCAGAAGGAATACAACCAGATGACCATACGACACGAATTATCTCGGCTAAATATGTGCGAATGTATATCAATAATAAAGCACACAGCAGAATTTAAAATCTTCATTTCTGTAAATTTACAATAGTTACCAATGAAATCTGGGCAACGAAAAGTTAGAATTTAGCGTTTATGTTACGTAGCTGTTAGGACAAAGCCACTGTAGCTCGCCACGAGGTCAAGTGGTGTAACACATGAGAGATCATATTCGCAGTTAACCATTAACCAACATGGTTGCTATGGACTCTGCGGTAGGCCACCTTAACAACAGGCTATTTGACATTGTAGGCTATTTGACTTCGTAGGCTATTCGACACGCTAGGCTAATTGACACAACAAGCTGGGCCATTTCACATCGCACGCTGGACCATTTCACATAACAAGCTGGACGGTTTGGTATCGGTAGCTGGACCGTTTAAGTATATGCTGGACCATTTCACTATATGCTAGACCGTTTAACATAACAAGTTGGACCATTTGTTATCGGTAGCTAGACCGTTCAAGTATATGCTGGACCATCTAATATCATTAACTGGACCACTGCATATTGATGTATTTTTGGTGGTAACGGCGGCCCATACATAGTCATTTGTGGGATCGGTACGCATATTCGACACACTTCAGAAATTCGTAGCATGATCAGAAGGGTCACTAGTCAGTTTATAACTAGAAGATTTAAACTTTGACAAAAAATAACGTACTCATATAATACGAGTTTTACTATTTTTTGTCTGACTTTTTGCAAAGCTGATTTAGTTGTGTATATTTTTGTGTTTGAAGGCAGGTTTGGTTGACTACAGAGTGATTTCTCCTGAACGTGGAAATGGCTTGCTGTTATTAGAAAAAAAAATAAAATCTGCAAAGGTTAGTAATTTCATGTCAATATATCTTTTATCACTGCTTATTTGTTTCTTTACTTCTATTGTATACATTTTTGCGTATATGTTTCATTATTTTTCGATACGCAACATGTATGATATTTATGTTATTATGCAATCTCTGACACTTCAATTTGTTTGTTTATATATTTGCTGTTATTGTAGATACAGTCTGGTCAATCTTTGAGGGTGTTCTTCCTGACCAACGAGGCAAGTCACCTTAAAAACAAGACTTTGTTTTACAAGGTACGTGGTTCTCTGAATTTCGCCAAAACGTAATAATAATAATAATAATAATAATAATAATAATAATAATAATAATAATAATAATAATAATAATAATAATAACAACAACAACAACAACAACAACAACAACAATAATAATAATAATAATAATAATAATAATAATAATAATAATAATAATAATAATAATAATGATAATAAGGACAACGACGATGACAATGACGATGGCGATGGCGATGACGAAATTAGATCTGACGAAATACACGTAAACAATGGCATTTTTCAAGGAGATTCATATTCCCACTTCTATTTTGTATTGCACTTATGCCTTTGAGTAACCAACTAAATAAGACTACGTGTGGATATGATATCTACAATGAAAAGATCAGTCAGCTATTCTTCATGGACGATCTGAAGTTGTATGCCCGTAACAACAACCAACTAGAAACACTTCTACACACCGTGAAACAATACAGTCAAGACATTAGAACGGACTTTGGCTTAGACAAATGTGCTAAGGCAACATTTATCAAAGGCAAATTAATCATTTCGAATAACAGCAAACTCAATGAGGATATAACCATCAAACCAAGAAGGGTTCTATAAATACCTCGGTGTGAAAGAGAAGAATGGAATACAACATGCACAAATGAAAGAAGACGTATGCAAAGAGTACTACAGACGAATACGAATGATTCTCAAAAGCGAGCTTAACTCAATCAACAGGATCACTGCAATTAACAGCTTAGCGGTTCCTGTAGTTAGTTACAGTTTTAATATTATAAACTGGACGTTGAATGACCTTAGAAAAATGGATCGTAAAACCAGGAAAATGCTTACTATATATAACATGCACCATCGCAGAGCAGATGTTGAGCGCCTATATATACCTAGGAAAAAAGGTGGAAGAGGACTGCTGCAGCTTGAAATAACATACAAAAACTTTCAACAGTAGGACTAGACAAGTATTTGAGTGAAAAAGACGACAGCTACATCAAAATAGTATACCAACACGAAAACGCAAAGAAAACGTCATCTATTGTGAAAAAGCAAAGCAATACAGCAAAGTCATAACGGCAATGGAAGGAAGATGTGATGATTGTACAGTAACAGAAAATGTGAGAAAGTTCAAAAACCAAGTGAAAAAGCGATATCATGAAGAGATGCAACAGAAATGAAGAGACAAACCAATGCATGGCCAATATCGCCAAAGACTAGAAAATGCTGACACAGACATCGAAAGCACTAACAACTGGCTGAGAAGTAGTCAACTGAAGGGAGAGACGGAAGGCTTCATTATTGCAGCACAAAAACAAAGTCTAACAACAAGACTCTACCAAGGTCAAATAATCAAGGATGGAACATACCCAAAATGTAGACTTTGTAACCAGCATAATGCATTCATTGACCACATTGTTTCAAGTATCTTGAAAGGCATAACAAACTAGCAAGTTACATCCATTGGACCATCTCTAAGAAAAATAATTTCGAAGTTGCTACGAATTGGTATGATCACACTCCACAGAGGGTAATGGACAGTAGCAGTACAACAATAACGGTGGGACATGTCTATACCTTCAGACGGAGAGCATTGCTGCGAACAGACCTGACATCATTATTAAAGATAAGGTTGAAAAAACATGCTACTTAATAGACATAGCAAAACCAAACGACAACAACGTAGGAGTGAAAGAACTTGAAAAAAGATCTAAATATATAAGGACCTAGAAATTGAACTAGCTAGAATGTGGGACATGCAATTAATTAACATACCCATAGTAATTGGAGCACTTGGTCTAATCAGAAAAGGAATGATCAAGAATGTGAGCAAGATATCAGAGACATTAAAAATAGAACTATGTCAAAAAGTAGCATTGCTAGGAACAGCTCGTATTTTAAGAAAAGCATTATCACTGTAATTAGCCAGATTATACCCAAGGTTTATAGTTTAAACCCGGTGAAATTGTAAAAACTTACTTGAGTTGAAATCAATTAAAATAATAATAATAATAATTTATAAATTTTCCCATCGATTTTCAACATAATTTGCAAAAATGTAAATAACTTGAACAACCAGAAAGCCTAGGGAACTATACCCCGTATTGTTGGTGTAAACAGAATAGAAATGAACAAATAATAAAGTTACAATAATAATAATAATAATAATAATAATAATAATAATAATAATAATAATAATAATAATAATAATAATAATAATAATAATAATAATGCCAACGCCAAGAAGCATGCAGAAGATCTGAACATACATTGTAATTTTGATAACAACGTATTGCTCCTACAATTTGAAATAACAGAACCACAGAAAGTAAAGAATATCATCAACAAAGCGAACGTACTTAAATACAAGAACAAACTACAACATTAACCTTGGGTGGAGAAATTGGTCTCCCAAAATTGGAATGACCCTGAGTTATCGTCTACCTCATATGACTTGTTCAAGCAGTGGAAGAAAGTGCTCAATCAGTACAAAAACATATAGAAATCGCAAGCTACAAGAACATATGGACAATCTAAGTTGTCGAATCTGCTCAGAGAAACAAGAAGCTGTGTCTCACATCCTTGGAAACTGCTCTAAATTAGCACAGACGTTTTACACACAAAGGCATGATAAAATACTACGTCCAATCTACCACGCACTATTACACAAATATGAACAACAACTCGAGACCCTGCAGTGGAGCAACAATAGCAATTTTCCAGTTATCAGGAACAGAGCCATTCTCAATTGAAGAGTTAATCATGCGTGCCAGGATTGGAGCGAGCTCATTCACACACTCTTTGACAAGTGATGTAGGAATAGGGTCGAGTTGACAAGTAGCTTTCGAGGTGATGATCTTTGAATGGTTTCATCAGAGAGATGACTTAAACTAGTAAGCTTCACAGAGGGTGAAGGGATAACAATAGGAGGCTGGTCGATGGGACAGCTCTGGATCTCTTCTTTGATTAATGTGATTTTACGGCAAAAATAATCACCGAAGTCATCTGCAAGTTGACGTGAACAAGTGTGAGGTGGAAGTAGATCGTTCGAAGGTTCTTTGCAAAGCAAGTTAACAACCTTGAAAAGTCTTTTGGAGTCACCAGCACAGTCTTGAATAAGTGTGGAGAAATAATCTGACTTAGCTTGCTTAAGAGAGATGCAATACTCTATACAGGACCTTTTATAAGCAGCAACATCGCATGGAAGTTTGCTTTTTCTCATCTTTTTTTCAAGTTTACGACGATGTTTCTTCATTTCTTTCAAACTGTCATTAAACCACGGGATCTTGGGACGAAAAGTTAACATCTTATGCTGTAGCGGCGATGTTTACCAAGTATAGCTCGAAGAGTACTGTCATACTTATCGGCCAATTCACTTCCAGGGAGATTGTTAAGTTCAGAAGCAGTGATGTCATTTTTGAATGCCGTTAAATCAATCGATTTCAGTTTACGGAACGAAACCTCATTGGTCGTAACAGTTGACGATGGGATGTCAAGGATACATTCAGAGAAACAATGGTCACATAGAAACAGCGTCGGACGAGGGGAACCAACCATAACGTCGTTAGATGACCGCGTGATTATAAGATCGAGGCAATGACCAGAGTTGTGGGTCGCAAAGGAGACATGCTCAGCAAGACCAAAAGTCTCAAAAATATCGGCAAGTCTTGCAGCGTCGGGATTTGAAGGATATAAGTATGGATGTTGAAGTCACCGGCTATTAACAAAAGCTCGGGACAAAGAACAATGTTTTCAAGAAAGACCGTAAATTGTTGAAAAAAGACACCAGTAGGTACTGGGTGGGCCTCAGAGTACGGAGGTCTGTAGATGGCAATGAACTTAGTCACACGTCCATGAGCAGAGAGATTCCATTCAGAGCTCTCAAACGATGTGTTATGATTTCCTTTGATAAATTCTGCTTTAAAGCTATTTCTGTAGATGATACCAGTTCCACCACCAGATCTAGACTCTCTAGGGCTGTGTTTGAAGAAGTAGCCTTGTGGAGAGAGAGCAGCAAGACAGACATTATCATCTTCTCAAACTCATTAATAATTCATAGCTTTTTTAACCAGTAGCATCTGCATATTTGAGTCACGTGCAAAGTTTGGATACAACGATCCAACATCGTCGTGCAAATTAGATCCAACGTCCTAGGATTTGGATATTTGATCCAAGCCCTAGGACCTTGGATCTTCTTTGCATATATTAAAAAAATTCACATTTATTCTATTCAACTTTTTTTTGTTTTTCTTTCAATTCTTTCGTTAATTATATCTCTAGAATCATTTTTTTGTTATCGATTTTTTTTATATATATGAAACATTTTATTTATGACCTACCCAGGGCTCGAACCCGAAACCTCTCGCATGCGAATCCATCTATATAACCAATGAGCTAACTATGATTTATTTGAAAAACTAAGCAAACAACTTACGTTATAATCAAGCAATTCATATTTAATAAAGCAATTCAGTCATCATTTAGCAATTCCAATTCAGTTGCAATCAAACAATTCAGTTACAATCAAACAATCATATATGTTCTAATTAAACAATTCAGTTATAATGATGCAATTCAGTTAGTCAAACAATTAAATAGTCATTCACTCGATACTACTTGGTATTGTAAAACACTTTAATTTTACAATTTGTAAACATGGCTCTTGAGTTTTCGGATTGCGAAAGCGAAGAGACGAATTGTTACCTGTCATTTCAAATACTATTTCGCAAGTGAATTGATAAAACATCTTCAATCTTTTATAGCTGCTTAAGCAAATTTAACTATACCCAAGAGGCTAACAAAGTATAGCAAAGTGTTTTATACTGCATTCCAGCTGGCATACCACTACAAAGGAACTCCTTTGTTCAAATCAATTTAGGTTCTAACACTGCTTTAAAGTTATGAATTTTAAATGATAGTTTGAGAAGTTAGATCAAAAACTCGTGCTTCGTGTTTCATCACGGGACCCAAACACCTCAAAGGTGCTAAAAGCACTCGGCCTACGGCCTCGTGCTTTCATCACCTTCTCGGTATTTGGATCCCGTGATGAAACACTCGCACTCGTATTTGATCTATTACATCTTTCAGCCATGTTTCAGTGTTAACGAAAACATCAATGTTGTTAGAAATAATATGTTCAATAAAAACTTCAGTTTCATTGTGAAGAGATCTGGCGTTAACGTTGAGTGAGAGATTTTTTTGATGGCACAGATTGAGCTTTTGGTTTGATTACAACAAGATTGCTCGAATTCCTCATTTGCAGATGATTTATGTGAGCGTCGATATGTCCCGCAGATAATCCCGCATCCTCGGGATGAAACACACAATCATGTGTGAAAACAATGTTGTTATGATAAGGAAACTTTCGAGGCTGAATATTAATAATGCTTGAATTAACTGCAAAATTTCTGTTCGATTTAACGTCGATAATCCGATATTTTCCTGACGTCTTTGATGATATTGATATTTTTTATTTATTTATTTATTTTTCGTTCAGTTGATTTGTGGAGATAACATCGTCAATTCTGGTAGCAAGCGTATATCGTCACTCAGAAACATCAAACCCACATTAGCCGAAGGATCGTTTGAACTTGTTATGGCGCATCCATTGGTATCACCTTGTCGACTTCTTGTGTACTACATCACACAAAAAGGAGAGGTGGTAGCTGACTCTTCACCTCTACAAGTACAGAATTCACCGAGAAATAAGGTAAAAACACACATAGTTTTTATGATCTAAGATCACTTCCTTTAGATTGTTTATTTTGAGCACCGATAAATAGTTTTATTTGCTTGTGCTCGTGATTTTTAGGTAACGGTTCAGTTTAACCAGAGACGCCGAAGCTTTGGCGAATCCGTCCAAATCACCGTCAAAGCTGCCCCTGGGTCTACTGTGGTATTGAGTGCCATTGATAAGAGCTTGCAGAAAGACAAAAAGGATGTCAATATGGAAATGGTAAGAGTGCATACACTACATGTGTGCAACAGTTGTCACTATTTAGTACCAAATATAATGCACCTATCAGCGAACCCCAACCCCAGAGGGAAGCCGCTTATAGGTGCATCAAACAAAAGAATACAATAAAATTAGCACAAAATTGCAATATTTAGTGGTATTTATGCCCGCCCAAGCGGAGCACCATAATTAAGAAAATATGGTAAAATATCGGGCTCATTTAAAATCGACCGTACGTACTTGCGTTCGTGTACATACACGCAAAATTTGCTGACCAGTTTTAGTGGGCGCCAAAACAATCAATTTTTTTTTTGCAGTTTACTGAAATTTTTCTACAAAATGTATTTCTACACTGGACAAAGAGCATGAAAATGGTAAAGCTAAGCTGACTGATTGAATAGGTTTGACTGCGAAAGAGAAACAAAGACCGCGGCGTGAAAAAGAAAAATAACTACGATAAGCTTCAAAATATTTTCAATGACAAAATGGGTAAAAGTCGCTCGTGGCGCTCGTTTTAACTGTTCAAATGTGCAGCCATGCAGATCTGTTAATTGTTTTTGATACTTCATTGAATAGTCATTCAAAGCTGGAGATTTTTTAAGTAACGTTCCGAGTAAGAACTAGTGTAGCAAACGGCAATGGAATGCATAAAGGTGTTAATTGTGTATTGTTTAAATGCTTGATCTGATTGGCTAAAACAAGAAAATTGGCCTTTTTTCAAACTTTTGGGATATTTTTCCTATATTTTATTCAAAATCACATTTCAGTTTTATTAAAGCGATCTTTTTTTTTCTATGAGAAAATTTTACCGTGGGACTCACTATGAAAAGCAAGCGTCTCCTAGCCATTGTTTTGAGCAATTCTGATTGGACAAAACCATTAAACACAAAAGAAACACTGTCTTGTAAACAGCATTTTGTAGATTTTACTTAAGAAATGGGTAACCCTTAGCTAGATACATCAATATAGTGAAAATTAAAGAATTTCTACGTGGGGAAGTTTTTTTGCCGCAGAACAATAGAAACCTCACTAGTTTTTACGCGTATTGTTACTTAAAAAAGATGTATTTTCTGGAAGAGTTTATTTAACAAGTTTATCGGCTTGAAAAAAGGCCGTATTTTTCGCGCGATAATTCTTCGTTGCGTTTTTCAATCATTACTTATCATCGACTAATCTACTTTAAAAAAAGGAAACATCCATGACGACAAAAACAAAAACAAAACAAATATGCGCTGCATTTGCAGCAATTCAATAGAGGTGAAAAGCAAGACGAGCACAGATAATTTCATTCTGTTCATTCATCAATTATTACGGGCAATTCATAACAACGAGGCTTTAAGATCAATGCAGATTTATCAACTAATCACAACAACAAAACTTTTTCTACAAGATGTTTGTCAACAGAAAACGAGTGCCAGTTCAGAGAGTGGATGGAAATGCTAATATAGCACAATGTGCGATCGAGCAACACGAGCTAGTCATCGCCGTTCTGTTGCAGTGTGAACTTTTTAGAGGCGGTGAAAATGTTGAAAATGTTTTAATTTTCGGTAAATTGTTAAAAGCTGAATGACAAAAAAAAACCTACATCGAAAGATCTTAGGGAATCACAACTCCATTTTTAACCGAAAAAAATCAAAACAGACAACCAGTCAACTTAACAGTAATAATAAAATTGACAGCAAGGTTCTTTTGCATAGATATGTGCATTTTCATTCAGCTTTTGTCTAAAAACTTAAACTTTTGCGCTTTTTTCGCATACAAGTGAATTGATCGTTCGAGTAATTAAACTCAAACATCAAAACATGCGAGCTAAAAACAGCAGAAAAAATCAAAAATAAGTAAAGCTCAAGTTTTTTTTAAGCAAACCATACATTTATTATTATATTTTTCTACTTACAGAAAAGTAATTTCCATTCAAGATTTGCTAAAAAGCACGCTTTCCTTTCATTTACTTGTGATCTTCAGCCAACTTTCACCCAGGCAGGATCGGTTGTGCACGCTCTGGTCAATTGACCAATCAAAGCGCGCGTTACAAAAAATGAAGTCGTCAGCGTGCTTTGTTCACTTATAAAGCACGATTCTCAACCAATGAAAACGTGCGTAGTATCTCAAGTATATAATAAATTGAAATACATACTAGTTATTTTTTAAAACGAGTTACGCAGTGTTCGCCTTTGATAATTAAAAATGCAGAGCCGTATTAGATAGCTAGATTACCAACAAGTTATTCATTGCACATTTCACGAGGAATGTCGATTTTTGTAACATTTTTTCAAACGTAAAAGAGCGTAGGGCAAGAATCACGCGGGGATTTGTTTACAATTCAAAGAATCCATGCTAGTGCTTTTCTAACTTCTCATTGGATAATTTTAATTGACAAGTGCGATTTTTACCATGCATAAAAAAATAAATAATAATATAAGTTATTTGTATAGGAAGCCAGTTGACTGTTACTAACAAAATACTATAAATATTTATTGCATTTTTGTGCATATTTCTTGCGTATCATAAACTTTTGTTGCATGCATAAAGATTTGAATGTTTCAATTGATTAATTATGTGATTCCCATTTTTGTTCTTCCTTTGTTATGTTATTTTCTTTTCATGATTATTTAAATGGACTTATTCATTTATTAATTCATTTATTTGTTTGCTTTTTTATCTAAAGTCATTTTTGATTGATTAATTGATTGATTGGTCAACAATTTTGATAATTGGTAGTGAACGAATAAATAAATGAATGGATGAATGAATGATTGAATCTCATTTCATTCAATCGCGGAGCTCCGCTATCAGGTTTACCTAATTTTTATATTAGTGTGCACTCTAATATATTAATTTTATTGGCAATATGTTAATAACCAATGTTTTTTAATCGTTTTGGCTTTTAACAGTTTCTTCCTTCAGAAAAGTTTGACAACATTAACAAGGAAACATTGTGTGAAACAGATGGTGAACTCCATTTGAAAGCCTCGACTCCTTTTGAAGTAAGTAATGATAGTCTATGTTTTAATTTTTTTTTTCTCATCCGGATAAAGATAGGTGCCAAGCAATGTTACATTGATTTTAAAAAGATTTGCCAAAAAACAGTATAAATATAAACTATACAACTGGTAAATCAACTAATAGTACAATTTAAGCTGTAGTTTTCGTCTGTGTTGTGAAAGTCCTCAAAAATGCGACTGTGCGATTTCCACCTTCTTTGCAAACGCAGCAATTTTTACTTTTTTTATTCAAAACAAACTGGTGAATTCACATCATTCATTCTGATATAACAAAGGTATTTCCCGAATTTTTTCCTCCTTCACTGCTCTGCCCTACGATATCAACAATCCAAGGGAGCGAGCGAGAGAGAGCGCAAGACCGGGAAAGACTGGGTATAAGACGATGTGTCTCGTTCCAGACCCGCTACCGAACAATGTCGATTACAGAGACTGATTTTAGTTCTTCTTCTATAGACCAATTCACGTTAACGTCCGCCATTTTGAATTGGGGCAAAGTCAGAAAAATTCTTAAGAAATTGTCATCACTTTGATTTCTTTTAACTCCGTTAATTCGAGCTCAATATTCATAACTATCAGTTTGTTTTTGAAGATATTAACTACCTTATATTTGTACAAAAACTTGGCATACCATAGTCGTGACTCATAACTTTTGAAATCTTTGTTTTTTCAGGCAGCAGGTTTGGTGCATATGTCTGATAAAAATCTATGCAAAGAATGTAAGTACAAGCCTTTGAAAAAGTTGTCAACGATGACTGGAGTTGGGCTTTTGTGTTGATCACCCGCATTAAAGAAGCAATATTGATAGCACTGCTTTACAATTAGATTCGATGTATTCCAAGCGTTCTAAAAGGGAAATAAAGAGTCTGGTACAACCACAAAGTTCAGATACACAACGTGCAGACTCAAAAGAAGGAGAGGTACCTGAAACATGGCTTTGGACAGAGGAAACTGTCAGGTGACTAAATTATATGTTGACTTATCACACGCTCTCTTAAAAATATCCTACAGAAGCAACAAGTTGAGGACCATAAGGTTATTAGACAATTTATATATACATCTATTTGGTGCCACTCATCGGCCACTATTTTTGATTGTTTGCTTTGTCTATTTGTGGTGTCTCACTTCCATATACAGCGATGTACACGGTTGGTTTGAACGGTAAGACAATATTTGGTTTTCGTGCTCCGTACAGATTGTCATCATTTGCATTTTTGCAGCATCCAGCCTACGTTTAGTCTCAGATCTATTGGATATAATCTTATGTTGCACTACTTTTGTGCCCTCCTGACGTACTAGATATCTTCAATTAGTGCACTTCTTATAATATCTTTTCTACAGCAGTGTAACTGGTGAAAGAATCCTTACAGCTCAAGTTCCTGACTCCATGACAAGTTGGCATCTCAGTGCATTTGCAATGTCATCAACTCATGGTATTGGTATCGCCAAACCGGACACTCTTACCGTTTTTCAACCGCTTTTTGTTTCCGTCAGTCTGCCTTATGCTGTGATTCGTGGTGAAAAAGTCAGCGTTGTTACAACAGTATTCAGTTACATGACAACGTGTACAACGGTAAGTCTTAAAATTTGATACACCAGGCGAAAACACAAAATGCAATAGAACACACATGATTGTTGAAAACAAGACCTTGAACTTCTTCATGGTCTTGCGCTCCAAATCTTCCACTGTCTATAAACTACACAATATAAAAAACAATTCATGTTTTCATTATAGGTCCAGATACAGTTAAGAAAAAATGACAAATTCCAGCTAATTTCAGCCAACGATCAAAGACTTTGTATTTGTGGAAATGCAACCAAAAGTGTTAAACACGTCGTTAAACCATATAAATTTGGTCTAATTCCTTTTACTGTAACCATAAAAAATGTATTACCAAGTCTGTGTAAAAATCCATCCGATGAACCGCCTCTTGGAATATCCGATACTGTAGTCCGTTTACTTCGAGTAAAGGTAACAATATGTGGGTGTGGTAAATAATTTATAATATGTAAACTCGAATCATGAAATAAATTATAAATGCAATGTCAAATGTCAAATGCAAATGTCAAACAAAACATAGTTTGATTTTTCAAATGATAGAACTCTGTCAAATTCCAAATCTCTCTCACAAAACATTTCTTTTCAATTTTGAAGAAAAAGATGCGTTATTTTAAAAAAAGTTCGTAAGCTAAGAAAATATTTTTCAAAGTTTTTCACAATAACAGATTTAATTCTGAAACGTTTTCAGCCTCAAGGAGAATCTAAAGAATATACATACAGTGAATTGCTATGTCCTACAAAAGGTAAAACATTTACATACATTAATTTGTAAGTGCTAATCAATGTGTATAGACACATTGCAAGATGAGAATTTTTAATAAAAGAATCAAAGACCGTGCATTTGTTTCGAAAGATTGTTTTCTTAATACGAGCAAATGATTGAAGTATCTGAAACATTTATATTTAAGGGTCCTGATTACTTAAGCAAAAAGTCATCACGATTTTTTCTTAGAAAGATATTTTATAGAGAATTTATCAATTAATTGAAAAATGGATAGAAATCTATATGGTCCCAAGCCCGTTTTCGAGATAAAATATTTTGAACGGAACCATGTTTTGACATTTTTGAAGAACAAATGACGAAAAATGCATTTTTCACAAAAAACATTATTACTCAAAAACTAATAAATCTATTGACGTGGTTTTTACAGGCAATCTTAACCAGACGGTATTTTACACAAATATGGGAAAATAAATTATATATGTTTTAAAATTTTGTCAAAATTTACAGTTTTGTTTTCGTCTTTGACTTAAAATTGCTTTGAAAGTGAAAACCTAAACAACTTACCATCGCGTGTAATGTTGAAAAGTCATCAGGATTTTTTCAAATCTTGTCAAAAGAAAGTTTTTTACAAAATCTTTTAGAAAAAAGGAAGAACAATATAGAGTCCCGCGCAAAAAATGAGGGTTTTGCCTGGTTGAAGTATAATTTTCGAAGGCTCCTTGTGTTATTCTTATGTTGTCTTTTGGCGGGATTTGGCGCGCGCGCGGCGTTCTCAGCGATAAATTGCTCGCGGGCACAGGTTTCAAGCGTCGTTGTTGTTCTAAAGTAGTCAGGACCCTTAATATGTTCCAACTTATTTGTAGTTTAACAGAGTCTGTGGGAGGATCCTTTAACCCATAACAAAGAAGAATCACAAAATATATACCTTAAGATGACTTCATTGCTACATCTTTTAAGGCAGCTTTAAGTACTAGACTTTTTTACAAACTAAATAACTATTTTATCATTCCAAATTAATGTACATAGGTACCCTTAATGACGAAATAAAGCTTGACCTTCCCAAAGATGTTATACCTGGTTCTGTACATGCAACAGTCTCCCTTTCTGGTAAGTAATACATCGATAATGTATACAGAGTGTAATAATGTATATATGAGTTCATAACATATGTTCTTAGCGAGATGTTTCATGTTACAATAATGAAATGAATGTAGCTTGATTTTATCTGATTTTGAATATCCATTTTTCTTCAGGTGATGTTATGGGACCTACCCTGAAAGGTTATGATAAAATAGTCAAACTACCAACTGGCTGTGGAGAACAGAACATGGTCAACTTTGCACCAAACATCTATGTTATGAAGTACCTGAACAGCACTGATTTGAATGTTGAGGACATATTTAACAAGGCTAAAGGTTTCCTTGAAAAAGGTATTTAGCACTCTCGAGTACTAAATTTTCAGTGCTCTTGAATACTTGCTTCTTTGAACTCTCTATAATTTATTATTTTCGTCACATTCCTGCACGTTATGATTGGAAGCAGCGAGGTGGTACTCATATCAAATTCGGTCGTTTGTCGAAAATAAATGTTTAGTATAGACAGCAAAGCGATACTAAAATGTCAATTTTTTCTAATAATGGATAAGAATAAGGCTAGGTTTAATAATAATGTAGCATTCTGAGTTATTTAATACAGCTAAATATCAATAAATAAGAATCAGCCTACAAGAGAAATCATAGCACTGAAACAGCACCGTTACGGACCAAGAACGACATTCTTCTGTCCATGAACACACAACATTCGATAAAAATTGACCAGGACATAATGTTTTCTACCAAGATGGACGTAAATGGTACTGTTATTCTCGTCATACCTTTTTCAGAGATTACAACGTGTTTGTGTTCGTGGCTGTAGGAGTTTAACCTCTTCTTATAAGTGACTTTTAAAATATATTTTTCGGAAAGCAAACCATATTTTTTCAAACTGGCTAACTAAGTCTTCTCATCTATCATTAAACTTTGTTCCTGCTCCATTAAGACTTTATTATTTTTTAAATAATAAATAGCGGCAGCATAGCAAAATAGCTTGCAATAAAGAACAATGCATTTAAACGAGAATCGTGCGTGAAATATTTGGAAGGTATGGATTCAAAATGTGATAATATTTTTTCGACAAATAACTTATGTATGCAAGCGTAATCTCTAGCATATGTATATTGTTGTGCGAGAGTCTCGTACTTCTCGTATTATTGTTTATAGCATGGTTTTGAAATATGATATTAAATCATATGAAGGAAATAATAAAAAATTATAAAACATAAAAAATAACTAAGGTATAATAGAGTGACTACATTCACTATCATTTGTATGAAAGACATGATATATGATATACAAATATAGAATATGTTTGACAATTATTTAATATTTTTTATATGTTTAAATATCGCGGTCTGAAGGAAATAAAAAACAGAGTAGTTATGTTAAAAATGTTAATGTCTGCAACACATACCTTAACAGGGTTTTTCAGTGTTACAATATACTAGTCTCCACGCGGCTATCTTATTTACGTACATAAATAATCCATATCAATTATCACATATATAAAAAAAGTCTCAATTAGAATACTTTTTGTCAATATCTATCATTCAATCACAACAAAGTGTACATTTCAAGCTTTTCATAAAATCGTGCTTGTGGTGCTAATGGGTACCGCCTCGCTGCTCCCTGTCTATTCATTGATATTTAATTGTTTGTCTCCAGGTTATCAACGAGAACTTACGTACAAGCGCAAAGACGGCTCTTACAGTGCGTTTGGTGACAAAGATGAAGATGGCAGTCTGTGGTAAGCAGCAAACACAAATAGTGCAAAACGTTCTATGATGTGTAGTAATTTGCAGCTTTTTCAGAAACACACATGTTATCTGTTTTGTCGAAGGTTGACGTCGTTTGTTCTTCGGTCTTTTTCTGAAGCTCGTCAGTTTGTTTTCATCGACGACAAAGAAATCGAGTCCATCAGACAATGGATCCAAAGTAAACAATTAAGAAATGGCTGCTTTGAAAAACATGGGACGTTATTCCGTAAAGAACTGAAGGTATTCATCAGTTTAAAATATACATGGGATGTAAATCATTATCAATGATATTATTTATTGCGTGTATTTTAGGGAGGTGTGTCCACTACCGTTACACTGACAGCTTATGTACTGATATCACTGTTGGAAAGCAACGTCGATCCCAAGGTATGTCAAAGCGTCACCAGTCGTTATATAAAGCGTATTAGAGCTTGGTAGTTTATCAAGTCGGCGCCCTTACACCGAGAATATTCCTAATAACGAGATATTGAAATAGAATGCTTTCGCCATCTCTAGGTTATCAAGGACAGTTCTGAAACGTTTTCCACGCTCGAACCTGAGCTTTATTTTAATCATGTAGTCTAGATCAAAATTTGCCTCTCTCTTAAACATTTTTGAACGATTCTTATTTTGTTTTTTGGTGTTACAGAGTGACGTCATTATTAAAGGTCTCACGTGCATCATCAACCAGCAGAATAGCGTGACAGATTCATACAGTAACGCAATTATAGCTTATGCCCTGACACTTGCTGAACATCCTGACCGTCCAAAGTTTCTTAAGAAGTTGGCGTCTAAAGCCATTGTTAAAGGTAAGGTTGGTCTTTACTGGTACACAGGTACATCCAGACACAACCATGCTAATAAATGGTTCGTTGCGTTTTGTTGTAGATGGGAAAATGCACTGGAAGAAAGAACAGAAACCAGCAAAGACACCATCTGGGTGGGTTGAGCCATTCCATCGCTCTTCTTCAATCAACATTGAGATGACTGCTTATGCTCTTTTGGCCATGATTGGTAATGGAACTGATTTTAATGTTCTTCATAAAGCTGTACCTATCGTGAAATGGCTATCACATCAAAGAAACGCACTGGGGGGATTTTCGTCTACACAGGTATATTGTATTGCAAATAAATCCACAAATCAGACTGAGATCTTTATGCCTGACGTTTTCATCGACTTTGATATCACTCATCGCGCAGAATACAGGGACACATACGGGACTTTTCTATTGTTCTGGCGCCAGATTCAAAACGCCGACAGCGTGGTTAATGAGCTGTTAATGAGCCATCTAGTCACAAAGAAAAGTGCTTAAAATGGTCAGACCTTGCTATGTAAAACCTGGTTTACACTGTTTTCGACAAATAACTAAAAAAATGAACATGGTGCAAATTATAGATGAGATATTTATCTATCGTTTGCACCCTGTAAGTTGGGAAAATTTGTTTTCAAACATTTCTCTTTTTCATCTTCAAAAAAGGGCAATTTCAGTGCTAATTTGTATGTAAACCAATATTCACATATATTCAACACAGTTTTTTTTGAGAATACACAAAGAAACAGAAAAATGAACATGGTGCATTCAAAAGATCTGGTTTTGGTGAACATTTTCCACATTTTTTGGTATTATTTTGACGTTTAGAAAGTTTCTCTTTTTTAATCTGAATATTTAAGCTAGTTATTTTCATAACTTGCTACGGTCGATGTTTCTTTGTAGTTACCGTACAGATTATTTAGTTAATTGGCCTTTTGTTTGTTTGGATTAGCACCCAACTTGTGATATTTTCTTTTGTGTTTTGACACAAAGGCGGAATTAGTGACAACACCGCAATCCTGAAGTCGTTGCAAATCAATTCATTTTCGTTTATACGTCAAGTAAGCTACATCAATGTTGTCATTCTACAAACTGCTGTACGTCGGTTTCTAGTGATATTTTTTTTCTTCAGCGATTTGCGTAATAAACTCAAGGTATTGATAGTGAAGATCAAGATTAATTAATCTGAGTTTATAATTACTTCTTTCGGAAAGCTGAAATCGAAAGTTGCTTTGAAGCTGGAAAAGTCACAAGAAATGAATTTGAAACAACTCATTCGTATTTGAGTTGTCAGCTATAGTTTTTGAGTTTGTGAGAAGGCTATTTAAAAAAGTCACAAACAAACAAACTACACATTTTAAGGTTTCATTTGATATAAGTTTCATTGAGATTGGAAAAGAAATAAATTTTAAAACAACTAATTCAAGCTTCAGTTGTCGGCGGCTTTACATTTCGAGTTTGTGAAATTATGAGGGTTTTTTGCTTTCAAACAAATTTGGTTTATGAACGCATCTAAAAAAAGTCACAGGTGACAAACTACAAATTTTAAGTTTCCATTTGATATAAGTTTCATTCAGAAATAAACTTTAAACAAATCATTTGAACTCGAGTTGTCGGCTTCATGTTTCGAGTTTGTGAGAAGGTCATTTTGAATGTTATTTTGCTTAAATTAAACAAGTCTGGTTTAATAAACGTATCCAAAAAGTCACAAACAAACAAACTACACAATTTAAAGTTTCATTTGATATAAGTGTGGCTTATCATATGTAAACGCGCCATTTAGCTAGAAAAAATTCCTGTAAGAGCGCTCAAACTACTCATATAGCTTTGTGCGCCGTTTGTCATTACGAATGTTTAATATCAAATTCGGACAAATGCAAATTGTGCTGAGTGAAAATTATTAGTTTATTATTTCTTTATAGTTGGTGTAGACTTGCGAATTTTTCTTATTGTTGTATCATAACATTTTGACACGCACGAAAACAATAAGCGGATAAGACAACAATAGGTGGATTTTGGTATTGAATTCTGAAACCCTGTGTCTGTAGCTTTGTCGGAAGAAATATTTAAAAACAGCCAATCACAACCTTTAATCACACTGATTTATTCATATTTATGACTAATTGTGAATAATTTAGCACCGTAAGTAAATGTCCCTGAGAACAATAGCATTCTGCGCGATGTTGTTTTGTCATTGGCATTTTTAGTGCATCTTAGAAAACTTCATATTTTTCCTCATTATAAATCCACTCGTAACGACCTCACCTCTACACCAGCTTATATATGTTTCAATAAGCAAACAAGTGAATTAAACTGTACATGTATATATCAATTCATTAATTTAGAATCAAAACTAATGTTGTTAAAGGGACACTGTCAATGGATGACATGCGCAGTAACGCTCTCGATTTGCGACGCAATCAATTGCTTGTTATGGCTAATGGCTATACATTGCATTAGCCACATTTTGAAATGTACGGTTGGAAAATGTCTTTAGCTATTTATTTAGACGTTTTGATTGTTTGCATAAACAGAGATGTTTACAAAGCTAATATATTTTCAACGCAAGCTGTAAATGTAAAAGTGCGTGTTTGACAACTTCAGTTCGTCTACACCAAATTAAACTTGATTTTTAAGTTCAACGTCTTCGTTATTTGACAAAAGGAAAGGAAAAATACAACTTTTTCGTATTAATATTATTCAGGATACTTGTATGGCACTACAAGCCTTGTCTGTGTATGGACGGTATGTCTTTGGTGAACTGGTGGACTATACGAAACTACACGCTGGCCACGGTCACTCTAAAGTATGGATGAATGTAAGAGTGGGAGACGAAAAAGCCTTCTCCCATACCTTCCGTATCACGCACAAGAAAAGATTGGCCATGCAGAGAATTCAAGTAAGGCTTTAAAGATTCTCATCATTTCTATCAAAAAACTAGACATTTTCTTGATAAGCAAAAGGGAAACAAATATTTGAGATGCAATGCACGTCAGAACACTAATTACAGACGACATCGTCTCCGTTGTTCTGTATGGCAACGAGGCGTGGTTTTCTACAAACAGAGCAGGACGCCGGTGTGAGAATACTGAACTTTTAGCTACACCGAGGTATTTTTAATAATAAGTTTTTTTAAAACCATCTTTAAATAAATATATTTAACATTATTATTCTCATTATTCTTCAATATACCTTAAATTAAGGTATCAGAGGACCTTAAAAACCGATGTCCACAAAATGTCTTTTAGCGCACAAACTATCATAGCTACTACTATATAAGTACACATTTTTTTGAAGCTGAATAAATGGAGATTACAATGGTATAAAAATGATTTTGATATGATTCATTGATTATTTTTGAGTGTTTTATGATTTTAGACCTCTATTATCATGGAGTTCCAGGAACACAGAATTACTTCACACAAACTAACAAATTACATTATCGTTTAGAGGAGAGTCTGATCTCAAAAACTGTGTCTCATTTTTTTTTTTTTAACGGATTCTTTGTAAAAATATTCGTTTTTAAAGTTTAAAAACGTCATTTTTAGTATTTTTTGGCATAAATCAGTAATAACCCACCAACGCGGCAAGATATCAAAAAACTGAGACACCGTTTAGTGTCGACATATAAAGCTACATCAATGCAAAATTTAACACAATCGATTGAAATCCCGTGTTCCTGGAACTTCGTGAAAAGAGGCGACCGAAAATTGCAAAACACTAAAAAATAAGAATTAATTAAAACAAAATAATTTTTATACCATTGTAATCTCCATTTGTTTAGCTTTTAGAAATTGTATACTTATATAGTAGTAACTATAATAGTTCGCTCGCTATAAGGTATACAGTATTAGTCGCTGTTAAGATACTGTGTGGACATCGATTTTTAGGGTCCCCTGATACCTTAATACTGAATATTTGTGGTCAACCGCCAGGTCCCATCACATCTTCTTCCCATGAAACTCCTGATGAATGCTACTGGTAGAGGATGTGCTCTGATTCAAGTAAGATTTTACATGTTCTTCGTATTGATTTAATAAGATTCTATTCTGAAAGATACTTCTCGCTTCTTCCTGCAGGTTGACGTGTCATACTACAGGAAACGTGTTATAAGTGGACCATCATTTAAACTCTCCACCACTGTACGCACTCGACAAGACAAGACCAAGGCTTTAAAAACAGACGCTGGTGAAAAATTATGTCGTCCTTTAGAAATCAATGTTTGTGCACAGTAAGTAGTTTAGTAGTTAAATACATGCTATGTCCAAACATACAAATGCCGCACTCATGAATAATTAATGAGCGAGTGACGCCCATGACAACTTCTATAATTACTGATATAAAATTATCCTAATTTGCATTTACGTTATACTACTTTTCCCGATATCAAAAGTTGAAAAATTCTCGAGTTTCTGATAGAAAAATATACACCTACGTTTGGAGTTTTAGAATTTTATAAAATTCCAAATCGTGTTTTGTCGGCGGTATAGATACGCGCGGCTTCGCCTTTATATCAATATCTGCCGATAAAACACTCATCTCATTGTATAAATGCTACTCAAGAAGCATTGGGTTATGTTATATTAGTCGTTGTTAAGATACTTGCAATCTTTTATGAGCAGCTGTATAATTTTCTATTTACCAGAAACAAATATCCCTAATAGTTAACTTTGCCACAATATCTGGTGACACACAACCTGTTGCTAGATAAATCTCTGCAGAGTCGGGTTTTTCTGGCTGGTTAGTTCCTGTTTGCATCGTTAGTGGATCTGCAGATTGGTCGAGCCACAAAGGGATCCGTGCTGATTATTGCAATAGTCGAGGCAGAAATTTTCATTTATGGACATGAAGAATTATTATCAGGAAATTTCTTCCTTGGGTTCTCAGTACGACATTCCAACATCGTAACAGATCCATTTCTTGAGCATAAACCAGTTTATTTTCTCCAGAATTTTAGCTATAAAATACCAAGACTTTAGTGTGTTCTTTATATTTTGATGGTATATTCAATCTGTTTTCTTTAGGTGGCTTGAATCTGGAAAATCTGATATGGCTGTTATCGAGGTTAAACTGGTGTCTGGATTCAGAGCTGATGAGGAAACTCTAGAAAGGGTAACTAATGGATACTTCATGATATATCTTTCCATATATCTTATTTATCGATCAATTAGCAAGATAGAGAATCCCCACTGAACACCAATGGTAAAATGTACTTTACCAATGGTGTAAATGGTTTAAAGCCAAAGGAATCCCAATGAACATCACTTTACGCTTAGAAATAATTTTCCTAATTTTTTTTTGTAGTGGGGCTGTTCCAGTGAAGCCATTGGTTCCAATGGAACCATTGGACACATACTTCATACTTTAAAATTAAACTATACATTAAAAAAGTGTTGTTCAAAACTTTTTTTACGCATTTTTTCTGCAAGTGAATCCATTAGTTAAAATGGTACTACTGTTATAGCCAGTAAGGTCAATGCACTTACCAATGGTACCAACGGTACCAATGGTTAAGCCTTATTACCAATGGTGAAAGGATTTTACTAACGGAGAATTGATAGTTTGGGATTCCTGTGGTAAGCTAGTTTCATAGGTGGTCAGGTCAAGGCACTTAAAACTGTGCCTTTGAAATTGCTTGTTTAAAAATATTTTTGAGTTTTTATATATTATTCTATTTAACAGTTGTTGAATCGCGCAGACGTTGGATTGATGAGATTCGAAATAGAAGACACCAAAGTGGTGTTTTACTTCAATGAGGTACAGTCCACTTAAAACCTCGCCGGTTTAGTGTTTGGAATTCAAAAGCATTTTAGTTATTTTGCAGACTTCTAGAATGTCGTGTAGAGTAGGTCGTGCCTAGTAATAATTAGACCATGGCTAGAAAAGTCACCGTTTTGAGCCCGCGATAGCCAGCTGCTTTACCCTATCGAGGTTTTTGCTCGATCCAAAAAAGTGTTAATGTTTCTTGCCTGTTTATATCGCTCGCAGTACTGTTTCTCTCCGGTGTAAGTGGCAGTCTTTTTAAGGCTGTCCCGCATTTTATCAAGTAAATCTTTAGTTAATCTCATCAGGAATTGGATCACTCAAGCGTCTCATGACCATATATTACACACGATACTGCAGTTTTAATATACAAGGCTCTCATACAGCCCCATTTTGACTTTGCAGCTCTGTTTGGGATGGTATCAACCAAGAACTCAGTGATAAATTACAAAGGCTACCAAATAGAGCCGCTAGAGTAATAACTAGATCTAGTCAAGTCGAATCTCCAAGATTTTTTTTGTGAGAGAAACCATCTAATGTCTACATAAGAAATGTAACTCGTCTAGGTCGGGGGGCGAGATATCTCTTCTTTGCCAGGAGCGTAACACTGAAAGACGAGACAACTTCTCACATAAACATTTCATCGTCTAACTGGTATAAGAATGCAAAGTTTGATCGCAAAATCTGACTTTGAAAAAAATGAAGATGTTTATTAATCTATTATTTTTCCAGATCAAGAATGTCTGTGCTGCATTTGGACTAGATCAAACAATTGTTGTGGAGAACATGCAGCCAGCATCAGTAACTGCTTACGATTATTATGACACAGGTACGTTGTTTGATTTCATTAATTTACGGCATACACAATTAACCACGATGCTTTGCGTACCAAACGGTTGTCCTAAAAGCTAAATAAACAAATTTAATATACACAAACTCTTAGGAATTTTTTTTTTTTTTTTTTAGCGTGAGTAAGATTTCGTGGGGATTGTATTTCTCTAGCTGGCATTATCGGCGACCTCGAAAATATATCCGTTTTATAATTAAGCGTAAACGGCTAAAGGCGCTCACATAATCTCGGTGGAAACCGTTTCTTTAATTAGTTTGATGTTATCAGGTATCTGTTTTTTCTTTGATTTCCATCTCAAGTTGTGTAATTGTATTTGCCGACTGAAAAAATAGCGGATGATCTCGAGAAAAAGGCTAGTCAGTCGTCAAGGTGAGCAATTCATCTTCAGGCTTTGTTTTTATTGTTGTAAAATGGTAAAAAACCTATGCAAGCTACTCTATTTGAATTTAAACTACAATATAATCGTTAACACAAAACACTGTCGATGTGCGATGCGACGACTAGCCTCGTTTCTGTGATCTTGGTCCAAACATAACCGCGCCGTCCGCCATATTTCGATTCGGTGTATGGGCAGTTCATATTTAAGGTAATTCCGTAGTTTTGCACTGCGCACAGTTCTGCGCATATTTCGAATTTTAGAGTTTTACATTTCTTATCATCAATAGATACAGAGCTATGTCTGAGAAACACTTTAACGTTAAAATACGAACAGTTTTCACATTTTCAAGCGAAAAATTACGAATTCTTTAAACTCGCCCCATTCCTCTCTCGGAAAATCCTTGATATTATTGAAATTTAAGAATATTTCTCAAAATATCTCGCAAACCAATACGGGCACCTATCTTTTTTATTTCATAATATCATTTGAAATCATGTTTTTTAAAACATATGTGATCGATGACAAAATTCTATGGCTAGATTTTTCGTTATTTTGAAAAATGTTTCGTTCAAAGCGTTAATGAGGCCCGTAAAAATTCGAACATTTTGTTAATTTTTGCTTTATTTCTCTTCGCTGTTAAATTTTAGTGAAAATCTTTTGCTTTACATCGGTAGCTCAATGTATAAGGAGTACATTTAAGCACATTAAAAATATTTGGTATTGATCAATCTCAGTCAAGAGATACCTTTATGTATGATGCCCATTTTCGAATTTTAGACGCTAAATTGACAAAAGTGGGTATTGTTTAAAAATTTTTCTCGCGAAAGCCAATACGGTGACCCCATTTTTTTATTTTATATTTTTGATGAAAAACTCAAAATGTTTTACTGTAGAAAGTTTTATCAAAATTCTATGGCTAGTTCTATTACTACGGAATTACCTTAAGAAACTGCTATCAGTGCGCATGCGATTTTATCCCGAATCTTTTGTTTTGCCTTCTTTTGTCTTTTGTCCTGAAACGAAAGCGTGGGATAAAATCGCATGCGCACTGAAAGCGATTTTTTAAACTACGAATTATAGCTTATAGCTTTATATTCTTATAATTCTTTTTTTCTTTTTTCCAGACAAATCAGGGTCTTCTGTATACACGATAACAGACAAAAATTGCTAAAATGCGTCATGGTTCTAAAACGGATTTTTAGTGCAGTTCAATGAAAAATATAAATTTGATGGTTTTTTTAGTTCATGTAACATATGATAACTTTAGCTTATCTAAATGCAAGGCATCTTTAAAATGATATCAATTGTAGCCTCTGGACATCAATGTAGTGTTAGGGTAACCAGCCAATCAGCCCTAAAGGCCGGTACACACGAGGGAGTTTGCTCCCGCAACACGCTCCTGCAACATGCTTCCGGAGCAAGCTTCCTCGTGTGTACCATGAATTTCACGCAAAAAAATATGTTGCGCAACTTTTGCTCACTCATATCAAACTAGTTTAATATGAGGGAGCAAGATCCAGGAGCAAAACCGCTACATAAACGTGTTTCAGGAGCAAGCTCCCTCGTGTGTACTGGTCTAGCAAAATGACCCAGGAACATGCTGCGGGAGCGTGTTGCGGGAGGCCATTGTCCCTTCACTTATCAAATCTCTCATTTGCAACAAAAATAAATAAATAAATAAATAATAATAATAATAATAATAATAATAATAATAATAATAATAATAATAATAATAATAATAATAATAATAATAATAATAATAATAATAATAATAATAATAATAATAATAATAATAATAATAATAATAATAATAATAATAATAATAATAATAATAATAATAATAAGAAAATAAAAAAATGGCGAAACAAATTGAGGTGAGTTCGAATAATTGCACCGTGAAAACATAAACTATACCGCGAGCTGAATGGCTTAATTACTAAATACATTGTTTTTAGTAGTTTTATTGTGTGTATTTTTTTGTAATTTCAAATCATTAGTTTTTTTTACAATAAAGAGAAAGTTGAACTGAAACAATTTGTTAGGTGTTATTTTTTTCAATATTTTAACGCCAAAAATCACATATATTATATAACCCAGAAGACCTTGTGGTCGCAGTGATTACACAGGAATCCCGTACATTAAAAGTGTTTCTTATCACAGTTCAGTGATAATCAATGTGCTTATTATTACGAGTAACGGTCAGTAACCATGCTCGGTATGATCCGAAACAAAGTAACTATGGCAATAACAACATCAAATTTATAAATGCAATAATAGTCATGATAATCATTTCATATAGAGGAGCTGATTTCAAAAACGCATAAATTCTTTATAAAATTAAACTTAATTCCACCTTGTCACGCTTTCTAGTTATTGTATACTTTTTCTTTTGGGTTTCTTTGATGTTCTCGGTTTATTACACTTCATCACGACTCAAAAAAAATTTTACGCTTTGTTTCACGGGTTTTTGAAAACGACTCTAATGTATATCGAATTTCCTTCAAAAAGAGTAGATCCTTGTAAGCAATACGTGATTTTTTTATAATGATCAAATGTAAAATTTTGCATGTAATTTTTGCATTTTTGATTTTTAGAATGCAAAAAGCGGTACTTAACCTCAGGGAGTCGTTACACATGGTAAATTGTACGTGATAGTTTGCACGTGTGTTCATTTCAAACACGCTATATGCGAATGCGCGCATTGGAATGTTGTCTCAACTTGTAAGATTGTCCATTTCTAATGGTTTATACTAAAAAATATCCCAAAGTGAACCCTGCGCCTCATGGTCACATCGACTGGAAAACCACTTTAAAAACTATACTTTTGAATAAAGTATTTTGTTGAAATGCTAATTCAGATATGACAATGATACGTGTTTGCGTGTTTACTAAAAAGTCCCGTAATCCGCAGGGAAAGACTATATCCTGCTCAAGGCATTCGACTCTTTTGTTTCGATGCTAGGTCAATCGTGACGTCACTCGTTGGCTTGAACATGAAAGTTTTGATAACTGAGTCTTTGTTTGTAGTCAGTTATAAACTATCAAATTGTTATTGATAAGATAATATACAGAGTTTGTCAATGGACGAACATCGGCGAAAGTCAGACGAAGCCCAAGTACTCGCTAAGCTTATGAAACTAAAAAGTCCAAAATTATCGAACGCGATTCTGAAGGACAACGTTCGCGAAGAAACGATTCTCGGAAGCAAGTTGGATCTGCTGTCTCAACATCAAAAGAAATACCAGTTCGACTTGACTTGGAAGAAGCAACTTCTCTTGAAAAGACAAAGGGAATTATTAGTGAAAAGTAACTCTAGTTCTTCATTGAGAATTCCGTCATCGCGTTGCTTTACGCTACCACCGATTGAACCTGAAACAACAACTTTGAAAAACAACATAAACTTGCGCGGAGCATCTCCGATAATAAGCGCAAAGGGATTACTTGTAAACACTACAGAAAACCAGACAAATGATGAAGAATTCGAAGGCGAAAAAGAAGCAAGCTCGACAAAAAGAACAATGACTCAACAAGAAAGCGCTAAGGTAGTCAGGGAAAATACTTTTTATGACAAATCCAACGAAAGGGCAATGCTACGATGGAAATGCGCTATTAACAAAGCAAAAAAGCAGGTCCGAAAACCGATTCTTCTGTCTCCCCTTCTATCAGAGAAAAACAAAAGCGTCGAAGGTACCAGAGATCCAAGGTTTGCTCGACTTGTGGAACAATTAGTGCCGAATATTGGTCGAGGAACTATAGAAGAGAAAAATGATGAAGAAATATCTGAATTGGATGACACTTCTTCTTGTGATTCCTTATAAATAAACACTAAATTAATGATAAAACACATAAAAATGCATTAAAAAATAATCGTTTTATGTGATATGCTTGCGTGCATTTAATGATAACGATTTCTTAAAAATATGATGAGAGCAACTGAAATATTTTATAATAATGTGCTAAGACATTACGGACTTTAGATTTTATTCAAAAACAAGAATTTGCCAAATGGATTAACAGCTATTGTATTTAATTACTGACAACGTCAATTAAATTATAACTTAATCAATGTTTAGGACTTTGTGTTTTGTTTCGGTAAGCTTTTAGTATTAATTAGGCATAAAAAAGCAAAGCAAAGGCACTAATGGCCGTTTTGTTCGTCTCTGGTATTCACTTCATCGCCTTCATGATCAAAGCTCAACGCAGAAATTACGACTGTTACATCGACAAACGCAAAAACGTTTCTTTCCGCCGCGCGAAGCACCACGATAGCCCAAGCTCGTTATTTGTATTTATAATAATTATTAAACGGCTAAGTTTATCGATATTTAAAAAAATAATAATAAAATTAAAAAAACAACAAGTTGTGTTTATATAAATTAATATGAATTGATGAATTTTCTTGCGAGACGAAGTTTTTTGCCATTTTAATAATTTTTATTTTTCATAAAAAATGAATCACCTTTCAAAAGCAAGCAAACGGACACTGAAGAGAGTCAAAAAAAGAAGTAGAACCAAGATAACGATATACATGATTTACATAGAAGAAAAAAATCGAAGCAGAAGAAATAAGACTGAATTATAGAAAAACTCCGATCCAAAGAAAGCCATCAAAGACCCACGGGTCTGACATGTTAACGTTTTCCATAAAGTAATTTTGCTTCAAACATTTTTTCTTTGTTTTTTTATTTCAAGTTTATCAATGACTGTCAAAAATTAGTATAAATAAACGTATAGTTGGTGTTGATAACTACTGGATTTCTAAAATTTGCGGAATAGTTTATTAATTCATCGATCTTCTCGAATCGCAGAACCATTGGACGCCAAGTTGTCACGCATTTCTACCAATAACGGCCACAACATCCCAAGCTCCTTTTCGGCTTCTTGTAACTCTGCCTCCGATCTGTTCTGTGTGAACAAGTAACCAGACAACGCTGTCATAGTTTGAAGAAAATCTCCAGCATCTTCTTTTAAAGCTTCCTCCGCGGCTGGTCGCTGTGCCTGGTGCAATCCTCCAGTTTCTAACTTGGATTTTTCTTCATCATAGACTGTGGTAGCATCCTCACCAAAACGTTGAGCAGTCTCTGCTGCTTTTGAATTTCTTTCCTCACAGCGAACAGCTTTTTCATCGGAAAGTCCATCTTTGACGTTTTCGTGAGAAGAAAGAGCACTGATGATCGGCCAGAGCATTTCTATTTCCTCTCTAGTTTGAGCCATGTCTGTTTCGCTTGCGTCGGGTGAGCACTTAGTGTTTGCAGCTTCTTGCATTTTGCATAAAAAGATGCTTAATACTTCTTTCACTGCTTCGCTGGGTGTTTCGTAGTTGAGTTCAATTTCTTCCTTTGCAGTGGCTCCGATAAGTTCTTCGTATGAGGTTTGACTGCTGTCTGTCAACTCTGATTGGCAAGCACCTTCCTTTTCGAGTAATTTTTCTGTCTGCTCTATTTCAATGGCTACTATTTCCTTCGCAGAGAAAATTGCATCTGCTACAAGTTGCTTTGCTGTGAAAGCTAAAGCCCTCTCCCTTTCAGTTTCAGCGACAACTTTTGCCGTTGCTTTGGTAATGGCATTTGCTACCAGCCAATGCGCTGCGGCGGAGTAAGCTCTTTCCATTTCCAAATCCTCCGCTTGTGCTTGCGCTTTTGCTGCTAATATTGCTTTTCTGACTATTTTCCTTGCTGTTATAACGATAGCTTTTTCTTTGTCAAGACCAGATTTTGTTTTAATGTTACCTTTTTTTACGTTATCAACCTCGACGCGGCTTACTAATTTTCTGTCTTTCATTTTAACTACTTCATCGTTGGTCGCCAGTTTGTTCTCATGCTCGACTGTCATTTTTGCATTGCGAATTGCGTCTTCAACAAAACTAACGGCGGTCTTTTCAAATTGAAGTTCTCTCTCTTGTTCATCTTGGGTGCGATTGACTCGCACGTCGACTTCTATTAGTAAATTAAAGGCGTTTTGTTTGCTGTGGTTTTCGATTGCTCTCTTTAACCTAGCAGCGGCTAGATTGCAGTCAGGGTGGGCCAGATTACCGGCAATTGCTTTATCCATATCCTGATTCAAAAATACAAATTTAAAGATCAGTACATGACACGAGTTTCAATAAAAACTACTGAAAGAGCAATGAAATATCAACATCATGATTATCAAACAGTTGTGATAAAAATGTAAGTTCTGACACCGTAAAAAGAAGAGAGTACTTATCGACATTCAGTCGACGTTAGTTATAACTCTCTTCTTAATCTTTTTTTCTTTTAATATATAGTACATAAAGTTACATTTTTTTCACAACTGTTTCATTTGAAACAACGACGCAGCTCACATCAACAATTATTAAAACCTGGTACCTGATATTTTCTATGAAAGTGATCAGTGATCTGTGTAAGTGACTCCACCTACAGATATTTTGCCTACTAACACAATTTCTTAATGAAATTGAGAACTCCTCTATGACGTCATAACTAAAAGAATTTGCTCGCTCGTGATGAATATTAGCGCAAGGACTGGTACCCAGTATGGAGTCAATTCATAAAATTTTATTGAATACAATTTTATTTGATAAAAAATACGTGCATGTGATTCAGATTGAGCCCGTGGTGGGAGTAGATATGCTCTAAACTAATACTGAATAAACACACATGGGTTTTTTTATCCGGCTTTTTTAATATGCCATTCACACCAAGATGGACTAAATCATTTTTTCTAATAACAAAACTTTTCATTATCGTACGTACTTTGTCGTTTGCCATTCATTGATTTATTATCAAATATCGAAATGTTTCCGTAAGTTTCCGTACTGTACTGGGCAGCCCATGCAATCTCAAGGTGCTGGTTCATACCCGAGTTCCACTTCGACACCATCGACGGAGGACTTAAAGAAAAAAGGATTTTCTTATCAATTGATTTTTAAACCATATTTTTCTGACTATTTTTGCATTATAACGTTTTGTATTTTGAGATTGCTTGGGCTGCCTGATACTGGGAGCCTCGATCGGGGCCACCTTATCCAAAACCACGTGACCTAAACTTGCAAGTCGGCCAACATGGCGGCTGTAGCCGTACAGTCGGCGGCGAGTGGACGACCTTCAAAACGAAAATCGCGCCGAGCTTTAGCTCAGTCATTTCTCTCCAACATATCACTTGATGGGAATATTACTAATGAAGCTACAGGCTCATTATCAGAGCCAAACACGCCGTTAAGACAGAGACAAAGAATTTTAGAAGATGATGAACTTGAAATAGAAACGTCGACGTCAACATTGCAACCACTGCAAGAACTTAACCTAAATACTTCTTCAAAACCTAAGTACATGCACTCGATCTCTGAATCAGCAGCTAGTTTTGAGAAGGATAAACTAAGAGCGTTGAATTCACTTGGTTCTAAGGATATTAGAACTTTAAAAACTCCTGATAATACCGGTCCACATCGGAGAAGTCATTCGATGACCGATTCGACGTTGACTGAATGTTCAAGCAGTTCAAGCTTTTCTGGATTTCTTCATTACGGCAAATCGACATCAAGGCACAAAATAACATGTATGTCGGGATCCTCTTTTAGATTACGAAGAAAACTAACTGATAAAAGGTAAAATTTGCCGCCTTTTTTGATTTTTTACTTCTGCAAATTGTTTAGCGCGTAGTTCGCTGAACATTTGCTCTGAGCAAATGACAGCTTAGCCGGCTAAAAGTTGCTTATAGTTCGTAGAAGTGTTTGAAATTCAATATTAATTTAATCAATTTAATTCTTTTTATGAAAAAAAAGATATATAATCTGAAAACGGATTCGTTAAAATTTATTGATATAGCATTTCGTCATATGAAAGCAAACAGAAAAGATGTCAAAGCTGCGAATTGATATTTTTCATGACGTTCCTTGCTATGCAATATTCATGGATTGAAATGCTCTACAAAGACTTAAGAAAACATCCAATTCTTTTGTGATATATGATATCTTTCAAAAGCAGCGTTTTTACAAGTCTAGATAAACATCAAGATAGTGTTAAATAATACTTTCATTTAATATCTGTATGAAAACATGCAGATTGTAACATTACAATACATTGAATGAGAAATGCAAAGGAATTCTCCAGTTAAATCTCTCTCATCAGGAGGTTGTAAATACAAAATATATTATTGAAAAACCCTCATTTTATTTTTAGAACAGGCTTTGCAATATGAATTTCTACAATTTTTATGAATTCAGTAAATGCCCCTGATGCTTTGAACATCACCAATATTTTTCACTGCCTAAACAGCGACAATGATGTTTTTAAAATTGGTTTGTATGTAAAGTCACTCCATTAAAAAATGTGTACAATTAGTAAATAATTGTGGCAGTAATTTCTCAGCTCATCTTCTTGGCGTTCAAAATTACTCACTATTTACAACTGTTTCTATAAAAACACTGGTGCAGCCCACTCTAGTAATTTAATAGTTTTTTCCTCATCTTTAAGTGTGTTTGGACATCTTTCCTTTGTGGATAAACGTGATTATTATTGATTGATTATTTTAGGATTGTTGTTTGTTCACCGCGTAAAGTCCCATTTCTAACATACTCTGTCCTCAAGTATCATAAAGAAGGAAGAGAACACAACATGGATGGATCTGGGTAAGTCTTTTTAGATGTCAGTTATACCGGTAAATGTTTGTTGGGTAAGATTCTTCAATAATGATACCACATTTGCAAAAAAAAAAGGAAGATAATTGATTGATTGGTATACATGGATATTTGATTGATTGATTGATTGATTGATTGATGATTGATTGATTGGTATACATGGATATTTGATTGATTGATTAAGGTGCATGGATATTGGATTGATTGGTTGATTGATTGATTGATTGATTGATGATTGATTGATTGATTCATTGATTGATTGGTGTGCATGAATATTTGATTGGTGGATTGATTAATTGATTGATTGATTGATTGATGTGCATGGATATTTGATTGATTGATTAATCTAATACTGTCTAGTTGGATGATTAACTTGATTGATTCAATAATAATCATTGTCTGAATTTAAATTATTGTCTGTGTTTTTAGGAAAAAGAGAACATCAGCATCCAATGCTCATAATGTCTGCATAGAAGGAGTTGAAATTGGAAGTGGCGATAAGGTAAAAATCATTTTAAAAACCAATATCTCAACCTATGTAGTATGATAATACACCTATGTGTCTTAAAAAGTGTTGTCAGGGAGAGCACTTACTGCAGACAGGTGATAGGCTAATCAAAAGGAGTTTGTGATATAATTGAGAAATAAGGAGCCATAAAAGCATCCGGTTACATATTAAGAAGTCCAATGGTGACAGATGGTTTTGCAACAATCTGCAACAATCTGCAACAATCTATTTTCATAAAGACACATAATGTATATCATTGAAAATTGTAATTTAATTTTTGATTTGATGAATCTTGTAACTGTTGGATGGCATTCAAACCCAAATAAATAAATTGATTGACTGATTGATTGATTGACACAATTCCTTTTGAGATTGTGCTTTCATTCACAATTTCACTATCTCCTATTCTTCTCTGACAATGTGTTTTGAAATACTAGGTAGATACTTAAGTGTATGTAAGTAACATGAAGTATCTTTTTCTAATATCTAACATGACATATAATTCTGCTTTGCAGACAGTATCATACAGTTCCCTACTGGTTCCATCATATTACTTCACACCCAAACCTACTGACCAGACTGATGGATGTTCTCCCTTTAGCCCTGCAGCTGGTATGTACTGCAATATTTATCTTACTAACAGTCCCTCTGTCATTAGAATAAACTATTTTTATCCTTATCCACAAGTTTCACAAACAGAAAATTGTTTTTTTCAATACAGCATCAGAGGCGGATCCAGGAATTTTAAAAGGAGGGTGACTGAAATCATAAAAGTTGAATGTATAAACTATGCTGAAAACAAATTATTTTATCAAAAAAGTAGATTTTACTGGTCAAAAGGAGGGGGGCTGACTAGTCGCCCCTATCACCACCCCTAAATCCTCCCCTGAGTATGTTTTACTGAAACTCTAATGTAAAATAGAATGAGATATATAACACTATCCCTGTCATCCTCCATACTGATTTTCATTGAAAACAAACATGATAGTATACTTCATAGTGCAAACTTAATTGTTTCCATAGATGCTATTTATGAGGAATTCAGTTTTAGCTGTGCAACGGCCAGTACAAGTGCTTATGAGCCATATGTATTAGATGACCCTGAGCTAACATCTGGAAAACATAGAACAGTACTTCAGCTTAGCTCATACAGAGTAAGTGTGCAACATTAATAGGAGACAAAGTAGTGGTATTGCGGAAGTGTGTAAAAACAGTGATGGTTTCCAATATGATAGAGATAACATTTAGTGGGTAATGATTCTTATGGTGATGGTGGTGTGGATAGATATGGTAGTTTTAACAGTATTGGTAGTAATGATAAAGGTAACCATAGTGATTGTGGTGATATTGCAAGTGGTACCAATGGTGGTTACCATAGAGATATGGGTAGTGATTAAGTGGTAACCATAGTGATGGTGGTGATAGTGATAATGGTAACCATAGTGATGGTGATGGTAGTGATGATCGGTAACCATAGTGATTGTGGTGGTAGTGATAATGGTTACCATAGAGATGGTGGTAGTTAGTGATGATTGTTATGGTGATGGTGTAGTGGTGATAGATATGGTAGTTTTAACATTGTTGGTAGTAAAATTTATTGATATTGATGGTAATGATTGGGATTCACAAATTGGTAATACAGGTGGTGGTAGCCGACAATATATTATATTAATTTTTTGATGCAATAACAATTTTTATTATACTTGTAAAAATTAAAGATTAACTGTGATTTATTTATTCCTGTGTTCTAGGTATCGGTGACTGCCTATGCAAAACCATCTGAATTAAAGAAAGATTTAAATGAAAGATTTAAAGAAAAATTCCCTCACATAGATATTACTCTTACAAAGTTAAGAAGGTGAGTTAACCAGCGAGTCATTACATTGTACCTCATACGTTAAGACGTGTGGCCCTCAAAGTAAATCGTAAATTTGTTATTCCAAAACTGCAGGGAAAATAATGGCACAAAATCCTGTGCTTGTTCCAGTGGGCAGTTTTTTTTTAATGTGGTGATATTTCTTTCAATTTTGAACATCTATCAGTAGAGAAGAATGTCCAAGTATGTTAACAACTTCCTTCAAATCTTTGTATGTTCATGGCAAATCTGCACAGTCAAGTCAACTCAAAGTGGTGCTCAAACTAAGTGTAGTACATACGTTTGTGCTAATTACATGTACAAAATGTACTTTGATGACCTAAATTGCTGACATGTGAATGACTTTGGCAAGTTTGGGCACACAAAATATTGAAGTGGAACTATCCTACATCTATGTGTGTCTATTAATTCATTTATATAACATTTGTTGTATTTCAGTCTAAAAAGAGATATCTTAAAGATAGCATTATCAGTGGTATGTATTCTAGATTTGTTAGTAACAACAAACTTTATTAGAACATCTCATGGAAATGTATGTAGTACATGCTAGTACATTTAGTAAATTTGTGTTTATGTTAATGAATGGAGTAATTATCATGATCATTTTTGGTCCATTTACAGCCAAATTCGTTGTATCTCGACCCGGCGTCAAAAAACTTTGTTTTTATTTTGGTCTTTTTTGAACCATCACTCAATTTCAAAGGGTGGAGCTTTCCCTAACACGTTCTGTCATTGGTTAGTTTAAAACAAACTCGGCCCTTGAAATTGATTGACTGTTCAGAAAAGACCAAATCAACACAAAGTTTTAGAACGGCGGGTCGCGATGCAACGAATTTGGCTGTAATGACTGTGGAGAACTAACTTCCAAAACTGCATTTAAATAATAATAATACCAAGGGCTGACATTATCAGAGGCTTCCTGACTTGAATAATCATGGTTTTGTTTATGTGCAGGAATGTCAGCTTGACCTAACAACAGTATCCTATGCCTATGTGTACTTTGAGAAACTCATCCTACAGGTATGGTGTCTTTCAATACTAAAAATGTTCAGGTTCTGTGTATAGATAGATATCTTTGTGAGCTTGTACTACATTTGATATATAGAGTCACATAGGGATCTTAGAATAATGGCTTAGAACAATAGTTGTGATTAGTCCTTTCATTGAACAGCCCTATATACTTGACATGTTTATGATTACTGTAGTCTTGTCAAGAGCATGTCTTGATGAGAACAAGTTGATGGGTTCACCAGTATATGAATAATAATAGTTTTGATGTGTTTTATCTATATTCAGGGGAAAATAAACAAACCAAACAGAAAACTTGTAGCAGGTAATATTCATGTTACATTGTGGAGGTCGTATACCTTTCATTCTGGAGAAAATTCAAATTCAAAATAGTTGATTGACTAACTACTTAGTTACCTGTAGTTGATTGGCTAGCTGCTTAGTTACCTGTAGTTGATTGGCTAGCTGCAAAACAATGGAACATGCAATAAAGAATTTAATGAGTGTTTGTTTGTATTTATAGAATTTCCATAAATGTCTAAAGAATTTCTGTTTTTGTTAATTGATTACCTAAAAGCACTAATAAAAGTTTAGAAATGCAAATGACCATTATCATTTTTGTTGTCGATTGTACAATTGTATGATAAATTCTTTATTGCATGTTCCATTGTTTTGATTGAGTATTTGTTCTTGTTGGTTGAATACCTACCTATTCACGCTAATGTCAATGCTTTTTCGCTTGAGTGAAAGTTCCATTGCGGTTAATGAACAGCAAAAGGTGTAGTTAGCTCTGCTCCTTATTTGGTTGTCTATCATTTTGTCTGGTTGGTTGACTGCTTGGTTGGATTGTTGGTTGAATAGGTCCACTGGTTTGTTTGGTAGCTAGCCAAAGGTTTGTTTAATGGTGTGCTGGTTGACTTACTGGTCATATACATGTAGATAGTTGGTTTTTCGTTTTAGTTGGTTAACCGCTCTCTTGTTTAATTGAGATAGTATTTGTTGGTTGATTGGTTGTCTGTTTTTTTGTTTATTTGTTTTTTTCTTTTTGTACATGTCATTGATTTGGCTCATCTTTCAATTTCTTGTTTTTATAATAATTAATAATGTTTAATTCTATTTTGTTGATGTCAATTTATATAATTTTCAGGTTCTTGTTTACTTCTTGCTGCCAAGTTTAATGATGATAGAAGAGTTAAAACCAAAGATCTTGTTGATGTAAGTATGATTTTATTAGAGAGCAATATGAAAATCTGTGAACACCTCAAATTAATGCATATATGTCTATTTCTATGTGTAATTCTTAATTAAGCAGCAACCAAGACTGCCTGAAATGTAGACGTGGAAGTATGCGTATAAAGCATAGGTGCTCACTGATTTTTTCATGAAACATAAAAAGTGATGTCTCTGATAAATTGTTTTGTTGTAAATCAGTGGATTATGGGTATGAAGTTGTGCAAGTGTATGTCACTTGTTGAATCAACAAGTAAATGAGATAATAATAGAGATTTAGCTTACTAAATGATGAGATAAGATTCTCCCTGTAAGTTAATGTGTGCATAACGTATGAGTAGATAAATGGGTAAACATACAAATGAATCAATGAATGAATCTGTGCAAAATTCAAAATTATCAAGATTTATCCATAAGTGTTTATGACAGAAAGGACAGTCCTGTCCTAATTAATATGAAAGTGTTAAAATGTACCAAAATTAGTTGTAAAGTCAACTGACAAACACTTGTCTTTCTTTTAGAAAATTGAAGACAAGCTGAAAATCCAAGTCAAGGAGCTTCTTTCATTTGAATTTCAAGCCTTGGTTGGCTTGGAGTTCAATCTTCACGTACCTAGAAATGAGGTCATTCCCCATCTAAAGCGTCTTGAAGCAGAACAGCAGTAGATTGATAGGAATGCTGTCAGTTTGTGGATGTTGGAGCACGGAGGACTAACGTTTTTCAAGTCCCATCTAAAGAGTACATGCAGGCTTTAAAAAAAATGTAGTATATAAGTCTGTTAAAAATATTGTTCAAATTCCCCTATAGTTCCTGTTATTCAAAACGCTGATCCTTAGTATAGATATTGATAGATATAGATCATGTATTATATTTGGACAATCAAATTGCATGCTATCAACTAAATACATCAACACATATTTGAGACTAAAACTTGTTAAATTTAAATTCTAAACAACTATGGATCATAATAATTTTATTGGAAGAGTGATATCTCAATCACGTATTTAACTACATCTAAAAGATGTTAAATCTCCCCCAAAAATATCAATATTCTAAAGAATAATAGTTGAATTTATTGACTGAAAGTGCATTCTTTGAGTGTGCTGGCTGTCTTTCTAAAACCCTGAAGTTAGTATATGAAGTTTGTCACCATTAGAAATGTTTGTTATAATGTGTATATAGTATATCCTTTATGCAGTCTTTATGCATAATAATATGAAATGGTACCAAATATAATTTACTGCTCAAACTAACACAAAATGTGGGTTATCTCCGGTGTAATATAATTTATGCTCACAAGTGAGGTCACAATAACGAAGAAACAAAAGGAGTATTGTCTTTCGTAAACAACTCACCATTGTGACTTCACTTGTGCAGCATAAATTATATTACACCGGAGATAAACCCAAAATTGTTGTGTGGAAATGTATTTGCATTCTTTGTTCAAATTTGTTGACCAGAATTTCTGCAGACTTGATGCAACTATGTCACAAGCATGTTAAACAATATCAGTGAATCATAGAGGAAAAAAGAGGAAAAATATCTATATAGAAAAATTGTTATTGTTTGTAAATAATGCATTGAATTAAAACAAAATTTCATTTATTTGCTTATAGATTATTTATTATTCATGAGATATAACCTGGGGATAGGACTCCTATGTGCTTGTCGGAAATTTTCAAAAATACAGCAAGGAGAGACTCCAAGTCCTGTTTGGCCAAGCAACTTTTCAACCCCAATAAGTGTTTTTCTTCTTTCGTAATGGTAATTTCAAGAAAACCAATTTGAAGGTCACTTTTAGCACCCTACTGAAACACTAAAATTTATTTCAAATAGTAAAATTCTTTTGGCGACCTTAAGAAATGACAAATTGACAATTTTAACCTCAAAGACATACATCTTTGTCTAGACATGTTCATTTGATTTTTGCCCTGCTTTTTTCCATGGGGGAGAGGGAATGAGAGAGACGTGGTGGCCTGGTGGTTAGGGCATCGGACTTCGGTTCCACTGCCCTGGATTCGATTCCCAGACCGGCGATCACGTTGTGTCCTTAGGCAAGATACTTTACTCTCTTAGTTAGTGCCTTGTCTTCTCGGATAAGGATGTATAGCCGAAGGTCCGTCTACCTTCACTCTGACTATGTTATAAGGTGAACGTAAAAGAACCGCTGAGGACGTAAACAAATCTGGCAGTGACCACCCTCAGTGTCTGTCTCAGATCAGCATTGAGCCACACATGACAGTTATTGGAGCCTAGCTCCGTTGTTGTGGTCTCACCGTGTAAAAGCTAGTATAAAACTAGACCCTGTTAGCAGGGTTGACTCGTGCCCTGTGATACGAGTTGGACACATTGTTGAGAAGTACATGTTTTTTGTCTGGGTGGTCCGAGTAAAGTGTGTCGTGCTGAATGTATGGTTGTTATCCCGGGGGGGGGGGGGGTACTACCTTCAGATCTGGGTAGGGGTGTTCCGCTGGGATCTTGTAGGGGTTACCCTGTTAATGACAAAAAATACCTAACTTCCATACCCTGTTTATGACAAATTACAATTGTTTACGAACATTATATGATTTGTATAAATATATCAATTCAGACACACGTGCTGCTCTTATCTTTTTTTAAAGTCAACGATCTTATTTCTGCCGATTTCCTGAATGTAAAATAATTTTCTCTCATTTTTTGGGCCCTGAGTATGACAGGAAGTTTCGATGAAATAGAGTAGAATTAGATACCCTGTTCATGACATCAAGGTCGAAAAACCATACCCTGTTCAGCGGACCATCCCCGTATAGTCAATATATGGTAGTACCCCCCCCGCGCGGGGTTGTTATAGACAATGTGCACTGATGTGTGTAGATACGCAAAGGTGTTGCGACTGCAGAGGCGGATCTAGGATTGTTTTCAGGAGGAGGTGCATCATTTTCAGGAGAGGGTGCTCTATCCAGTACGCATGAAATACTGGTGATATTTTGGGAAAATAATAATGAGAATGCAATGACGTGAAATCCTTTCGGGAAGGGGTATGCAAAATAAACAACCCTTCGACACCCTCTTTCCCTGAATCCGCCAGTGTTTCTTTTTTGCTTTGGATCTCCTATCTCTGTAATCATTTTCAAGTCAATTTTGTAGCTACTATTCCTCTCGGCTGCAGGTCAAGTACTGTCACTAACATTAGAGAAGCCGCTGTCTGTCGTCTTGACAGCATTCGGTTTGGGCTTTCTGTGGAAACTGGTGAAGTGGTGTACAACTGGCCGAACGTTTTCATAAAAACATCGAACATCTTGAAAGAAAAATAATGCGTATCAATGGAGAATGAAAATGGAATGTAAGCGATCATTCGATGGTTATTTTAAATTATTAGGAGATAAAGACCTGCTTATTTTCTGAATTCTTGTAAAAAAAACTTTTGTCTTTTAATTTCTGCATGATTGACGACTTCGGTACGTTGACTGCAAATTTCTCCGTACTCCATTTCAAACTTGAGAACTTTTAACCTTTATATAATGCTTAACATATGCAGTCAAAATAATCTATTTCGTCTGTTGAACTATCAGTTTATTGAGTGGAATAAGTCAAAGTGACTTGGAGGGCAGTGACGACGAATATGAGACAGAAATTATGCTGTATGACCGGTCTTCACGTCGAGTCCGCCATAAACTCACTCGAGTCGATGACGATTTTGGAGATTCTACAGTTCACGAACCGTTAATGCAAAAGGACAAAGATGGTAAGTTAATAGTTTTGAAATTATAACGTAGTTTGACATTGAAGTTATGTTTATCTGTTCAAAAATGCGATGTTTATTTTGGAGTTCAAAGTTTACATTGTGTAGTGAGTGACTCTATCAGTTGTCGTGAATGGTAAATCGATTCGACTCTTATGCCAATCGTCATACGTGTCACGTCGGCTTTGATGTAAAAAAAATACATATTTTAAAATGTTAATGACAATTTTATAGCCTGCTGTTGTAGGAAAATATACTACTATATTTACTACCGACCCTATTTACTTTTCGTCAGAAGCCGGGGTTAAATTAACCCCGGAATAAATACTGAGTGTAAATATTGCCAATATTTGCTTGTTTGGCTGAATATCACGAAATCGAATTACATGTAAAAGCAATAAAGAGAGGACGAGAAGTAACGAGAAAAAAAAAAACAAAAAAAAACAAAACAAAAAACAAAAAACAAAAAACAAAGAAAAAAAAGAAAAGTATATTGTCAAATAATGTGTATCTGGGCAGAGCAAATATAAAAGGAGGAAGGGGGCATGATTTATCTGGACCTTATAATGCAGGGATGCTTCACACAACAAATCTTTGAAAAATCCTACCCTGTTGACAGGCTGGGGAAGGGGTTTTCTGTGATCCGTGATTCGACCTATATTTATGCCGTGATCCGTGAAAAGCAGAAAAAACATGCCGTGATTCGTAAAATTGAAGTCGGTCGTGACCCGTGATAGGCATATTTTTGTTGCCGTGATTCGTGATTTTAGCGATTATATGTCGTGAAAAAAAATTAAAAAACCTTGCAAACCTCGTCCATCTCTCTGGCTATTCAGGCTACCGGTAAGATGAAACAAAAAAAAACCTTGACCCTGCGCTGACTTGAAACCTGAGATTCTATTCCTTTAAACACTAACTGGAATAAGTTATCATATACTGTTAGTTTATTGATATCAAATTTCACCCTCGTGGCTCTACTTGCTTGTTTGCTGGCAAACATCGCTCCACGACTGTTGTTCGTGTTTTCGTGTCTCTGTATTCTTACTCTGCTGGAAAGAGTGCCATTCAGAAAGAAATTCAATATTCTCATTTGTGCAGCGAAACACAAATCTTTCTCAGAGTTTAGGACGCAGCGAGTGAATTTCGTCAGAATAAATGAAATCGCCAATGCATCATTAAATGTCGATGGTGAGTTAATATATATTTTTTTCAATTTTAAGTATTGATCTTAAATTTTGATATTTTTATCAAATATTTTACTATAAACTTTAAATTAATGAATAACATTACTATGTAATTAGTACAGCTTATACCCTGGTCCCAGAGGTTCGATTTTGCATTCTGCGTCTCTCTCTTTGTTTTTGTTGAGGCTTAAAACGCCATAATTTTCAAGGCCGAAGGCTGAGTCGTTTTGGTGCGGCGCTTCGCGCCTCAACCGAGGAAGGGGGAGGGACAGGGTGAGTGAAATCGAACCTCTGGTACCAAGATAAACAACTTATAATTAATTTGCACATATATACAATGTATATTTCAGTTAAAACATTGCATTTGTATTTGCAGAAATAAGCAGGTCTGTAAATTCAGCCTTTAAACAAGTCTTAAAGACGAATGAATAGACATAGAAAAAAAAAGCAAATGCAGAAGTTCGTGATTCGTGAAATGCCTTTTTTTAATGCCGTGATCTGTGAAATTAGCAAAAAATCGTCCGTGATTCGTGAACGGTACCCCCCCTTCCCCAGCCTGTGTTGACATACCTTTTCATCCAAAGAGTTTCTCATACTTGTCAATTTGTGCTCCCACAATTTCATGTACTTCAGGTGTGAAAAATCAAGGCACCCCTTTCAGACAGAGCATCCCTATGATTTATATAGTCCATTTTACTGTCCCCTTGGAAGGGAAGCGAAAAAATATGGTAGGCTGAATGATTTCTCTTTATCATCACGCTACTTTATACTCAGTGGTCCATTTCCTATTATCGCCTATTGTATGTACCATCATTTACCACAGTGTTGGATCCAGGGGAGGGGCCCAGTCCCCCCATTTGATTTATTTTGATAGGCAGCTCTTTCAACATTGTTGATTGATATAATCAGTAATTTTTAGTGCCCTTCTCCCTCAAAATTTCTGGGTCATTTTTTGATTAGCCCATCGCTCCCCCCTTCAAAATTTATGGATCTGCCCCTCAGTATCATGATTATACATACAGAACTATATATTGTATCCAAACTTCCAGGGGGACTCCCTTATAAAATAATATGGGGATGCTCATGAATGGAAAATCTTTCATTGATTCTCACCCCCTAAAAAGGGACAAATTAAAATTAGAGACCAGAAATGTCCATCACAGCTCACAGAGTTAGGGTTAGACTACATTGATTATTAACTTGTAAAAAGCAACTATTCAAGTTAAATAATTTAAAAAATATATATATACTGTTTTACGCCTAAAGGGGATTACAAAACATTTACACTTAAAGTTGTAACAATTAAGGTAATTCCGTAGTTTTGCACTGCGCATAGTTCTGCGCATGTTTCAAGTTTTTTGGTTTCAGGACTTTTATCATGTAATCTAGTCAAATTATGTTTGTAAATTACTTTGAATAAAAGAATTCGAAGAATTGCGACATTTTCGAGCGAGAAAACGCGATAATTTTGAAACTCGACCCAGTCCTCTCTCGGAAAACCTGTTTTTTGACAATAAAACGACGATATTTTTTGCAATATTTCGCAAACTAGCACGGTGACCTATGTTTTTTATTTGATAAAATTATTTGTTATAACATAACATCAAATATATCTAAAATTGAGCATAGGTCATCGGGCTAACTTTTGAGAAATTTCCAAAATACTTTCCGCTTAGGACTTTTTCGAATGAATTAGCAGCTCGTGCGCACGTTGGTATTTCGTCAATTTCTTCAAGATCACATATTTTCTATACATCTGTTCATATTTTTAAAATAAAATAAAGTGCAGACATTTGAACAAAACGCGAATTTTGCTCTTAAAAAACAAATTACTGTGTTTTTGTTCCGTTTCTTTTCGATTTTTGAGCTTCTTTCTTTACGTTCTCAAGACACTAAAATGCATGAACTTTGACGTCATATTGCGCAAACAAAGAAGTCAGTGACCCCCCTTTTTTATTGTATTTTCTGAAAGCGTTTCTCAAAATTGTTTGTTAGAACGAGTATAAAAAAATTTCATCGGGCAGTTTTATTTCTACGGAATTACCTTAAAACATGTGATTTCAACGCCTAAAAGGGAAAGCGAGCATCCGCACCATTTTTGATCTTTGGGGCTAAAGTTTTAAAAAAACCTTGTAACAACTTAGCCCCCAGTCTCTTCTCATTCAAACTATCTACGAAACCTACAAAGTTGTGAATTATTTGTTTGTAATAATGATTTCTGGTATGCATCAATTGTAAAATATTTTAACAAGAGGAATTCTAAAGGTATCTGTTCTATTCTTTATATTCCAACTTTTTTTTGATAGATTCAAATGATCAAAATACCTATACTGTTGGTGAAGCAGTTGATAGCATGGGCTTTGGCTGGTTCCAAATCAAGTTGATGATAGTTCTTGGCTTTTTCCAGGTTTGTACAATTTCACTTTTTAAGATGAAAATGTTCAAAATAATTCCTTTGAAACACACTGTTGAAGTACTCCAATCAATAGCAATCACTGTGCAGGCTGACAAAGCTGAACAAGCGAATGATTTCCCCAATTTACCCATTTTTCTGTTTTGGGATCACCATGCCCCATCCCTGTGCCATACATGATAAATTAATGCAGCTTAAAAGACTCTTTATTGAGTGTTTGATTTTATTTTAGGCTGCCGAAGCATTGGAAATGATGCTGTTGTCTATCCTTGCACCAACAATACGATGCATATTCCATATAAGTGCTTGGAAAGAAGCTTTCATTACAACTGTAAGTGGTTCCAGCTACGCATTTGGTGCATTAAATAAATGTATCATCTATTAAATCATTCTTTATTATTTTACATGTAATATCCACTGAAATATGTGCTCTAGAGACATTATTCCATGAAGGGTAAAATTCTGAATGGTTCAGGAATGTACTGTCCAACAATCATGAAATCTTGTTTTAAGCATCAAGTAATAATATTAAGCATCAAGTATTTTCTTATCCTAGCACATTTTGTTGGGAATGTTGTCAGTGGTCAGTAATTCCTCACATAATGATAAATGAAATAAAATAAATATAATTACCTTTATGAGGACTCAGAAAAAACACACATAAATATCAGCATACTATTCAAATCATTCCAAGAGACTATGAGATAAGAGCACTTATCCCCGGACACCATCATCATCTCCGCACTTTTGTTTTGAGACTGTTCTGACGATGCGACTGAGGGTACTGCAATCTGGCCAATCATGTTCCGTTCCCGAAAACACTTCAGTTTAAAAATAGAATGAAAAGATCCGCTGATGAGTATAAAGCCCAATATGGTGGATAAGCTCTCTTATCTCATACTCTCTTGAATCATTCTGTACAAGTTTGTTGATATGTGTTTGTTGTATATGTGACGCATTACTGGACTCAAAATGTTCCTCAAAATATATAGAACGAAAAATTGTTGATGCATGTCTAAATTTGAAGATGTTTTAAACATTGTTTTCTTTCAGGTAGTTTTTATAGGAATGATGCTTGGTTCATCTGTATTTGGATGGGCAGCTGATAGATATGGACGGAAATTTGTGAGTCAGCAGTATTTTCTTCTTATTTATTTAGAAGTTTTCCTTCTTCAGGAAGTACAGGTCGTGGAACCAACACCACAAGAGCTTTCAAGAAGTACTGTGGGCCCTGTTAAATGGGATGCTCTAATTTCTGCTTTTGTCAACTATTAGTGCAATATTAAGAGAACACCAATAAAACAGGGACATGTTTTGTTGTATTTTATACATTTCTGTGAATTGCATGTTTTAACTTTTTCATTGCTATTATAACCTGGAAACAAACAAGACATTAACTATACATTATAAGAAACTGTTCTCACAAAGTCATATGATTCAGCAACAAACTTGGGTTTCGAATCGAACCAATTAGTTGTGAAAAGCTTAACCACTCGACCTTTCATGTCACCCATGATTTTATAGGATGGTAATGCATGTAAATTCAACACCATTGATCTTATTCATTTAATGTTTTCAGGTAATAGTACTGAGTGCTCTTTGGATTTCATATTTTGGTTTTCTTAGTGCATTTTCTCCACATTATTATTGGATCATAGCTCTTAGAATGCTTGTTGGCTTTGGAATTGGTGGAGGGCCACAGTCGTAAGTATATTTCAAAATCTGATGGCTTAAGGTTGATTTTGCACCAGCCAGGGAAGAAAGCAGAGATGGAAGCAGTGATTAACAAAGCAGAATGGAAGGTTTTATTTTGCTTGGTTGCCTTCTCTGTTTGGAAATTGGCACATGCACAGAAGTGTTTACATCTCTGACTCATTCTCCATCTTAGCTTACTTCACTCATGAAAATCAATCATTCTTTAATGCTCACTTTAATGTTACAATTTACAGTTCAACTCTTGTGTCTGAATATTTACCAAGCAAATACAGAGCATTATGCATGTGTGCTCAAAGTGTAAGTATCATTGACAAATGAATACAGTCTTCAGTGTCAGAGAGATAACATGATCTTTCTTATTAATTAATATTCATATTACCTGTTTCTAGAATTAGGGACATTTTCCCTTAATAATTTATCCTCTAGTTCTTACTAAGGCTAATCACTACTGTTGGAGTGGTTGTCGGGATGGGATAAAATGATAAAATAACAATGAAGAAAGCATGAATTTTACAGTGAGCAATGTGTATTGTACGACGCATGAATTATCTTCACCAGTCATTGTTATTTTGGGATTAGCTGAAAAACAACAACAACAAAGAAAATCTTGATTATAGCAAACATTGTTTATTGTTCGACACATGCATTATCTTCTTTGTTTTTTCTTATCAGTCATTGTTATTTTGTCCAATCCCAGGCATTCTAATCTTCTACCAGTAGTGTTTTGTAACCGCATTTCTTATGATAATAATAGTCATTGTTTTGATTAATGTTCCTTTGGTGTTTTTTTAGCCCTGGTGGACTTTAGGCTCATTATTTACAATAATCATAGCAATGGCTGTCATGCCAACCCTTGGCTGGAGGTTTCTCCTGGCTATTCTTGCTATCCCATTAATCATCTTCACATTAATAAGCAGGGTAAGAAATTTCATTTGCTGGCATAGTTAATGCAATGTCCACTGTGACCCATGCTCTACTCCTCTTTTACATCTAAAATAATGTTATATTTTCAGGGTTTTGCTTTTTTCCTCCCTCTCAAAAAAAGATTGGAAAAAAAAAGCAAACAAAAAAAATAAATAAATAAAATAAAAAATAAATAGATAAATAAACAAAAACAAAACAAAACAAAACAAAACAAAACAAAAATCAACTAACAAACAAAATTTGAGGTTTTTTTAATAAACAAAAACTTCATCTAATATTTTTGTATTTATTATTAGATTGCACTCACTAAAAGTGTGCAGCAGTCGTCACTAGGTAGTAAATAGCACTAATTAAACAAAAGAAAACAATAGAATTAGCATAAAATAGCACTATTTAGTGGTATTTAATTATGTTGCACACTTTTAGTGTGTGCACTTTATCATTCTTATTATTATTATAATAATATTATAATTATTTATTTTTATTTAATATTTGTCAGTGCATTTCTTTGTTTAATGATGGTTGACATTTATTTTTCTCTTAGTATCTACCAGAATCCTGCCGTTATTATTTAACAATAGGGCACCGGGATAAAGCCTTGATTCTACTTCATAAAATTGCTAAAAGTAACAAATCACGTATCCCTGGTGGATATCTTAAAGATGCATCACAGTCAGCTAGAAGAGGGAAGATCAAAGATCTTTTCAGTAAAGAATTTTTAGGTGCTACCTTGAAATTATGGTATTTATGGTAAGTATCGTATTGGACTAGTAAGTTGTTAATGATTATTATGGGGAATCACATAATAGGACCTATAAGGGGTCCCCTGGGGGCTCTGTCCAGTTGACCTGCATTTTGACTGTATAGCTGCAGCTTTAGAGGGGAACAAGCAGTGAGGCTTATTTTTATTACTTTTGAAATGAAAATAAGTACTAGATAAAATAAATTATCAAAATTTGAGGAAGAGATTTTTTACACAATTTTAAAATGGTTTTCAGCTGTGTCTAGCCCTAAGTTATTATTTTCATTTTATTTATTAGTTTTTTGCTTGTGCCATTTAAGGTTTAATGTAGCATTTACATATTATGGGATAGTTCTCATGACGTCAGAGCTGTTCCAGGGCGAGACTGAAAGTGGTGGAAAATGTGAAGGTGAGACAAAGACACTGACAGGCAGACAGACAGGCAGACAGACAGACTGACAGACAGATAGACAGGTAGATAGACAGATAGGGCTATAGATAGACAGGCAGACAGACAGATATACAGACAGACAGACAGCCAGGCAGACAGCCAGGCAGACAGACAGATAGGGCTATAGATAGACAGGTAGGCAGACAGATAGGCCAACAGATAGACAGGCAGCCAGGCAGTCAGACAGACAGATAGGGCTATAGATAGACAGGCAGGCAGACAGACAGACAGATAGGCCAACAGATAGACAGGCAGTCAGACAGACCAATAGGTAGCCAGGCAGACAGTTAGTTCATAGAGCAAGAGACTGACAATCAGACATCAAACAGTCAGGGTAAAAGACAAGCAAAAGCATTTTTGGAGATACAAAATGTTAAGATTGACAGTTGACAATATTGTTTGACCTTGACAGCTGGCAGTGGCAATGCAAAGAATCCTCACTGTGGATGCAAACTTCTCTCCACTAAAGACTATACTGATATGATGTGGACCACTGTCTCTGAAGTACCAAGTATGGAATATATATTAATTTGTTTAATGTTTTTTAAACAATTGTTTGTTTGTTTATTTATTCATGTGATCATTTCATGCTAGCCTTTCCTTTGCTTCAGTCCATCCCAGGGGATGTCTAGAGGAGGGCAACTGCTTGGTTCCATCACCCTTCTCCTTTCAAAGGCAAAGACTAAACAAATTTGAACATAGATGTAGTCATATAGTGTCATTGTGGCAATTATTTGATATTATTTATGTTAGAGAACCTCCCATTGTCTGGATACTCCCATCCATCCATCTGTTTGTATATCATATCATTTGTTCATTAACTTTTTCCATTCAGTTTTTATGAAATTCATCACCTTTATATTATTTCTGGTTGTTTTTCTAGTTGTTATAATGAATGTTATAATGTTGGAGAAACTGGGAAGAAAGAAGACCCTAGCTGTTCTCTATAGTATGACAGCTTTGTTTTTCATTCTACTGTTTATTTGTACTTCAAGGTAAGTTGGCATTCAATCTATACTTTACGAAATGTGTAGTCAACTGAATGAATCACACATCACTTCAGCCTTCATAGTTCAAACTATTGATGTAATAGAATAAAATCATGCCAAACATGCCTTGATTGATTGACATTGTAATTATCATTGTATGTTACACAAGAATACACTTGTCAATACCAAGATGTCATTTATGACAGTATTTCTGTTTAATGTTTTCCCACGCAGGTGTTTGTAAATTTCATGTGAGTGAATACTATTAGCTGTGATCTGGTCTTTATGGTGTATGAGTGGTTAAGTTCCTTACAAACAGTCATCCTCAAAATGGTCACAGATCATCCATTCTTTGTGTTGTTGTGTTTTTCAGGAAGTGGATGGTAGTATTTATATTTGGCGTGAGAGGATGTATATCTGGTGCTTTTACAGCTACATACATTTATACACCAGAGGTACTGACACAGAAGTTCTATGCATGCAATTCATTGATTGATTGATTCATTTGCTTATCCATTGATTGATAAAATTATTGAATGATCATTTCATTTATTGTTGTCATTATTAGTTTTTTATTCAACTATTCATCCAGCAATCACAATATGTATCGTTAGAAACTCATATTTTTGCTGCATGTATTTTGATTTATAGTATTACCCCACAATAATCAGAGGTCTTGGGTTAGGCTGCTGTAGTGCTGTAGCACGAATAGGTGCCATGATAACACCGTTTATATGCCAGGTATGGGCAACCACAGACTGACCGACAAACAGACAAATATAGGCAGACAGACAGACAGATAAATAGCCAGAGAGACAGACAAATAGGCTGACAGACAGACAGACAGATGAGAAACCTGACTCACAATTAGGCTAACAGACACACAGGCAAATATAGGCAGACAGACAACAAATAGACTGACCGACACACAGGAAAATACAGGCAGACAGATCTCTACAACAACGGACAGACAAATAGGCTGACTGGCAGACAAAGTGACAGAGAGACAAGCAAACAAACACACATCCAAACTCACAGTCAGACACAGAGAGGCTGCCAGACAGAGAAATATCAGGTCAGATCAAAACAGGCAAAGGTGAAACAAAAGCCATTTCAAGCCAGTTTCAATAATAGTTTACCTGTGATATAGCACCGCCTATTTGTCCTCTTACTATTAGGCTGGCTGTTTTGTGTCTTAATGAATATCCAAGACCACCCTTGAAAATGTTTGGGACACAGATTAATTCAGAAAGATAATGAAACCCCTGTTAAGATAGATTTTTATATTTGTTGCTATGTACTTGAAGGTGTTGCTACGTTATTCCATTGATATCACCCTTGGTGTTTATGCTACAACTGCTGTGATAAGTGTTGTAGTAGCTTTATGTTTACCAATTGAGACTAGAGGCAGAATAATGAGGGTAAGAATGATAATGTACATATTTAAGTGATGATTCTGGTTGAAGACGATGTTTCTCATAATTTTTAAGCTTTCGACTCAACCAGACTCTTGTTCGCATGTTTTATCATAATTGTTATAATGATGATGATGTCTCTGATAATGACAATGATGATGATGTTGATGATACGCCACAATAGTGGCAAGAGAGTATGGGCTATTTGTAAGTGAGTTATTATTTTCGGGAACGGAACGAGATTGGCCAGACTGAAGGAGGGGTGGTGACATCGTCAAAGCATCTCAAGACAAAAGTGCGGAGATTATTATCAAGTTTCTAAAAATAGCACAACGAGTTGAGCCCCTGATGTGGTCCGGGGATAATTAGCTCTCTTATCTCATACTGTCTTGATAGTGGCGATGGTGGTGATGGGAATGTTGGATGATTATGCTGATGATGATTGCTACAGAAACTAGTCAATTCATAGATGCACATTTGGTGATGTTAAGAACACAGGCAGCCCCAGCAATCTACTTGTCTTGTTTTCAAAATGGCGCTTAAAAAGACCAGTAGATTGCTTGGGCTGCCTGTTTTAAGACTAATGACCATGGTGACTATTATGATAATAATCGTATTGATTTGTGTAAATCACAAAACTTGATTATCATTTCTATACTCCATAGGACACATGATATGAAGCTCACAGCAGTATTCACGGTAACTAGCAGTGGACCGACCCAAAAGTGTTGATGTTGGTGCCGAGGAAAATACAGAAGAAAAAAATCCTGTACTAGCAAAAAGAATGAACAAATTATTTTTTTTAAAGGGTGAAAATCCCCCAACACATTATTTAAGGTGAAAATCCCGCAGCAAATTATTTAAGGTGAAAATCCCCCAACAAATTATTGAAGGTGAAAATCGTCTTTAAATTTCTAATGGTCCTTCCACAAATTCAAGTATTTTTGATGAAATCTCGTCGTTTGGGCGAATGTTATTTTTAGTCAATAATTAACGTCAAACGATAGTCTCCGAGCCTAGACTAGCGTTATGTCACCCAAGCAACGAGATCACCTAAGCTCGAGCATAGTTGGCACTACTACTAATGATGGTTTGAACTAGATACATACAAGCACAAATGGAAAACTATATTTAAAAGGGAAATTGATTAATATGTAAAATAAATTGTAAATTTCCAAATGAATTGTAAAGCATTCTAATTTTAAATAAAATATTTTATGTAAGCACTTTACGATGTTTCATTCTTGTATCATAATTTTTGTGCGCAAAGCGATATTTAGGTTTTACTAACTGGGAGAAGTTGAATCTTGAGCATTGTAGGTCGAATAGTACAGAAAGAACGCAGTGGTATACTGCGGTGCAAGCGCGTATAACCAATCACATTGCTCCATTTGCTAGTGTCCAGATTCCAAGATTCACGGTCATATTATAAGTAGTATGAGGAGTGTTATATCGGCAGAAGCCGCGTATCTTCGAATGTTATAAATAGCTTCTAAAACTCCAAATGTATATTTCCATAAAAAAAAACCTCGAGATTTTTTCAACTTGATCGGGAGAAAACAGAGTTTTAAGTTAATGCAATTTAGGACAGTGCTATATATGCAGTAGTTATATAACTCGTCACGGGTATTGATTTGCTTCATGAGTTATAGAAAGTATTATATGACCGTGATTCTACTGTGCAGACCTCGAGCTTCGTTAATGATTGTCATCCGCGCTCCTTGTTTTATTCGATTGTTTCGGGAGCAAAATAACTTCTCGTGAGGCACTGTAAGAATTTCAAGAAGGCCAGTTGCGCATGCAGCGGCTTCAAAAGAGAAAAATATATTCAGCGTCAATAATAGTGTATCAATCTTCTGTCGGTATGTCTCAATTAGACAAACACAACGTATCCCAGCATTTAGATGTAAAAACAATTATTGTCTTTATATTTTGATAGCAAGTTAAGTTTACTAGGCACATGGGCGGTGTTACCGCATGTTTGGTTGAGGACTTCCTAAGCCTCGGGCTTTGTGAGGGAAGGGGACAGGACCTTTAATTTCTTCCTCCCATTGCTTCTCCTTTTTTGAAGAGCGCTTTTCCTTTACAGTGTTTTATTAGCACTCCATAGGGAATCTTCGGCGGACATTAACGAGAACGTGGCTTGGTCGATCTTGATTCTCTCCACGGTGCAATGAGAATTTACAATTTCTATTCATTTCTGGGGCTGCAATTATAGCTGCTTTGACAATCAAACTATGTTAATGATAGCCTTGTTCGCTGGCAATGATAGGGCGCCTACGCTGTAATATTCCCGAGCAACAAAGCACTGATAGAAGATTATTATTTTGTAGTCGTTTTTCGTTAGCGCAAGACACACTTTGCCCTGTAGTCTAATATATCCCTTAAGCGCTACATCAGCTGCAATAAGCGGAATATTCTATATTGATGCAACATATTATTATTATAATTATTATTATTATTATTATTATTTTTTTTTTTGAGACGATGGATGAGTCTATGTATGTTTTCATATATATACGACATTGGATTTATTGGAGAATGTCCCGCGAGTCCCAAGACATAACGGATCAGTTAAACCTGGTGTTTCTTTGAATTTCGTAAGCATTTCGAATAGATTTTTTTATATACAATATATATTACTTTTAAACTTCTGGGCCTCGTTGTACGAACCCTGGATAGCACTAACCACCGTATAAATCACTATTCAGCGGATAAATCACTATCCAGCGGATAAATCACTATCCAGCGGATAAATCACTATCCAGCGGATAAATCACTATCCAGCGGATAAATCACTATCCAGCGGTTAAATCACTATCCACCGTATAAATCACTATCCACCGTATAAATCACTATCCAGCGGATAAATCACTATCCACAGTATAAATCACTATCCAGCGGATAAATCACTATCCAGCGGATAAATCACTATCCAGCGGATAAATCACTATCCATGCAGCGGATAAATCACTATCCTGCGGATAAATCACTATCCAGCGGATAAATCACTATCCAGCGGATAAATCACTATCCAGCGGATAAATCACTATCCACCGTATAAATCACTATCCAGCGGATAAATCACTATCCACCGTATAAATCACTATCCACCGTATAAATCACTATCCAGCGGATAAATCACTATCCACCGTATAAATCACTATCCACCGTATAAATCACTATCCAGCGGATAAATCACTATCCACCGGATAAATCACTATCCAGAGGATAAATCACTATCCACCGGATAAATCACTATCCAGCGGATAAATCACTATCCACAGTATAAATCACTATCCAGCGGATAAATCACTATCCAGCGGTTAAATCACTATCCACCGTATAAATCACTATCCACCGTATAAATCACTATCCAGCGGATAAATCACTATCCAGCGGATAAATCACTATCCAGCGGATAAATCACTATCCAGCGGATAAATCACTATCCAGCGGATAAATCACTATCCAGAGGATAAATTCTAAAGAAATTCTGAAGAGTGGAAACTGAGTTTTATCCAGTGGATAACTGTATTCAGGCTTCGTACAATCGGGCCCAGGATGCTGGAACAAGCAAACGACCAAAGTTTTATATGAGAAAGTCCGTTTTCTGCCACTGGTCCAAGTGCAGGCACTTTGCATCAACTGAAAGGCCGATAAACACAGGAGCCTTTGATATATTGGCCGCTGATTTGCTGCATTAAAAAATATTATACCAAGCCTCGTCAACCAGCAGGACTTTCATTGTAATTACCTCATATAATCGTTTTCGTATGATTGGGAGACAGTACTGTATCATATCGTAACCATACAAAATTTCTAAGAAAACATTCGAATCAACTGCCGTATCATAGCCGTATTGTAACTGTACCGGTTCTCATTCATGCGAAAATGACTCTGTTCTCATTAGTAAGCTGTCCTGTCGCAGGAAGCCCGGTAGTGACGTTTGTCTTGTCACATCTGTAGCTCAGGTGGATGTCATCTATGCGGTTTTCCATTCATGTTCTGACCATAGGTCTGATAATGTTGTATCTGTCCAGTGTCTTGCTGTAGTCTTTGCTTTGCTTGTGTATAATTAAAATTTCTATTATTATCGTTACTATAAGTAGAACTACTCGTACCACCGGCATACCACCCGCCATCTTGTCCTGTTGTTTTATAGTGAGTAGTTGAATTAGTTTGTTCGTAATATTTAGGACTAAACGATGTAGTATTTTGACTGTGAGTGTTGAGTGCTTTCACAGGCTGACTAGTGGCACCGGTCTTGTGTGAACCCTTAGATTTCTTTTCTCTGTTTTTAGCAAATATCTGGGCGTATCCTGCTTGGGGTTTCTCAGGTGCTAATGGAGGGGGTCGACGACTGAAACGAGGATGAAAAATCAGTCAACAGTTTATCAAATAACGAAAGAATCAGTTCATTAAAATACTTTAAGGTAATTCCGTAGTTTTGCACTGCGCACAGTTCTGCGCATATTTCGAATTTTAGAGTTTTACATTTCTTATCATCAATAGATACAGAGCTATGTCTGAGAAACACTTTAACGTTAAAATACGAACAGTTTTCACATTTTCAAGCGTAAAAATTACGAATTTCTTTAAACTCGCCCCATTCCTCTCTCGGAAAATCCTTGATATTATTGAAATTTGAGAATATTTCTCAAAATATCTCGCAAACCAATACGGGCACCTATCTTTTTTATTTCATAATATCATTTGAAATCATGTTTTTTAAAACATATGTAATCGATGACAAAATTCTATGGCTAGATTTTTCGTTATTGCGAAAAATGTTTCGTTCAAAGCGTTAATGAGGCCCGTAAAAATTCGAACATTTTGTCAATTTTTGCTTTATTTCTCTTCGCTGTTAAATTTTAGTGAAAATCGTTTGCTTTACATCTGTAGCCCAATGTATAAGGAGTACATTTAAGCACATTAAAATAATTTGGTATTGACCAATCTCAGTCAAGAGATACTTTTATGTATGATGCCCATTTTCGAATGTTCAGTAGACGCTAAATTGACAAAAGTGGGTATAGTTTAAAAATTTTTCTCGCGAAATCCAATACGGTGACCCCATTTTTTTATTTTATATTTTTGATGAAAAACTCAAAATGTTTTACCGTAGAAAGTTTTATCAAAATTCTATGGCTAGTTCTATTACTACGGAATTACCTTAAAGAACTAGAATGCGGAACTTTGAGACCGACAGTCTGTCAAAGCTCAATACTGGTATTGAAAGCAACACTGAACAAAAACAAGTCAAAACAAGGATGTTCATGACCTCTTGCATCAAAGGCTGCACATAAGCCGCCTGTGCCATCCTTGCTTCTAATAGCAGTTAAAACAGACAGAACACTATGCATTTTTATTGACAAGTGACCAACTGCATGTACTTAGCGGACAACAGTTTGATTGGTACTCACAGTTTTGCTGGAGATGACTTACTCCATGTAGCACGGTTATAAGTACTATCCGAGGCTGGTGAACGGTTACTTACAGGTGTTGAATGGCTACTGGTATTTTCTGCAACAAAATATCAATCGACAATTAACACCTGTCGGAATATAATTACAGTAGAGAGATATCTATAATGTAGATGCTTTCTTTAGTTCTCTCGAGCTCTCCGATAGTCTTTCATAAATCAAAATTTCCTCACTGACTGACTGACTGACTGACTGACTGACTGACTGACTGACTACTAGTATATTCTTCACAAAAATATGCATCGAGTTTATCAGTAACAACTAAAGTAGTCGGAATGAACGAAAAGATAAGTTTTTCTCAGTTTTTTTTCTATAAAAGACTGATGTGATTCTTTAGTGACAATCCAGACGACGTTCGTTCCTTTGCTGGTACCTTTAGAATAGCTTAACGAAGATCCCCATGACTGATGTGTATAATTTGGATAAGGACCGTTGATGATGGGTGGAAATTGCAATGACGAAGGTTCTGATGACGACCTGTGACGTACTAGCTGTTTAGGTGAATCTGTAGAATAAAAAAATCATTTGTTCATCTGTTTATCCATTCATTAGTTACGTCATTTGGTTCATTATTCAACTATCAATTACGTCATTGATATTTTGCCCTCGTCAGTTTATTTTCATATCTATTTTTTCTCAAGATAAAATTCATTCATTCGTTCATGTTTCTTTTTATTAGCATTACAGTTCATCCATCTATCCATTCATTTTATTTTGTTTATGCCTTCATTTATTCCCATTTTCCCATGTTTCCAGTCATTCACATCCATTATTAACCTAAATCAATACAAATACTAACCAGTATGGGAAGGAGGCAAATCTATCGAATGTGACGTAGACATCTGACTGTGAACTGAGCCCGGAGCACCTTCGGGTAACGATCGTGCTCGTTCAACTCCCGACAGAGTTCGATATGATATCGGCGAGGATACAAATACTCTGAATTAAAAAAATAATAATAACTTACATGATTTTACCAGCTCTTGCTGTATCAGGTAAGACATAATATAGACAGCGAGTATGTGGATTGGGATTTTTACCTTTCAAGATCTTCAAGTTTCTTTAGTAGTCGTTCATTTTCTCTTGACACGATCTGAAGGGTTAATAAACGCGAAAGACACATGGAATGGGTTGCATAATATATTTGTGTGCTGATTGCCAATGTACAAACACCAATTGTCAATAATATCAACAACAGCATATAATAAATAACAAAAATATACAACCGAACTCAAAAGTAAAATGCAAAAACAAGTCAACAAGTCAAAAGGCCGTAAACTATATATATTGAATTGTATTACATATTTTGTACTGCGTTAATAAAGTGCAATAAAATAACATCACGAATACCTCTTGCTGCCTTGATATCTCCTCTCTTGATTTGTGGAGTTCACCATTCTCAGACCTGTGTATTGAGAAAGAAAACACGTAGTCGATCACTGTGGCAGGTTGAATAAACAGTTACCAACATTAACGCACCTTAAATGCTCGTTTTCCATCATGTATTCTTGCAGCATATCATAAAGTCCACTATTAGCTCCTGCAGTCAAGCTAAAACAATAACATTCACAATTACTATTTTGAACAAGAAAAGAAAATTTGAGAACGATCGGTTAGCAAAAGACGTTTAAGTCATTTTAAAAATTCCAAGCTATCAATATGAGCAAAGCGAACATTTCTTGATGAAACTCATAAAATACAATATTCTTTTCGAGCACTTTCTGTGACGCGTCAGAAAACAGTGTCAATTTTTTTTGCTTCATTTTGAATTAGTCATCTTTTGAATTTAATACGTTTGCTAAACCTTTAACCATTTACAAATGGGCGAGTGCTAATCACGTGTGTACTTATCGAATGGTAGGTTTTCCCGCACTTTCCATGAGTGCACACGCATCAACACTGAAATTTCGCGCCATTTTGCCAAGATAGAATTTAGAAGCTGCGAGAACTAGATGACAAAGATACTCATTCTTACTTTGCAGTTGTAAGTTTGTTCCTCTCATCTTCTATCACCATTAAGCTATTTGTTTTATCTGTAGTAAAATGAGAAAAGAAATAAGAAATATTGCTGCAATAACATAGAAATAAAAAATAACAATCATAACAGTAAGCAAAAGATCAAAACTGAAGGTTTTGCAAGGATGAAAACACTAGCTTCATTGTTTTATGTCTACATTCGACGTCCTTAGCGTTACAGAAGAACTTACTGATTTTAAGAGATGTTGGTTGTCTTGCAGCTTTATGGACTGGTTTGTTGTTGTTTTCCTCGGTATTTTCTATCGTTGTCTGTGAATCGCTACTTGGTAAACCAAGCTAGAAAAACGATGCCATGGTTTTGAAAGACAATCGCATCAGGCCGATTATCAAGAAAAACATTGTCATCATCATCATTGTCATCATCGGTATTGCGAACAGCAAACATATTCACCATATATTCATTGTAGCATCGTTACCATTCGTACTGTCTTAGTTCATCATCAACACCATCGTTATCCTTTTTACCATCAACAACATTTCTGTCATCGACTCGCTATCCCCGTCGCTACCAACAGCATCTGCAAATAACACCCACCACAATAAAGGATATCGTCAACACCATAATCATCGCACCCACAACCAACATCACCATATCATCACAGACTCGTACCCATACACTACTTTAGAGCAGCGACGCGCTAAGGCCCTTGGGACGGTTGTTCACTCTTTTTGTGTGCGAAGAATAAGAAGCGACTGGGAACGAGTCTGATGTCATCACTATCATTCAATTCTTGTCATCTTACCTGCTGGCGAAAATAGTTGTTTTCTGTGCGCAGTAATTTAATTTCTCGTTTTAAACTAATGATAAGCTTTTCTTTAGGGTCCTGCATAAAACAATAGCACAGCCAGGTTACTAAATAAATTAGTAATAACATATTTAGCTGCACGTAGCAGAGGAAAAAATTGTCAATAATACTTTTGTTACGAATATAGATTTTTAAACTTTTTTCTTAATCAAGATAGACACATACGAAAATGCATTCAAAACAAATGCAAAACAAAATACATGAACTCACCATTTGAACCACTGGTTGGTTCTTGATCTTCTTGGCTCGATTAGCATATCTTAACGTATTCAGTGTATCAGATGTAACATAGCTTGACGGTGAAATGCACGCAATCTGAAAGCAAAATAAAAGTCAGACATTAGGATACAGTAAGTTAAAAATAAGTTATGATATTTTAGCCTCGCTCAACATTCAGCCAAGTGAAGTTAGCATAAACGTGGACAGTGTAAGCTGGCAATCTTGAACGAAACATGGATACATTCATTAAAGCTGTCAGTCAACTCAGGATGCAATGCTTCCGAGCTTCGCGGAAACAAAATGGTTCAAGTTGACATTATTTCATTAATGTACATTTATTGTGCCAGTGTGCATTACTACAAGATAAAAAAATGTATCTTTTTTAGATGACGTAGCACACGTATTTTGTAAAGTTTCTGCCATTTCATGAACATTATCTTAAATTTCACGAAACACGGCTTCAATTTTTATTGAAAATCACAAAGTCGCCTAAAAGCGTTCACTGATGACTCTAAGTGTATTTCACAGTATTTGTGGCTCAATAATGCTCCCTCTTTGATTCTTACCATTAATGTCACGCCATCTCCACCTAAACTGTCAGCTAGCAGTTTGGTTAGTTTGCTGTCCCGGTACGGTATGTGACCTGTTCTTTTCTTGGCATCGCTCAAAGCTGAGATACAGTTACCTTGATCACAAATGAGAAAGGAAGCTTAGAAACAAATCACTCTGGACTAAAATCAACATATGTTGACTAGTTGTGTATTTAAATAGAAAAAATGTCTGTCCTCTCCGTGTCAGAAATGGCTAAAATTACATCTTTTGTGTAAAAAGGGCCTTGACAAGGGATATTCTTTTTCAAGTTATTGATAGCAAATAGGTTTTTCTAACTTAACTTTCGTAGATAAACCTTCATTTTCAGGGTTTTAAAAATAACCAATCTTTTTCAAATTTGGTGAAACCAGAATTAATGCAAAAACCGTTCGAGTGATTCTTCATTGGTCATCTGCACAATTCTTGTGAAGGAAAAATGAAAAAAATCAAAGCCAATCAGCAACAACGCAATGAAATGAGCTGACTTGAAAGTGACAAGTTTTCGAAATTCAGTCAACCTGCAAGTGATGCCGGTGTCAGTAGCAAAAGTACTCGAAGCAGAACCTGCATGGTCTTACCACTGTTTGACAACAACAACTATGATCTTCACGATGGAAAACCACACTGTGAAATGAATAGTGTTTTCCTCACCTAACGTTAGCAAGCTTTTGTTGATGTTCTGTGATTCAGTAAATGCTTCACCAACTGACTTTGTTTCCTTCACCCTCTCACTCCCTACATGAAACAAATGAACAAACATTGTTACAATCGATAGTTAGTAGCTATGAACGACGACATCTATATGAATTAACGAGAGTAAAACATCCATGCAAACTGCAAACAACACTGAATTACAAACAAAAGTGAAACTTCGGTTAAACAGAGCAAAGTAATGCAAATTTCACCTTTTAAATAAGCACTATTTTGCCTTAATGAGTAACTTATGTTTCATATTTTTTTTCATATATTTTTCCCTTCTCTCTCTTTTATGTATATTTTTTTCTTCTTTTCTTAACATAGAAACCCGCTTTTAATGTGGGACAAAAGTTTGCGGTATTTCCGACTCGGTACTTTCTCATCGCGTAGGCTCCAAGCCTTCCTAGCAGCCGATGTAGGGGGTTGGGAATGAAACTGTTAGGCCATATCTTGTGCATAATCAGAACTGGCATCCAGCGTTTGTTATATTACTATACCTGCTAAATCGACGAAACTAATCTTGCCGTGTCGTAGAATGGGAATACCGGCAGTGTCGTTAGGATCAGCCTGAAAAACGTCAAGAGAACTATGAAAATGCTACAACATTTTTTCATTGTCGTGTCGTGTTTTTTATTGTTCGAGTCGCTTCTTTTTTATAGAAATTCTAACTGTTACAAGAAATAAATAAATAAATAAATAAATCATAAAATTAATGTACTAAATTCCATTTGCACCTTCTTCTTGTTGTTCCTCCGTTGCGGGCCCAATTATGGTGAGCAAGGGCCGTGCACCACCTCCTAAAGGATTTCAATGTCGTGTTTTCTCAAGTATCCTTTCAAAATATCATCTGCGTTCCAGTTTATTTCGTGTTTACGTGGTTATGCACACCCTGGTGAATACAATCCTGGACCCGCCCTTTTGTTCTGATGTTTTTAAAAGTTTCCAGTAGTTGATAGTATTGTCTTTGTCAATTATAGTGTGTTGCTGTCTGATGGCTTACCGATTCAATATCTACATAAACAGTCAAAAGGCTGTGACTTCTACTGGAGTGATCATTCATTCCATGTGAACCAACTTGTCGATATTTCAAACCTGTCAAGTACAGAAGTCATTTTAAAGACGTTGTTCTAGTTGGGTGCAAATGTTTGTGCGAATTGTCTCAAAAAGCTTTTACGAGCCATGAAATAATCGCAACGTAATGTTTGTGCTCTTAGCTTTTAGAAAATATGTACTTTTCTAGGGTTAACCTTTAAACCATAGCCATTACGCGACTTTAAAAAAAGACACTTTGATTTTGACCCCTGTTACCTTAAAGGTCGGTACACACTAGGTGACGAGTCGCAGCGACTTGTCCCCGCGACAGATTGCTTCAGTGTGCACTGGTTCAACAATCCAACTGGTTGGATTAAATGCGGCAAGTCGCAGCAACAAAATTCTGTCGCGGCGACAACAATTTTTGCCAAAAAAAACACACGGAGAAAAACTGTCGCTGCGACTTGTCGCCTAGTGTAACTCGCGCGCACTAGCAGCACTTGCAGTCTAACAATGGATATACATATATATATGGCCTAAACAGGAATAGGAGAAGCACTGGGGAAGACATCTAGATTGTGTGACGTCCCTGACGGATGCAAGGGAGACTGATGTACGACTGGTTATAAAAAGTTAAATACCTTCTTCCAATACAGCTGTCAAATCATCTAATGTATCACACTCCACATAAAACAGATTCTCGACATAAAACCCCCTGTCACGTGACCAGCGCACAGGCAGCGAATCGTGGGTACTCGACGGGTTTAAGAGATCTTTGACCTAATGGTGAAAACAAGCCCAACCAATAATAATATAATTCAAGTCAAACGTGATTTGCGATTCTTTAATTTTATTTTTCATTTATTGATAGATTGGTGAATGGATTCATTGATCAAATAACTGATAACGATGCGATGGTTATCTGACTAGGCGAATGATTAATTGATGGATAGATAAATTAAGATAGACTGATTGACTGGCTTTCAAGCCGACTGATGGTTTGTTGATTGTGGTAAACATAATTTGAACGCGCTATTCTGGACATGTGCAATGCATGTGTTGGACTCGGTATGGTTACGATTGTGCTGATACGATGGAAGAAGGGTGGGGTCTAAAAAACACAAAATTCACATGAAAAACTGCACTTTTTAGAACCACACACTTTATATGAAAACAGCTTCTAAAATTCGGCAAAACCGTATAACCGCAAGTCTTCACGCCCCCTCAATACAGTTACGATGCGAGACATAACTATTCCCAACAAAAAATCAATCTACACTGCTTTTAAAACTATTTACCCTTTCATTGTAGACTTCAAGATAGGAAGCTCTCAGAGTGAAATTGCCTTGATCTGATTTTTTGTCTATTACATCAAACATGTATTGGAATGACCTGAAACAGTACACAAACGTTAGAGGAATTCCCTGCAGTTCATCAAATGGATAATGAGTGCTAGTTTATGTAGTATTGATTCATGAAGATTGCAGTCCAGAGGCACATCTAGAATTGTTTTCAGGAATGGGTGCAACATCTTCACGAGAGCATGCACTACCGAGTAAACATGAATCCTGGAGATATTTTGAAAAATATTGGTGAAAACAAGGATTTGAATTCCCTTCGTGATGGGGGTGTGCACCCCACTCCAGGATCTGCCAATGGACTTCTAATTTAAAAAAATCAGGAAATCACTTTCATTAGAAATCATTTAATAATGTTTCCCTTTTGTGTCTTTTGTCTTTGGTGATTTTAATTGGACTACTAGCAGCTAACTTTACCTGGAAGTCAAAAATCTAATATATGTGGTTTTGTCAAAATGCTTATTATTAATAGCACAAACTACTATAAGTAGATAGTATACCTTTCTATCAGTCCAAGCATTTCAGGACTTGGAAGTACTCTATCTTGGAAGTTCAAACTATCCTGAAATATTTATAACATGGAACATTACAAGGTCAGCAAGCAAGGAAGAATTTAAGTAAGGGAGGGAGGAAAGAAGGAAAGAACCTATAAATCTACTATGGATTAGATTAATAGAAGTACGGGAGGAAGAATGAATGAAATCAAAGAAGAAGGAGAGCAGACTTACTGATACCAGTGGTCCAGTGATAGTATGCGTTTTTCCTGATCCAGTTTGACCAAATGCAAATGCTGTACAAGAATATCTACAAAAATGACAAAACGTCTAGTTAGAACTTCTTATATTCTTTATGATAAAATAGAATTTTGTGAATAACATTATGGAGCTTGGATAGCTTAATAGAATTAACGACTGTCGCTTGGCCCTGTGAGTAAAACACTCTTCAGAAAATTTATCACAACAAAACTACAATTTGAATGTCATATGCCTCACCCTTCCAGTGCCATGTTGATTAGATGTTTTATACCACAGTTTTCAAACATTTCAGCTTGGGTTGTATTCCCATCAAATGCAGCATTAAAGGTAAATGGCTTGATATGACCATAATTGTCAATCTATGAAACAAGAGGAAAAAATATCAAACATTTGTCATCTCTTTCATATTCAACTATGAACAGACTAGAACTACATGATCATCATAATCATCGCCATCAAAGAGGCCCTGAACAGTATGTGCATGTTACAGTACTATTTGACAAGACCACTTTGATCATATCAGGTGCTTACAAGCTAGTGTCTTGACAAAACCTGATCAACCAATGGCAGGAGTTTACCCAAGGACAGCTAGCTCTAAATAAACCAGGTTATGCAATGTGAGATTTATTATGGCAATCATCAATATTTTATGTAAATACATTTGAATCAACACAGTGTCATCATTTAGACTCTAACATATCTACAACTTACCCAAATTGCACCATCACCAGGGAACTGAGTAATATTCTTGTCATTTCTTGTGAGTTCTGATGTGTTTAGTGGTCTCACCCTAAAGAACAGGACAATATTTTCACAATTACCCATATCAGCCTAGGTGAGCTGACTTATAACCTTGATGTCTTCATTGTAAAGATGTTTGTTTTAACTTTGAAAATATCTTTGACTTTTTACTAATCCTCGAGTATATTATATGAGAGAAATAAAAAAAATGGAAACACAGTTTATTACTTTTTACAATTTATTTGTCAAGATCTTTGGGTGGAGTAGGTGATATCCTTAATACATTTTAGGAAATCTCCTTAATTTACCAATGGTTTTCATGACCACTTCTTCTAAAGAAGACCATGGGCAGCTTAATTAGGAGTCATCCCATATGTCGAAGTGCATGTGTAAGTACTTGAAGAGATTACTTGAATAGAAAAATTAAACGTTTTTAAAAGGAATTAATCAGTGAACATATTAGATACCTGACTACAACTTTAATATTATCAGTAGTTCCACTACCGGTGTCTAATTCGCTGTCAGTTGTTGACCTTGTGGATAATTCAGAATGGAAGGATGATGGAGTGGAGAGCTTGGAGTCATCATTAACACTAAAAAATAGTGGAAAGAATGGACATTATTTTAAAAGTCTTTAAGAAAAATAAAAGATCTGCAGTAGAGGAATAGGCAGATGGGTGAATGAGGAACAAGATAAATAAAATTTATTTAATAGAAGAACAACAAAAGTTGATAAGTGAACAACAACAACAATAAATACACAAATACATAAATAAACAAATAGATAAATATAGACAAATAAATGAATGAATGAATGAACTAATAAATAAAATCTCTACAATTTCATCCAGACATTCAATGTTGAGGACATCTTGCTACCATGACAACCAGGAAATCAACAAGAAACATGAACAAATTATCGCAACAAAAATAAGGATTTTTAACCGTAATTTTAATTAGAATTGATTGTGACCTTGCTTGTAAAATATATCAATAAATTGAAATCAATAATATATCATAACAGTATATCAAAAATTGTGTTGGCTTTGAAACATATTTTTTCTCATCAGACTTTATTTTATTGATAAATAAACAAAATTTCTAGAGACTCAATCAAATATCACATCCAAAATTTAATATTTGTGGCAATTTACATACACACGAGTTTGAAGTCTAAGGACCATTTCGTAAATTAAGCATTGTCAAAAATTGCTCAAATCCATGAATAGACAGGCGTTTTTTAAAAGCAGTTTGTTTTATGTTTATTTTCAATGGCAACAATCTTCAATTAATCATGTTTTGGTTTTAATTTCAAGTACAGCAAGATCATTATCTTAAAAATCAGATAAGAACAATTCTTACACATTCTAACATTTTTTTTTTGTATTGCAATAACATTATGATAATAACTAATGCACATCACTGAAAAAGAGATGGAAAATCGTCATATTTACCAGAAATTCGAATTTCAGGAATTGATATTAAATCATTATAAATCACCTAGGATTACAAAGTTTTTTTCATTCACATTTTATTATTTTATTCTTGTTTATTTTACTAGTTTTTATTTTTAATTAGCAACAAGGCCATAAAAACCACAACATATTTTTTTTAAATTTGACACACGTATAACATTAATTGACTCAAAATAAGATTTTTTTCTTCCATTATGCAATTGCAAAGTTTTCAACAAGCTATTTTCATTTTAAATCTTATTTTATATTTTTTAAATAATTTATGCTGTGGTGAGCGCCTCTGTGCCACCGGAACAAAATCTTTAAAAAATGTGTAGCACACGATGTGGTTTTAATACTTTCACGAGAATGTTTGTCATATAACTAACTAATTCTTAAAAGCTGTTTAGAAGTATCTAGGTAACCATAAAGCTGATTATCATTTCAATGCAAGTTTCTGTGGTGTTAACGAGAAAGAAAATTCTCAAGGGAATTAACATCGTTTATGATATATTGGATTATATTGAGCGAAAAACAATAGAAAATTTTAAGCTCGAAATAAATTCGTTGTCTGAAATAACAAATCTTTTTTTTTTTGTACGTAAAAAATGTACTTTGTTCAAATAAACATTTCTGTTTTAAATCAATTGGTTCTTGACAATGTATAAATTACTGAGAATATATTTGAAAGATAACGGAGAATATACAAAACAAAAATATTTTGTTTTGAAAATAAGTGTTGAAATATACAAGCTTATCGTCGAAAATATCATGGTTCACGGCCACGCGAGCTGCTCAATCAAACATGCCTAAATTCACGCAAATGTATTGATTAATAGAGAATAGAGTTTATTCTTTCTCCAGCGTTTTATTAAACGATACAATTACTTACCTAGCAAGCGGTGGGGTATCACTGTGGGAGTCAGAATCATCCAGTTCTTCTTTACTTTCTGTTGTTTGAATGTCTACTTTTATAGACACGTCCTTGTCAATGCTTTCTTTGAACGTCATTTTCTGGACTTCGTTTTGAGATATATCACTGTTCTCCTCCATCTATTATTATAATATTGCCATCCTAGTACTTGAATAAACTGTCATTTTGAGTTTTGTTGAGAATTTGCGCTCTACTAGACGACCTTGCAGCGTAAAACGCCACAGTAACTTAATATGGTTGTAAAGTAAAGACGAGATGACAACACCATAATTGTTTGCTCAAACTTGTAAACCGTTCATTTACTGCTTGTAAAACGTTATTGAATCTTTGATGAATCTATTTGCTTGACCCTGGTGCAAGTTCAAACTCTATAAACTCGAATAAACCTCCGTTAGGTACAATTTTCATAGAAGGTATAGTTCTTTCTTGTTGTTATCCTGTCGTTGAAAGCAAGTTGGCAAGCTCCAGGTTGTGATGGAATTCACTTGATTTATCCACGGGACCCAGCAATGCTAACAGTCAAGCAGCCATTACTGGACAACTTTCGTGAGAAAAAATGATTGAAAGGCCTTGACTTAACTGCTAAAAGCTTTAAAACGAAGTGACAAGTGCAATTTTCCAAACAACAAATCTTTTCGGAGTATTCAGAGAGTGGTCAATAGATCCCAAGGGAGACGTGAGCTTCATTGGACGATATTGCAAATCTTGACGAATTGTATTCAAGATACCTATACTGTCACTTGAAACAAAAGGCTGTTCTACGTTTAGAAAGCAATTAGATCGTTCTTAAGAACAAAGCAAACACAAACTAAGAAATGTTTTACGCGGTCGAGGTAAACATACACAGCGCAGTGTACCGTGACGTCACCATGGTGATGGCGAAGCTTTTGAAGGGACCAAGAAGACCATTAGCTTTCCTTAGTGTTTTTATCAACGAATTCTTCTTGTGTATTAGTAAACGGTTCTACAACAGGAATTCATTGACAAAAAGAATGACCCACTCATTTCCTGAGTTTTTTGTCGTACCTTTTGCACCTGTTTATCCCTCGATTGGATTCCCATCGTTTCACAATAGAAGGATAAAAAATAGCGAAAACCCCTTAAAAATACCAATTAGTTAAATGCCAGTTAAATAGACTTTTTGGAGTTGTTTGATGAGCTTAAATATTGCCAACAAACACTTGTCAAGTCAAGAGAATATATGAACATTTTCTAAAAAAAAAATAATAATAATAAATAAATAAATAAATAAATAAATAAATAAATAAATAAATAAATAAATAAATGAATGAATGAATGAATGAATGAATGAATGAATGAATGAACGAACGAACGAACGAATGAATGAATGGATGAATAAATAAATAAATAAATAAATACATGAATGAATAAATGAATAAATAAATAAACATATAAACAAACAAATAAACAAACAAGTAAGTAAGTAAGTAAATAAATGAGTTAATTGATTAATTAATAATCAAATAAATAAATAAGCAAATAAATGATAATAATTTTTGGTTTGTCTCGCTTATAATACCGCAGTATGCGATACAAATATTTTTACCGCCGGAATTATTTGAGACAAGAGTCTAATTATGCATATATCCATTTCAAAAATGCAAAATTAGTAAGATCAAGATCTTTGTTAGCTTGTTAGAAGGAAAAGAAGCCATTTCTACTTTTAAATCACGGAACACTTTGTATGTAATGAGCTACTTGCGAACCAACGGTAGCGGTCGCCGCTTCTCCAGCCGTAAAAAAAAATATGTATATATAGGATCGATAGACGATACCCACTTTTTATCTTTTTTCCGCATAGAAAATTGGCCAATCAGAGCGCACGTTATACTGATTTTCTCTGTAATAAATTCTTATAATTATGATAATTTATTTTAGTGAGACGCACGACAGCGCGCAGAATCTAACACTGGGAACGGAACATGGAGCTCACACATTTCTCATTCTTATTTGCAGCCGAGTTTTCACAAGCTCGACGAGATGATAAATTGATCAAAAACAGCTTACTGTTACTGCTTACTTCAGCGCACGCAACCATATGATTTCTAGGGAGGGGTTGTCTCTAAGATGCATGACATCAATCTTAGTCGTTTTCAAAAGTGTCTGAGATTCAATTAGATAGCTAAAACCCAGCAAAGCAAGCAAAAGAGAGCAAGAAAAATGGTTTGATGATGACTAATGCTTTTTTAGTTGCTTTTATCGCCGTGCTCACGAACGACTACAGAAAAATTTTTTCAAGTGTAAGTACGTTCCATTGCCTAGCCCGAGTCTTTTATTTGAAACACTTTCAGATCAGAGTCATGTCAACTCAATAATATAGTTCATGGCAGTCATGAGTTTGAGTTGATATAATGCAAACAAGCAGTGTGAAATTTACTTCAATCTACAAAGTAATTATAGATACTTACTATAGGTATGGTTCATGAATGGAGAAAACACAAGTAATGAAAAAGCAACTTTAGTCATCCTGGACAAAAGAGAAATGATAGGAACAGTTAGTATACAAAGAATTACATGAATGAATATAATAGGCCTGCTTAGTAATTGTAAGTAGAAACAACCTGATTGCTAGCTAAATCAGGGATCTCAGAGTATGTTGAAAAGTGGGGATGCTGACGGCCAAATGGTAAACCCGTTTTTTCTTAGGTCACAAAGAACAAGACATCCACGGCACGCCTACATATATATAAAACATGATATTATTAAAAAGAAAAAAAACTTGTGAGGATAATTATTATTTGGATTATTTGTATTTCTATTCTTTAGCGCTAAAAAGTGGGGAGGAGGGCTGCACTACCCCCCTGCCCCTCCCTCTCCACGGTCCCTGTAAATGACTAACTGACTAAAGTGCAGGGGGGTGTGGGCGATACTTCCCACGAAAAATGTAAAAAGTTAGCACATCAACAATACTTTTCTGAGCATTTTGAGAGAGAAATAGCTTCCGTTTGCAATATCACTAGTACATTTTACATAACAAACAAAGTACGTCAATTGTCAGTTAATATTTTGGATGCCAGTAGTCAGTTAAATAACTGATTACAACCCTGATAATGACCAATAAAAAAACTGAAAACGTCAGTGCTTCGATCGAATTTATTTTATTTTTAGATTTGGCGACTTCCGTTTAGCGAACAACTTACCGTAAAATCTTTCCATTTTCAGTCGTATAAGCATGCAGCTGTCAACAGACGTCTTCGGAGAGACTGTCGGATGCCGGATATCAAATGCGAATAAGTGCTCCACTAAAATTAATGTCTTGATCAATGTCACAAATTAACCATTCAGTTATATAAACTATATATATATTTACTTTATAACAGTTTAACTACCGCATTTGGAGTTTTACTTTTGGTTTCCACTGCATCTTAATCATTTGTATACATGCAACATCGGGCATTTCCTCCGACAAAGTTTTTTTGGAATAGCTTTATATGCATATGTGCTAAGAGCTAAAGAACTTAAGATTTATTTTAGTAGAGTGCACGCACTAAAAGTGTGCAACAGTTGTCACTATTTAGTGGTAAATAGCACTAATTAAACAAAAGAAAACAATAGAATTAGCATAAAATAGAGCTATTTAGTGGTATTTATGTTGCACACTTTTAGTGTGTGCACTCTAACAACTCTCATGTACCATCTATGTGTGAATTAACTGAGAGACTAATAATATTCGTGTGCGTGCTGCAGGTACCGTAGCGTACTACACTTGAATGAGAAAGTTTTTTGACGTACAAATACATTTGCGTCAGAATTTCAAAATGGCACAGTCTAAGGCTTTAATTTGACGCGATTTATAGCTTTTGATTTGTACTTTTCTGCATTGGATTGAGTATAAAAATGTGAGATATTATTGTAAAGTGCATTAGTTATATAAGAACTCCATTACATCAGCAACCAAGCTGTCAATCTTTCAATCAAGCAGTTGGTCCGATAAATGAGTTTATGTAAGTTTTAAATGTGTATACGTTTCATAGTATGTGTTTATGTGTACGTTTGAAAACTACTTCTTTTATGTGAGTCACTGATCATGATGTTTCAAAAATAAAACTCGTTGTTTAGATGTTCGAAAAAGTATTGGAAAATGTAATTATTTTACATAGTTGAGTTTTAAATTGTAAAATAGTGAGTTCTCGGGTTTCAACTCCAAATTATGGACATTCGAAAAACGTCATCCGGCCGGCATTCCGATCTTCCACAAGGTTTTTTTTTTCAGTTGCAATTGTTGAATGTTGCCGCATGACAAATAATTCAGTGTATCATAAAAATAAACAATTCTAAATATAAAGAAAAAAGAGTATTAGTGTCCAGTAGTTTTACTGTGGCTTTCTGTATGATCAAACTGTCAAGAGGATGGAAGTCTATTTATAAGTTCGATCGCATTCAAGCGAATCGATTCCGCATTCCTTTACTTTAGGAAGACGTTAAAACTGTGCTACGTTGAACACAGAACATTATTTCCTCGAAACATCACTAACAGAAAGACCAAACAACTTGAAAAATGAAGAATTTACTGTTTATCTGTGTTTTCAGCATTTTGTTGGCCAGTTTTTACTGCAAACCAGCTGAAAGTGACGACAGTCAAGAAAATGCCATGGTATGTCTCTTTTTCCTCGTTCAGTTATATTTTGCTGCAATTAGCGCATTGTAGTTAGAAAATATTGACTGCGGAGTACTTCATGTACATTGGGACTATGCAGTCTAATTAAATGAGTAAATACACATGCTTTAATCGTTAAAATAATTCTTTTGTAGTATCTTTTCAAGTCGTTGTTGTGTGAAGTGTCGTTGAGATGTTTATGTTCAATCTGACAGTAAAATTCTGTAACGAGGTCAAGGAAAAAGTCCATAGAATTTTCAATTCTTTTTTTTTTTTTTTCAGAAATCTGTGGAAAGTTTAGTTCTTAATGGCAAGGTAAGAAAATCGTATATTACTTCGTTGCTTTATTTAATAGTTAGAAAAAAAAGAAAAAAAAACACCCACACACAAACACACATAGAACACAATAACGGCAACAACAAAATCAAGCAATGATCAGTATACGTTTATATGTACAGATCGGAATGCAAATCAATGGTATTTCTTTTAACCAAATTAAACTGCACTGAGAAATAAATGGCTGACTATAGCCTTCAGTCCTGACTTCGACTCAGTTTTGTCTCGAAATATCCTTTGCAGGAAGTTCCAGCTCAGAAAAACAGCATGGAAAAAATGGCCGAGTCGTAAGTAGAATTTAAAACGTTAATTGTTCAAAGTTTAAAGTAAAATCACTATATAAATGCGTAAACTATTCAAAAAAACTTTGGAGAAAAATAGGAACATGCGGAGTTTTGATATTGGTCTTCAGTTCTCAATCGTCACTCAATTTCATAGTGGGGATCGAACTTGCATGCCTTTAGACGTACTGTCATTACTTAATTTGACATAAACTCCGCCCCTGAAATTGATTGACGGTCGAGAAAAGACGAAATCAAAACAGTTTCGAAAAGGCGGGTTGCGATACAACGAATTTTGCTGTAATATTTGCATTTTTACCGGACCAAGCAAACATATCGCAACAGCACAATGACAGAACTGATATGCCATACTGAACTTACGCAAATATAAATGTTTTGTTGCTCCTTGTTTTCAGAATCCTTAGCAAGGGAACTGAGATAAAAGGATGATGATAGATCTGAACCAAGACTAATCAAGAACGCACAATGGGACAAATTAAAAAAAAAAGTTAACACGTATCAATTATAAATGTTGAATATCCGATAAAATGTTCATTGTTCATAATAACTAAATTGCCATTGCATTGTAAAAAAAAACATGTTAATTCGGCCATAACGAAAAAAGATAAGTTAGACTGATGAAACAAACCTAAGGCAGATATCAAACATGTTCATTTAATAATAAAACATGAATACACTTGTTGGAAAATCTTTAATATCTTTATTTCATGATAAACGATTACTACAATCACTGTATCTTTAATTATCTATCGCTGGCAATAGCTTATATCTTCAATAATAATTTGGTTTTCATAAATCTAATTCAATAAATCTAAATCTGACAAACACATATTTTTTTTTTTTTTTTTTTTTTTCATTTTCTTTTATCAATACTTCGCCCAACCTCGTCTGCACGCTGTTTGCTCCGTTTTTTTTTATAGAAAACCCGTCGTTAAAAAAAAGCGAACACTGGGAACAAGGTTGGCCGAACGCCTAGTCTTTTCCTTGGACAAATATACTACAACAGTTTACCCAGTTGTTTGAGTACCGTACCCATTATTAACCACACTCAAGAGAGTATCATACTCTCTTGCCACACTCGTTTTTTGCTTGTTTGTTTGTTTCTTTTTTAACTGTGGACGCATTTATTAATCGACATTTTTGCCGTAAACACTGCTGGGTAGCAGTGTACATCATTTGCTTAGTATTCGAGTTATATACTCAGCTATCAATGCGATTACTTGTCCTTGTTCCGTAAACAAAGAAACCAGGGGCACCCGATAAACCATCATCCCCCGTCCTCCCCCCGGATAAGTGAGGAAATTAGCAATTCAACAGTGTCAGAACGATGTCTTTTCCTTGACCATCTGGGCTTCTTGTTTAAAATCTGGGCCTTCCCGGGTGATCAGGGATCCGGGGTTCACATTGTCAGATACATTAGTGCGCTTTCTTTTACGTTATATATACGTATGTAATAACAAAACTTTAAATAACCTATCAATATATCCTAAGATACAATACTTTATACCGCATAGAAATACATTGTATATACACAGTCAACTTGATTAACTGATCTAATGTACTAATCTACCACATCTTTTAACCTCCCCCCCCCCCCCACCCAATGCGATCCATATTAATACTTTACTTTATTCAACACAAAGGATTATCTGATTATTAAATATAATATCTCTGAACGTTGGCATTTATTCATAAAATATCTTTTGCGCTTTCTATTCTTACGATTTATACAGCTTTACAGTTTCCCCTTTAGTTCCAAGGCTCCATCGTAGGAACAAAGTCGCTTACCACAGGAGGCCCGATACTATGATGCTGCGGTGCACAGTTCTCCGACAGTAGTCAGTGGTGTTTTTCTGTTAGTATTTGTTTCATTTGTTTCGTGTTCTTTGAAGGTACCGAGATCAGCCACCAGGTAATCCAGTTCGACTTTATCGTGAATTGTAAAGTTTCCAGGACTTGCCCAGGAAAGCGGACGAGACTACACAAATTACAAATACATTTTTAAGTTCGGGACTGACGTACCTTTTCATGCGAGGGGAGAGGAAAGATGAGAAACTAGTGGTATCTCGAGCGACGCTAAACAACGTCTTTGCCTGACGTTATTCAAACTACCTTTAACGGTTCAAGAGAGATTTACTTTGTAGGTTGATGAGCACCCCGCACGTGGTCACACCTACCCAAATGGATGAGGAAATACCATAGAGAGATGTTCAATAATTGAGCTAGAAATATTGAACTATTGTCGGTCTATCATTTGTCTATGTTTATGAATTGTGTCTCTCTGTTGGTCTTGCTGACTGTTGTCTGTAAATTTGTGTTTATTTATTTTCTCACCTTTCTATCCTTTCGTGGCTCAACTTGACGTGGGAAATAACTATTCAAAATAACAGTACAGTTTAAGTACAGCAAAAATGTGTGCGAAGAGTCATGATACATTTTCTTTGCTTCGCCCAAATTAAACCACGGGCGGATCCACGGAGGGGGACTGAGGTGATTTGTCCTCCCCCCCCCCCCCCCCCAAAAAAAAAAAAAAAAAAAATTTGATTTTTTACTTCTTTTATAATTTAAAAGCAACTTTTTTCATTTTATTTACTGAAATAAAATAATTCATATCAACCAAATACATTTTGAGTGTTTTATTCTCATAAATGAACTGCAATGACTGACGTACTAGATATGCTAGTGAGAATCCAAAATAGAATATAACGAAATTGTTGGAAAATTCCCATTAGTCCCCCTCAATAAAAACAATCCTGGATCTGCCACTGTAAACTATATACATGTGGTACTTACGTCCTTCCCGCTGCGCTTCGACGTCGAATTCGCTTAACTGTAGACTCACTCAATGGCATTTCCTGGATAGAAAAAAAAACACCGAGGTGAAACAACACACATATATTTCTAGAAAAATGTCCAGCTATGCTTAGAACCAAAAACTGATTAGTTTTCATTTGTTATTTATACGTTTACCTTCTTTTCGAGTACTTCATCAACATCAAATCCCTTAAAGAATGAGTGTCGTTTTAAAGCTTCTAACGAGCGTAATCGTTGTTTGGGATCCTTTTGTAATAGCTGGTTGGAAGAACACAAACATATAGTTTATATATTAAAACATACCAACGAATCAACACCGCATTGTTGCTACCTAGCCTTCTCCGCAGGCGTTTCTTTCGAACGTTTTCATTTCCAGTTTTTAAAATGGGCTTCCTGTTTTGCAAATGACCGTTGGGGAGGGGCACCAGGACTCTCAGTCGAGAGAACAGCAAAGGAATCCTGAACAAGGAAAACGGGCTGAAAAAGAATTGCCTGTGGAGGCAACTGATACAAAAAGATTATTATACCACCATCCTCACCGACATAATGTTCATCATCCAAAACGAACTAATTATTGCCATCTTTCTTGTCATCACAACTAGGTCTAAAAGACGCGCAATTGACCTCGTACCCACAGAAAAAAGCAAGTTTTTCTGTACAACCAGCAGCCTGACTGTCACCAGACGTATCCAATCGATGAAACCGATAATCGATGCCAATCTATATCAATCGATATCAATCGATGACAATTAATCGATTGATTTCGGAAATTGATGAACAATCTATAAATGAAATTTGTGTGTGAATCGATTAGCATCGATTATCGATGTCAATTGATATCTTAATTGACATCGATTATTATCGGGTTTTTTTAGGTACGTAGCTGAATAAAGAGACCTCAGATTGTTACAAATTTACGTTTTTTTTCTTTTATTTCAAAAATAACAATAACAAAGTGCAATCTCGGAAAATATAAAGTCATTTTTAGATATATATACAATATGAGCGGGCGATTTGTATGGGCTGCAAGCGAGCTATCCCCTCTAACTCGGCTTAACGTGAAGGTTTCCCCATCTTTACTTCAAAAGGAACTGGCACAGGTATCCTTTGACGATCGCATGAACGATGACTGAACTATCTCCCGGCCCTGAGCTGCTATATTGACCTCGTCTTCAGAGATTTGCACAAGCATGGTTTATTTCAACATGTGCCTGAGTATTTTTTTTCCTGGGAGGCTAGGGATCGTAAGAAAGATCATCGATTGACGATCGATTGGCAATCGATCAATTTTTCTTGTGTGTGAATCGATTGCTCATCGATTGCAAACAGGCAATCGATATTAATCGATAGACAGATATCGATTGTTATCGATTGATCGATTGGATTTCCGATGATCGATTCTCATCGATTGGTTACGTCTGGCTGTCATCATCGTCAGCAACATCATCATTATCATCATTACCAATGCGTCACCATCCAACCATCAAAGCACCACACCTTTTTCATAAGATTGACGGCGTCATCCGATAGATGCTCGGGATATTCAAACTCAGTTCCTTCCACTACTTGAGATTGAGAATCATGATCTTTAGTGACAGCATAAGGGTACTGAAGAATAGGAAGAAAAAAACATTAAACGATCATACGGCGATCCACTAACTGTCACAAGTACTAGGTTTCCTACTGAAGATAGCGAGCATGGCTCACCCTGTACTAATTCGAAAAAGATAAAATGACAACAGGCAGCCCAGGGAATCTACTTGTCGCGAGTTCGAGTCCCACGCTGGGAGACTTGAAAAAAAAATGTCTTTAATATCCCTTGATTTTTAAACCGTATTTTTCTTATAAAATAACCGTATTTTTTTAAAAAAGGTAAAAATAATGCTAAAAATATGGTTTAAAATCAAGTGATAAGAAAAGTGTGTGGCTCGAACTCGCGTACTTCCAATAAACCGCCATTTTTAAAGGAGACAAGTAGGTTCCCGGGGCTGCCTGTGGAAGGAGATGGTAGGATGTCTTTAACTTAAATTACTGAAATTTTCAAATTCGAAAAACATTTTTATTTTTTCGTGTGTGCTGACCAGTAACAACGCAAGGTTTATTTAATGATTGTTGTAAATCCATCTTTTGAGTTGGTAATCCATTCCATGCAGGTTGTTCATGGTAGAGAACAACTAAGACAATACAAAACCACGTTCTGTTAAGTACCACCAACTACATTACTCAAAATAGTGATCCTTATTTGACCAGGAATTTAGATTAATGGTACCTGTTTGCGCGCGAGATTGTTAATTTAGTAAACAAGGTTCATCTCAATTGTTATAGGGTTGAGGGTGTGGTTGCTGTTTGACCAGGAATTTGCAAATGGTACCCGTTCATACACAGTGTTTTAAATCTCATTTAAAACGAGGTTCACCGAAATTGTTATGTTGTCACAGACATGCTTGTTGTTTGACCAGGATTGCACCTCATATATCTGTTTGTGCGCAATTGGACGTTTTCATCCAAGTAAAAGACGCTCATCAAAATCTGTGTGGACACAAGGAAGTATTTTCCGCTTGACAAGCAGTTTCGACGTACCAAAACTCTTATGTCAAATGTTCATTTTGCCACCTGATTATTAGCACCAATAAAGATTTATTACCCATTTGAAAGACTATTTGATTGTGGCAATTGCCACACTAAGCCGGATAAAAAGCGCAATTATTGTCCCAAAACCGTGACAAAAATTGGTACGTATACGTGTCTACGTTCCTTTTTCCTATATTAGTAGACTATTAGTAGACTATTATAGTGTTTACAGCAGCCTTGACAGGATATTTAAGTTCCGTTTTCAAATTTATAGGCTGATCATGTGATAGATTCACCAGAAGAAGAAAAATTAAGCAAGCTCATGATCCTGAAATAAAATGACTGGCGAGAAAAGATCGCTTACTTTTAAAACAGTCAAGTCTGGTCTTTCAATGTCAAAATCCGATTTTGGAGGAGAGAGATGAAAATGTGTTTTGAATATCTACAATAGAGCAACGCGAATGACAGTTGTTTTTGATTATCATCACATGTGGGTCGAGCATGGCGTCTGGAGAAGTTGTTTTGTCTTTTAGTTATTCACTTATTGAAACCTTTATTTTGTTTACCTTTCCCACGAGTAACACATACATCACCACACCAAGCGCCCACCAATCAACTGAATGATCATACTTTTCACCTTTTAGAATTTCTGGTGCTGTAAAAATAGGAAGAAAAAAATACAATTAATATTGTTTAAGTTAAATGTTTTTTAGCAAATTTAGTTTACAACGAAATAGTCTGCAATTAATTAATGAAACAGCAAGCAATGCAGTCTGTTTTGATAAGAACTATTTCCTGCAATTTCGTTTTCTGGTGAGTGTTGTAGTCGCAGATCCAGCTAACAAAGTCTAACTGTATTTGCGCTTACCCATGTATTGCAGTGTTCCACAAATAGTACATGTTTTTTCTCCTCTTGACATCAGCTTGGATAATCCAAAGTCGATAATCTTAATGTGACCTGCATGCATGAATAATGAATTGGTTGTTATTGACAAGCTATTTTACAATTTTTTTTAATCATCTAAATCATTCGTTTATTCATTCCTTCGTATGCTCCTTCCTTTATTTAACTATTAATTCAGTTATTTATTTACCGGTCATCTACCTTTTGAATTTTACACCCAACTCCCTCATCTTTTTATTTATTCATTCATTCACTCATTCATTCAAAAAATTATTAATTCATTCAATCATTCATTAATTTATCTATTTATTTTATTCATTCATTCATTCATTCAAACATTAATTCATTCATTCAATGATAGATTTACTCTTCATTCACTCAACTAATGGTTGATTCTGCGATCCACCAGCTCATTCTTTTTGTCGTTATTTCTTCTGTCTATTCGTTTATCACTTCATTCTTTCAGTTATTCAATCTCTTATTTTCCATTCTTTAATATGTATATACTTCCACTAATCTATCAATCTATGTTTTAGTTAACTTCTTGCTGGTGTTCTTCTTTTCTCTTTATGCCTCATTTGCCAATGTACTAGCTTGCCTTGCATCCGGACATTGTTATTTATACCAAGAAAAATACCGGATGTAACGCAGGCTACTCATTTACGTGTTCATGCAGCTATCTGATGCAATTGTTATTCACTTATTTACTAATTTCATTGCAGTACTAGTAAATACAACTTTGGTTTTACCTTCTTTATCCAACAAAATATTTTCCAGCTGTTGATAAGATGAAAAATAATTGTAAATACTATTTTTCTTTATTTTGTTTTGTTTGTTTTAAAATCCCAGTTTCTTGAGCAAGATGTTTTGACCATAAAATGTATTTTTCATACCATATATTACTATCTTAACACATAATATACAGTACCCTATTGCTATATCATATATGTGTAATACGGCAATAGTATGTAAAGAGCACGAAAACCTTTATTTTGGGCTTATGTTAACAGCTTCTTTTATGCATATGGTCCGATCTTTGCTGGTGTGTTTGCATACCTTTAAGTCCCTGTAGATGACGCCACACTTGTGTAAGAAATCTACAAGCAATCAACTTAGAATATCAATGTCATCTTTGTTAATTCCATCATCATCATCATCATCATCATCATCATCATCACAAGCATCACCATCACAATCATCATGATAACTCATGTCACTACTTAGTCTACTTTGCACCCGTGTGAAGTTGTTTCTGAGAAAGGAGTATTGTGTGAAATACTTATCATTGAAACTTTGTCTACCAATTGTAATTTAACCATTCCCAATCTTAAATATAGTTTCAAGAAGCCATCTCAACCAGCCTGGATGCTTTGTGCTCCTGTGTTTTTTCATAATTGAGCTTAGAGCAGCCAATTTAGAAGTCACCAAAAATGGCATCTAGAGAAATAAATATTTCTTTTTGAATTCTTTAACATTGTCTCACTCAATGCCAAGAGTTTATATTTAATGGCTAAATATGGTTGATCTTTGAAATTATTTTGTAGATTTGCTTATTTTACTTGACATGTGTTAACAATAACAGAGGTGTGCAAAGCATCATGGTTGAGGTGGCAAATGGTTCCTTTAAAGCCTACTATGTATATATACATAGTTTATCAAAACATCCCATGTCCCAGCCCCACAGTATATAAATCACAAGTGTTATTAAGAGGAACTCACCTAAGGTCAAAGCTAGTTCTGACACATACAGTCTAACCAGATTTTCATCAAGGCATTTCTCTTGCAGCCATAATGTAAACAAGTCACTTCCATCCACAAAATCAGATACTAATAGTAAATCAAGAGATTTATATATTGCATGGTGAGTGGCAACATAATGCTTTGATTACAACTTAACTTTATGTACATGCATACAAGCCAGTTAACCACATGTGATAGAAGATAGAAGGTTTTATCTAATCCCAGAAACTGTTCCAACAGTAGTATTTGACCCCCACAAGTAACACAAGTATGTCAGACAATGCTGCATCAAAAATATGCTACTGCACTATTCCTGCAATCTATTTGAGGACAGCAATTAATTCTCACTGTTTCTAGTCTCTGCAGCTGTACCAATTGGGTGTCAAAGGTCTGTGATGGACTCGCAATGTTTTCCCTTTTTTTACTCCCAGCCAATCACAGATCTCTAATACCAACTGGGTACTGCAGTTGCAATATGTATATGAGGGCTGAGTTTGTCCTGGGGCAGCATTCCCTATATCCTTCCATTCTTCCTATAGTAATGATTGACACTGCTGAAAATCTCAAAATCGTTCCTGGGTGAAAGCACAGGAAGCCCAAAATAAAAATACAGGAATGACTCAGCTTTTGCTATCTGATTTACTCACCAATGAAAAGATTGTGTTTAGTTTGCCAGGTATACCAAGTCTTCACAAGAAATGGAAAATTATTCACTTTGATCTGAAAAAATGGAACATTGAAAATGAAATTTGAGATGTGAATTAACTTGACTGAAAAATGAATCAGAGAAATTATCAGGTTAAAGAAGTGTATTCTGCATATATAATACAAGATGGTTATAAAAATGCTTATGATTATTATGGTAACCTTATACGTACACTAGAGAACAAAAATAAATATAAAAACAATCAAAGCACAGCCAGGCATTATTAAAAATGAAAATCAATATCAAAGAAATTAGGTAAGAACAAACTATATCTTGTTTGAATTATATGAAATAAAAGCAGTAAATAAATACCTGTATGTTGACTTCATCTTTGCACTGCTGTATTGCATTCTCTTTGATGATTTCAGCTTTGTTTAGTATCTGAAAGAAATGATAAGATAATGATGATGATGATATCCAGATATTTTTAGGCTCAATTAAGTTTATTTATTTTAGTCATGTCTCATTGAACACTTATAAGACCAGCTTGTTAGCAAGCTATAAAGAAACATGAAGTCCTACTGGATATCATTTGGTTTGACAGCTTGATCATAAAAAATCTATTAGACGTCTGTCTAAGTCTCATTCAATTTCATAGACAACAACTTGTTTAATAATGTACATTACTTTTTTAATTTAAATTTTTGACCTTATTTTCATTTTGAAACCTCCATTATCTCTTTTTTTCTCTCTCTTATATTACACATGTATAATAATTATTATTTTCAGTATTTTTCAGTTTTTAAATATATTGCATTATCTTGTTGATTTTGTATACTTGGACATTCAGTTTTCTATTTATTTCCATTCACTTTCAACAAATCTCTTTTCCCCATTAATCTTTAAAATACCAGATCTAACTTAACATATATTTTCAATTTTCAATCATATGCCCCAGGGCTAAAAACATAAAAAATGTTAATTCCCTTTTCTATGACCTGATAAGATAAACTTGCGAGTTTATTAGATTTTTAAGCAAAACAAAGCTTGCATGACCAGCACAATTCATTTCAAGTAAAGCAATTAATCAAAATATATGCACTATTCACTTGTAGCTGCTATTTAATCAATATTTTTTTAGGCAATCTTTTTGCACTAGTATATATGCACACATGGCTGCTTATATATATATTTGGTCGATAATTTATATTTATCAATTACCGCAAGTGAAATATTTCTTGTTGGAGTAAAACAGATCTTTTCTGTTGCATGCAAGTTATTTAATATACACTGTCTAGATGGAACAGCTGCATTCTGCTCAACAGACGATATTTCATTGCCTAAGGGTTTTCTCGGAAGGATAGCACTTTTAAAAGACACTAAACAAGATCAACTGCTTCCTCACCTTCATTGCAAACACATCGTCAGTGTTTCTTTTTTTAACCTGAAGGACCTGAATATAGAATAGCAAATTAGTTATTAAGGATAAATTTAAAATCTATTGGCATTGACATCATATTACCATAATCAGGGGAAATTATGGAGATGATCATAGAGTGCAATAAAAAAAAACTAAATACTCTAAAACTGACTGAAATGCTTAAATTTGGTGTAGTTTGCAGCTGGGCTTCAATCAACTTACATTTTCACTAATACTAATTTACAATTCTACATCTACATTTAATTTGAGTCTGTCAAAGGGGGTTACCGGTGACAGACTATAAATAAAGGTTAAATAAAACTATATACAAAATATAAAAATACAAAAAATATATAAATATACAAAATATAAAAATACAATTAATTAATGTTATTATCATTTCTTTTTTTTTTTGAATCAATGGGTAGATTTGTCCCTTAAATATTTGACATGTGACTATATTGATTTTGACAGTAAGCTAGATTAGAGGTGCCCTTAAATATTAACATGCACAATAAAAGTTTATAAATTGAAAATGTTATACTAGGTCATAAAAACTAATGGTCCTCAACAGGAATTAACTGAGGGATTATCAATGATTAACAGGAGAAAACTAGACACAACAATTTATATACTTATTAACTAATCTCTTACAACAAAATGTTGAAGGACTAAAGTCATAAACGTCAAAATCCCCATTAATAATAATGATAGTAAATTATTAATTGATATATAGCATTGATACAAATATGCTTTAAGTGCTGTAAATTAAAAAGGAAAAACAAAAAAACATGTGTACATATATAACAATTGCACATTAAATGCTAATTTAAAAAAATATGTATTACGCTCATGCTTAATGGAAGACAGACAGTCAAATGTTTCTAATGAAAGAAAAAAGAGACAGAGAAAAAACAGTAGCCATAAGTTTTTCAATTGTATGTTTCAGACACCAGTAGATTGTTGCTAAAATGCCATATATAACAACAATAACGACTTGTTACTTACATGTCCAAATGCTCCTTTCCCAATATTGGACATCATCTGAAAAGAAATTTAAATAGTTCAGAAATAGAAGGATAAATAAATGAAAATTTGGAAACGTTTAAAATGGGAAAAAATGACATAAGTGACATGTTTTATTCATAACTAACTAATCAATACTGAGAAAGGAAAAGAAAAAATAGGAAATTACATTTAAAAATGTAAGGAAAAGACATATTTAGGATATTGTGATGCAGAAATCATCACAATTACCATCGTTATATTATAGTGTCAGTTCATATTAATTCTGATTAATTTAATTGTAAGTATAAATTACTTATGAACAACAAACAAATTAATATAGTTGGCTATTTTCCACATCGATGCAATTTGACAATTAAAAATAATTTATGTTATTAAATTTGCATAAGAAAATGTCAACATTCTCGGTAAAAAAAATGTTTGTGTAAAAAATACAAGCGTTGTAATTTTTTTCAGAGCTCATTTTTCATACAATATTGGCTATTTCTTGCTCATCTTTTGGCATCAGAGTTTTTGTTTTAGCAAATGGGTGATTGTTTACGAGTTGCTAATTTGTACTTTAATGTTGCCGACAACCCATTTATATGGCTTTTTTCAAAAGAACAAGTCAAAATAATTTCTCCGAGTATTGAGTTACCATAAACAGTAAAAAGCTACGTTATAAAAAAGACTGGTTAAACTCATATTAAAAATAACATGAGTATTAATTATTGACGTTGAAAAATAAACCGCAATTTGCGCTTTCAATATCCATTCAGTTATTCAAAGCAAGTACTTCATGATGTATGAATTCAGCACTTTATAACACCATCACAGTAATTAAATTTAATACTAAAAATTCGCTGGAAGCTATCGAGACTTTTTCCTCATAGAATACCATTTCCCAGTAATTTTGTTCAAACTGTGCACATTTCCTTGCAAATCTGGAATTAGGAAAACAATGAGCTGTTTTTGCTCAGGAAATTAAACATTGACCGCAAATTTGCTCTGCGCTTCGTCAACACATAATAATTCCGCAAAAATGCTAAAAAACACCGAGGACTTTTACGCTGTAGCAAAATAACAATACTGAAACAGAAAGAGCTCGCCAAGAATCGACCAGCTTCAGGCGGAAATTATATTTTGTTTGTAGTAAAAAACAGTTTCGAAAAAAAGAAAAAGTGCATTCTACACAAACCACTTTGAAATGAACTTGTGCTTGAACACGTTTAAAATGCAACTAGTTTGAATTAACAAAATAAATCTATTTCATAATATTCCATGCCATACCAGCTCGTGACAACACATACCGTAGAAAAAAATTGTCAACGGATTGTCTACTTACATTTTTGAAGAGAGCATGTGCATTAATTCCCAGTATTTCAGCAATGCAAAACATAATTTTTTTAGTTCAATTATATGATATGACTGTGCATATTAAACTCAAAACGTTTCAAACAAGAAGAAGAGCAAAACATTTACTTTCATTATACCTATTCATTATTTTAAGTTTTTACGTGAAATTATATATTAGCTGTTAGTCAAAAATGACTAAGTTTCAAATGCAAACGACCTTCAACAGTGTGGGAAGATACGAGCATTTGTTTGCTCATACAAATCAAAATATCGCTCTATAAATAGATGAAAAGCCTCACCTCAAAATCAGTAAATCTAACTGGAGGTCTCGAGTCATATTCTGGCCAAAATACAACCTCGCTCATCGGTGCGGGCCATGGTGTTTTGTACGAATAATTTCCACATTCTGTGTAGCGACGACGAAATGAATTTTGACTGGCACTTCGACGCAATTCTCTCTTCCCTGAAGTCTCAGAAGAAAGTGTCTCTATGGGTTTATCGATAGCAATACTATTTGGTCGTCGACGACGAGTATTTGAATCCGCAGGTTTTCGAATTTGTGTGTTCCCCATTTTTTCATTCATTAACCACGAGTACAAACTTACACAACACAAAAATACCCTAGATCATATTTGCACGATTTAGCGCGAAAATATAAACGATTTATCCTTTAAGTCGACGTATTAGAAAGCCTCTTAGGAAGAAATCACGAGGTTAAAAAACGGCGTGTCTGCTTGGAATAATGGTTCCACTTTCTTGCACTGCTAAACATTTTCACCAATGTCACGATTTCAGAATGAACGGGAATGTTTATTTTCGCGCGCTACACGAGGTGGACTGGTAAGGAACAGTGAACTGTGGGGGGAGCAAGGGGGGAGCTGGGGGGAGGAGAAAGAGAGAAGTACAACCAATTTGTACAGTAGTTGAATTTTCCATTTTATAATCATGTTCTTAAGATTTACTCACACCATGGATAATATTTAGTATCCATGCTCACACTAAATTTAAAATGATTTATTTTACCAATGCATTAAGAGGTAAATAAAAATTTCTGTGCAGAGAACTGTTTTAACTTTTTTAACAAATAACACAAAATGGAACAAAAAAAGTTGTGTTAATTCTACTTAAAAATTGTGTTAAGTTTTTCAATGATGGAGAGTTGAAATGTTTAAAAAAATGACGACACTGCGCATAAACGTTTTAGCCCTTGCCATATATGGATAATTTATTCCTGATCCGGGACTTGTCGTATGAAAGCAACATGGACGGCCTAGCTGGTTATACTTCGAGCTCCTCTGAAGACGGCGAACGTTCAAGAAATAATACCATTTCCAAGGTAAAACTTTCGAAAATATCGTATTACATATGTAGAGGAATAGGTAATGTACCTTTTTCACCCAGATATTTATAGCTTAGGTGGTATTTTGGTTTTAGAATTTTGACGTTTGGTTAATATGCTATTTTGTTTCCGACAACACCATGTACCCCTCGTCGTTTGTGTGTTTTTTTTCCTTTGGGAAGACATAATTTCGTCAAAGTTATTGCCTATAGGACTTTCTTAATCTTTATACGAACTAACTTTGATTACAAATAAGCGTAACCTAGTTAGAAAGATAGTAAAACTGTGAAAAAAAATAGGGTAAATAACATCCAGACGTTCAGATATTTATAAGCTTACCATGACTATTTTGATAAGTTTTGATAAGTTTATACACTATTTCGTTTAACAAATCAAAAACAAAATAAACAAGTAATAGTAGAATGTATATGTTAGCCTTTTAAGGGAACCCTAAGGTATAATTGGTAATTATGTTCATTTGGATGTAGTTTAGCATTACTAGTATAGCAAATTGCAAATTTTGAACTGACATCTTGTTAGTTTGATTAAAACCTATTTAAAAAAAATATGGTCAAAGAAAATAAGGGGATACAGGATTCTGGATGTAGATTTCATGCCCAAAATTTATTTTCCATTGATAATAAGAAAGGGAGCATAACTGCTGCATGAAGGTGTTTCAGGAGCAAGCTCCCTTGTGTGTACCGATTTTAACATGAGGGGGAGCAAAACCAGAAGCAAAATGTTTGTTGTGCAACATGATTATTTTTCGCATTAAAATCGTTGGTAAAAACAAGAGAGCATTGCTTGGGATTATTTTGCAGGAGCATGCTCTCTCGTGTGTACTGGTCTTGCAAAACACCCAGGAGCATGTTGCGGGAGCAAACTCCCTCGTGTGTACCAGCCTTTAACTTGAAGATATTGAATGGTTGATAAAATGGTATGTGTATCTTCAGCTCTATTCATTAAAAAAACATTACCCATAGACCTTTTCAGTAATGTAATCGGCATCTGCAATCCAGAATCCATCATTCTCACCAACAATGTTTTTTTGAAGTAGGTGTATCAACCCATAGATTTCTCCTTTAATAAAATAATGGGAATAAAGAGACAGAGTGCAAACATTAGTGTGTGCGGTAGTTATCACTTTTAGTAAATAGCACTATTTAAATATAAGAACTCAATAGATTTAGCATAAAATAGCACTATTTATTAGTATTTATATCACACACTTGTTTGTGCTTTATTTATTTATTTATTTTGTTGATTTGTTAACATAATCATTATTAATGCCTTGACCACACAAATTCCTTTTCAATTTGAAAATGCTCTTGAAATCCCGTTTTTGTTGTATGTTACAAAGTTATGCATTGTATGTTACAAAGTTATGCATATTGTGGTAATCATTAGAATGGACTTGTGTGAAAGAGTAAACCCACAAATTTGTATGTGTTTACAAAAATATAAGCATGGTCATATGAACAGGACCTTAGTCTATGTGACAATGGTGTACTTTAAATTGAATCCAACTCTAAAGACCAATAATTTGCAAGGTGTGATTTATAGGTTTCAACTAGTCTCAACTTCTAAAACAAGTCACACACATTTTAAAACATGTTTTAGAATGTCCTTTGACTAGTTTTAGAAGCCTCATGATTGGTCATATAGTACAGTTTGCACCATGAGATGAAGTTTGACATTTTTCTATTGAGTCTACTGGCAGATGTCATTTACAAAATGCAGAACAAAACACTGTTATGTGATAATGCAAAGTAAAACAAGAATAAGTTTGAAGTGATAAGCTGATATTCAATCTTCTTTTTTACTCATTCATTTATTTGTTTATTTATCTATGTGTTTATTTATTTATTTAATAATTTGCTCAGTTATTTGATCATTGTTTTGCTTTTTTATTTTGAGTTTATTTATTTACTTACCTATTTATTCATATTTTTACAGGGTTTAAATAAAATTCCTTCATCAGCTCAAGTACCTTCTAGTCATCCTTCATCTGCAGAAAAAAGACACAGAGATTCATCACCTTACTCACCAACAGCTCCAACCAAGCGATCAAGATCATTTCAAGAACAAGAACCAAATATTAAAAATGACCCACTCAGAAGTATGACAACTAAAACAGAGCAAATATTAAAAAATCAAGTCATTAGAATCGTTTTTGCTTGAGTGGGAAACAGTACCGTATCGTAACCATCCTTTTTAAGAGAGCATTTGAATCATCTTTTGTTAGTATACTTGCGCAAATACTTTTGCTTTCACCTTTATTTAGATCAATTTGACATATTTACTCTTTAAAGGATATTTCCCCAACATCTGGTTCATACTTCAACTTTATTTTGTTTGTTTTAGCTTCTGAAAGGTTGCACAAGCTTGATTTAACCGCTAGGGTTGTTCACTTGCATCCTCCACATCATACTTGTAACTTTATTTTATGTTACTTTCATTTATGTAATTTGTGGAAATAAATACCTTTGAAAAATCTGCCGTATTGTAACCGTACTGTTTCCCACTCATACAAAGACTACCCTATTCCAGAGGCTTTATGTTTTTTCTTCTTTTAGATACTAATGATTACAAACACCATGGTACTGGTGAGGGGGCTAGTGGCATGGTGGACGCTCATTCCAGGGTAAGTACAACAACTATTATCATGAAACCCTCATACTTTGTCTTTATTTACATATGTATAATTGTGATTATAAATAGCAACCAAATTTACTGTTTGCCATGACAAACATTGAGGGGCTCATCTTAGCAGTATTGGTAATCGTTAAGAATTTCTGTTGATATTAACAGGAAGTTTTTGAAGAGGGCCGTATTTACAGTACCTGTGTTTGTTTTCTAAACCTTACAAAATAACATTATGATGGCATGTTCTCCAAATGTGTTATATTTTGCAAAAAATCAACAACATAACATGACCAAAACAACTGAATATATCCAATATTTCACATAGTATTTGAGTGTTGCTCTATATTTTATTAGCAAAATAAAATCTAAACAATAGAAAAATTCAAGTTTACAAATTTTGCTACATCCATGTATTAAAAAGGTAATTTATTGATCAGATTGACAAATTATCTTTTATTACATGGATACAGCAAACTTTGTTATCTACAGATACAAAGAAATTTATAAAACTTGAATACTAAAATACTATTTAAAAACATTTTGTTTTTCTTTGGAAATTCAATTAATGAAAGCAAAATTTACTCGTCAGGCACTTTTTTATGGCCTAGAAGCCTAAAAAACACCTTTTTTCTGCAAAGTCCTTTTGTTTTCTTTAAAGGGGTTGGCTTTTCCATAAATAATAGTGCAAATATCAAAAATAAACCATTCAATCTTGAACAATTTATTACCTAACTTACATAAAAGACAATAAATTGAATCAAAGAGAACAAATAAAAAAATAAAAAATAATTTTCAGGAACTTGAATCTCTCTTAAATAATTTCCCCAAATGCAGTCTTGGTAAAAATATAGCTTGCGGGTGTGTGACAGGCCTTAGAACACTTCTGGATTCAGAATATACAGTAAATATTGTTATTATACAATAAAACAATTATTATGCTCTTTCAAAATTTGATGTCTGTTAGTCAGATGATGTACCTACCAAACAGAATATATGGTCTTGAACAAAAGTATTGTAAAATTTCAGCAATATTTTTGTCAATGCTATTGTTTAAGCTACATGTACAAAAGATTAATATACATACAAACATTTTCAAAATTGTGTGAACAGTGTAATGTTACAACCATTGTGGTACTCATTTTCATCAAAAATCATATCAGAATTCATCTAGCAGCTCTTAATATTATTGTTTGATTATTATAAAGTGTACTGCTCATTATATTTCCAGTTTTCCTGGGGTTGATGTGTGTGTTTTTACCAACTTTAATAAATGTATAGATTAAAGTAGTTATTGTGGTTTTAAAATATGCAATAATGGCATACAGGTCCTTATGTTCAGTCTGACCTAAATAATTTTTCTTTAAGTTGATTCAAAGCTCCGAGGTTGATGCTGGACAATTATCAACACTGCTTGGAAAAGTTGACCAACTACTTACTAACCAACAAAAGGTCCTTAGAAACCAGGAACGACTTCTCAACTTATTGGAAACCACTTATAAAAGTAATGTTGCTGACAACAGAGTAATGACACATATCTCACCGGCATCTCTTGTTGAGAACGTCAGTCAAAGTAGTACAACTGTTAAGCAAAATGTTGCTGCACAGCTCAGCAATGATATAGTTGAGTTCAAAGTTCCCGCCTTACCATCTGAAAATAACCTTTTATTGTGTATCAATAGCATTCTCTCCAACCAGGCTCTAGCACAGTCACATGGCTTAAAAGGTGACAGTCATGAGCCCACAACACCTACAAGTCAGGCAAAACTATTCCAAGAGATCACTCTACCTGCTGACATAAGCATAGAGGCAGTGAATACTAGTAGCGAATCAGAAAACATCAAGAAAGATGAAATGCCATGTTTCACTGACAGTGATAGTGATCGTATGAAAGACTTGCTTTGTTGGGCTCAGAAAATCAAAAGCAAAAGCTGCTCAATTGGTAACTTTGCTACAAACTTAGTGAAACTCTTATTTACCAAAGAAGAAATACAAAACAAAAACTGTACTGGTACCAGGGGGAAGGAGCCACTAGACCCTGAAAAACTTGCATTTGTCAAATATTGTACATTTAGATTATACACCAAGTATGATATGTTTGAAAAGGAAAATGTCTGGAGGAAAAAGTGTGTGGTATCGATAGATGAATATCTGCGGCGTGGAAATAGAGCTAGAGCAAACAGTCGATCAGTCAGTCAAGATGGCCTCTCAGAGGATGACGATAAAACTAAAGATGAACAAACAAAAGTTGCTGCAGCAGAGTGTCAGTTATTGGCTGAGACAACTGCTGAAAATAATATACAAATTGTAGTGATTCCTACTTCTGTGACCTAAGAACTATTTACATGAAATAGACTGTGGCCAATTTGGATTTATTTAAGTAACTTTGTTTAAGAAGTAATGATTCTATTTTAACTTATTAAAAATACTATCACAACAAATAATTTAATTGCTGCAATTGATTTATTTTGAGTATATGATTGTATTTGACTGTGCTGAATGGTATTTCAGAAAAACTTGTATTTGTACAATTTGTACAATTCTATTTTGACAGATTTTCTGTTTTGTAACAGTTCCACACAGTTTTTGGAATTTTTAAACAGTACTTGCAATGAAAAAATTGTTGCTGATATTTAAATTTATGTGAGCTATTTTCAATATCATTGGTCAATTTGATTACTAAGTCTGTTACTTTGTCGGTTTCTCAATTTTATTTAAAAATCAAAATATTTGAACAGAAATGTGCATCATAATGGAGTTGTTATGTAAAACCTGTACATGTGATTGTACACAGATTGCTGCCATAATTATTTTTCTTAGTTGTATTTTTGTTATGTACAGTTTTATTGCTTCCTCTAGTACTTTTCAGACAAAAAGAAAATGCTTCAAGAACATTTTTAATCTGTAACAATACATGGATGTCTCAAAACAATCGAAGTATTATGATTTGATGGTATTATCCAGTATTATCATCAAAATGTCCTTTTCTTGTTTAATTACTATTCAAAAATAGTTTGATTTCTTTTCTAGTATATGTGATTTCAATGACAGAACAAACTGAGGCAATTGCAATGCATCTCTCATTCTAGCTACGAGCCTGCAATTAAAAATAGTTGTATATTTAAAAATGATAGTAATATCATAACTGATGGTGATTATTACAACACAATTAGTTAATACAATACTATATACACTATATACACTATATATATATATATATCCATATTTGACACATTTAATCACTGCTACTTCAACTATGTACACATACTACTATAATCTGGAATCTAGATGCTATATAAGAGAAACATAACAGTAAATGTTAGGCTTAACTGTCTAGCAAAATGTAACAGCTGTATATAATATAGCTCTGTAATCACCAAATAAAGAGATAACAGTGCAAGGAAAAGGACGTCCATTTTATGTTATGTTAACAAAATGAGAGACAGCGGCGGCCTCGTATCTGTAAATATGATGTTGCACGAACTTGAATTCTGTGAATGGCTTCTTCTTAAGTTAATGCCTTTCCATTCTTTGATTTTGTATAGGGAAAATAGAGCTTTATGTTTATGTAAATTAGGATAGATTTGTATCAGCAGTTACAGAACTTGTCACAGGTATTAATTCGCTTATTAATATCACTTATTAATTACTCATGAGTTTTAGAAGTGTAATAACAGACTGGGTTGGTACGCACTAGGCGACAAGTCCCCGCAACAGGTCAACTCAGTGTGCACTGGTTCAACAATCCAACCTGTTGGATTTCATACAGCAAGTGGCAGGGACAAAATTCTGTTCAACAACTGTCCAACAATTTCCGCCCAAAATACTTAGTACACGGGGGGAGATTGTCGCTGCTACTTGCCGTCTAGTGTGTACCGACCTGAATTTAAAAAGTTGTCTATAAAGAGCCACTTGTATTGTTTGTTACAGTTTGAAAGTGTTCATGTCATGTTCTCGCCCACAAATTTGAAAACTGGACCAATCCATTTGTTTTGACCCTGAACCTGGTGTGTGTAGACTTGGTCATATTGCATTTCATAGTCATGGCCTTTCCAGACATTTAAGTTTTGCAAATTCAGCATGCCTTATCAAGAATTTGAGAAACGTTTGAATTTTTGAATGGAAACAATTATTGTAATTCCGAAATACGTAATTCATGCAAAAATGGACATTTTCAGAGGGTAGGTCTAGGGCCGCTTTCAATAGGGTAGATCTAGGGCCGCTTTCAAAGGATAGATCTAGGTGCATTTTCAATGGGTAGATCTAGCGCCGCTTTCAAAGGGTAGAGCTAGGGCCGTTTTCAGGGGGTGCACCAGTACACGATCAGTGCATCATTCCTCTAAACAATGCATTCCACAGGGGAGGTTTTGCAAACGGTTTTGCAAGTATTGAAAAGGACAAATATGTCGTCCTCTTTGTAAAGGAGGCACACCCCCTGTTCCCCTTCCTCTACCTCTTTACATTCAAGAACGTTCAATCAAAGAAACCACACATTATCTTAGATGTACTTTAAAGGCCTATATCACACCTGCAAGCTAGGGAAAGACTGCATTAATAAAACAGTGTATAAAGTAAAAGGCTCCCAAGAATTTTGCAAACATTAAAACCCTAGCACCGTGCAGCACAGATGGAGCTTGCTCCTGATGATTCTTTCGAAATGTGTCCAGACAAAGCAACCTACACTGAGTTGCTAAATTATTGGGACATTGTCCTTTTTTCGCCACCATTTTTTTTCCTCTCTACAATAACCCAGTCATTCTTGACCAACCCCTACACAATATTGAATGAGGTTTCATTTCATACCAAAATCTTCACCGATCACACCAACATTGTGACAGGGGATGTGTCTGAAAAATATTCAACAGAAAAAATTGGTTTAAAACAACGAATGTACCAACTAATTTTGAATGTTATTGTAGGCTGCAGTAGTGATTTCACGAACAAATTGTTGAATATCGATAATTTTGCTGACACCCTAAGTTTTCTTGATTGCTCCTTTGTGTGTAGTGATCCTCTAGCTAGAGGCGGAGTCGTGTTCGTATGAATGGGAAACAGTACAGTTACGATACTGCTACGATACGACAGACGATTCAGTTGCTTTCTTAGAAACTACAGCAACAATACGATACTGTTTCTCACGCGTACGATATCGACTCTATCCTGAATAAATGGACGCCTTTTTGAAAAATCGTGTATGAAAGGACCCCATCGGAAATAGTTCGGGAGCATGTTTCGTGAACGTGTTCCATGAGTAAGCTCCCGCTTGTGTGCACACGCTATGAAACTTTAGGTGTGTGAGTCTTGTTGTAAGTCTAGACATCCAGTGAAAAATATTGATATATAGTATTATAAAAACGATGTTGTGATTAACAAATTTTAACCGCAATTGACACAGTTGCAACTCAAAAGAAGCACAGGTGATCTCTACAATGCTGAATCGAACAAGGTGGGTTACTTAGAAATGAGCTGTTTGTTAGTTTCACCTTAAGGATATTTATTGACACTTAATGACTGGGACTGAACAAAACAGTATGTTCTGCATGTGGACCAGAGATCGCCGATGTTTCCCGAGGGGTAGCAGAGAGCAAAGTGTTAGCAAAATTAAACGGTGATCTCCCCCTATTTTTCCTGACCCAAATAGTGATCACTTAGTCTCCATCGCATCCATTTCCGGTCTGTTCGAAAAAATCTCCAGCCCAGATTTTTTCGAACAGACCGGAAATGGATGCGAGGGAGACTAGTGAACACTTTGCTCGACTCAGATCAGGACTAGCCAAGGTTGCACATGCCCGTGCGTAGCCCAAAGATCTGTTTACATGGAGATGGGATATGACCTTCGTTAGAAACCCACCCCCTCTGTTGTTTTCCAAGCTTTGTTTTGCATGTTAGCTTGCCATGGGTTACTCTGCCGGCTTTCAAATGTAACCATGAAAGGACGACGTTTCCTTTATAAGCCATCGAAATGATAAACGTAAGCCCTATTGTGACGCTTAATCTAAAACTGATCAAAACATCTTCATGTAAACAGATTTCAAGTCCAATTCTCTGTTGATAGACATGAATTATTGTTCAGGTACTAATTATTTTCTTAAAGACCAGTAAATGTCATTTTGTAGGAAAAGAGAACAAGTCCTGTACGAAAAGCGTCGCCCGATAGCAGTACTATGAAGTCAAGCAAGCAAAGATCACCCTCTCCCAATGATAGGTACTCGCCAAGCCAACCAAGCTCGCCCCCTGAAACAACGCAGCATACAGATCAAGAAGAGAAACGATCTAGCAAAAAAGAATCAAGATCACCCTCACCTCCGAGAAAGAGCTCTAGGGTAAAAACTTCAAGATCACCCACCCCTCCGAGAAGGATCTCAAGGGGGAAAAGTTCAAGATCACCCTCCCCTCCGAGAAGGATCTCAAGGGGGAAACGTTCAAGATCGCCCACTCCTCCTAGGAGGAATTCAAAGGGTAAAGATTCAAAATCACCCTCCCCTCCGAGGAGAAGTTCCACGTCTCGCAGAACATCGTCAGATCGAAAGACACGCAGTCATTCAAAGAGTCGCTCAAAGTCGAGAAGTAGGTCAAGAAGCCGATCACGAAGCCCAAAGAAAGGTAAGGATTATCGCAGAATTCAAATTTCTGAAAATCTTCTAGTGATTTACTAATTAAACAACGCTTTGGTTTTCAAAATGGCGCAGTGAATTTGTTCGTTTCATGTTCGAATTATCAAATTCGATATTACAATAATTACTGAGGATTTTAACATTTCTTATTGTAGAAACGTACCGTGACAAATTCGGTCGTGACCGTGTTCGGCGTGACAGTAGTGACAGGGACCGTGATAAAGATCGTGACAGATATCGTGACAGAGACCGTAACCGACGTGAACGTGAAGATGATCGTGATAGGCGTGACCGGTACAGACCGCGTGACAGTAGGCGATCACGTGACAGAAGATATTCCTCTGATGACGAAGATGATGGTATCTCATATCGAATCAAAACACCAGTTGTTAAAGGTAAGCAGCTCACTGAAGCAAAACATTCATTTTAGAATAGGGTTGTTTATTCACAAAATGCTAAAATGGCAGAAATTCACTATCTGTAAATTCTAAACATGCCTTCAGTTTAGTGTGTTCTTTTTCTTAAGCAGTACAAAATCTATCTCCCGACACTTCCCTTGCATATTGCAATCAATAATATATACTAATTACTGACTACTAATCAATCTCATGCTTGTAAAACCGCATTACTATAAATTACGCTATATAAGCACCGCGTTACATTTTATTGTTCAGTTATGTAATTGTATGATTTACTCACTCACTGTACTGTTTAGTGTATTGTACTTAATAGGTATTTATAGCTTTTCATTATCATTAGCTCCCGTGGGTCCCACCAAGCAGCCATCATCAGAAGAGGTCCAAGCTAAATTAGCAATGCACGCTGAGGCAATGAGACAGAAGGCTCAAGTACAAGCCCAGGCTATTAACATGCCTCAATATTTGAACCCGTCAGTAGTCAACCCGCATCAGTATGCAGCACAACAACAGAAGAAGAAATTATTATGGGGTAGTAAAAAGACCGAGGTATGTTTCTAGCTAGTGGTAGTTGGTAGGGTACTCTGGATAGCGTTGTTTACCGGATAAATCCCTGCCAAGTGAAAGAAATTGATACACATTCTATGTAGTAGGTAGGTTTTATTCAGTGAAAAACGTTATCAAGACTTGGTCCAACTGACACTGATATGTATAAGTTCAAGCGAGGTTCCACTCTGTGCGACTCTTCCATCGATATAATAGAAAATTTCCGAACTCTGCAGTTCAACTTCAGTCCAGATGTACCGTTCATTCAAGAATAAGGTTGATAAAAAAGTCTTACATCATCTTGGAGTACCTTTCCAAAACTAGAGTGTAATAGTGTAGAGTTCACCAAAAACACAATACAAAATGCGAACAATAAAACCACACGAGTAACGCAAACGCAAACACAAGAAATGAAAAATGTTTCATTTTTAGAACAATGAAAGATTGGAGTAATCTGTAGACTGCAGGAAAACGATTTTCGTTGTTAGGATTGATATTGGAGCAAACGCGAATATTTTATCGATTTTTAAAGTGACCTCGCCCTTGCCCGGAATGGGGATCTGGGTCGAGTGATGTCATATTGTACCACACGGAACTCTTTTGATTTGCCAACAATTTCCAACACTACAAGAACGTACCCTATCAAATAACTTATGTTGTTTGGGTGTCGATTTCAATTTTGTATGTAGTGTTGAATGACAAGTATAATGTGATGAGATATGTAAACCACTGCGCATGTGCCCAGGTACAGTATGACATTACTCGACCTAGTTTTGCATCTATCAAAGTAACACAGGAAACCCAAAATACAGCTTTTAAACCCTAAATATCTCGGCCTACTTTTATCCAAATCACTTCTTATTTATATCATTTGAAAGCTCTCGATTTCTACAATTTTACTAAATTGGTCCACTCTGAGGGGTGATAGGCACTTTAACGCATGCATTTCTGTATTTCAGACGGTTCCTGGTCCTGGCCAATGGGGTACCGGTCAACATTTCTCCAACGACCAAGGTGGTCAAATGGAGGCCAAGTTTCGTCGATTGATGGGTATCAAAGGAGAAGGAGCTCAGTCAACTAGTACTACACCAAACACGGCCGTCTCTGGTGACAAATTGTTAAAAGACCTTGAAGAAGAGTTCGAGAGGTCACGTGCCTTCCAATTGTCACGTGGTGCTGGAGGGAAGAGTGGCATCGGACTTGGTTACTCAGGGCAACAGTTTCATTAATGGGTTACTGTGTAATTGTGAATTTGCTTACTCTGGGCGGCCTGTGTGATTCCATAAAACTGCAGGCTTCCCATAGAGTCGAGACTGTTGTCTGAAAGAAATAGTTGTTCCCTTGCATTGTTTTTAATATAGCTAGCGTTGATAAAATCCAAATGTTAAGCAAGGAGAACTGATGCGGAATTTGGCAAATGTGGACTGCCTACAGTAGTACTAGTAATACTTTGTCCTTACTAAATGAGTTGTAGCGCCGTACTTAACGGCGTTAAAAGTATTTTATGGCATGACCAAATCGTAAAAAGCCAGAAAATGAACCATTGAAAGAAGCAACAAAAAGAGGAAGGAAATAAAAAGAAAGGAAAAGAAAGCAAAAAAGAAAGAAAGAACGAGCGTGCGCTCCTGTTATCGTCATTTCGTTGCACTGTTCTAAGAACTTGCATGATCAGGGCCTAACTTCCCACACCACCTTCTTCGATGTTATTTAAGAGCTCGTGCGCGGCTGATTTGGGTCATGCCGTAATAATTAGATATAAAATCTATCTAAAATGTCCTCTTTTGTTAACTATTTTCTTTACGTATATTTCGAACCGTATTCTCAAAATATTCTAGCACGAGTGCATTCGCAAAAACATGTAGTTGTATATACTTATTCTTATATCTTGTGTTTGGCATTTTTTTACTTTTGCGCTGCGATGCACTTTAGCCTCTCTTGTGCAGACATTGTGCAATGGAGAGAAGCATAACGACCTGTGCTATCGCAGATGACACGTTATTACAGCCAAACTTGTTGTATCGCCACTCGCCGTTATAAAACTTTCTTTTTGTTGTTGTTGTTGTTTTTTGTTTTTCCTGAACAGTCAATCAAATTCAATGAGCGGAGCGGAGCTTGCGCTAACGTGTTTTGTCTTTGTCTGATCTGTAATAAGTTCCGCTCTTGAAATTGATTGACGGTCAAGAAAAGACGAAATCAAAACAAAGTTTGAAACAGCGGGTCGCGATATAACGAATTTGGCTGCAAAGCCTGGTTCACACGAGCAACGCAAATGCAAAGTCGATGCAAATTGATTCTTGCATTTACAGTTGCGTTTGCGGTTTTTTGTTTGCATACGTCATTATGCTTTTGTTTATTTCGGACTTTATTAGTAAATGATAGGCGGCCGTCCTTTCGCACACCTGTTAACAAAATCGTCTTATCTAGAACCTTTTTGCATAATAAACTTCAGTATGTACATTACGAAGAAAAATGCTGTTTTTACAATTTGAACATCGTCCATTGCCACGCTGTATTGTGAGTATCACATATATCAGTCACTAGTCTGCGTTACCCCGCTGACCGCCGGCAACGCAGGAGAATCGGTAGTCCAGTCCCAGACCCTATTTGCCCCGCTCGGTAAACCTCATATCACCATCAACCGGATAAATTCTGTAGCCATTGGCTAGCTTTTACTCGATATATGACTTCATATAGGTGTCCTGCAACCAGCAGTCTCGGTTGCAAGTTCCACGTCCTAAATAATACAAGAACGAACGGCGACCTTGACGATATCTAATGATCAAGAACGCCATCTAAGTTTGTTGGCTATTTACATCAATGGCAGCTAGATATTAAAGCAAAGCCCCCAGTGGAAAAATCATTCAAGTGCGACATTTGGTTCATTTCAATAGTATTTAGACAAATGCCTCACTAGTATGATGATTGAAACAAGAGAGCTTCGTATTGCAGGCTCAAGAATAGTATCTAGCTCCTAGTATTTACACGAATCAAATAATTGTAATTATCGGAAGTAACGTCATTTGTTAGCTTTCCTTGACTTGTTCCTTGACTGTGGTGAAGAAGCAGTTACAGATCCTTTGTTGGTCGTGTTGTTACCGGAAGCTGATTCGCTTCTTGATCGGCCCGCACTTCCACCGTGACCGCGACTCTTTCTAATGCGATTTGCCGCTGTCCACATAGATTCTTTTCTGCCATCAGACTTCTGTTTACTCTCATTGCTTGATTTGGATAGGGATTCGAGACGACCTGAGCAGAAAATCCAAAATTACATCGATAAGTTTGATTGAGATTAATTTAATAATTAATCATTTAATCGCTCCATTGATGAGTAGTTATCAATTTAGTATAAGATTGGTTTCAATTTGGATTGCATTGGTTGATTGTGTGCATAAAACAGTTACTCTTGCATGCTTACTGAGTAGCTTTGGGTTGATGGTCTCCAGATCATTCAACATCGATGTGTATATAGCTTGGCCTTCCCCTTGTCCCTCTGCATGTACGGTAAAATTAAACAAAACATTGAAAATAGTTAATATTGTCTTGATTTGCAGCGTGAATAGTAGAGTAAAAACATTAACGTGGTATTTAGTGTTTGTACGTAAGTACGTGCTAGAGACTCGAGAAGAGTGTGCACATGGCAAGTTCTAATAGGCATGCAGTTTTCACTTTTCTTACTTTCTATTTTGATGAGTACAAACTTCTGTCGTCCCTTGTTGAGTATTTTATCTGCATATTGGTTAGCATTGTCTGGTAGATTTTTGAGCTCACCATCTTCGTCCGACAGGTCTAGGATGGCTGCAAAACCAACAGATAAACGCTCCAGAATTCACTCGTTAATCCATTCATTGCATTCATTTATTTTCTATTTATTGATTTGCTTGAGCACAAAATTGACAAACTGAATACCAACCATGTGACTAAAGAAATCAAAAAACATTAAAGAAAAAATGAACAACCGACAAAAAAACCCCAGACAGTTTATACAAGTAAGCAACTAGTTTAAAATCAATCGATACTCGTCATATGCAGGTACTGGAGGAAACATACAGATACACATAATTATGCACACAGTCTAAGTACGCCTACTTCAAATGCACAGCTGAAAGGAATTGTCACGCGTGACTGTCACCGACTTTTGAAGTCATTGATTTGCTTTTATTTCTACTTATAATTCTCAATGTCATTAAAAACATGATTTCTTTCGGTTTGTTATCACCGACAACATTTCCTGAAACAGGTGCATACAATATTGATAATATGCAACTTCGACGTGAAACTCAAATCTCCATCGCAATGCGTCTGAACTAGAGAGCTATCGACCCATTAACGCTGTCTAGATGGATCCATGATATGCTTGAAAGATCATCATCAATTCGAACAAGTGAAATTAAAGCTCAGAAACTGTACCATATGTATATGTATCGCATACTTTGGTGAAATTCTAACCAATGAAATGAATCTCTTCACTGTGTGCCATTGTCTACTTCAATAGTATAACAATATGTCGGACTTTATTTACAGCAGTGGTAAAACCGTAAATAAACATTGCACTGCTTACTGAATCAATAATACAAATACACAATCAAAATGTGAAAATGTCGTGCAAAAGCACTTAAGAGTTCATGGTATTATTAACTAAACTCCTACCTCCCTTTTGACATCTACAACGACGTCGAATGCTATCAATCAAGTTTCGTGTAACACAATTTGGATTAAAAAGCTCCTCTTCGTCATCTGGAAGAAATGTTTTTTAGTTTGTCAAAGTACACAGACTGTTTTGTTTTTGTTAGCGTAAAAATGATTCCAAGATTGAAAAGTTTACCTCCAAATCTGACAGCGATAAACGTCATTATTGTTCAGAAAAGATGGACTCAAATTCCATTTGAAACAACAGGGGTTTTATGTTGAATTTTGAAGCAAGTCGAATACTAATTGAAGTGAGTTACTCTCTAGGGAAATCATGATCTAATTGTTGTTTTTATTGGTGTACCCAAAACAAAGTCGGCTTAAAACAAAGCCACGAGACCATTAAAACAAAATGATCAACCAAACGTAAACTGTTGCTAGGGAAACATCTGGACCTATGGTGAGGTTATGGTGCAGAATAGAAATGCATAATTAACTTTCGGGATTTATGATTTTTTGTGTCCTTTTTGCTGTGATTTCATGGTACTTTTATCTAAGGAATAAACATAGGTAACTAGCGATAAAATTAATGTGAGCTGCGTCAGTGTTTCTAATGAAACAGTTGTGGTAAAAATGTAAGTTATACACTGTAAAAAGAAGAAAGTAATTACTGACGTATTGGACGCTAGTCCTTCCTCAGAGATAAGAGAAAGAAGCGATATAAGGGTGTGATTAATTCAGTATATGAACGTTGAAACAATATAAACCAAAACAATAAAAATATATAATAATAAACTTATATCCGCCTTGGTTTATTGATAAAAAAAAGTCACGCGGTATGTTGTGAGAATTGAGAAAAAAGCTGCAATAGGTCGCCCAAATCGTGTAACATTCAGAACTCGTGGACTAAATTTTGAGGTTTATAAAGCTGGACGAGTTTACGCAAGAGAAAATGAGCTAAGAAAGCCTATTCCTCATATTGGGTTTTGCACAAATCATAAGCCACGTTAATTCTATTTATTGCCGCCCAGCTATTTTAAGAACGGGACGTGATTGGACATAATGACCAGAGAGAGGAAATCGTAGACGAATTTTATAAAAGATAAAAAAAGCTCTTCAAATTTGCAAAAGAAAAACTTAACAATGTTGGATATATTAAGGTATCAGGTGACCCTAATGACCACTGTTCGCTTTTCTTCGTATAGGGCGCAAAATATGCAACCGATTTCTATGATTTATATATCATCTGAAAGCTGAATAGTTGATGAAAACAACTATGTAAGAAAATATTGACAATTTTTCAATTTTTTTTAGTAAGTGGTGAAAATATAAATTTATACTCCGTTTTTTCAAAAAGTCACAGCACAGTACGTTGCGAAGATATCTGTTTCTAAAGTTAAAAATCGCATTTTTTGACGATTTTTATACAAATCACTCAATATCTCTTGAACGAGGCAAAAAATCAAAAATCGGAGACACGGTTTTTTAGTTCAATCTTTTGTCTTTACGACTACAATAAGTGTGTTTTGATCGGATAAATTTCTGCTGTACTGTGACTTTTTGAAAAAACGGAGTATAAATTTATATTTTCACCACTTACTAAAAAAAATTGAAAAATTGTCAATATTTTCTTACATAGTTGTTTTCATCAACTATTCAGCTTTCAGATGATGTACAAATCATAGAAATCGGTTGCATATTTTGCGCCCTATACGAAGAAAAGCGAACAGTGGTCATTAGGGTCCCCTGATACCTTAATATGTTGCCTAGTCGTCTTTCTCTGAATAAAAAGGTTTTAGCGGGATTGGTAACAGATTAAAAGAAAGTTAGTTTCTAAAAATAGTATTAGCGGGGTTCCTGATGGGGTACGGGCCGGGATAGGTTCTCTTAGCTCATTTTCTCTTGGCTTACGATATATTGATATATGTTTTAGGGTTGCGGTCTTTGTCAATTTTTTGCGGTTTTGAAAGTATTTTATTTGGTTGTACAGTTTTGAAAGATTTTTATATGGTTTTGTGGTTTTGAAAGTTTTTTATATGGCTTTAAGGTTTTCAGACTCCACCCATCGTCCTCATTATGCCCCCCTAGACGTAGTCGGACTAGAATACCAAAGAGATGAGTTTCGTTATCGCCAAGTGAATATGATATTTTTCTCTGACTTATTCTTTACAAATATATGTATTAATTTGCGGTGTTATAAACTAGTAACCAGTGGTAATCAAGTAGGAACTAAACTGCCCTAAAGTATGCTACGAAATCACAACATAATAGCTTGCTTTTTTTCTTATAATACCCAGTCCTTTTGGACATGACCGGCACCATGGTTCTGGCACTGTGATGACATAATATATATTAATCACCATGACAACACATTTTTATAAGAAAATACTTTCTCATCACTATGACAACGTACTCTGAAGAGAATTGCTAATCACAATGAGAAATAATTTTTATTTTTGAACATCTTAATTGCTCCATATGTGTATTAGACCGGTGATAAAAGGATAAAACAGGACCAAGGTATATCCCTCATAAGGCTAATGCATAACCAAGGGAACACATTAATGCGTTCAAAATATTTCACCATTTTATTTGCTTGCCATGGTGAAATAATTTCTTTTACCGTATTTGAATATTGCCATGATATTGTTTGGTGCTTAGCAGTTTGATATATAACTTAATTTGATTTCAGTTTTTGTAGCAGATACGATATTGAGAAAATGAAAAAAAGTAAAGAAAAGCAAAATCGAGAAGCAAGGATATCGAACTGTAGAAGTGGATCGAACAAGTACGATGTCAAAGAAAAAGAAAGGCACCCACTTCGACTACCACCGATTATCCAGTCCAAAAGACAAGGACCGGATGAGTTAACTTCTGCACAGAGAAAGGAAAGCAAAAGAACACAAAAAGAAAACGATCATTTGGTCGTTTACCACGAAACGATAACGGGGAATGTGAAAAGGAAGGAAGGTGGAGAAAAACAAGATGGAAATAGACCGCCGAAGTGCGATCGTAGAGCGAGAGAATGCGATGTCAAAGAAAAAGACCCCGAACACCATCTCAGTCTACCTCCGATTATGAGACCAAAGCCAGTATCAATTGTCATCTCCTTCAAAGACGACGAAAAGTACAATGAAACAAAACGACCACAGTCCTATTCACCCACAAGATGGTATACTACAAGATAATAATGGAAACAGACCGAAATGCGATCGTAGAGGATGTGATGTCAAAGAAAAAGACCCGGTTATCAGTTCGAAGGCAGAACCGATGTCAGCTCCTTTACAAAGAACAAGCAGTACAAGGAGACAAAAAGACCAAGTTCTTCTTCGCCCACAAGATGCCACTGTACCGCAGCACTATCTTCGTCTACCTCCGATTGTCAGTTCAAACGCTGTACCAATGCCAGTTCCTTCTCAGAGGACGAGCAGTACAAGAAGAAAAACAGAACAAGTTCTTCTTCGCTCACAAGATGCCACTGTACCGCAGCATTATCTTCGTCTACCTCCGATTGTCAGTTCAAACGCTGTACCAATGTCACCTTCTTCTCAAAGGACGAACAGCACAAGGAAACAGAAAGAACCAGTTCTTCTTCGCTCACAAGATGCCACTGTACCGCAGCACTATCCTCGTCTACCTCCGATTGTCAGTTCAAACGCTGTACCAATGCCAGTTCCTTCTCAGAGGACGAGCAGTACAAGAAGAAAAACAGAACAAGTTCTTCTTCGCTCACAAGATGCCACTGTATCGCAGCATTATCTTCGTCTACCTCCGATTGTCAGTTCAAACGCTGTACCAATGTCACCTTCTTCTCAGAGGACGAACAGCACAAGGAAACAGAAAGAACCAGTTCTTCTTCGCTCACAAGATGCCACTGTACCGCAGCACTATCCTCGTCTACCTCCGATTGTCAGTTCAAACGCTGTACCAATGCCAGTTCCTTCTCAGAGGACGAGCAGTACAAGAAGAAAAACAGAACAAGTTCTTCTTCGCTCACAAGATGCCACTGTACCGCAGCATTATCTTCGTCTACCTCCGATTGTCAGTTCAAACGCTGTACCAATGTCACCTTCTTCTCAGAGGACGAACAGCACAAGGAAACAGAAAGAACCAGTTCTTCTTCGCTCACAAGATGCCACTGTACCGCAGCACTATTCTCGTCTACCTCCGATTGTCAGTTCAAACGCTGCATCAATGCCAGTTCCTTCTCAGAGGACGAGCAGTATCAGACGAAAAACAGAACAAGTTCTTCTTCGCTCACAAGATGCCACAGTACCGATTGTCAATTCAAATCCAGTACGAATGTCAGCTACTTTACAGAAGAAAATATGTAAAAAGGAAACAAATTAAAAAAAGGACAAATTAAGTTTTACCGACAAGAACAGCCAAGTCATTTTATTGAAATAAAAATAAACAAAGAAAGTCTTTGCAGCAGCACAAGCTGATATTGGGAGGAAACCAGCAGCTACACAACTCATCCAGAAGCTGGCTCGCCAGACAATAGTAATACATCAAAGAATGAGCATATGTATAAATCACTTTATGACAAAAGCCCCGTATAAAGACTTCAAAGTTGTTCAGCACCAGCAAAACGTTGCAACGCAGTTAGGGCAATGGCATGCAAGCTGTCAAATAATGTCGACCCGCCCGCAGCAAGGAAAAGAAAGAAGAAAATGCACTTCCAACAGCAGTAAAAAAATAAAAAATCATAATCACATATCTAAAACAAAAACCAGCAACGAAACAGATTTAAGACCACGAAAACTAAAATTGATGGTTTAAATGGAGAGACCAATGAAGGAGAGCACCACGTGATTGCTGAGTTTGTTTCTAAAAACAAACCCGTACAAGATCCAATAGCAAACATCACAACTTTGAAACAAAGACTAACAAAAAATCCCATAAAGCAAACAATGAGTAGGATTCAAAAAAGGAATTTAAAAAAGCCGAACTTTGTGAAAAACAAGAGAAAGCTAATAAACAAGCAAAGAAAAAGAATGAAAAACGAAAAAGTCAAAGCAAGTGATAGCAAAAGGCGATAGGGAATTAGTAGGCCAGAGTACTAGAAAAAAACAAATGACTCAAATTCGTGTTTTGAATAAAACATTTGGAGATCTCACCAGTTGACGAATTAGGAAGAAACGTGCAATCTTATACTGAAAAACACACAACAAACAAGCTGAGAAAAACGACAAAAACTGCAAAAAGAAACATAGCGAACATCCCGATTTTCCGTGGTCTGCACAAATATGACTTGAGAATTAAAAAAAAAACAGTTAGCGATTGCATGTCTGTGGTCTCAATAGAGTTCTAAAGTGTGATGTCACAAAATAACGAGTTTTCCTACACTACACAGTAGCACTCAATATAACAACAATTTATACTTGGCCTGAAGCGTGAATGACGTTTTACCCCGTCTCTAGACCAGAATTCTTTCCGCATTGCTTTTGTTTGCTAATTATGACTACTGTTCCTGTATTCCCGAGGGATTAAAAAAATTGAATATGAAAGATCTTTGAAAACTATTATGGTAAAGAGACGGAGATGAAGCTTGTAGAAGGCACAAATGTAATAACTGGACCCGAATATAATGTAATAAAGGACCCAACTGTAATAAACTTTGGACCCAAATGTAATAAAAGTCCCAAATGTTATAAGTTATATTTTCAAGCGGTTAAATCATTTGCATTCGATGCTGGAATGCAAATGCGTTTCATCTGAGCGATCGCGGAACGACTTGATTCGAACCTGACGATGCTAGGCTTTGCCTTCTTTTGAGTGAGTCTACGAACGGCGAACAGCGTGTGTGTTTGTTAGTGTTTTAATCGTCTTTTTTGAACTAGCAATCATTTTCCACTACATCTTGAGTTTTGAATATACTAAATACCTTAGTGACAAAAAAAGTGACGTTTTGGCTACGTTGGTAAGACTGCTATTTGCGTTGAGACTGGGCCCGAGCAAAAACATAGACCGAAAAGGTAAATCTTGACGGTGCCGGCGCCATGCGGCTGGGCACGGTAAAAATGCTAACGAGCCAGAGGAACTCTGTTAATGAGCATTGCATGTAGGTATGTAGACTACGATGCCCATCAGGCACAAATAAAGTCAAAAAACGCATCAGAGTATAGATGAAACAAATATTTCATGCTGTTCCTACGAAAAGTAAAACTTTGACTATAATCAGCTGATCGAACTCGCCTTTGTCTTTGTACATCAAAGCGCACTTCCCACGTTCATGTAGTGCGCATTTGCAAAGCTCTTCTGGACTATTTTTATTTTATAGATCTCATTAGCATAAGATAGCTCGATATGATGATGTTGATTTATTTAGAGCATTTCTTTAGTATGATTTTTAACAAAGTATATTTTATTTTGTGTTAGAAAGCTGAAAGGTTATTACATTTTGTGTCAGTATTACATTTTTGTGTCAGTTTTTATTACATTTTGTGTCAGTACTACATTTTGTGTCAGTATTACATTTTGTGTCAGTATTACATTTTGTGTCAGTATTACATTTTGTTTTCCTGTCAGCAGTCTCTCACGTTTGTGGTTCCTGAAAATCACAAAGAAGAGATACTCTGCTAGCAGGCTAGCTAGGAAAACATTTTGTGCGCATCGTAACATTTTGCAGTGGTAACATGGTATGCAATTCAATACTGTTGCTTTTCACTTGATTCATGGCAAGAGAGTATGAGATAAGAGAGCTTATCCCCGGACCCCATCATGGGCTCTACTCGTCGTGCTATTTGTATATACTTGTGAACAATCTACGCACTTTTGACTTGAAATGTTTTGACGATGCGACTGCGCCTCCTGCAATCTGGACAATCACGTTCCGTTCCCGAAATAACTTCAGTTTAAAAATAGAATGAAAAGATCCCCTGATGAGTGTAAAGCCCAATAAGGGGGATAAGCTCTCCTATGTCATACTCTCTTGTTCACGGCAATTATCAAGCTGTCCGGGTAAGCGATTATAAGTGAAATAGTGTATTTAACAAACAAGTTAAGACATATTCTTAGTCTCTTGCAAGCTCAATAAATGTCAATCAGTTGCATGGTCATTGGAGATTCCAATCACCAAAGTTGAGCAAGATAACCAGAACGATGACCAGCGGTGATGATGCCAAGCTGTTACTTCGATTACACTCCACTGAAGTACAGGACACTAAGACAAACAAAATACAAATACAATATGGATTTTTATTAACCGAAGTATTTCATGCCATATTATTATTACTGACCCCATGACACTATTGGGAGTATTATATCTATTATAACTATTACATACTTAAGATACTACGAGCATTTTCATTGGTTAATTGATAAGCGTGTTCTACTAGTGAACAATCACGGTGGTGACTTCATCTTTCATAACGTGCGCACTGATTGGTCAACTGACAAGAAGGGTGTGTCATCGATCTTGTCAGGGTAAAATTCGGTTGAAGTACACAAGAGGGCGACTTTTTCGCACAAAATGAAAGGAAATCATGCTTTGAGGAAATATTGAATAAAAATTACTTTTCTGTATAAGAAGAAAAACATTACAAAATATAACTATTTTCCATCAAAAAACAATTGTAGACAAAACATGAATGAAAATGCTTATTTGTATCGGCAAAGCCTCTTCTATTTGTTGCGTATTATATCATATTTCCACATAAAAAACAATTTCTAAAAAATAGAAATATGTTTAGCTAATAAAACAAAGTATTTCCTTGCCCTTCCTGTTCAATTTTATTTCCCCACGCGGAAGGAATTTATACCGAAATTTGATTACGTGACGAAGTCCTGAAGATCGCCTATTACATCTACGCCGGCTCCTTTAGTTTATGATTTGTCTCCCCAAATTAGTTTTGAAAGGCGCGGCTAAATACGCTTATGATTATTCGGTTGAAGTGCAATATGTTTTACTTACCAGCTATTTGACAACGATCTCCTGTAAATCCAGCTTTGCATTGGCAGAAAGACCGATGCTCAGAAATTGCACATACCATTGTACCACTATTGAGACAATTTATTTCAGGACAGTTCATCAGCTCTAAAAAAGAGATATCGACTTTTAAATACACCTTCAGAAAATCGCTGATTTGTTTGCGTAGTAGAAGATTACAGAACTCCTCGTTATTCGTTTTATGACCAGGCCTTTTAAAACATTAAAAGCGGGAATGAACACTGTGATTTTGCACCAATTTAGTAATAAACGAGCACTCGCTAGCTTACTTTGCTGACAGTAGGGTCCAGTGTAGCTTGGACGACAATCACAGTACTGTTGTCCTGAATAACATTTGGGTGTACCACCATTGTAGCATGTCGATAGATAGTAGCAGTCCCCTGTTGAAATTACAAAATCAGTATGAAATAGTGTTAACAAATTTCAGTACGTTATTTAGTATTAGAAATAAAGAAATTGATTCATTTATCCCGTACATCGATCATAGAGTCGTTCTAGATATCATATGAACAGTAGTGAAATATATCTGATTTCATTGTTTTATCTTCTGTGGTCATTCTCTAATAATAAACGTTTTTGTCAGAGCCAACCGTCTTTCTACAAGCTTTCTTGCCTTTTTAAGTTCTTTTGACTTTCTTTTCAAGAAAATCCATAAGCTTTACCAATCTCGATAAAAAGGGTTGATGCAAATGAAATATGAGTCAGTGAAGATTGATGTACATTTATTAGTTACTTGTGGAATATTCCTTATCAACTCTGTAGACATTATATAAAATTTTATTTTGTTTGTATGTGCCACACATTTAAACGGGTTAGATAAAATAGATTTTTTTCGATTCTTAGATTCTTACATAAATTCCATCTTATTATTCTTTAGAATCGTCCCAGGCTACTTTCAGTCAGCTCAGCGCAAAGATGCCGGACGCTCTTAATCCAAAAGGCAAATTAAAACTGACGTTATGCTGAACAACGAGAGTAGCCCGGAGATCCACGAGGTTATTTATTCTTATTTGAAGACTAGCAGCTTCCTTGAGAAGAAACTTGTCTAGTAAATCGGCGTGAACCCAACCTAATAATCTATAAATAATTCAAATTAAGTAATAGAAATGAAATTAGCCTACTATATCTTTGAGAGAAACAATGTTTGAATCGCAGGCTAATCTTACATATATACCGAGTTTGAAATGAAAATGAGATGATAATTAAAAAAGATTGGAGTAAATTTGGCACATGTAGGATTCGACTTCTATACTTGGTTTAGAGCTGAACACTTTAAGTATATATAACTAATAAATCACCTGGGCTTGCTGATGGTTCTTGTGTAGGAATACCTGATAGATTCCCAAAGGTTGTCAAAATTAAAAGATTATTAGTAATACATACAATATTTGCATCCGATCTGTATGAAAATTTAAAATCTCGGGCTGCAAGCGAGCTGTTTTAAATGATCAAGCTCAATAAAAACTAGGAATCATGCGATTTTTTTTTTTTTTTTTTTTTTTTTTTTTTTTTTTTTTTTTACACAGACAACTGTTTTATTGTGGAATTCTCTTTCATTCAACAACTGACCAGAGCTTTCCTTTTACTCTATTAGCAAATAAACCACTCACATCAGCACTCGTTAGCTCCTTATTACAAAGCCACATAAATGTTAACCACTGTTTTAAGATTCGTAATGAACCACGTAGCGTTTGGAGTGTGTGAACTCCTTTTCACTTGACGAAGGAAAACCTCGATAATTAAGGTTAATAGTGTTATCAATCCACATATAGCTTGTCCATACTTATATAGTTTGTTCATACCTTGGTTTGTCGTCGGTCGTGAAGTATTCCACACTAAATACAAATTTTGATAACAAGTTACTCAGGGAATAAATTATATGACAGGGACTATACTCTTAAAATACGACCTACAACACACACAACAAAACCTAGAGTCCGACGTTATCTCTCTCAACATTACCATTTTTATTAATTAAGTATATCAGATTTCTTCAAAGTTTTCTCTCAAACCCGAAAGAAAAGGCATAATGGATGATTTTGACTCCCACTGGGCTACTTACACTATGAGGTCACGTGACCTCTTGGTGCAAACAGTCCATTACATACAACAGACATCATACCGTGGCTTCTTTCCATCTGGCCGTCGGACGACTATATTTTATCAAGAGAGTATGAGATAAGAGAGCTTATCCCCAGTATTGGGATTTACACTCATCATGGGGACTTTTTATTCTATTTTTAAACTGAAGTTATTTCGGGAACGGAACGTGATTGGCCAGATTGCATGAGGCGCAGTCGCATCGTCAAAACATCTCAAGACAAAAGTGCGGAGATTGGTAACAAGTTTTTAAAAAAACAGCACAACGAGTATAGCCCCTGATTAGGTCCGGGAATAAACAATTTTATCTCATACTCTCATGAATTCTTTTTTGACAGCGTAATCTAAAAAGCTCACATGGATGCAATAACATATAACACTTCTGTTTTTTAGTGTGTGATATGATGTTTTTCATATAAATGTACCTTGTTTTGTTGTGGTTCGTGAAGTAGTCCTCACTAAATCAGTACAGAATTTAATAATTAGAATTTGTATAAAGTACAGAAATCCAAGAGAAAGATAATCTATCAATAACACTTATTTTACTGCAAGATTTCGGTGACACCTTTTTCAACTACACATTTGAATAGGTGAATAAAGCCTGGTTTCCATAAAATCAAGAACAATCGAGAACGGTCGCAAGCGATAAAAAAAAAATCGATAATAGGGAAAGCAACGTTTTTCAATCCTACGACCGTTGTCGATCCATATACGATCGCCATCAAAAACGTTCAAAAACGGTCGTAGAATCGAAAAACTTTGGTTTTCCCAAAATCGTTTTTTTTTTTTCGATCGATATGAAGAGTAACCATCAGTAACTTCCAAACATTCTTAGGCTGGGATAACAGTTGGTATTTATGAATTTGGGAACAAGCATCATCATTTTATCTTCTAATTCTGCTCGTTCTGGCTCATTTTTCTTATTTTGAAAAGATATATTATCCTCTTGATCCATTTCCTAAACGATGTAATTCCAAGAGAATTTCCTGGTTATAGAGTAACGTATAGAAATCCTGCACTGCACACTCGTTTTTGAATCCGTTTTAGAAAGAGCTGATGAAAGGCTTAGAATTGTGTGCGAATGGTCGTAGAAGAACAAGTGCATTTACAAGAATTGCTTTAGAATTGTTTATTTAGTCTTTAAAGTTGTAATCAACAGAACAGTTCTCAGAATAAATAAAACATCAATACGTACCAGAGATATCGCAAGCTCCATTCACCAAAAGGACATCATCAATTGCAATCGATCCTGGGCCCAAACCTTTTACTGAAAAAGCCTCAAATACTATCTGAAATAATAACCAATTAATTTCAAAGTATATCAACTATATAACCCGGTTATATATCAACTAACAAACGATTAAATCGTGTTTCGTTTTCTATTCAAAATACTTAATTAATTGATTAATTAATTTATTAATTAATTTAATTTAATACATTTCATTATTATAGATAAAGCGTTTGAACTAGATAAGTTAAGACCCGTTAGGCATCAAATATGGAAGAAAAGGAAAAAAAATTATATATATTTTTTTAGTTTTTTTTTATGGTTATTATTTTTTCATGGTAAAGAGGCCACTGAGCATCTTCTACAATTGAGCATCTTCTACAATTGAGGTCCAGCGGCTATTTCACGGCTCATAACTCATCTACTGCACATGCTCAATCTTCATAATTTTTCATTAAGCGAACCCACATGGCTTATTGCCTATACATTTAATTATTAGTTGTACGTTGTACATTGTACATTGCACGTTGTACGTTGTACATTGTACATTGCACGTTGTACATTGCACGTTGTACATTGCACGTTGTACATTGCACGTTGTACATTGCACGTTGTACATTGCACGTTGTACATTGCACGTTGTACATTACACGTTGTACATTACACGTTGTACATTGCACGTTGTACATTGCACGTTGTATGTTGCACGTTGTACACTGTACATTGCACGTTATACATTGTACGTTGTATGTTGTACCGTGTACGTTGTACATTGTACAATGCATGCACAATCAATCAATCAATCAATAGTTTATTAAGTGCCATTCTTAACTTGTTTACATATTTACATAATTTATATTTACTGAATGTGAGGCACAAGCTAACTGCAACAGGTAAACTGATCAACGCAGTTAGCTATACATTTTACAATTCAAATTATTTGGGTCATACGACAAGGTAAAAAAACAGAAAAGTGGAAAGTAACTAAGAAAAAAGGTAAAGTAGAGCTCATAAAAGAAAAGTAGCAAAAAGGCTATACTTGAACTGATTGCTTATAAGATAGAATAATTTCTTTTCGGAGGTTCTTTTTAAAATTTTCTTTATTGGAGTTCTTTAAATCTTCATTCAAAGAATTCCAATATTTGGTAGCAACAAATCTTATATTGAACAGACCATAATTAGTTCTTGCAAATGGTAAGTAATAGCTAGCTGTAGCTGCGAGTCTAGTATTATAGTTATGTCTGCGATTGACTCTTGAAAGGAAAGAATAAAAAACTTCTGGAAGATTACCGTGGTGATAGTCATACATGAAAATTGCAGTTTGAAATTTCACAATGTCACAGAATTTTAAAATATTTAGACGAATAAAAAGCGGGTTGGAATGTTCTATAAAATTCGAAAAAGTTATAAGCCTGACAGCTCTTTTCTGAAGGATAAATAGTGGATTGACTGTTGTTTCATATGTATTTCCCCATGCCACTAACCCGTAAATAAGATATGGGTAAATCAATGAGTAGTATAGACTTATAAGTATTTTAGTAGGGAGAAAATGTCGTAGTTTGGAAAGTATTCCCAGACCACGTTTAATTTTGCTACAAACATGGAGAACATGTGGTTTCCAGTTTAAATTTTCATCGAAAAAGATGCCTAGATATTTTATACTAGTTACTTGGTTGAGAATATTATTATTTAGGTATAATTTCAACTTAAAGGGGATTTTCTTTTGTGGAGGACGGAAAAGGACATAATTTGATTTTTCGACATTTAAAGAAAGTTTGTTAGCTTGCAACCATGTTTGTACATGTTTAAGTTCAGTGTTAAGGGTAGACTCAAGAGCGTCAAGTTTTTTGTTAGAAAGAAAGAGATTTGCATCATCAGCAAATGGGTGAAAGTTTAGTACATTAGACGATAAATGAAAGTCGTTAATATATATTAAAAATAAGATTGTTCCTAGCACGGACCCCTGAGGTACTCCTGTGGAAATATTCATAATATCAGAATCAATATCTCCTATTGATACATATTGGCTTCTTCCACTAAGGTAGGAATGAAACCAATCATAAACGTTGTCCCTCAAGCCATAGTGAAAAAGTTTTTTTAATAAAATTTTATGGTTGACCACATCAAAAGCTTTGCTTAGATCGAGATATAAACCACATGAGTAAGAGCCATTATCAATAGATTTTTGAACCAGATCAGTTATGGAAATTGTCGAGTGTAACGTTGTGTGGTTTTGTCGAAAACCAAATTGCTTATTATAAAAGATTCCATTGTTATCACAGAATTTAAGTAGTCTAGTAAACATTAATTTCTCTAGAATTCGACTGAACACCGATAAAAGAGAAATTGGTCTATAGTTATTAACGCTGAGTTCAGAACCACTTTTATGTATTGGAATCACATTTGCGATCTTAAATTTGGTGGGAACAATACCACTTTCGAAAGAAAGGTTGAATATAGTTTGTAAAGGGTTCAAAATAAGATATTTTATTATCAAGAGAATTTTTGTTGGAATACTGAACGGGCCTGTTGATTTAGGATTCAATTTTTGTATAATATCAGAAATTTCTTTAGCGCTGACTTTCTCCAGGATCAGTTGGTTAGATGAATTGTTTGGCATGTAAGACATCGGGGAGACGTTAGTGTCAGGAATAGCATTAGCGAGATTTGGTCCTACATTAGTGAAGAAATTGTTAAAAGCATTAGCTATGAGTTTACTATCTTTAAGTTCTACATCTTCGAGAAGTAATTTTGAAGGAATGGAATTGCCCAGAGGTTTGAGAGAAATTATGGATCTTATACCCTTCCAAATGCTTTTTGTATCTGAACTATTTCTAGTAAAATAGTCACTGTAGTAGGATTTTTTGCTAAGCTTAATTATGTTAGTGAGTCTATTTTTATACTGTTTGTATTTCTCTTGATGGTATGCGGATTGGGTTTTTATGAACTTTTTGTAAAGTCTATTTTTTTCAGTAATCGATTTTCGAATTCCTTTTGTGATCCAAGGTTTGGCTAATTGCTTGATTGATCTATTAATTAATTGCACAAGTGGAACATGATTATCAATGATCCGTGAGATTTTGAAATAAAATGCATCAAACATAGATGAAGCATTTGAATAAATTGTAAGTTCCTTGTCCCAATCTATGCAATGTAAGTCCCTGATGAGTTTGTTGTTATCGAGTTTTGAGTAGTCTCTTTTGAATAATTTAAAATTTTTTGGTAAATGAGAAAATCTATTAATAATTATAAAGTTAGGGAGATGGTCTGATAGATCATCGAGAATATTCCCGCTTATTGTGTGATGCGAAACTGAGTTGAAAAAGATATTATCTATTAATGTAGCAGAATGATAAGTAATACGAGTAGGCTGGAGAATATGGGGAGAGAAAAAATACGAAGCAAGAATATTTAGGAAATTATTGCTGTCAGGAAGAGTTTCAAAATTAAGTAACTTTAAGTTGAAATCACCCATAAAGATACAATACTTATTTTCGTTATTGATTTTCTCAAGGACATAATAATAATAATATGACATTCTTAAAAACGCATTAACTAAGTCTCAATGCTTTTTACAATGATTGAAAAATATCTTAAAAATATGAATATAAATAAACTAAGAATCAATTAGCGCTATTTTAAAAGAACTCTATTGAGGAGTTGTTAAATGTTCAACGTTCAGAAGATTAATTAAAAATAAATAAATAAGCTAAGAGTTAATCAAAAGCTATTTTGAAAAGATGTGTTTTAAGTAGTTTTTTAAAATGTTCAATGTTTTTTGCTGTTTTAATATGTTCAGGTAGTTGATTCCATAAATGTGGAGCTGCGACAGAGAAAGCTCTTTTTCCGTAGCTTGTCGTCTTAACTGTTGGTATAGTAAGTAGAGACTTGTTTGATGTTCTGAGCAGTCGCTTTGGAACATATTAGCTTATCATGTTTTTGATATAGGTTGGCGCTAAGTTGTTGATCGCCTTGTAAGTAGTTAACAGTATCTTGTATTCTATCCGTTGTTTCACAGGAAGCCAGTGGAGGTCTTTAAGAATGGGTGTAATTCTTTCGTTGGGTTTTGCTCCAATAAGAAGACGAGCTGCTGTGTTTTGAATGCGCTGTATTTTATCTGTGTCGCGTGATGGCAGACCGTAGAGGAGACTGTTGCAGTAGTCCAATTTCGACGATATAAAAGCATGGATGACTTTCTCTAATTGAGGTTTACTTAGGTGTTTCCGTACACGCCCGATATTACGTATGGCCAGAGAGGCAGACTTGCATGTGTTGTTTATGTGCTGGCGATATTTCATTTGAGAGTCAAAGATGACCCCCAAGTTACGCACTTTAGTAGATGTTTCGATATCGGTGTTGTTTATGGTAACCTCAGTAATAGATGGTGACTTTAGAAAACGTGATGAGAAGTGCATGATTTCAGTTTTGTCCGGATTACATTGTAGTTTGTTCAGTCTGTTCCAGGATATGATGTCATTGATGCAGCTATTTAGTTTCTCAAGGTAGGTGGTTTGATCTGAAGGATTGAACATGATATACAGCTGTGAGTCATCGGCATAGGTCATGCAGGATATGCCATGTAGGTTTATGATGTCTTCTAGAGGTGATGTGTACAATGAAAACAGGGTTGGTCCGAGGACCGAACCTTGTTGTATATCAAAGATGATCTTTTGTTCTTTTGAGACACAACCATTTATCCTAACTGACTGTGTGCGGTTAGTAAGGTACGATCTGAACCATTCAATGACTTTTCCTCCAATCCCAAAGCGCTGATTCATTCTCTTTAGCAATATGGCGTGGTCAATGGTATCAAATGCTGCAGATAGATCTAATAACACAAATACTACTTCCATGTGTTGGTCAACAGCTCTCAGAATGTCATTTGATACTTTCAACAGTGCTGTCTCTGTAGAATGATGTTGACGGTAGGCTGACTGCATGACTGGAAATAGACGATTGACTTCTAAATAGCTATGTAGTTGACACGCTATTGTTCTTTCGATGACTTTTGATAGGAAAGTGATGTTAGAGATGGGGCGATAATTTCCAAGGATGTTACGGTCCATGTCAGACTTTTTAAGTGTAGGGCGAACAAGTGATGTCTTCAACTGCTGTGGAAACTCACCAGATTTCATTGAGCAGTTTACAATACAAGTAATGATCTGAATCAGCAATGGAATTTGCTTGACTAACTTGGTAGGCATTGGATCAAGATGACATGATTTACTTGGAGAGTTCATTATGATCTTACTTACTTCTGCCTGCGTGACAGGTGCAAAATCATTGAAACTGCATATGGTCTTGGTTTCTTGTGTAATCGTGGTGGTTTCAGTTTGAGGAAGTACTTCTTTGTCCAGATTAGATCGTATATCATGGATTTTCTTGATGAAAAAAGCATTGAAGTCTTCAGTAAGTGATTGCAGCGTTTCATGATTTGGTAATGGTGGTGCTTTCTTGGAGATGAACATCTTTGATACCGTTTTGAAAAGGTCTCGTTGATCAGTGTCTGCAAACTTTGAGGTGTAGTAGTTGTTCTTTGCACTTACTAGCATATCGTTGTACCTCTTGCATGAATCTTTAAACATCAATTTATGGATTTCTAGTTCAGATTGATTGTACTTTCTCTCACAGCGACGCTTTTCTTGTTTAGCCTGTTTTAGCTCATCATTGTACCAGGATGTGTTTGGACGGAGTGTAATCGTTCTTTTTTTCTCAGGTGCGTGATCGTTGAAAAGATTGAGCAGGATGTTATTGTAATTCGCTGTCAGATCATTCACATTCTCACATCCCGCAGTAGATGAAAATGATACTTTGATGTCATCATTTAATTTATCCATATTTATGTTCTTTATATCTCTGTGTGGGATCTGAATTTTAGATGGTAATGGTCTTGAACATTTCAGGTGACAAGTGATCAATTTATGGTCTGATATGTTATCTGATGGTTTGACGTTGAGATTAGAAATAATATCATCCGTTTCCCGGGTTAAAATCAAATCGAGAATATGGCCATGTTTATGTGTAGACTCTGTGATGTATTGAATTAGGTCGGTTGATTCAATAAACTGCATAAATTTTGAAGAATCGGTGTTTGTTTTGTCATCGATATGGAAGTTGAAATCACCAGATATGAGAAGTGGATATTGAGCTATTGTGAGGTGTTCTGTCAGTGTTGAGAATTCAGAGAGAAAGGAATCAGTATTAGCCTTGCTTGTAGGTGGTCTGTAGATGTTGACAATTCGTATTGAATCTTTTTTGTAGGAAAATGTTACATCTTGATATTCAAAGGTATTAGTATTCATCAGGTTGCTATTCACAACAGAAAAACCATCACGTATAATAAGTGCAACGCCACCACCCTTACGATCTAGCCTTGGCACATGATAGATTGTGCAATTTGGCAGCGTACTGTTCATGTCAGCAATGCAGCGATTATCCAGATCAGTTCCATTTAGCCATGTTTCTGTCAGTGCTAACAAATCCAAACGATTTGAAATGATGAGATCGCATATCTGTGTTGTTTTGTTTTTCATTGATCTTGCATTCAAAAGGCCAAATCTCGTAGACAAAGATCTTGATTGTTGTTGCCGTGACAACTGAATATAGATGAGGTTCTTGGTGTTTCTTGAGCCGTTACATTATCTATATAGCTTAAGAAAGACTGAGTGTCGCTATGTGGATGTCTATATAAAACACCGCAAACAATATTGTTATGTAAATTGGTTTGAATTTCAATCCAAAGTGACTGGAAATCAGGCGTAACTGTTGAAAGATCATTGCGGTTTTTTCGATGTTTACCCGTAACATCATTGGGTTTTTTCGATGTTCACCCGTAACAAATAATGAAAAATACTTGCGATTTGAATGCGTGTACCATTCCGCCATTCACATTTTCAGTGATTGTAGCATTTAAAAACTCAAAAAAACAGCCTCATCCTTGAAACCAGTCTTTGTGAAATAACTTGGAAAAAGTCGACATTTTACAAAACAAAATCAATGCGTGTACCATTCCGCCATTCACATTTTCAGTGATTGTAGCATTTAAAAACTCAAAAAATCAGCCTCATCCTTGAAACCAGTCTTTGTGAAATAACCTGGAAAAAGTCGACATTTTACAAAACAAAATCGCAAGTATTTTTCATTATTTGTTACGGGTGAACATCGAAAAAACCCTTTCTTTTTTATGTTTTGTGTTCCGATTGTAAATGAAAAAACATCCAGAAAAAAGTCCACCTTTTTCTAATATCCGTAGTTGAGATGGAAAACAATAAAAGTTTCAACTACTTTTACGATACTTGGCTGACAAAATATCAAGTATTTTAATTTTCCTCTGCCAGTTTTGAGTTACAATAAAAATGATTTTTTTTACGTTTATTTCGAAATTCCGTGCAGATAAATTGTATTTCGCAATGTAAAATAAATACGACGTGGGAAGTGTGAGTGAAACAGGTCACGACAGCATTCTAGAAACTCGAGAGCACCTCGGCCGATCTGATTCAAGAGCAGTCGCGACAATGAACTCAACATAACTAAAAACCTTCCAAATCAACAAATGATTGATAATATATTCACATAAACAAGCTGGCTAAAGAACAGCTATTCGGATGCTATACTAAACAAATTGTTTCTTAGTACGTAGGAAATTATCAGTATCGAATAAACGCAAATTCGCCAAGAACATTATTTGAAAAATATAAACATACTTCAAAACCAGACTTTTTTAGATTTAAAAAAAATTTGTACAAGGCGCATAAATTGGGCTAATACACATTTCCCGAATCAATAGTATTAATTTTCACGAGTTTATTTCTAGAAAATAATGATTTTGCGAGTACTAAATTTCACGATTTTTTTCAAAAGCACGAAAATCGCAAAATTTAGTACTCGCAACTTATTCCGTGGGCAGATCCAAGTGATGGGTACAGGGGGCGCGAACAATCAGGTAGCTTTCCAATCAGCATGGTTTGCGGCCCCAGCCTGATCAGTTATTTTTTTATATTCAAAAATCGGAAATAAAACCAATAAATTTATAGAATTATGCGTCAAAAAATTTGAAAGACTTTTCGTTGTATCAGTTTTAAGAAAATTTGATATAAAATCCACACCAATTTCTTCAAGCGCCGCTATTGCTACATATGTTGGCTATCACGTGCTACTTCGGCTCCAAAAAAGATCAGAGAGAAAAGATCGACTAAAATCCACTTTCATTCAAGAGTTTCAATACAAAAGTTATTGAATTTTTCAACATTATTTATATCATGGTAACATCTCAACTTCAAAAAAAATCCATCAATTTGTTGCTATCAATTTTATCAAGCATATTTAAAAAATCAACTTATTTTACTCACATTGAATCAATTTTGAAAAACAAAAAAGGTTTTTTTCAGATCGCAATGAAAAGATACAAATAGAAAAAAACTTGACTTTTTACGAAAAAAAAGTTGATCTTTTTCATTCTTTGATCGAAAATTCGTACCATGATAAAAGTCGAGTTTTTTCATTATTTCTCCCTTCAAGTTTGTATCTCATATCTCGAATTTCTAAAAAACTCGTTTAATTCCCAGTTTCCTCTTTTGAAAATCATTGAAAATGTGAATGGCGGAATGGTACACGCATTGATTTTGTTTTGTAAAATGTGGCTACTTTTTCCAGTTTATTTCACAAAGACTGGTTTCAAGGATGAGGCTGTTTTTTGAGTTTTTAAATGCTACAATCACGGAAAATGTGAATGGCGGAATGGTACACGCATTATTGTACATTGTATGTTGCAAGTTGTACGTTGAACATTGCACGTTGTACATTGCACGTTGTACATTGCACGCTGTACATTACACGTTGTACATTGCACGTTGTACATTGCACGTCGTACATTGCACGTTGTACATTGTACATTGCACGTTGCACGTTGTATGTTGTACCGTGTAAATGCGTGTACCATTCCGCCATTCACATTTTCAATGATTTTCAAAAGAGGAAACTGGGAATTAAACGAGTTTTTTAGAGATTCGAGATATGAGATACAAACTTGAAGGGAGAAATAATGAAAAAACTCGACTTTTATCATGGTACACATTTTTGACCAATGAATGAAAAAGATCAACTTTTTTTTCGTAACAAATCAAGTTTTTTCAATTTTTGCCTTTTTATTGCAATCTGAAAAAAAACGAACCTTTTTTGTTTTTCAAATTTGATCCAATGTGAGTAAAATAAGTTGATTTTTTTAATATGCTTGATAAAATTGATAGCAACAAATTGATGGATTTTTTTTGAAGTTGAGATGTTACCATGATTTAAATAATGTTGAAAAATTCAATAACTTTTGTATTGAAACTCTTGAAAGAAAGTGGATTTTAGTCGATCTTTTCTCTCTGATGTTTTCTGGAGCCGAAGTAGCACGTGATAGCCAACATATCTAGACATAGAGGCGCTTGAAGAAATTGGTGTGGATTTTATATCAAATTTCCTTAAAACTGATACAACAAATTTTTTGACACATAATTCTATAAATTTCGTGGTTTTATTTCCGATTTTTGAATACCAAAAAATAACTGGTCAGGCTGGGGCCGCAAACCATACTGTTTGGAAAGCTAGGTGATTGTTCGCACCCCCTGCACCCCTCCCTTGGATGGAATAAGTTGCGAGTACTCAATTTTGCGATTTTCGTGCTTTTGAAAAAATCGTGAAATTTAGTACTCGCAAAATCAATATTTTCTAGAAATAAACTCGTGAAATTTAATGTTATTGATTCGGGAAATGTGCATTAGCCCAATTTATTTAGCGCCTTGTTTACTCGGGAGAAAAAACGCCAAACTCAATACAAAATTCGAAAAAAACCGCTCCTATCAAAACAGTTTTTTAAATCTAAAAAAGCCTGGTTTTGAAATATGTTTATATTTGCCAAATAATATTCTTGGCGAATTTGCGTTTATTCGATACTGATAATTTCATACGTACTAAGAAACAATTGGTTTAGTATAGCATCAACAGCTGTTCTTTAGCTAGCTTGTTTATGTGAATATGTTATGAATCATTTGTTGATTTGGAAGGTTTTTAGTTATGTTGAGTACATTGTCGCAACCGCTCTTGAATCTGATCGGCCGAGGTGATCTCGAGTTTCTAGAATGCTGTCGTGACCTGTTTCACTCTCCCTTCCCATGTCGTATTTATTTTATATTTAGATTGCGAAATACAATTTATATGCACGGAATTTCGAAAACGTAAAAAAATCATTTTTATTATATCTCAAAACTGGCAGAGGAAAATGAAAATACTTGATATTTTGTCAGCTAAGTATCGTAAAAGTAGTTGAAACTTTTATTGTTTTCCATCTCAACTACGGATATTAGAAAAAGGTGGACTTTTTTCTGGATGTTTTGTCATTTGCAATCGAAACACAAAACATAAAAAAGATAGGTTTTTTTCAAGGTTCAGCCGTAACAAATAATGAAAAATACTTGCGATTTTGTTTTGTAAAATGTCGACTTTTTCCAGGTTATTTCACAAAGACTGGTTTCAAGGATGAGGCTGATTTTTTGAGTTTTTAAATGCTACAATCACTGAAAATGTGAATGGCGGAATGGTACACGCATTCGTGTACGTTGTATATTTCACATTCACGTTGTACATTGCATGTTGCATGTTCTACTTTGTAAATGTTGTATGCTGTATGTGTAAATGTTGCATTTTTAAGTTGTATGTTAATTGTATGTTGTACGTTGCACGTTGTATGTATGCTGTATGTTGTAAGTTGTAAATCGTATCATATTTTATATATGGGGTGGCAAACAAGAGAACCTGGAGGAAACATCACGCGCTGTTATAAAATCAAAAACATTAATCAAGAGGTCAAAACAATCTTACTACCTGGAATTGGTACTGATTTGTAACAGTAACACTCCCATGTAGCCATCTGTTACCATGGCTCCTCGACTGAATCCAAACAATTGTTTCCTGCTTACTGTTTTTAAGCAGAACTCTCAGAGTGTGCCTGTAACTGGGAAAATTAGTTATGTGCAGCATTTGGTACCAGAAAGAAAGACATGCTTGATTAGAAGCAGGAAGAGTCTTGCTGATCAGACGAGCAGCCTTGCCATAACCATAGGAGTCTGCGTAATAGTGCATGTAATAACCTAATTCTAAACAAAATAATATGACACACAAATCAAACACTCTGTCATGGAGCATGCCAAAAATCTGACTATATTGTACACACTGTTACAAAATTCCACATACCAGTTCACTGGTCAATCGCAAAGCATGTGATCAAATCACCAAGGTTTAAATTTATACAATTAATCTTTAAAACTACTCTAGTGTTCCCTTGATGCCTCGATAACATGCATTGTACGTTGACCAGTGAATCGGAAACGCTTCGATACATGTACTGGCTTGAAACTTATAGACAATAATATGTATGAGTAGGTAATTAATGCCGTCTGCGTGCACAATGAAATAAAGAATAAGTAGAACATATCATATGCCCTTGGCAGAAATCAAAACCACTTCTTCAGTATTCTAGTCCGATGTATTAACCACTACATTACAAGCATTAAGCACGCATTATATTGTTCCCGTGTTGTTCATAGTTTATGCATTATTCAAATATTCACTTACTCGTCCCAGTTGTGTGATCAACTGATGGATATTGAAACACATATGGTGCAGGAGCGGAACTCCGGAAACGAGTCCAGAATTCACCTGTGTTGTCTTGACTCCAAAGAAAACAGAGGCCTTTTTCAAAAGTACAACTGCGTGACCCTGAAAAAGAGTATTGATTACATAGTGAGAAAAGTTTTTAATTTTAATTGAGTGAAGGAAGACACAAGTCAGAAGACTCCGTTTGTAGATATTTCCAAACAACCCGGAACCTCCGTCGCCATTTTGGTGGCCAAGGGCTCGGCTTCTTTTCATCGACGTCGACAACAGTAAGACCATATTTGCAAAGCTTTCGTCATCGGCAGAACCGATCGTTTGGGAGGCTCAGTGTTGGACTCCGAGCTCACCACAGGAGCCGAGAATCAGCTCCAACGAAGACTCGATCGAGAACAAGGATATTTGCACATCCTAGCCCCCGCCACAGTTTTGAGCCACTTCAGCCTGTTTGGCCTCTTCAGCCATCGTGCTTTTCTCGAGCGTTTCTGAGTTCTTCAGCGCTTAAACGTTCTGGAGACCTTTCTCCGTATGAGGGATCTAAAGTGTCTCTCACATCAACCATCTTTGCTCGAATAGTGTTCATTTGAAACCTGTTCCGCCCGTTCAACATCAGTGCTGGCACTGAGCGCAGAGAATAATTATATAAAAGAACTTACCAAATTCACAGCGTTTTCCGTAGGTGCCGTATGGGCAGTAGCAATACCCAGTGTTGTTTAAGCAGTAAGCATGGCCCCCGATATAACACGCCTGATTACGACAAGACTCTGTTGAAATATAAAATAACGTACGTAAGGAATAGAAATAACAGCCTTTTACAGTACCTTTAAAACTAAAACTATGCACATACCAGAAATGCTGCAAGTGCCGTTGGCAAACGTGATGTCGTCAATGGCGATATCTCCTTCATCGTAGCTGGACCCAGCAACAGCTTCAAATATAACCTAAAATTAAAACACTGATTTTAACTCCCTGTAATCTTTGAATGGTTATGTGCCAACAAACTGACTCTTAACCTAACAAAAAATATATTTTTACCACATATACTGAATGCTTAGATAGATCCTCTGGGGCCGGTTGCACGAAGTAAGCCTGAATAGTGCTATCCACCGGATAAATCCTTATTTTGGGGTTAAATTCTAAAAAAATTCTATGGAGTGGATAACTTTATCCGGTGGATAACTTTATTCATGTTTCGTGCAACCGATCCATGGTATCACTTATTTAGTAATTCTTATTGACAGCCTGTTGAGGGCTCAAATGTAATAATTGGCCACAAATGTAATAAAGGTCACAAATGTAATAAATTTTGGTCACAAATGTAATAAAGGTCACAAATGTAATAAAGGTCACAAATGTAATAAATTTTGGCCACAAATATAATTGGTCGTAAATAATATAAAATTTTGATCGTAATAATAACAATAATAACATTCATTTGTATGGCACAGATTCTCGACTTTTTTATGGTAAAATATATACTTATGTTTGGAGTTTTACAAGCAATTTATTAAATCATTCTCATTTTAACATGATAGTTATAATATAAAAATTAGGTAAACCTAATAGCGGAGCTCCGCATTAATGAAATGAATTATTCAATCAATCATTCATTTATTCATTCATTATTCATATTCATTTAATGAAATGAATTATTCATTCAATCATTCATTTATTCATTCACTGCCAAAGTTGTTGATAAATCAATTTATCAATCAAAAATGAAATTTCAACATTTCATTATACGCAATAAATATGCACAAAAATGCGAAAAATATCCGACCGTATTTTGTTAGTAACAGGTTATGCATTGTAAATATCGCACTTGTCAATTAAAATTGATCATCCAATGAGAAGATAGAAAAGCTCTAACATGGCTTCTTTGAGTTGAAAACAAATCCCCGCGCGCTTCTCGCTTTACACTCTTTTAGGTTTCAAAAAATGTTCACCTTTCTTAACTAATTGGTGATCTAGCTATTAAATACGGCTGTGTATTTTTAATTATCAAATGTGAATACTGCGTAACTCGTTAAAAAATAGCTAGTACGTATGAACTTTTATTTCAATATGAATTTGATTACACTGATGATACAAGCGTTTTATTGCAATTCAATAACAAATCAAAGAATTACAAGAATCAAATTTTAAACAACAACAAAAAACACAAAAAGGTCTCAGCCATGGAGAAATATCTTACAAAAAGAAGAAATAGTTTGCAGGAATTATTGCAAACTACTTTCATGTGTATGGTAAAAAATAAATTAACAAATGTAAACATACCGGCGCCACGTTTCTTCTCCTGTGCTGTCATTTTTCCACTGAAATGTTCGTCCTCAGTGCTGATTACAACAAGCTGGTTCTTGTTTTCAGAATTTTAAAAGTTAAAAAAACATTTTCACCGCCTCTAAAAAGTTTACACAGTTCAACAGAACGGCCGGCGTAGCATGGTTAGTTCGTGTTGCTCGATCACACATTGTGCTAAATTTCCTTCCACACCGTGAACTGCCAGTCCTACTTTGTTGACAAACATCTTGTATGAAAAGTTATTTTTCGTTGTGATTAGCTGATTAATCTGCATTGATTCTAAAGCTTTTTGTGTTCTGAATTGCCCGTAAAAATTGATGAATGAACAGAGTGAAGTCATCTTCGTGAGTCGTGTTGGTCTTGCTTTTCACCTCTTTTGAATTTCTGTAAATGTACGTTTGTTTTGTTTCTGTTTTTATGAACTTTTGATCATCGTCGATTTTCATTTCTTTTCTTTTTTTTTACTTTTAAAAGTAGATTAGTCGATCGTTGAAAAACGCCACGAAGAATATAACAGCTCTGCATGACTGCACATTTGAATAGTTAAACGAGATAGACTTTTGCACACTTCCACTTTGTCAGTGAAAATATTTTGAAGCTTTTCATCGTTGAATCGTAGTTCTTTTTCTTTTTTCACGCCGCGGTCATTTGTTTCTCTTTGTCAGTCAAACCCCTTGAAGCCGTCAGCTTAGCTTTACTATTTTCATGCTCTTTGTCCAGTGTAGAAATATATTTTGTAGCGGAGCTCCGCGCGGGCCGAAGGCCCGCGCAAGCGGAGCACCATAATTAAGAAAATATGGTAAACCATGGAGCTGATTTTTCGTCGACCGACACAGGAAGACCGACGTGCGGTTTTTTTGTCCGTCCGTCGTCCGTCCGTGCCCATCGCACGCAAAGTCGCTGACCATTTTAGGTGGGCGCCAAAACTTTGACAAAAATTGTTAATCTCGCACAACCAGGAGCACAACAAAATTCACAATCAATTTTTTTACAGTTTACTGAAAACTTTCAACAAAATATATTTCTACAATGGACAAAGAACAAGAAAGTGGTAAGCCTAAGTTGCCGGCTAAAAGAGGTCTGACCGAGAAAGAGAAACAAAGACCGCCGCGTGAAAATGAAAAAGATCGAACTATGATTCAATGGACAAAGCTGGAAAAGCTTCAAAATATTTTGTCACTGACAAACTGGATGCCTTTAACTATCCAAATGTGGAGTCATGCAGACCTGTTAAAATTTTATTTGATACTTAAAAGTCATTCAAAGTTGGGAGATTTTACAAGATGTATTTTCTGGATTTTGACAAGTTTGTCAGTTGGTAAAAAAATCCGTATTCTTCGTGGATTCTTCATGGCATTTTTCAGTAATTACTTATCGACTAATCTACCTTTAAAAGTACAAAAAGTCGACGGTGACCAAAAGTTCATAAAAACAGAAAAAAAAACCGTGCATTTGCAGCATTTCAAAAGAGGTGAAAGCAAGACGAAGCACGAACATGAGTCACGAAGATGATCATCAATTTTTACGCGCAATTCAGAACACGGAGATCAATAGGATCAATGCAGATTTATCAACTATTCACAACGAAAAATAACTTTTCATACAAGATGTTCGTCAACAAAGTAGGACTGCCAATTCATGGAGTGAATGGAAATGCAAATTTAGTACAATGTGTGATCGAGCAACACGAGCTTGCCATCGCCGTTCAGTTGAACTGTATAAACTTTTTAGAGGCGGTGGAAATGTTTTTTGCCACTTTTAAAATTTTAAAAACATGAACAAGCTTATTGTAATCAGAACTGAGGACAAAAGATTCAGTGGAAAAGTGACAGTACAGGACAAGAAACGTGGCGCCGGTATGTTTACATTTTTTGCCGATCTTTAATGAATTTCTTTTTTACCATCCACATGAAAGCAGTTTGCAATAATTATATTTACTTGTTTTTGTAAGATATTTATCCGTCGTTGACATCTTTATGTGTGTGTGTTTTTTTTTAATTTGATTCTTGTAATTCTTTGATTTGTTATTGAAAATAAAACGCTTGTATGAATTCGTCAGAGTTCTCATCTGCAAGTTAAAATTTCAAAACCTCATACTGGCTATTTTTTAATGAGTTACGCAGTATTCACGTTTGATAATTAAAAATTCACAACCGTTTTAGATAGCTAGATTACCAATAAGTAATTCATTACACATTTAACCAGAACAGTGAAATTGTTGTCAATTTTTATAACGTTTTTTCAAACGTGAAAGAGGATAAAGCGAGAAGCGCGCGGGGATTTGTTTACGACTCAAAGAAGCCATGTTACTGCTTTTCTAACTTCTCATTGGACAATCAATTTTAATTGACAAGTGCTATTTTTACCCCGTATATAACAACATATTTTTCGCATTTTTGCGTATAATAAAATGTTGTCGCATGCATAAAGCTTTGTGTGTTTCAATTGATTATATGATTATTTGATCAGGAAAAGAAAATAACATATCAAAATAAAAATTGGTCAAGAATTTGATAATTCGTAGTGAATGAACAAATGAAAGAATGGATGATTGAATAAATAATTCATTTCATTAAATTGGAGCTCCGCTATTAGGTTTACCTAATTTTTATATTAGAAAAATTTCAGTAAACTGCAAAAAAATTGATTGATTTGGCGCCTACTAAAATCGGTCAGCGTTCTCGCGCGCAATGGGCACGGACGGACACCGTACGTATTGCGGACACGCGGGCTTCCTGTGTCTGTCGACAAAAATTCAGGTCGATGGTTTCTTTACCATATTTTCTTAATTATGGTGCTCCGCTTGCGCGGGCCTTCGGCCCGCGCAGAGCTCCGCTAATAATCAATCAATCAATTGTTTAGTTGCAAAGGTCGTCTTAGGGGGGACTGAACAACGGCAGATTCGTACAAAAAAATCCTTTAAAATCAGTCATGATTTTTGAATGAACTGTTTTTCTACAACCCAATTTATTCCCACAGAAACAGAGTGGTGTGATAATGCTACAGTGAAATGGAAAAATGTATACATCAAAAAATGTGTTGCTCGGGTTGATCTTTCAGACAAGGCATTGTTAAATAGCGTCATTTTGAGGTGAGAAACTTGCCTCACTGACGACACTGTTTGTTGTGCTTAAAACTTTCAACACGCATAAAAAATGTTTAAGAGTGTCATTAGTGTCGTGTACATGGGTCTCTAGTTATAAAACAAACAAAATAGTAAGCAGACGACATAAGATTTAATATAGAGTTTTCATTGAGTTCGAATCCATCATTGAGCAGTGATCATTAAAACCCGTGCATATTTTACTTAACAAAAAAACCCAAGAGTGCTATCCAGTTAAGTGTTGTCTGTGACTTCAATTGCATGACTACAACTACTGAATAGCAGGTTTACTAGTGTTGTGACGCATTTGAAAGCTTTATTGCTGATATCTGTGCCATATCAATGAAGGTGATTATTGTTGTTATTATGATCAAAATTTTGTATTATTTATGACCTTTATTACATTTGTTGTCAAATTTTATTTCCTTTGTGACTTTTATGACATTTGTGGCCAAATTTTATTACATTTGTGACCTTTTATACATTTGTGGCCAAACTTTATTACATTTGTGACCTTTATTACATTTGTGGCCAAAATTAATTACATTTGTGACCTTTATTACATTTGTGACCAAAATTTATTACATTTGTGGCCAAAATTTATTACATTTGTGACCTTTATTACATTTGTGGCCAAAATTTATTACATTTGTGACCTTCATTACATTTGTGGCCAATTATTACATTTGCGCCCTCAACACAGCCATTTATCTTGACATGCATGTTCATTTAGATCATGTTGGTAATTAGGCTAGCAAAAACTTAAATATACTAGCTCAACAATATTCTATTTTTAAGATGCTTTATTTAAAACTCATTTTTCCTTAGTGTAGCTTTACCTACTTTATAATTGTATTTGTAGAAGAATGCTTATCCTACCTTTTTATAGATAGTCTAGCCAAATTGCAAAATAACTGTAATATCAGAATGATAAATGTGCTTACTTTTTGTGATCATTGTATCTCTATTTTTCCTATTTACTCCACAAAATTTCTTGTGTATACTTGTAATAAGGAGAAAAACCAAAAAAAGCAGATTTGTGTTACTCATTACTTTGAAACGAGTCTCACAAGAATACAATACAATAATCTTTACTTACCGGGGGTACCAAATTAACCCAAAGAGTTATTTGCTATTGGCCCTCACATAAAAATGACTGAATGGCCGTCAAGACTAAATGGAAAACAATATGATTTACTAAATCGTACCTTAAACTGTTTTTGACTTGAAAGGGTAACTTGTCCTTGTAGCCATCTGTCACCACTTTGTCCTGTTTTTGACCAAACAGTGACATTATGACTTCCATTAACGACCAAAACTCGCAGAGAATTCACATCGTAGCCATACATATGGTACCAGAAGGAAAGACATGTTTGGTTGGTAGCAGCTACAGTGTGACTGATCAGACGAGCAGCTTTGTTAGTTCGCTTTTTACTGCTGTATATGTACATGTAATATCCTAAACCTAAAAAGGTCGAGTAGAATTGACAATGTTACACTACACAATATGACTTGGAACAAAAAAAAAAACATATCGGACGCAAACAAATAGCAGTATGCCACAGGAACCATACATATAAATGATTAGATATGATATGCCACAATAGCACTAATAACCTACGAACAGGTATTATTGTAGAGATAGTACCACTTACTCGTTCCTGTTGTATGATCGATGGATGGACTAGTTGTTGCAGGATGATGTGGTCCACGGTATCTTGTCCAATTAAAAGAGTTTGTGTGATCTTGATGCCAGGAACAAATTCCAGTCTCAAACGTGCAGTTGTAAAGAACTGTAATATTAATATACCACTATATTGTATTTGGTACAGTCATTGACATTCAGCAATTTGAGCAAAAACGTCCAGGAACGGTCTAAAACCTCTGTTAAGAATATTTATGTTCATACATTAAAGTAGTTTACAAGAGAGTGGCACAGTTGTGCAGAAACCTTGCTGCTAATTTTTTTCCAGACATTCTTGGTTTCCCAATTTCAAGCTTCGACCGAAATCACAGCCGTTTGGAGGTTTACAGCTGAATAAGGTAAATGTCCAAAATATTCAAATTGGGATAATTTTGAATCGTTTTTGCGTGAGCAAAAATGCTTGGCAATGTTGCGTGACAGCCATTTACCATCCGATATCTCAATAACCAAAAAACGGAAGCACAAATTTTTAAACTCCTCACAAACAGGTTAAAAAACCGTTATCTGCAATAAACATTTCAAGTTTTAGTGTTTTGAGGACGTCACATGCAAACCATGGATTAATATTTCTTTTACATTTAACAATCGAGAAATGATAAAAAAATAATAATATGCATGTGGTCCGATAGCTCGGTTGTAATTTTGTCAAAATTTTATGAGGAAGTAACTTTTAAGTTAAACTTTAAACTTAAAAAAACTTTTAAGTTTTATGTTTAAAAATATACCTATAATACGAATGTTTAAAATTGGTTGGTACGTGGGCATCCTTATATAGTCAATTAGTTGTTTTTTCCACGTTTTATTTGTAAGCCAAGCTTTCGCGCTAATTGCGCATCTTCAGGTCAAAAATGGATGTGTTAACAATTTGTTTCAATTACATTGTGTAAGAACGCGTTATTTTACAAATAAACCAATAGATTTAAAAGGAGGATGCGAAAGCAATCCAAAGTAAACGGAATTACATGCGCGCGCACAGTTATGATCGAAAAATAGAAATAAACAACAATTAAGTTGAATTAATAAATAAGTAAATATATATATATACAAGTGTATATATCGGGGAGACAAAAAGAGCCTTATCCACTAGGGTAAAAGAACACCAGGCATGCGTCAGGCTAGCCAAGTTGGAGTCATCGGCATTAGCAGAACATTGTTATTTAAAAGACCATAGTGTGGCATGGAAAGAAACCGAAATATTAGCTACTGAACATCGTTGGCACCAACGAAAGTGGACAGAGGCATGCCTTATTAAGAAGAACAGAAATGCAATATTTAATAGAGACAATGGTAGATTATTACCTGAGTGTTACGCGCCAATCATTAAGCCATAATTATTTAATTATATAGTTATTATTATAATTATTATTTATTATTATTTACTTAATTTTAGTTAATATCCTTTCTATTTGTTTGTTTATTTAATTAATATTATCAATATCATCATTATTTATTGATTTTAATTCATTAATTTTATTTTATATCCTTTTAATTTGTTTATTTATTTATTTATATTTTAATTATTTATTAATTAAATTATTTATTTGTTTATTAATTAATTAATTCATTCATTTATTATTATATTATTATTATTATTATTAGTTATTTCATTTTTTTAGCTATTTTATCTATTTAACTATTTATTTGTTTAATTGTTTAGTTATTTATTTATTTAATTATTTATTTATTTATTATATATATATATTACTTAATTCATTTATTTATTTATTTAAATATTTCCAATTATTTATATTTTGTTCATGCAGTTATTTCAATATTTAATTATTCATAGTTTTATTCATTATTTTACTTATTTATTAATTCATTGTTGTTTATTTCTATTTTTCGATCATAACTGTGCGCGCGCTTGTAACTCCGTTTACTTTGGATTGCTTTCGCATCCTCCTTTTAAATCTATTGGTTTATTTGTAAAATAACGCGTTCTTACACAATGTAATTGAAACAAATTGTTAGCACATCCATTTTTGCCCTGAAGATGCGCAATTAGCACGAAAGCTTGGCTTACAAATAAAACGTGGAAAAAACAACTAATTGACTAAATATGAATGTTATTGACGATAAAGTAAAATAAGAATTTGTTTGCAATAATTGTCATCACTCCAAAAGCAACAAATGGAGATGTTGTTCAATAGCACTAACCAATTTCACAGTGTTTTCCGGCGTAAACTCCACTTGAGCAGTAGCAATATCCAATGTTATTCAAACAATATGGATTACCTCCGTTGTAGCATGCATGACTGCGACACGATTCTATAAAAAAGTACCATTGAGAAAATAAGAAAAAAGACTTGTTTACTCTCTATAAATTCGGTTCTTTACTACTGAGTAACCAAGCCTAGCCACTACGTCATGCTGCTGAGTAAGATTAAATGTAAACTATTATCCTTCCTCTCCTTTCCTACTGCTGACCAAAATAACGTCCGTTTTACTTACCAGACATGTAGCAACTTCCATTAACAACCGATATGTCGTCGATAGCAATATCTCCATTGTAACCATTCCCAGAAACACCCTCGAATATAACCTGTTAAAGTAACAATTTCGTAAAATCTTTCATCTCGCAAGAATTTTCGAACTTTTATAAAAAGCTCGCAAAATGTTAATTAAACCTAAATGCAGCAAGGGTGAAAACTGAGAAACGAGGCATTAAGCCTTATGAGAACGGTAGATTTCACCTTGTCGCCATGTTGTTTTCGTCACTTCACTGATCGTCATTGTTCGACTCTTCGGCATCCGAGGCCGGGATTACTTCATTAATGTTGGTCAATGTGCTTGTACGTGAGTGCTCAAATGCAGAAAACGGCTACTGAATAAGAGAAAATGATTTGGGTATAAAATGGCTAACCCTAGCGAATTTGCGAAGTTAATCCATCAGAGAATGACCTGGTCGCGATGTCGGTGTTCAAATATAACCTGATATCTCGTATGAAACAATAACAGAAGCGCGCAAGGCATTGTGACCGACTTCGATTCTTTAAAGTCACTTTCAAGAATAAAAAAATGGCTTTTGAGACCCATTTATTGACTCCTCTTTTCCTAGCAGGTCTGATTATCCAACCTCTCCCAGGGATTTATGTTTCTCTATTGTAAGAAAATGATAACAAAACAGACCATGTCAATCATGAAATGTAAATATAATAAGATAACAAAATTGCTTATAAATTGTAATCTAACTACCTGGAATTGGTTTTGACTTGTAATATTGACTTGTCCACGTGGCCATCCGTTACCACTTTGTCCAGTCCTGGACCAAACTGTCACACTTTGATTACCTTTCTTAACTAAAACTCTCAAAGTGTTAACATCGGCTCCATACATACGGTACCAGAAGGACAGACATGTTTGATTGGAAGCAGGAAACGTCTTGCTGACCAAACGTGCTGTATCTCCATACTTTCTTCTTGAAGGCGTCTCAAGTTGCATATACCAACCTGACCCTAATAGACATAATTTTGATTTGATTTATATTCTCAAACATATTGAATTTTTCAGGGAAAAAAGTATAGAACTACATCCACTTTTCTTTCAATTTTAGCGTAGAGAAATGAATACAAAATAAACATAGCAAATAGAGTTGTTAGTGATCCATTAATGACAGAACAGGACCGAAAAAAACGTTACCGATCTGCCAGCAGTAATACACACTGAAAACACCTATTTTGCCGTAGAACCTCATCCATTTGCAGTGCACTTTCTTTAAACTGATAGATGTTTGTCGATTAGATAAAGGATGTCCCTCTAGGCCCAGTACCGTTTTTAGTTGTCAGAATTAATAGCCATTACAACAGTACTATTAAAATATCTATAAATTGCACATGCAGTTATGATTTTCTGGCAATTTATGGAATCTATGAGATATTTGTGCAAATTCATCTGTGTCGAAATTAAATACAGTAATATTGTTTTTTTAACTTTTGTTCACAACGCTAAAAAGGAAAAAGAGATGAATTTATTGAATGAATAGGCACAGGCACCTTAATTTCTTTGCTCCTGTATACTGTTTAAAACCACCCATAAAACAACCTCAAAAAGTCGTCTGTTCTATAAGCAAGAACTACATAAACCTTTTAAACTAACCAATACATTTAGTTTACGGAGAACTAAATTGACATACACAACAAAAAATTATGATGGCCGTCAGACCTAACCAATACATTTAGTTTACGGAGAACTAAATTGACATACACAACAAAAAATTATGATGGCCGTCAGACCTAAACATGTTTAGTATTAAAAAACTTGGATTTTCCTAAGAACAATAAAAAAACGAAATTTACGGCATCGATGGAGACAATTAATGCTAGTACAAGTTATAAGCATGTGACTATCACTTACTTTTTCCAGTTGTGTGATCCACATAATCACCACGTCTGCGAATCCAGTCCAACTTATCTTTACTTCCTTGAGTCCAAAAACAAATGTCTTTTTCAAACGTACAACGGTTTGACACTAAAAATAAAATAATGAACACAAAAATAACTAATATTTATTTTGACCTGATGATGGTGTCAGCGACACGGAAACGTTGTAAAGATAAAACATGATTCTTCCCTTAATCTTCATTTTTAAAAATAACCAAAACTAGAAATTGTCTAGCATGTGACAACAACTGTCTATATGAATAGCAGGGCGGTGTCCAGAGCAGTGACAGATGTGTAATACATATATATATTGTGATAAATAGATAATATACATTCACAAATGTCTTTTACAAGGATTTGAATTATTTCAAGCATGTTCTTCTACGCATCGCGTACAATTGCACATGAAACTAGGCCACGACCGTACGAAAGAACTTGGCATGATCCCTTCTGAGTTCCCTCAGGTAAACGCTTTCGTTCTTTTTCGATGACTTTACAACAATCTTTCTAAAAAAAATATAGCAATTATCAAGAGAGAATGCGAGCATATCCCCGGACCCCATCCGAGCGGCTCTACTCGTCGTGCTATTTCTAGAAACTTGCGTATAATCTCCGCACTTTTGTCTATAGATGTTTTGACGATGCGACCGCGACTTCTGCAATCTGGCCAATCACGTTCTGTTCCCGAAATAACTTTAGATTAAAAATAGAATGAAAAAAATTCCCTGATGAGTGTTAAGCCCAATACGGGGGATAAGCAACTTGCGTCATCTCGATCAATAAAAATGCGCGAACAAAAAAAAAAGTGGTGCCTAAAAGTCATCATTTTTCAAGTCAACAGAGACCTGGCTACCCTATTTTGCAAAATATAATGGAGGCCGAAGGACGATGAAAACATGGGCATAATGGTATTCTTTGAGCAAAATTGTAACTGCACAGGGACTGAAAAATGGAGAATGCAGTATACATTTGAAGCAGTAAATTTGACTTGAATTTCCAATGTTGCACCTTTTTACAAAGGCATTAGAGAAGGCATATTGTGGAGTTTCTTTCTTCATTGTCACATTTCTCCTACAAAGGCATGCTGCAAAAGCGTTATATTCATAGGGGAAAAAATCAGTCAGGAGCAAAAAGGTAAGAATACACGATAGTGTCCTTGTAGGATTTTTATTTTTCGGTGTTACATTTTTCTTGTAACTTTCCCGTCTTTACAAAACGAGCAAGGACAACAATAATTCAACCTTGTTCTCAGCATATCCTCAAGGATAATTGACACAAAAGGTGTCAGGCTTCTCATGAGATGCTATGTAAATGAGCAAAGTCGCCGGAATTGACCCGCAATTGTACGCGATGGCAGGCTTCATATTTGTAACATAATTTTTGTGAAACCCCCAATGATGGAGGATATTCTCCCGGAAAGCTCGGTAGTTAACAAAAAAAAACACGTAGAAAACAAAAATTGTCTTACAATTTGAATGAGCGATTTGCATTATGGCGTCATTTTACTTGCATTACCAGCATTCTTTACAAATTCTCTTTTCCTATTTAGATTTTTAATCCCTTTGGAAATTGACAGGACAATCTGCACTAATAATTATTAAGCTACAAAATCAAATTCAGCAAAGCAGATCGCTTATTATGTATGGAAAGACTTACACAGTTCACAGTGCTTTCCATGAAAACCATACAAGCAGTAGCAATATCCAGTGTCGTTTAAACAGTAAGCATGACCTCTATTGTGACAAGTCAACTCTCGACACGACTCTGTTGAACATTCAAAATGTATTAAAGCAAGAAAAAAGCCTACCAAACTTTTGTTGTTGCACATTTGGATTCCAGTGTTTGATAAACTTCCCAATAATACCAGGCTACCAAGCTAAATTCAAAATGGCTGACAGCTTGAAAAGTGGCCTAGCTGCAATTTCTACAAGTTCAGAATTTCCCACAATTTACATCTTTTAAATAACAGACAATCACCAAAATAGAATCCACAACCACTTCCAATAAGCTAAGATTACCACATATGGCCATAATTCGAAAACGAATTATAGTGCAAACACTCCAACCGGGACCACTTGGCATTATTTTTATTTTTATTTTTGGCGCTTAATTTCTACTGCTTCAAACCCCTTCTGATAAACCAGGATTCAATTTAAATACATTGAGTGATCAAAATAATATTTCTATTCAATTCACTTAAAGGATTCAAGTTTTAAAAATATTGAAAAAAACGGACAACGTGGTCCCGGTTGGAGTGTCCTCGCTGTAACAGCAACGTTCTTAAGGTGGAAGTTTGAAAATTATGATGGAGAAAATTGCATATGTACATGAGCCATACCAGAAATGTTGCAAATGCCATTTACAAATGCGATATCGTCAATGGCAACACTGCTTCCATGTGAGTTGCTATCAGTAACAGCTTCAAATATAACCTAAAATGGATAGATAAAGATTTTTATTCGCCAGCCAAAGAGATGTACTTACATGAGTTTAATAGCTACAGCGTTTTCTGGTCAAAAAAACCTTTGAAGCCAGTGGCTTATAAAAAAGAGTTATAAACCGAAAAAAACCTATAAAGATGGGCATAAAACTTATATGATTATGAGCAGTTGTACTACAAATGTACACTTTGAAGAATTACCTTGACTGTTTGTACAAGAGTGCAAAGCAGCAAAGACTTCGTACCTTAAACTGTATTTGACTTGAAAGAGTAACTTGTCCTTGTAGCCATCTGTCACCACTTTGACCAGTCCTGGACCAAACAGTAGCATTGTGACTTCCATTAACGACCAAAACTCGTAAAGAGTTCACATCGTAGCCATACATACGGTACCAAAAGGAAAGACATGTTTGGTTGGTAGCAGGAAGAGTGTGACTGATCAGACGAGCAGCTTTGTTTCGTCGGTACTCACCGCTGTATATGTACATGCAATATCCTAAACCTAAAAAAAATCCCAGTAGAATTAATAATATTACACGATATAATACGACATGAAACAAAACGTCCGTCACAAAGTAGAAAAAAGACAAAATATTCACTATCGTCGAAGGGATGGTATTTCATGTATAGCACATGTTGATTTGAAAATTTAAGGAATGTCTCATGGTTAGCGTGCGTATATCCAGTTCTGGATGCACGCGGGAGGCTGCTAAGCACGAGAAAAGCGTAAGAGTGGCACGACGAGAAGCGGAGTGACACTCTAGCTTTTTCGAGTGCTTTAAGCAACCTCCCAAGTGCATCCAGAACTGGATATACGCTCGCTAACCATGAGACATTCCTTTTATAACATAGACAATTTTTTTGCTGATCAAATGAGACATTCTCGATACTTCGCGCGTAGAATGGACTAAAAGGCCCAAAAAATACTGCTTTGAATAAACCAGTTTAAAACAGCAAAATTCTGACAATTACTGCAATAATATCCAGCTTCAGTTGAGAATACTTATAACTTATAACCAGAAAGAATCTTTTTTTGTTGTTGTTGTTTTCGTGTTTTTTTGGGGTGAATTTGATGTTAGAATGAATAAAATATATACAAAGCCGCCACAAAATGAATGCAAGTGATCGCTAAAACCAAACTCGTAAAACTAGAAAGAATTCGATTTCACAAGTTAAAGTTGTTACTCGTAATTGATAATTGAGAATAGATAGAATGGGCATCCATAAAATGTATTTTTTGTTGTTTTATTGCGAGAAAACAACGAGAAATTATACGTTTGCTTTATAAACATTTTGCCAACTTCAAAGGCTGAACTCCGACAAAAACAAACAACAACTATCAACAAAAACTACCAAAAAACATTTGTCAAATCACGGCAACATATATTGGAATAAGTTACTTACATTTTCTTAACTTCCTTTAATATATTTTTTAGCGAAATTATTTTATGAAATATCCGCTGACGGTTCATGACAATGAACCAATCAGAGCGCGCGTTATATCATGTCTATGTTATAAAATAAGATAGACCGCAAGCAAGGCATCATTTCCAGCTTGTAATTTTTGCAGCCTTATTGGTTCATCTGAGAATTATAAAAACTTCACCATTTACTTGTTTCTGTCGTATGATCGATGTTTATAAAAGGCGCATATAAACCAAGGGACCTTCTCCAATCAAAATCGTCTGTGAGATCTTGATGCCAAGAACAAATTCCATCTTCAAACGTACAACCGTAAGATACTGTAATGTAATGAATATGGTACATTGTTGAGAATCTAGGTATAGAGTGGCCAGCACAAAGTTGTAAGCCAGATAAAGGAACCTGTCATTGTTTATGGGAAAACAAACTTATGGGAATTTGCCGTTATATATTGTTACACAGCATGCAACCTTTCATTTAAAATGTCAAAATTAATGTTAAATTAATGTTAAAATTGGCTTCCTTTTCAGGCTAAAGTCCAATTCCAGTACTAAAACCCTAAGAGTTCTGTCTGACTACACCATATATAAGAAAGCTAGAAATTGAAATATATTGCATTGAAAAGCTGAGGCTAGTAAGCTTATTTAAAAGTAAAAGATGAAAGTACATGGCTGGTTGTCTGCCGTCTGCAAAAGCTTACTACAGAGTAACAACATGGTATGTGATAAAATAATCACTTTTCAATCTCTTTCATATATCATATATGTATCATATATGTATTTTTTGTGTGTGTCCTTTAAGAGCAAAAAAAACTTTTAGTTCTCCCTATCCGAGGCGATAGAAACGAATGGCCAAAGGCATATCTTGTGATCCATAAGGCCCTAAGAATAACACTCAGTAGTGCTTCAATAATTCAAGCACTACTGAGTGTTATTCTTAGGGCCTTATTAGTGCTTCAATGATGATATTAAGATCTGACATTGTACTGCCATTTATACTCCCATGACGATTAATGTAAAATTTTGTCTAAGAACACTAACCAAATTCACAGTGCTTTCCAGAAGTACCATCTGAGCAGTAGCAATACCCAGTGTTGTTTAAACAGTATGAATGGCCTCCGTTGTAACACGTCTGATTACGACACGACTCTGTTGAATGGTTCAAGGTGTTAAAATTGTTAAATGTAAAAATTGGGAAAAATAGAAAAATACTTCACATTTACCATCAGAAAAGTTATAGCATTAGTCATACCAGAAATGTTGCAAATGCCCTTTACAAATGTAATATCATCAATAGCAACATCGCCTGCAAAGTAGTCGTTCCCAGCAACAGCTTCAAATATAACCTACGATTAAAACAATGACGTCATATTTGAATTGCTCTAAACAGAGATCGTACAAGGATACAAATGAGCATTATCGATTTTGTACCTGAAACTGTTCTTGAGTTGTAAGAGTGACTTGGCCCTGTAACCATCTGTTACCACTTTGTCCAGTTCTGGACCAAACAGTGACACTGTGATTTCCATTGGTGACCAAAACTTTCAACATGTTGACAGCATAGCCATACATATGGTACCAGAAAGAAAGACATGTGTTGTTGGTAGAGTGGAACGTTCTGCTGATGAGACGAGCAGCTTTTCCAAATCGGTGTTTAGAGCTGTATATGTACATATAATATCCCAATCCTAAACAAAAGAGTGGAATTGATGTTACTCTATACAATATGACATGATAAAAAATCCTTACAAGGTGCAAACCTTGAAGAAAAATTAGAATTGAATGATATTACACACACTATTTATACAGAATATATAAAGTGCTAGCAGATTTTAGTAGATTTATTGGTGTGGTTGAAATTGGTGACGTCATCACTTACTTGTTCCTGTGGTATGATCTGTAGATGGACCAGTTGAATTATAATAGCTTGCTTTGCCGCGTTTTCTTGCCCAATCAAAACCATCTGTGAGACTTTGATGCCAAGAACAAATCCCATCTTCAAACGTACATCCATAATATGCTGTAATGTATTATAACATAGAGACGTATTAGCTAGTCTATTATTCTATTCGTGGAAAATTGTAGTTATTTTATTATCATTTAAAAGTTTTAAACGCTAACGTCAATTTAGGTAGTCAATTGTAAATTACCTAGTTATCAGCGAAGTTTGCAATTGTAAAACAAAATGCATCAAATAATTATTGCTGTGTTACTATTTCACTCACGACGAGAAACATATAAAATATTTCGCAAATAGCTTGCATTTACCAAATTCACAATGTTCTCCGTGAGCACCACTTGAGCAGTAGCAATGTCCAACGTTATCTGAACAATATGGGGTCCCTCCGTGGTAACACGTCTGATCACGACACGATGCTGTTGAAATAATAGTATTTAAAAACCGTACTACGACACACAAGGTACAATATGCATGTGAGCTACTTGAATTATCACGGGCTTATTTCTCATGCACTTTATCTGCATTATTCTGGGTTTGGCAGAGTGCGCGTTTGTGTTTATGTCTTTATGCTAGTTCCAACACCAACTACAAATTGTTGTACATGTTATCTTCAAGGCCTCGTTCACTAGTAGTTTTCAATGCAAATCCCGACGGCCTTGTTGGATATAGGAATGGAGGCGGCTCAACCGAGATTTAATCACAAAGTCAGCGATTTTACCTCGGCCATTTTAAGAGTACCCCGGTGAGTATTGGACCGTCCACAGGGATCGAGCCCGTAACAACGGACACAATAGTACAGCTCTCTTAATCCGGACAGCTACATAGCCTTAACATTTTCCCACTAACATGCGGTTAATCTTCAGCCTTAATTCAATACACCTAGAGTTTCAGCTATCCTTTTTATATCTAATATTCAATTTGCATTTTAGCTTCATTTAACTACAACGACTAGCATTTATCGGGAATTCTCTCCCTAACACTATCACGAAGTGCGCATGCGCCAGTAAACTTGAAAAAAATTGACACATTTTTTTCAGGTTTATAAATCCAAGATGGCGGTGAATGGCGAAGCTCGAAGGAATGAAAAGGAAAGCGTTTGGACAAAATCCACTATTCAAAGAACAGCAAAAACTACACAAAAGAACATATATTGAGAAGGAAAAAAAAAAAGCCTGGTTAGATGCTAAATAAGTAGCAAGTTATGAAAAGTGTAGTGACAATGATTTCGTTGCTCATTTGTTGTCATTGGAATTACGCCGAAGGAGGTAAGACGTGATAAGATGTATTTTTTATGTTTTCGTGATGGATTTCAGTTTTTTTATTTTCCTTTATTTCATCTTCTCAAGTGACAAAGACGTTGAAAATTCAAATTTAATTTTGTGTGAACGAAAAGTTGTTGTAGTTAAATACGTCATATTGCATCATGCAAATCGCCTATTATGGTCAAACATTCTATGGGATAGCTGTAGGTTAATTATCTTCTAATGGTGAAAAGAAAACTTTTAGTTTGATGAAATGCTCACAATCTTGTCATACCAGATATATTGCAAGTTCCATTTACTAAAAGGATGTCGTCAATAGCAATATCTCCTTTGTACCCACTTCCAGCAATACCCTCGAACACAATCTGTAAAAGGAAAAAAATATATATATATCCAATTTTCAAATGATATGACAGCGGAGCTCTATCCATAAAACTACAATTTACTTTTGTAGGTACAGCGATTCTCTGATCCCTTTTTATTAATCAATTAGTATTCATGCTTGACACCCGTATCAATTTCTTACCTCAAATTGACTTTTGCTCGTAACAGTTACTTGTCCTTTTTGCCATCTATCACCACTTTGTCCTGTTTTGGACCAAACGGTTGTTTGCTGTTTACCTTTCTTGATCAAAACTCTCAAAGTGTTGATATCAGCTCCATGCATATGGTGCCAGAAGGAAAGACATGTTTGATTGGTAGCAGGGAGAGTGTTGCTGATCAAACGGGCTGTTTGTCCGTACTTCGTCGGTGAAGAAGTCTCGATGTACATGTACCAACCTAAACCTAAAAAAGGGAGAGGTCAGATATACAAATTTACAGGTGAATTTATAATGATAGATAATGAATTTGATTCTTCTAAACCAAAACAAAATACCAGGAGCTTACTTAATGCGCATGCTTGACTCAGCCACAAAATCTAGTCCAGAAAAATAGAAACAGGGTTGGCACGTGCTCTTAGGAAGATAAACTGAACTGAAGCTGAAGCTGGTTGTACTAAGCCTGAATATCCAGTATAGGCTTTAACCTCTGAATTTGAAATTATCCGTTTGATAGACCTATCCAAGTTTAGTGCCGCAACCGGCCTCAGAAATTAAATTGTCTCGTTTCCAGCGTTTCCAGCGTTTCCAAATGCTACGCCTCAAGTTTTGATTGGCAAGTTAGTATAGCAACTTGTTACTCGGGGAACCCCGCTAGGAGGACCCGAGTCATAGTTTACCTTTCAGTCTATGTATCATGCATAGTTTTGGAAATTTGCCTCGAGCTGCGCATGTCACTCGGTGACCACAGGGAGCCCTGTCATGCAGAGCCAAATCAAGGTGTCGACGAAAAAGAAGCCAAGGACTGTAAATTTCGAATCGAGTTGTTCCGCGAACTCCAAAACGCAAATGAAACTCGGATGAGCTCAAAGACTTCAAATGAACTCAAATCAAACTCTACACAGCGGCAAAAACCCATTTTGAATCGCTCAAACAGAAAACAAAGTGTACTGAGTAGTTTTTTAATGGTATTTTGTTCATTTAATGTCTGTTTTTTGTACCGCTGTATAATCAATTTTGAAAAATTTACCGGCTAAATAAAATAGAGTCTTCGCTGTCGAATAAATCGGCGGTTTAGGCACATCGCACACAAAAAATAAAACACCGTGTCAACAACCAGAAGGTTTTAAGTTTATTTTGACATAATAACGTTAAAAAATTGACGAAAGAAAATGAAAATGAAGTCCTAAAGTCCACATAGTATGACACAAATATATAGGAGTTACTGGAGTTATATTTACACTCAGTGTACTCATATGCTGTAGCAAAGCTGCATATTGTTCATTATTCATTTACTCATTTATCTACTTTCAAAAGTACTTCTGTTCTCCAAGATTCATGTGTAACTAGCCCAAGTAAACACCTACAGGCTGGATGTCTAAATTTCCTATATAACCATCGCAGACATTATCGTACAAGAGCTAACTGCTTACATGATTTTTCATAAGACTGCTTCAGAAGAATCTGTAAGGTACCCCGAGTAAACGCCTACATGGCGTCTAGTTTATTTATAAACAAGTATCTGCTATGAAGATGGCCGCCTTCACAACGAGACTCATGTTTAACTGCCGATAAAAGCTTTGGGACCAAATCATATTTAATACCAAAGGTGTATTACTAACATCAGATGGTTAAAGAAAGCATCCTAAGGAAAACGTTATTGGGGCATTACATTTAAGTTTCGACTTTTCTTCAAATTTATGCAAAAAAATTGACTGACAAATCTTCGCAATGCTTGAGATAAAGTTTATTTTTAGTGAGGACTAACCAGAAATTTTATCTGTTTTCATAAGTGATAAATAAAAATCATTCTAACTAGTAATTTCATTCACAAATCAGTCAAAATTGTTTTAGAGGAAAATCAGAATAATGATATCAAAAAAGCGTCTTAATTTCACAATTTGGACCAGCAATTGAAAAAAATAATAATTCTGCAATGTAGAATATAATTTGATGACTTGTATCATTGCCTTTGACTTTGGTGCAGCCGCTAACATGTCGCTCATCGAGAAGGAAAAATCATGCAAAATGAGCAAATAATCTGCTCATCGTCCCACAAAATTGATCCTCAATAAAAAAAATATTTTGTTCCACACAACTTGCTTGAACATTAATTATTACTTTGTGAAGAACTTTTCCTGCTTTTTTTCTTCGTTTTGCGGACTTTTGCGCCAAAATATTTTGGGATCATTTACATGACTTAGTCACAACGTCTTGCAAAGTGATATTTTCATAATTTCGATTATTCAATCATTAATCGATTGAAACTCAAACTTTTCCCTGTCGTAAAAAAGTTAACACGACCACGAGATAAAATTTTTTGACACGCGCAGGAAAACATTCTCTATGCATGTGCTTAGCGATATACGAAATGCCGCACTCACCGCCTATATGTATTCGAAAAAGTTATAGACTTGTAATATTTTAAAAATTAATGAAAGTTTAGCCCAATGATCTATTTAAAAAAATTGATATCCAGTATGTGAACGTAAGCCCTAACCAGCCGCTTTCAATTTCTTGAATAAAGAAAGATTGGTCACCGCGTACTTTTTTACGAGAAGTGTTGTCAAACAGGATTTTTTCTGAGGGAGAACTGAGGCGAGTTTACAAAATATCGCTTTTTTGACTCAAAAATACTAATTGTAATTTGGTAGGAATTTGTGAAATCTCTCAACTTTAAAATAGGCGCAAAACTACGGAATTACCTTCAATTTCAATGAATACAAATAACTGCTCAATGAATAAAATTTACTTAAAACTTTAGGAGCAGCCATGAAAGCGAACATGAAAATAGAGCAAAAGCATGATTGTTCAAATCATCTAACGTTTCTTTACGCTGATAAATAGAATCGAGTAAAAACTGTACATAATTTGTTGAACTCACTTGTTTTTTTCGTGTGATCCACTGATGGCCCGGTTGCATAAGAAGTAGTTGAACCCTGGTGTCGGGTCCAGTCAAATCGATGTCTATAACGTTCCTCTTGATGCCAGAACGAACAAAGTCCCATCTCAAAGGTACAATTATATGAAACTGAACAAAGATAACATCAATATTACTAATAATAAGTAGCATGAGAGACAGAAAAGGGAGGGGAGGTGGGGGATTAAGTCGCTATTTTTTTCACTTCTGTTTTCCGTATTCGACCCTCGTCTCTGGTGACAATTTGTTTGAAGTATTGTCTGTGCGCCAGACGAGATGTTTCCAAGAAATAACACGTCCATGAAATAAAGTATCATTTTAGATAGATATAATGGCCTCTAAAGGGTGGAAAAATAACAAATCGATATTTTACTACAAATAAGTTTCGGATAATGTTCTTTTTTACGTCTTGTTATGGGATACATTAAAGCGTCGAGTTCACTAGTAACTGCTTGTCAAATAAACAATGTCAAAAGATACATGGTTGATATATGGTTGATGCATTTTATATCAGACAGCTCCTTAGATAATAAAAAAAATATAAAAGAATATTCGTTTTTTTCGCCTACCTTGTTGTATTGGTGTAGTTCGTGGATCACTAGTGGTCCAAACTAAATATAAGAAAAAGTAATAAGTAACCGCATAAAATTGAACGCGAATAAGATTTCGAGCTAGACGGGAAAACATTGCGTAAATCCAAAACATTGCGGAAATTAACAAGGAGGGCCAAAACAATGTCAGTCGCCCACTTCTACCCCGAATTGCCGACTGATAAATCTAAATTCTGTGCATACCTTGTTTTGCTGTCGCTTGTGGAGTGGTCAGTACTGTTAAAAGAAAATTTTAAATTGAATACAGCTTCTAATTAAGCAGGCAGCTGAATAGATTTAGAGACAGATGCACTGATTCAATCAGTATGTTATAAGTTTTTGTCTTGTTGTATAGCTAGCCTCGAGAGTTTTCAGTCTTTTGAATGATACTCATTTGTCAAATATATATATATATAGTGCTCCTCTTCTTACTGTCTTAATGTCTACTAAGTCTGTGAACAGTCAAATAATAAATGCGCAAAATTCTACTGAGTTTCTTAATACCCATATACCTTAATAACCTTAATAACAATTTCAAAAAATCATAAATAATTCATGATCATCTAGTCCAATCCGTGGTCCAATTTTGGTCATATGCATGAGATTTTATACCCATAAAATACTCTCATTTGTATTCAATGAATCTTTATATAAAAACTCTAGAGTCTTTATATAAATGTTACTTAAGAAAGTTTGTCCCCCTTGAACTCTCAAGGACCAGACTCAAATGCGTGACGCATATTCAACACACATTAGAAATTCTGCGCATGATCAGAATGACCACTAGTCAATTTTAGAACTTTTTTCGCTTTTTTTCAAAATTGTACTTGAAATATTTGGTTTTATAAGTGTTGGAGTTTTTGAAGTCATATAGAAAACTCGCAGGATGTGTTTTAACAAAGTATAAAAACTCTCGCTGCGCTCGAGTTTTTATACTTGATAAAACACTGCTACTCGTTTTTTATATAGTACATAAAACCATTCAGAACTCGTATTTTAAATTGCCAGCAGTTCATATGCATGAAAAATATAGGCAGACAAACAAAACAAGCAATTAACCAACAAACAAAAAAAGAAAAGGCAACTACATACATGAGAAATTGCAAGCTCGATTAACCAAGGTGACATCATCAATGGCAGCGCTTCCTCGATAGCTTCTCCCAGCAATACCTTCGAATACAATCTATGAAGAAAAAATTTAAACCCTTATCTCATAATTAATAAAGATAATACTCAAGGCCCAGATTCCTTTCCACACATCAACAAATCTTACAAATTAAGCTATAATTACCTGGAATTGGTTTTGACTAGTAATGAAGACTTCTGCCTTCAGCCACATGTTACCACTTTGTCCAGTCCTGGACCAAACAGTGGTATTGCAACTGCCATTGGTTATCAGAACGCTCAAAGTATTGATATCTTTTCCATACATATGGTACCAGAATGAAAGACATGTTTGATTGGTAGCAGGGAGATTCTTGCTGGCCAAACGTGCTGTGTCTCCATATTTCCTCGGAGGAGATGTGTCAATATATATATACCAACCTGAACCTGGCGGGGAACAATTCAGTACTTGATATCAGCTTGACACGTAAAGATAAATTATAAGTGCACGAATTCGAAATTTGATAAGAATTTGCAAAAATTACAAAAGACACAGACAATCGAAAAGTCCGCAATGTAATATGGGCCATTTTCAAGATGGCGTACAAAGCATAAGAAAAAAAGTTCAGAGTAACAATCACTCAATTTCTAACTCGCTCTTTTTGATAAACAGCTGCTCAATCTTTTAAAATAAGATTTTAGCATATTATGTACCAATTATTCTACTTCCCATAGCATCAAAAATTTTGCAGAGATTTGCGTAACGTTATAGAAATTAAAATTTTATCTTCGGAGAAAAAAACGTTTTTCAATGTGGGGATATTTAAATTAGCATTGCCGCTCCAGATATGCCTATATAAAACGTAACAATATTTATAAATTATAGGAAAAATGAAAGTTATGATTATAGCTAATATCTTGCCATAACACATTATTAATTTCGTGCAATTTAGGACTAGTTCAGACTAAAACCGCAGTCTTTTTCTTCCATTCATTTGTAGAATAGTTCTCAAATCTTTCGCAGTGAGCTTTTGTATGTTTTCAAAAGAATATACAATTAGACTTTTGTACTTTAGCATGGTAGCTCCGGATAATAGTAAACTCACATGGAATTTATTATATTAAATTAATCTATTCAAAATGGCACCAAAATTCCGTGAATATGACTATTTACTTACTTGTGTTGGTTGTGTGATCAACCAATGGCCCTGTATTGTTAGAAGACGTGGGACCCTGGTGACGAGTCCAGTTAAACACATTTTTCTTGTCCAGATTCCAGAAAGAACAAAGATCTTTTTCAAAAGTACAATTATACCACACTGAAGATGAGATATGACATATTAAGTAACAATACGCGTAAAAACTAGTGAGGTTTCTATTGTTCTGCGGCAAAAAAACTTCCCCACGTAGAAATTCTTTAATTTCCACTATATTGATGTATCTAGCTAAGGGTTACACATTTCTTAAGTAAAATCTACAAAATGCTGTTTACAAGACAATGTTTCTTTTGTGTTTAATGGTTTTGTCCAATCAGAATTGCTCAAAACAATGGCTAGGAGACGCTTGCTTTTCATAGTGAGTCCCACGGTAAAATTTTCTCATAGAAAAAAATAAGATCGCTTTAATAAAACTGAAATGTGATTTTGAAAAAAATATAGGAAAAATATCCCAAAAGTTTGAAAAAAGACCAATTTTCTTGTTTTAGCCAATCAGATCAAGCATTTAAACAATACACAATTAACACCTTTATGCATTCCATTGCCGTTTGCTACACTAGTTCTTACTCGGAACGTTACTTAAAGAACAGGAATCCACTATAATCTTTCAAATGATCTTTCCGGAAGGCAGTCACTTAGCTTGGGTGTTAAGTGGCGATATTCTTTATGTAATGTATAAAGAACGAAAGAGAGTGTTTTATCGGCTGATAAAGATTCGAGCCGAAGGCGAGAATCTTTAGCGCCGATAAAACACTCTCTTGAGTTCTTTATACTACTTATCAAACTGTTACAATTCATAATTCATACAGTTTTAGAATCTGAAAAAGCAAAATCTTATTTTATCGTTTTTAGTAAGGTCATAAATGCAATTAGTTGTAGGAACTTTGAAACTATACCTCATTATTATATTTGTGTCAGTATCTGTAAAGAATTTAAAAGATGAAACAATAAATCAAAGTTTGAATGTGTTTCATTCATTCTATACAATAGGTAGCATGGTTATGTAAATATATGAATCGAAATTAAAACTATCGAGGGAATTCAGTCTAATTAAATATTCACAACACCGAAAGCTCAGTTTGTTGAGGCTTTTTAAGAATAAGAGAATATCTGTTAAAGTTAAAAAGCTAAGAGACTCAAAGTTAAAGAAATCTCTATATGATAAAATGAGACGACGTTTCAGAAAACCTAAGTCGACAAGTGAAGAAGCAGCGTGTCTGAGCTCAAGTATTCCGAAGAATACGAAATACGTAACGAAATGGGCGGTGAAAGTTTAATCACAGCTTCCAAAACAAGTAGTGAACCTGAATTCGGTAAAGCTAGTAATATCGTGTTTAATAACTGCACATTTAGTAATGCCGTTACATTTAATTCTAAATAAGTAAGTATAATAATTAACTAATGTAATAGTAACTCAGTACTTTTTTCTATAGCATGTATGCATAGTTGAAAATTAAAAAAATATTTTGTCTTAGCTTTGTTGATAGCAGCTTTTGATAAAGCATTAATGAATAAATCATTAGGTCTTTATCAAAAATGAAAAAATGATAAAGCATTAATGTTTTATTCATTAATGCTTTATCAGCCCCGCACTCCCCTGAAAATATTCAAAGCCGCCCCCGACTTCTAGTTTGCTGTATCTTTACCTGGCACTAAAGATACCGTCACATGATCAGATAACAGCATTACATTGGACTACAATCTTATGAATTATTAATGAGTTTGATAAGGGATAGCATAATCGGCACTACTTGTCAGATGATTTCAGTATAAGACAGCCAATGAGATCTACTGATACTCTGGAATATGTCCTCATAGTTTTCAGTTAGTAATGCAATGCAATTAGTAGTGTAATGCAATTGTACCAAAGACGCTTTGTTACCAAAGATGAATACTACGGGAAGAGTCAATAAAACGTACAATACAAGATGGCACTATTATTTTATTATTTGTAATTCTTATTCATTGAAAAAACTTTAATAGCAATTCTGGAATGTTCTTAATGCTAAAGAAAAAACGTTAATCAACAGCTCAGAACTAAAGTTTTACGTTGAGAACAACCTACCAATTTCACAATGTTTTCCATAGGAGTTGTCTGGGCAGTAGCAATATCCAGTGTTGTTCAAACAATAAGCATGGCCTCCGTTGCGACAAGTCTGAGTACGACAAGACTCTGTTGAAAGTTGGAAAGGTAAAACAATATGTTATGATAAAATAATATGACTTTTATTAAAGTTTTTTTCAGAAGGATTCTCACAACATAAACAACAACAATAACAACTTTTCAAAATGCTTTGAAATTATCTGCCGGCTACAAAAGGCTCCTAAGGGGTGGGTGGGTACAGTAATCACCTTTTACATCATCCTTTGGAATATGACTTCACTAAAATCATCCAATATTTTCTTTGGTTGATGTCTCTTACGATATTCCACATTGTTATCATTGTATTATATTACCTGAAATCTTGCAAGTTCCATTTACAAAAGTGATGTCATCAATGGCAATTATACTTTCTTTGGGGTCTCTCCCAGCAAGAGCTTCAATTGTTAACTGAAATTAACAAAAACTTCAGCTTAAACTTTCTGTCAAGAAGTGTTACCAAGCTGGAAACCAACTTTAATGATTTCATACCTGAAACTGTTGTTTACTTGCAATAGTGACTTGTCCCTGTAACCATCTGTTACCACTTTGTCCAGTCCTGGACCAAAAGGTGACACTGTGATTACCATTCTGGACCAGAACTTTCAAAGTGTTGATATATTTTCCATACATATGGTACCAGAAGGAAAGGCATGATTGGTTGGTGGCAGGGAGAGTTCTACTGTTAAGACGAGCAGCTCGGCCATATTCCTCTTTATAATTGTCGATGTACATGTAATATCCTGATCCTAACCAAACGAGAGAAATTGATAATTCTAGACTATACTGTATAATATAGAAAAATACAAACGCATATAGAGCACAAATTAAAAATTACTAGGTGGAATTGTATTATATGCACTCTAGAATGATATGTGACATACAAAAAGAAGGTTGATGGGGAGAAATATGTGAAAGCAGTATCGAAAAAAAAATGTGGAGAATAAAAGTTTTTATTTTGTTACAGTTCCTGTTCAAACCATAACGACCAGTCACCATGTTGGACTTTTTGGATGAAGACACAATCCTTGATTTGCTTTTATTGTGGCTCATATTCAATGTTATTAAAAATCCCTATTCTTTTTGGTTCATGCTATCGCATTTTTCCTATAAGTTTTTTTTATTTAAACATGTGAATATATCAACTTTGAAACAGACAACAAACATATGTTCAACTAGTATGAGTAAATGTCTTAAATGACAACTTCAATGGTGTTCCTGGATTTGGTGAGCTCACCAATAACGGGGGGACGTAAAAGAACGCATGAGGACGCTGGTCACTACCATCCTCGGTGATAGACCTACACCAGTAAACATACTAACTACTAATCACATGTAATCAACCTCATGCTAGTAAAACCGGTTCACAAACTATAGACTCCCTACAGTTCGTTGAAATGCAGCGCAACCTGGAGGACAAAACAATGGATTTCAGCTACCAATAGAGGAAAAAGCCTTTGTTTTGTCCTCCAGATGGGGCTGCTTTGACGTCACATGCAAGGCATCTATAAATATTAGAGATTGTAAAGCGCATTGAGACATTAGATGAAATGCGCTAAATAAGCACTACATTACGTTACATCATCTTACTTGTTCCTGTTGTATGATCTCTAGATGGACCAGTGGATATATAATAATATGGGCCAGAGCGTCTTTCCCAATAAAAAGCATTATAGTAAGGAACATCTTTATACCAAGAACAAGTTCCATCTTCAAAATTACAGTTGTGATGTACTACAATGCAATATAAAAGAAGCCCTTAGTTTATCGGAGTAATTATTGAAAAATGATAATTATCAATTCTATTTGATACGATAATATTTTGATTTTGAATCATGTTCAATTTTGGTGAACTTAGTTTTTTCACTTTTTTGTGTCTCCCAAACGCAGAACGATGACGTAGCGTCACATTTCCCCTTATCCAAGGCCATTTCATCATTCAATTTTCTTTATCAGCTCTAATAGTAATTTTTGGCACTTAACAAAATGCATGAACTTGATGATATAGTCGTATATGATTGTCTTTGTATTGCTTTTATTCTCAGGGCGACAAACGAATTAAATAACTAACACTTACCAATTTCACAGTGTTCTCCATAAGTTTCACTTGAGCAGTGGCACTGTCCAACATTATCTAAACAATACGGAGTGCCTCCGTTGAAACACGTCTGATTACGACATGATTCTGTGAAATATTCAAAAAAATCAGAAAACGGAATTCATTTCTCAATAATTTCATCTACTGAAATAAAATAATTGATATCAACCGAATACATTTTGAGTGTTCTATTCTCATAAATGAACTGCAATGAATGACGTACTAGAAAATGCCAATGAGAATCCAAAAAGGGATATATTTACGAAAATAGTTGTAGAATTCGCATTGGTCCCCCTCCTTAAAAAAATCCTCGATCCGCCACTGAGGTTAGGGAAGGGAAGTAGATGAAGGGAAAGGGAAGGTTAGAGAAGGGAAGAGAAGAAAAGGGAAGGTTACAAAAGGCAGAAGATGAGGCAAGGGAAAAGAAGTGAGAGTGGAAGAAAGCTACTGTCTAATTAGACAGCAAGAGAGTATGAGATAAGGGAGCTTATCCCCTCACCCCATCAGAGGCTCTACTCGTCGTGATATCTCAACACTTTTGTCTTGAGATGTTTCGACGATGTGACCGCGCCTCCTGCAATCTAGCCAATCACGTTCCGTTCCCGAAATAACTTCAGTTTAAATATTGAATGGAAAGATCCCCTGATGAGTATAAAGCCCAATACGGGGGATAAGCTCTCTTATCTCATACTATCTTGTAGACAGTTAATATTGATACAATTGCCTGTGTTCGCGCACGTTCACATAACGCACTTATTTCCATTAATTTTTCATTTTCAAGAATGACCAAAATATATTTCACTCAGGATTACAAAAAAAAAATATCCCGAAGCTTATCATTTCTATTTATGATTAAAAAGACTGTCAAATGCTTATTAATTCCATTCAACCTACCAGAGATTGTGCAAGTTCCATTTGCTAAAGAAATGTCATCAATAGCAATATCTCCCTTGAAGCCCTTCCCAACAATACCCTCGAATACAATCTACGGAAGACAAATTTCACAATGCACAATTGATTTATGCATATACGTAGAATAGCTTTATAGAAACTCTGCTCCTTTACAAAACAAAACAAAACTACAAAAACTCAACTCAAGGAGAGAAAGAATGCATTACAGCCGTGGAAAATTATTATTATTACGAAAATCATTTTCTAATGCTTATTTAAAATTCTCAGATTCCAGAGCACCAAGCAGATCAATTTTTCAGAGTCTTGATATCTTTAATATTTTAAGTTGGCAGCTTCATGAGACTGGGGGTGGACTCCGGGGATGAACGATCGGGGATGCTCGTCGGAATTTTTCAAAAATACCCTTAAGTAACGTTCCGAGTAAGAACTAGTGTAGCAAACGGCAATGGAATGCATAAAGGTGTTAATTGTGTATTGTTTAAATGCTTGATCTGATTGGCTAAAACAAGAAAATTGGCCTTTTTTCAAACTTTTGGGATATTTTTCTTATATTTTATTCAAAATCACATTTCAGTTTTATTAAAGCCATCTTATTTTTTTCTATGAGAAAATTTTACCGTGGGACTCAATATGAAAAGCAAGCGTCTCCTAGCCATTGTTTTGAGCAATTCTGATTGGACAAAACCATTAAACACAAAAGAAACACTGTCTTGTAAACAGCATTTTGTAGATTTTACTTAAGAAATGTGTAACCCTTAGCTAGATACATCAATATAGTGAAAATTAAAGAATTTCTACGTGGGGAAGTTTTTTTGCCGCAGAACAATAGAAACCTCACTAGTTTTTACGCGTATTGTTACTTAAAAGATAACGGATGTTTTTCAAATGGGCGTGGCTTCACAAACTTTCAAAACTTCCAAAATCATGAGTTTCAGTGGGTTTTAAGCCATAAAAGATACTAAGTGATATATATATTTTTTTAAATCTAAAAGATACCAAATCGCCGATTTTTACCCCTAAAAGATACGACGAGCATCCCCGCTCGTTTACCTTCGGACCTTCTTCCCTCTGGGCCCCATCTTGAGTGAGATACCAAAATGTACCTCTTGTCTCGCATTTTAAACTCGAACCTTTTCCCATAAAACTCATCACATTTCGTTACCTTAAAACGCCTTTCACTTTTGATAGTGACTTGTACATATCGCCATCTGTCACCTTGGTTTCCTCTCTGAATAAGAATAGGTGGTTCTTCCAAAGAATTTAGACTGATCAAAACTCTCAACGTGTTGATATCAGCTCCATTCATATGATACCAGAAGGAGAGACAAATTTGGTAGGTAGCACGTATTAACTTGCTGACATAACGGGCTGTTTGTCCGTACTTTCTTGGTGACGACGTCTCAATATACATGTACCAGCCTGAACCTAGTTTATACAGGATACAGAGGTAGTCATATACAGATGAAAATTCACAAGAAAGGGTACAGTGTTTAATATATAATTATATCACTTAATAAAAATATCAGTTTTGATTTGTTTTATTTAAAGCTACTCTTGGACCGTGGACTCATATCGCCAAATAAATTCTTATCGCGTCAGGTTCAATACTGCTTTATGGTATCATATATCATTTTTAAAGGTTTTAGATGTTTTACAGAGAAATACTTTTTGACGTACTTCCGAGGGACTTCACAATTTTCGATTTACTTTAGTACCTTTGAATCTGAGTTAACATGTAAAACGTCTGTTTGCGTAAAATAACATAAACATTTAGCAACAATCCAAAGCTCAATCAAGAAAGCATTGTGTAAGCGTATTTTCATAATGTTAATTGTAAAAAAGTTGGAAAATGTTGCCAAAAGATTAAATCTAAAAACAGTGTCACCATTTGCTAACATATGTTTTTGCGTGCAGTAGCAGGCTGCAGGTTACATAAGTCTTTTCATTTTTATATGTGTAAATTGCATAAATCACAAGTTACTCACTGTTTTTGGTTGTGTGATCCACTGATGGGCCTGTGGCGTACGAAGGAGTGGGACCCTGGAAACGAGTCCAGTAATTACCATAAGAGAACAGCTCATTAGCTGATTGGTTCCAGAATGAATAGTTTTCCTTCTCGAAGGTACAAGTATATGACACTATATAAAACGAGCAATATTTATGTTATCAAAAAATTGTCAGTTTGCATCAATCTCATACTTGAATTCCATAAATGCAATTATACGAAATAATTATGTTTATAAACTTGTAGGTTTATCTTGTCATTTATCCATACACATCTTTCACTGAAACGAGGACCACTCACTGAGGACGCAGATCATCACCGTTCTCAGCTCTAGTCCTACATACAAAAAAAGGGTGACCAAAACGCAATGACGATGTTTGAAAATACACCACATATATCAGCTCCAAATTACACTTTATTATAACTTACAAACTTCGCATTGCTTCCCACGGTATATATCATAGCAACGACAATATCCAACATTATCTAAACAGTATGGAGTTCCTCTGTTGTAGCACGTCTGATTACGACACGAATCTGTTGAGTTTTTAAAAACAATGTTAGGTTTTTCAAAGGAGGGTAAATAGCATTGACTATATTTCAAGTGAAAAAAAGCATCTTCAGATTTCAACTTTGATTATTAAAAATATGACCCAGTTATATTAACTTTTCTACAACGAACTATATGAATTTTTGGCATTGTTAGGCTGCGCGTCTTCTTGGATAACGACGATAAACTGGAGGTCTCGCCACACTTCACGTTAACCAATAATGGGGGGGACGTTACAGAACAACTGAGGATGCAGGTATCGACCATCCTCGGTGATAGGCTTACACTTATACATACTAACTACTAATCAACCTCATGCTTGTAAATATTAAAAATTGTAACGCGCATTGAGACATTAGGTGAAATGCGCTAAATAAACACTACATTACATTACATGAAATACGAACACCAGCTAACAAAGACGGACATTGTTTACTAGATGTTATTAGATGTCAAGACTTATTTGCTCATCATATTAATGTCAGTGTTATAATACAGTCAAGATGACTCCAGAACGTGGAATTTTTGCGTTAGTCTTTAATCTAATTATAAACACATACTGTATTTTAAAACCAGACTATTTTAGATGAAAGGAAACAAGAGGTGAAGTCAAAGCGAACTAGGACAATTGCGTCAAATGTTCGTACTAAAAATGACGAAAATTGAACTCTGGAATTATGCTGCAACCAATTCGGGTAAAAAAAGCGTCGGGAACTCGTAATGGCTCTTTTCGACGAAGCTAGACCCCCTGGAATAAACTTGTATAAAATGAATAGTGTTTTGATGATATAACGCAGAAGGTCGATTCAATATCATTCTGAGACACCTCACAAAAGCCGTCAAAATGACTAGAAGAGGGAGAAAGGTAGCCAATGGTCGAGACGTTTTCCCGTCATGAAGAACTCAACGGAGTGCAAATTACTGGATTTCAAAACATATATCAAGTATAGATTGTAATTATAAAAATAATATTTAGTAATAGATATGAAAGAGTTCCATCATATCAAACTTTTGTTGCGGTAAATGTACTGGGATCCTTGTTTTAGGCCTACAAGTGTCTTTTTGTCGAGGAGCAAATTTAGACAATTTTAGCATTTATATTTAGTCAATGATTTAGCATTAATTAATCTTTAAAATTAAGGGGTATAAGCATAGCATATTACATAACGTTAAATAATTGTTCAAGTATTACGTAGCATATTTAGAATGCGTTACAGGTGCCGTCCTTAAGTGGGACAGTTGATTAGGGATTAGCACGTTTAGCGGGCGTGACTGTATGCAACCATGAGTCACACTTGAAACATTAAAATAACAGGATAGACAACTTCTTGTACGCAAGGGAAAAATAACTAATGAATAGAATTCTCAAACGTAAGAGAAATGATTAGGTATGATATTCCTGTAAGAATATTGATATAAATATAGGTAGAAAACCAATGTATAGTTAGTACGATTGAGAACGCAACTGTAAAGACGCAAATGTACCAGTGACGAAGGGAATAAAAGACAAGAGCAAACAGAAGTTTGTTGTGATCTACGTGGCTAGATAAGTTCGTGGATAGCTCTACGAAACTTTTTGGCCTTGTATGCTATCATTCTGAAGCATGTAAAATGTGAAGGATCTTGTGAGAAAATCACCTTTTTTAGCATTGATTATTTTTATTTTAATTAAATCCAAAGATTAATATGTCAATGCCCTCTGTCACATTTCATCTTTTTTCTACATTTGCATATTATCGGCCGGCTTAAAGTATTACTATTTCCTATTTAGTACTTACTAGTACTAATTGCTAGAACTTTAAGTCGTTTTCAAAAATCCGCGAAATAAATCGCAATAGCGAAAGGTTAATTGAAAAAAAAAGATACATAATTTGCACTCTGCTTACCAGAAATATTGCAACTTCCATTAACGAAAGAGATGTCATCGATAGCTATACTTCCACTTAACCTCCAAAAGTACCTTTCTCCAGAAAGACCTTCGAAAATACCCTGTGAAATAATGATTTGAAAAAAAACATTTGCAACATTTTCTAATCATTAAAAGAATAGTTTTTACTTATAAAATAAACGAGTAAATATTTTGTTGTGCAAATAGGTATCGAATATGACCAAGAATGCTATTGACTTTAGCAAGCTAACATGACAGCGTACACTTTTCGGTATCCAAGCAACAAGAATGTATGTGATGTAGTCTCCTCAATTATTCCGCAGTGACGCTTCCCAAACCCAATCAAACCGGGTATCAAAATGGTTTTGTCCGTCCAAAGTTGTGGATGGCAGCATGTTAAACAAAGCTTTACGAATCTGCAAAGTCTCAGAGAAACTCATGGAATCATGGAATCGCTTAGTTGCCATCAGAGTGAAAGTAGAGAGAAAGTCTGTATAACCTCGATTTCACAGACTCCATGGAAAAGTGGAAGGGTTGCTCTTGTCAGGTAGACATGTTGTCATTCCACAAGTTATGCACAGGAAGCCCATATAAGCACTTCTAGCAACAGTACTAAGCACTAATATGCAATGGTAACTTGATGACTTTAATCGTTCGGAAACATTGCTTGTATTTTCTCTTTGTGGTTTAAAACGGATTTGCCTTTGATTAGCCAAGTGTTATACGACATCTTCTCCATATCAGCTAAAGAACGTAAAGGAGTCAAGTCTTATTGTTATGACCCAGTTTGATCAAAGCCAAATTTCCAAGGCCGCAACTAAAAAAATCCTAATCTCATTGGAATTCTGAGCTACTCCGCTTGAGAAACATAGGGCCTAAATGCACACATTCAGTTTTGCTATTCTACAATGATAATCTTATGGGTGTTTTTTTGTTCGTAGTAAAACGTTTTTCATGATTATTGATATTGGTGTTGATAAGTCACAAGATCCAATGCTAAACAAGGATATTAAAGCCATCGTAAAGGGTTAGCTACCTGGAATTTATTCTGACTTATGATGGTTACTTGTCCCCTTAGCCATCTGTTCCCACTTTGTCCAGTCCTGGACCAAACAGTTCTTTCTTTACTTTTCGTTTTGACCAGAACTCGCAAAGTGTTAACATTGTCTTTATTCATATAGTACCAGAAGGTGAGACATGTTTGATTGCTGGCAGGGATAGTCTTGCTGACCAAACGAGCCCTTTGGTTCTCCCATCTGTTTAAGAATGACCCATACATAAACATAAACCAACCGGAACCTAGAAATCATAAAAAACTATTATCATTCACAGAAGTTGAGGTTATGATTTAGTATGTATATTTGCCAATACTGTGGTAAAGAATTGGATTGGTACAAATACAATATACCTAAATAACTACATTTTAACTTTCAAAACGTCGCATTTAATAACTTCAACAAAGGCGTACAGGGTTGTTGTTCGACTTAAACAATGCAATATTATTATTTCGTTGTTATCATTATTCAATTAACCATCTACAATGAACAAGACAGATATGTGCTATAAAAAGATCAATTTATAATAACGTTTTTCCGAAGGCAAGATCCGGGATTGAAGTATTGTCAAAAAAATCTTGTTGGTTGAAAATTGATTTTAGTTGTTGAATGGCACTTTCTCGGGAATAAATACTTAACTATAAAATGTTGATGCATCTTGCAGAATAGGCTATGTTTGCATGAATTTGTATTTATAACTACTATTATTTTTGGTAGTTTCGTAATTTCAATGCCATAATATTTTTTTAATCGTTTTACGCTTAAACCTAAATAAACAATAAAAAAATTGCTGCTAAAACATTTGATTTTTCCGCTTATCATACGTAAAATACTCAGTTGAGCATTTTAAATATCATATCTTTCTCTTGAGGCGATAAACGCTGGCTTCCCAGCGTCTCTCTTTTAAGAATACCACCAACAAGGCAAGAAGGGTGATAGGCGGTAATAAGTTGAGGACAACATAGCTGCCATCTTAAAAATTGTTGGAAACGATTGATTGACGTTGAAGATACTTACTTTTTCTGGTCGTGTGATCCACTGATGGCGGTATCGAATGACGAGAACCTTGAACCAGATCCCAATCAAAATCATCTTTTTTGTCTTGATACCATGATAAACAAATACCAGTCTCAAAGGTACAATTATATGACACTAAAAAAGAGACAATATTGATATCACTCACAATGTATCAGAGGAAATGATTGAATCAGTTTAATAATAGGCTATTAAGAGAGACTTAACTATCAAAATTATGTGTACGTTTCGAAAAACACTCTCCTTGTATGTTAAGTCATGTGGTACCTATGTCGTGCAACTAAATTCACACGTATTTCAAGATTATATTGACATTAAAAAAAGCAATCGAGACTGTGAGCATAGTAGTGATTTATGAGTGCGTTAGGTATGATGAATTAAAGTTGCAGAGAGAAATATCAAATGCCCCTGGCAGGACTTCAGAGCACATATCTTCGGTATTCTAATAATTCGACGTGTTGACCACTACACCAAAAGGACAACCTCGCTGCTGGAAACGCAGTTGAATTGGGAAGTGTACGGCAACAGTGATTATCACAAGTATGCATTTTTCACAACAACAAAAAATTATCACTCAAAAACTAACAAATCTATTGACGGTAGTTTTCACAGGCAATCTCAACCAGACATTATTTTACACAAATATGGGAAAATAAATTGCATATGTTTTAATATTTTGTCAAAATTTACAGTTTTGTTTTCGTCTTTGAAAAGTTAAACCCTAAACCACATACGATCGCGTGTTATGTTGAAAAGTCATCAGGATTTTTTCAAATCTCGTCAAAGAAAGATGAAGAAAAAATGAGGGTTTTTGCTGGTAATTTTCAAAGACTCAGCGGTAAATTGCCTGTGGGCACACGTTCCAAGCGTTGTTTTTCTAAAGTGGTCAGGACCCTTGAGTGACTTTTTTTTTAAACTCCGCTAATATCAATTAAACCACGAATGCCCACCGCCAACGTAGATTCGAATAACTTTTTTCCAAGGCAGTAGTTTTATAATTACCTTGTTGATCTTTGACGATGTGAATCCATGTGATATAGTTGCTCACTCGAGTAAACACGGTAAAGTACGTGGCCAAGCAACCTCTTTTACCCCAGCTAGCAAGACCTCGAAGAATCCACTCGCCACCCTCGTAGCAGGCTAAAGGTCCTCCAGTGTCAGTCGAACAACCTGCTTTACTATTCTTGCCAGCGCAAACCGAGGTGACGTCATTAACATAGTAACCACCTTCGGCCTCACAGCTACTGTGGCTTCCAATAATTAGAGGGGCTTCTTGTAAAGTGTTGGCTAATGCTTTATTGCTTTCAAAGTGCCCCCAGCCTTAAAAGACAAGTATGAAAATTATGCATTTTTTGCTATTTAGGTAATTCCGTAGTTTTGCACTGCGCACATTTTTGCGCATGTTTTACAGTTGAGAGATTTTACACTTCAATTTTTCTACATAATATTTCTATTAAATTACATTTGAAAAATGCTTTTAGTAAATTTACAAACATTTGCAAAAAAAGCGATATTTCCTAAGCCCGTCCTAGTCCTCTCTGTCTCTCTCTCTTTCGAAAAAAACAACAACAACAATTTTTGACAACATCTGGGTTAGTTATCTTTTTTAATTTCTTATTTTTTTGAGAACAACCTTTTTTCTATCACATATCTAATATTCAATACAATTTCCATGTCCATATTTTGAGCAATTAGGTACTTGTCTGATCAAATAATTACATTATAGCGGAGCTCCGCGCGGGCCGAAGGCCGAAACAAAACAAAACAAATATGCGCTGCCTTTGCAGCAATTCAAAAGATTTGAACAGCAAGACGAATGGACACGACTCACAAACATAATTTCACTCTGTTCATTCATCAATTTTTACGGGATATTCATAACACGTACAGCTTTAGGATCAATGTAAATTTATCAACTATTCAAGACAAAAAACTTTTCACACAAGATGTTTGTCAACAAAGTAGGACTGCCAGTTCAGGGAGTGGATGCAAATTTAGCACGTGAAAGAGCGTAAAGCGAGAAGCACGCGGGGATTTGTTAGTGCTTTTCTAACTTCTTATTGGACAATCAATTTTAATTGACAAGTGCTATTTTTAGCATGCATAACAACATAAAAGGCAGCCAAAAATACAGTCGGATATTTTTCGCATTTTTTGTGCATATTTCTTGCCTATAATAAAATGTTGTCGCATGCATAAAGATTTGAATATTTCAATTGATTTTAAGATTATTTGATCATGAAAAGAAAATGACAGCAAAAAAAAAAAAAAAAAAAAAAGAGAGAGAGAGAGAGACAATTATCCCTCACTTCTCAATTTTTTTGCTATGTTATTTTCTTTTCATGGTTATTTGAATGCATTTATTCACTTTATTAATTCATTTATTTGTTTACTTTTTTATCTATAGTCATTTTTGATTGATTGATTGATTGATATTGGTGGTGAATGAATGAATGATCATTTCATTAAATCGGAGCTCCGCTATTAGGTTTACCTAATTTTTTCTATTATTTGTATCTACATGAGAAAATAACAAAATCAAGGAAATTATGTACGTCTAGATCCATGAGAAATCAATTATTTTTTCGGGATCTCTGAACTTTATAATTTTACAGCCTAAACCTATTTTAATTTTCCCTTTCCTCAGCAACATTTTTATGGCAAAAGTAAATTAGATTTCCATTCCATGCTATTAAGTTTTAAGTTTTTTTTGACGATGTGTACCAATAGTTCATATAGCGAAGGGAAAAGTGATAAGTCATCATCGTATCATCCGTATGGGATCAAATATAACACTTATCGTCCATAGCTGAATCAAAAATGTAAATACCTGTTACGTAGCATGTTTTTCCTATTGCAACTCTGCTTCCTTGGGCAGGGAGCTTTATAGGCCTGATTTTATTGGTGATGTTCACAGTTTCATTCAGTAACAAAAGAGCCACATCATTAGAATAGTAGTAAAATTCATGATGATACTTTAACGCTTTCACAGCAAGCGTCCTTTGAATCGCAGTTCTCCCTAGTCTTTTATATGCCCCTAAAAGTTGTAAAAATAAATAGTTGTTTTCATTAATGTTGATATATGTAAATGAAGCTACAGATTTTTCTTTCTTAAAGATCTTAGTTACACTCAATGCACAAATCAATTACAGCTGGGATACTGAGTAAAATTGAATGTTTCCTGCGATGTGTGTAGCTGAAATATTGATATGTAAATATAATTGAGGTGTAAATAAACTTGTTATAAGTTAATCATAATCGGCAAAGAAGCAGACTTCCGATTAGTTTGATTAAGCACACGACTCTTTTTAATTTAAAGGCCCAGTGTAGACCGGGATGCTTTGCGGCCGTTTGTATATGTTTTGAAAAAAATGTATTGTCAAAGTCGCTTTCTGATTGGTTAAAAATATCCGAGAGCCACGGGTTGAAACATGTTGCGAAGCTGTCAGATTCCCGCTGGTGAGTGTTTTGGTCGATCTTTTATAATATATCAGCTTTCTTGTGAACTAAACAACTAATTATGGAATTAAAAACATTCAATCAATGATGTGAGATGTTATTATGACGCCGTGAATGCCTGAAGCTAAAAGCTTATGATGGATGACAATGAGAATTCCTGTGACTCTTTCGTCTAACAGTAGCGACAGTGATCAAAGAACTATTCTGCAAACTCACTATTTGTCTAGTTACCGAAACCCATAGAGCCCTTTCGACTCCTTCACAACACAAAAACGAACGATATAAGTCGAGTCTGACTAACTTTTTTACGGCAAATGTAGTCTTCGTTTCTTCGGTCTACTGGCCATTTAGTTCATTTTGAGTTTGGCATTTACTATAGCCCGACTAAATATCTGAAAATAATCTCTCCGACGAACTCAGTTGACAAAATATGACGCTAAGATCATTAACTGATAATCGTTCTATAAAATGAGAGTACTGAATTAAAATAACATTCATGGAGATGGACGATGAAAATGTATTGTAATCAAATATTGCAGTCAATTTAATTTCCATCATCACGAAAATGGCTGCGAAGCAGTGCAGGCGCGCAAAGCATCCCGGTCTACACTGCCCCTTTAAGCATGTTTCGGCAGTGACTTCTGCCATCTTCAGTAAATTACAAGTACGTTAAGCAATAGTTGACTATATGAATGTGAATAGAATTAATCATAATCCTGATATAGATGTCCACGCCTAACGGTGCAGATGACTAATGTAGAATCAATATATTAAGGTAATTCCGTAGTTTTGCACTGCGCACAGTTTTGCGCATATTTCGAATTTTAGAGTTATACATTTCTTATCATCAATAGATACAGAGCTATGTCTCAGAAACGCTTTAACGTAAAAATACGAACAGTTTTCACATTTTCAAGCGAAAAATTTCGAATTTCTTTAAACTCGCCCCATTCCGCTCTCGGAAAATCCTTGATATTATTGAAATTTGAGAATATTTCTCAAAATATCTCGCAAACCAATACGGGCACCTATCTTTTTTAATTCATAATATCATTTGAAATCATGTTTTTTAAAACATATGTGATCGATGACAAAATTCTATGGCTAGATTTTTCAATATTTTGAAAAGTGTTTCGTTCAAAGCGTTAATGAGGCCCGTAAAAATTCGAACATTTTGTAAATTTTTGCTGTATTTCTCTTCGCTGTTGAATTTTAGTGAAAATCTTTTGCTTTACATCGGTAGCCCAATGTATAAGGAGCACATTTAAGCACATTAAAAATATTTGGTATTGACCAATCTCAGTCAAGAGATACTTTTATGTATGATGCCCATTTGCGAATGTTAGACGCTAAATTGACAAAAGTGGGTAAACTTTAAAAATTTTTCTCGCGAAATCCAATACGGTGACCCCATTTTTTTATTTTATATTTTTGATGAAAAACTCAAAATGTTTTACCGTAAAAAGTTTTATCAAAATTCTATGGCTAGTTCTATTACTACGGAATTACCTTAAGATGGTATGTTTGTTACACACTTTGAGTGTGTGCTTCAATTGATGTCCACCAAAAAGTTGTTTTGTTGTCTATTCTTTTATTGATACCGCGCGTGTAAATCTGAAAGCGATCGTAAATTGATTTGAACCGTGCAAAAAACACGATGTTCATATCTGTCGGCCTTTTATTCATCGTTGTGTTCACGGTTCCATTTCCGGATCTGAGTGACTGTGGACGGCCAGATGAAACGATATGCAAAGATCATATTTATCTATCATTCATTTATTTGAATTTTTAAGGTAATGTTGCGAACATACACAGTGGCTGACTTACCGACAGTTACTGAATAAAAAAAAGGGTTGGGATTATCTTTAACACAACTAGCTGCGGTCAGTACCCATTCATCATTAATAAGAGATCCCCCACATTGTAAAGTCCCATTCAGTAGTAGCATAACCTGCCATGGCCATTCATGTGGATCAGCATCTTGACCATCTACAACATATGAATGCTGTATGCCATCTTGAAATGAAAACGGGAAAAAAGCGTAAAAATTGGAATAGAAATAATATAATCTAATATTCGGTTTCTAATAAAGCCGAAGTTAAGTGGTACAGCATGATCATATCCACCTCTTTTTCGATCAGTTTTTACGAGTATCTAGCTTGTGGATTGAGGAAGGGTTCACGGGCTCTCTTGGTAAAAAACCTAAATAACTGAAGAAAGTAACTAATTTGTTTTTATTTCGAAAGCAAAAAATTATCGCGAAATTATCAGAAACTTTCATTAATGACTTTACATGCATATGCCTTCCCTGCTAGCAGAGTCTCAAATCCGTGACTGAGACTCTGCTAGCAAGGAAAAGATATGGCAAGTTTACGTAGCAAGAAGAGAAGGGATTAAAATTAGCACATATATATCAATCAATCAATCAATCAATCAATCAATCAATCAATCAATCGATCAATCAATCAATAACTTTATTTAGTACCACAATTTAAATATATGTAAATAAATAAAAACAGTAATTCATAACAAAACCAAAAAAAAAAAGAATAAATAAAAAAATTATACATTAATATTAGACTTAAAAGGATTATAGGTACAAGCTACCTATGGTAACCTCTCGGTTAATCGAGATAGGTAGCTGTATTTTATTTTGACTGGGTTAAGTGATTTGGTCGTATTTTGGTCGTGTTTTGGTCGTGGTGTTTCAACGGTGTAAACCATATAATAAAGTATTAAATAGGAAAACTATTTTTACATGAATAGAAAAAATACAGTATTTAATTATAATAATTATAAGAAAGTATGTTATTATAATTATATATGTATATATATTTGAGAAAAAAAGTTGAATAGTATAATAGATAATTTAATGGACGATATCAGCTATTAAGGACTATTATATAGTCCATTCACTTATTAAATTGTGTATATATATGAACACATTCAGCTTGGTTAAAAACTCGATTGCGATAAATAAACTAAAGTTAGACAAAAAAGCCAGCATATTACTGTCCTATTATTACAGCTTTATAAACAACAAATTATTGAAAAAAAAAATAAAAAGAGGTTTATTATCATTTACAATAAAAATAACACAATTGCACAACCTTTTTACTTATACGAAGCATGTAAGTGTGAATATGATCGTCACAGTGAGTAAGGGCTAAAAATTGCGTTGGCCACTTTCCAATTCGGTACCCAACACGACTTCCCTATTGCTATTTAATAATATGCATACCTTTCGGTTCAGCGTCTTTTTCTTGTGTTTTGTGTTCTCCCCCTGCTTTTATAAGCACCAGAAAAACAGACTGAAATGATTAAAGTTAGTTTCACTTTGAAACATACAAAAGCTAGAATAATCTGTTTAGTAACCGCTAACTATTCTTCAGTCAGCCGACAACATTATTTAAAATAATAAAGACAGTTAAATCTAGGCTGATAGCATTATATTAATAATATTGATGCTGTTTCTGATTTTTCTGTCTGAATATTCATGAACTAAAGCAGACTGAGAACGATGCCATACTTTGTCAACTTGAAACACTGCCATGAGAGCGTTATTTTTGAGATAATAAACTAAAACAAAATCATACTCTTTTTGAATTCCTACATGTGAAAAAGTTTTAAGTGGTAATTCATCATCTTTTTATGAAACAATTACAGGAGAGAAAACAGAAACAGTTTGAATGCTGAAAACAGAACAAAGGTGATGTGAATAATCGCATAAACAAAAAAAAGCCTAGGAAAAGACCGCAGACCTTGTCACAAATCGAAAATAAAAAGAAGAATGTGAACGGATGATTACATTAAAGATTAAGAACAAGAACAAAAAGCAGCAAAAGACAAAGCAAAATAATATAGGCTATCTGACGAAATTAGACTAAAAAAGATTTAAAGGAAGACGGGTGAATAAAGCAAAGAACGAAAGACAACAAGAATATGGACTAGTGAAAAGCAATATTGGAGCAAGATACGAGATAGACAAGAAAAAGAAGAAGAAGAAGAAAGCACAAACAAAGAAGAAAGGTCGTTTCAAATTAAACTGACTCTGTTTGAAGTAAAACAGTACTTATAATCAGGAAGACAATGAAAATGTGAGAAACTGTGCCAAATTTCGGTACGAGCGGACAATACAATGATTTTTTGGCACATTTGCCTTACTAAGTTAAATCATATGAACTATATACTGTCATTTCAAACACAACGCTCGAATCATGCGCGAAATTCTCTGTAAGTATGAGAACTGTGATCGCTTCTTGTATGGACTGAACAATTTGTATCCGATACCAGGTATTTAATTTAACGTTTGGTGTTCTTTCTCTCGAAAAATCACATTAAAAATAAAATAAAATAACGTTAACAAAGACGTACAAGCTGCTTCCAGCATTAGACTTTCGCAACATTAAATTCGTTGTATGTTGATCATGTGATGGTAGAATAGATCTTTAATAGATATTAATAGAAGACATCAATAATTCACTTACCAAACAGAAGAAAAGCATCAATTTCATATTTCTTGTAGAAAATTTGTTCAACTGCATGTGATCAAGTCATCGTTCTATAATATGACATTGACAGCATATATGTTCAGTCAGATGTGAAGCCAAGTGTGCACTTCAAATATACCACTAAAATTCATTTGGTATGCAGAAAAACACTTGATGCGGATGTACGAAGGCGTGTCATTGTCTATTCGTTCCCAGGTTTCCATAGAGAGCTGAAGATATTTTTGTGTTTCGTCATCAGTCCGGTCGCGCTCGGAATGGCATCCTAGTCACAACTGAAAAGAACTTCCGCATGCCGGTTAAACCGCATGCCGAAGGGACGTTTACTTAACTTTCCGAGGCTGAGGGACATTTAAACTTTAATATCACGAAGTAGCATAGTATTAGTTTGAAATACCATGATTTCCCAGGAAAACTTCAAATGTACATTGACTTTGAAGCTGAATAAATGAATTCCTTATGTTGAGAACTTGGATTGAGTTATACTCTGGGAGTTTTACCGGGAGTAATGTGGTTGTTGTCAACTGAAGCGTATAAAGGACAAATTTATAGCTGTCAAAACGCTAAGGACTGTATACACGCACGTGCAACAATTGTTCCGTAGTGATTTATTGTAAAGCAAACCGCACCATGTCTATCACATTTGTTAGCTGCTGAAAAAAGGACAAATACAACCGCGCTACTACACGTAGCGCTTTTGAGCTGGGTCGATTTTTTTAACTCAGTGTCCCTGTGATTGTCATATAAGGGACTTTCATAAGTAACGTGATGGACGATTTAAAATAATAAATGAGGGATGATTAGAATCTAATCGTCTCTCATGTTATTCAAGAGTGAGGATTTTAGCCATTAATCGAAATAGACAACGATGTGAACATCGTAATACATCGTATCTCAAATATAGATACTAATACACGAAAATGGGATATTTCGTTCTTTAATTTAGAAAACCATCATTGAAAATCCCGCTCTATGCGTTCATTCATTCATTTATTTATTCATTCATTCATTCATTCATTCATTCATCCATCCATCCATCCATTCATTCATTCATTCATTCATTCATCTATTAATTCATACATCTATTAATTCATACATCTATTTATTCATCCATTCATATAATACTATATATCTATTTAGCCATTCATCTGATTTAATAAATTATTTATTTTTGAGGATTTGTGCTATAAGCACTGATGTACTAACGAACATATGTACACCATGAACCTCTAGTTTAACGTTCTTACACGAGAAGAAGCGACACACAATGCAAAGGGTAACAATTTCTCAATTGGATCAAACCCGTGGCCTTTGACTAGACTTTTAAAGATTTGACATACATAAAAAGTACGCCATGGTGGTCTCTAATTCATTTCAACTTAAACCAACCCTATAAGGTTAAAAACATAAGGACCGTAAAAGGCGGTACAAACTAGGCGACAAGTCGTAGCGACAATTTCCCCCGGTGTGTACTAAGTATTTTTTGGCGATGATTGTTGTCGCCGCGACTGACATTTGTCGCTGCGACTTGCTGCATGAAATCCAACCGGATAGTCCTTCGTGGAAACTCAATAGGAGTATTTTGGAATAATTAATAATATACTGAATAATATAGGCAATGTTCAAAATGTTGCAAAATGTTAGACAAATAATGACATATTGGATCCTTGTTTGTCTTGTTTGTTTTTACTTCGGAACACTAAAACCCAATGAATTCACGTCACTGTGGAACCTTGAATTAGAGTTGTCTTGCCGGAGCGCTGGAGACACATCTAATGTCTCTTTTCATCCTTCGGAGCCTTGGAACCTTGATTGTTTTCGTTTGGAACCCTAAGCCTTGCCATTTACTGCCGAGGAGTCGCTGAAATATGACATAGTCATAGTATGTTTCAACCACCAATGACCAGCAAGAGAACCAGAGCAATCAGCATCGATGTCGGTGTTAGGCTGGTACTTTGATTACACTCCCCTGACGAACAGCTCACTGTGGAAACAATAACACGTTTTTCACTTTTTTTAAAAGAAGGAAACATTACTCTGCAATTACACTCAAAAATGGCCCTTTGATACATTTCCAATAGATACCGGAGTGACAATTTACTTACAATTTATAGCTTTGAACTTATATTGCTGTACATTGTGTATATGTGTTTAGTTACGTACCATTAGCTGATGTCTGACAACGATCCCCTGTAAATCCAACTTTGCATTGGCAGAAAGACTTATGCCCAGAGATTGCACATACCATTGTACCATTATTGAGGCAATTTATAACAGGGCAGATGGTCAGCGCTATATAAAAATACATGATTGTAGACTTCCGTTAGAACAATAATTTAATGAATGTACATTGAGCTGATGAATGATGGAGAAAACAGCTTTCATCAAATTATATAAGCAGAGTATTTACACATCCTATTTCAAAAACGTCATAAGATTTATAGGAATTTAAAAGATCAGAACCATTTTAAGACAAACGAAACCCACTCGCGCTTAAGGCGTTCTTATTCCAATTTACACTTAGGTATACATATGCATTTAATAAAGTGCATATAGGATTTCCGTTCCGAACTCATCAACTGCAAGTAAATAAGAGCATATGCTTACATTGTCGACAATATGGTCCAGTGTAGTTTGGTGGACAATCACAGACTTGTTTTCCTGAATGACACCGGGAGGTACCACCATTGTAGCAAGTAAATAAAGTAGTGCACTTCTCTGTTGAGGATACAAGCATATATCGTAGTATCAATAAGTAGGAAAGACAACTAAGCACAGCTTGACAAACCCTTAAAACGACTTCGAGGGAGCGTGACAGTAATTGTAATACACACAAATAGCAAAAGCATGTCTGGGCGGGTATTCATTGGAATATAAATAACTAGATAATATACTAAAAGGCTCAACAAAAGGGCTGGACAGCATTTTCGTATAACATTAAATCGCGGTCAAGTGTTGAGAATACAGCTTATCGTCATTACAACAAAATTTTTCTATTGCTTTAAAAAACTTACCAGCCTCCCCACGAAATCAATATTGAAATACTCCTATGTGCCTCGTCACCCCAACAAAAATAACATTGTGCAGGGGGAAGCGGGATATTGTTGTTTATCCTCTTGTTAACAGTTAAGGTCTGAGAATTGGGAACACGCAATAATTCTCGACCCTTTTTGAAAACTATTCAACTCTATAGCTTGTAAAACCTATTTCACTGTTCATTGATATGTTGTGTCAGGTAAAAGAGACTAGGCCGAGCACGATTTTACCCAGCTTCACCTGGCATCACGGGATTTCTTTGTCTATTGTGCTTAACGGAAAAAGCATCGAAAAAGATTTTCAGAGTGCAGGGAATATATATTAAACCATGAGCGTCATGTCGACGTGGGTTAAAGCATTTTAATTTAAATCCACTTCAATATAATTGTGATGAAAGTGATCTTAACAAAGAGATGCTTGTAGGTCGTGGTGACGTCTATACTAGATTTTGTGCCTGCTGCCTTTTTATCTTTTTGATGAATGAGGCTCTACTCTAATGCTTATCCGTTGCCTGGTCGAAGAAGGGAAGGTTAACCGAAAGCTTGGCATAAAACTACAAACAAAGTTTGCAATCACAAATTTTATAAGAGATCAATGAAAAATTTAAACGAATCAGTGGTCAGCAAAGGAATCCCAATCAGAAGTTACAGCATCTCGCAAAACTGAGTGAATAATTTCATATAAAAATAATGCTCACCTACCTTGTTTTATGGATGACGTTGTTGGAATAGTCCACACTAAGAAGGAAAATTTGATTACCAATTTTGTTAATTTTTATTGATGTTTAAAATGTCATAAAATCAGCAGTTAAAAAGCTACTTGAACAAGTGTTGTTGACACATTTACGGTTTTTTATCAGATGATGCAATTTCCTTTCAGTTCTGTGCTGACGAAACCAAAAGCTGACCCGGACCACTAGGCGTTTTTCATTTTCGACGGTTTCTGCTTCTTTTTGACCTCTAAAACTTGTATGACTCAACTCAATTACACTGAGTGATCAAAGTGGCACTATAGTTAATGCACGCTAAAAAGGTATTAAAGACCGCAAAACGGTCCCAGTTGGAATCCTTGCACTGTAATAAAAATCAACATTGTAGTATTTTTGTCCATCACCTACCTTTAGTTGTGGTTCCAGCATTTGTCCACGCTAAAATTAAATTAAAAAAAGTAATCAAATGCAAATGGCTGGGATTTACTTAAAATTGTTATAACCCTTAGAATGGAGCTTTTTAGTAAATTCTAATGGGTCCTCGAAAAGTATGTGGGGAATGAAAAACTGTCATAGGAATGAAAAGTCATATGACGGAGTTTGTTCACAAACCTTGTTTTGTTGTGGTTCTTGGAGTAGTGGACACTAAATAAAAATAAAAAAACAGCTGTGAAGACTATGAAATACCTATATACTATATACTATACTATATCAAAGTATAGTATAAACTGATTCTATAAGCTGGTCCCAGTTTCATTTTCTTTCTTTCTTTTTTTCTTTTCTTTTTTTTCTTTTTCTTTTTTTTCTTTTTCTTTTTGAATGAAGTTGCAAATTTTGTGATTATTCGTAATGGGTTGTAGCATCGTTTGCTTTGTATAATCAATCTGACTTGTAAGCTTGTACTACCCCTGAGATTTTTAGCGTTGAAAAACCATATAAAAAAATGGATTTCTTAGTTTGTCTTGCTATTTGATCATAGAAATAGCTAAAGAATACCCAGAACTTAAGTGAAACCACGACCATTACCTGTTTAAACTTTTCAAACAAACAAACAAACAACATGGAAACAAACAAACAAACAGACAGACAGACAGAGGGGCAGACAGACAGACATAAAGAGACGCAAACAGACAGACATACAGACAAACAGACACACTGACATGTGACATACCAGATAAGTGGCAAGCTCGACTCAAGTAAAAGATGTCATCAATTGCAATGTCTCCTTCCCAACTGCTCCCAGCAATACCCTCGAAAACAATCTAAGGAAATAAGAAGTTTAAATCTTTTATTCAAAAATAAGTAAATAAATTAATGTAATTACGTAGTTTTGCACTGCGCACAGGTCTGCGCATATTTCGAATTTTAGAGTTTTACATTTCTTATCATCAATAGAGTTATGTCTGAGAAAAACTTTAAAAATAAAAATAAAAATAGTTTTCACATTTTCAATAGAAAAATTACGGATTTCTCTAAACTCGCCCCAGTCCACACTCGGTAAATCCTTGATATTATTAAATTTTGAGGATTTTTCTCAAAATATCTCGAAAACCAAGACGGGCGCGCACCTATCTTTTTTATTTCATAATATCATTTGAAATCATGTTTTTAAATCATATGTGATGGACGACAAAATTCTATGGCAACATTTTTCGATATTTTGAAAAGTGTTTCGTTCAAAGCATCGTTGAGGCCCATAAAAAATCGAACATTTTGTTAATTTCTGCTTTATATCTCTTCGCTGTTTAATTTTAGTGCAAATCTTTAATTTGCTTTACTTCGGTAGCTCAATGTATAAGGAGCACATCAAAGCACATTCAAAATATTTGGTATCGACCAGGCTCAGTACTTTTACGAATGATGCCCGTTCTCGAATGTTAAACGCTAAATTGACAAAAGTGGGTATAATTAAAAAAAAAATTATTCGCGAAATCCAATACGGTGACCCAACTTTTTTTATTATATATTTTCTATGAAAAACTCAAAACGTTTTACTGTAGAAAGTTTTATCAAATTTCTATGGCTAGTTTCATTTGTACGGAATTACCTTACAAAACTAACTAAAAGTCCAAACTGTTGGCAATTAAACAAAATGCTGAAAAAATGTGCCAAAGTATTGCTGGAAGTATATGTAATTACCTGGAATTGGCTCTGACTTTCTATAGTAACTTGTCCATGTAGCCATGTATCACCATGTTGTTTAATTCTGGACCAAACGGCAGTTTCCTGGTTACCTTTTCTGATCAAAACTCTCAACATGTTGACATCGTTTCCATACATATGGTACCAGAACGAAAGACATGTTTGGTTGGTAGCAGGGAGATTCTTGCTGACCAAACGTGCTGTATCTCCATACTGTCTTGGTGGAGACGTCTCAATATACATGTACCAACCAGAACCTGATAGAGACAGAAGTTGATGATTATACAGATATTTACATAAACAGGAATACTCGCCCTCGAATTGGCTAATAGTTTGTCAGATGATATCATATTTCTCTCAATGTAAAACAATCAACAAAAAAACAAATCACTAGGGAAACAATCGTCCAGCGTAAACGTAACCAGAAAGTGACAATGTTATCGATCCACCAATCATATGTGACTAAAGTCCACGAGAACATGGATTTCAAGTTGCCAAGGACCATGATCTGTCCCGTATCCTTTCTATTTTGAATGAACAACAAATAACTCATTTCAATTTTTCTTGTGAGGAAATGCCAATATGGCGATGGTTAGTTGGACTCTGGACTGAACAGAACAAAAACAAAGATTAAAGCTAGTCGGTAAGAACTCACCAAGTATTTTTCACAAAGTGATAACGTACTAACAAAACTTCTATATGGTAATTTGTTTGTGATGGCGAAAAATTGTATTTACGACTGAACAATCCCTCGTCATGGAAACCGAAGCAACATATATCGAGCGAAGTATCAAAAATGGCGTTTACATGATTTTCCAAATATTCAGAGGCATTTACTTACTTGTTCTGGTCGTGTGATCCACGGATGGTCCTGTATTGGCAGTTAGCGTGGGGCCGTGGTGACGCGTCCAGTTAAACACATCTTTATTGTCCTGATTCCAAAATGTCGAGCAAACACCTTTTTCAAAAGTACAGTTGTGTGACACTGAATATGAAATGAACCGAAACTAAAATAAATGAAAAAGAAACTTATTCAAGGCCGTGTTGATCATTCGTCATTGACTGTTCGCCATTTGAACAAAACTTCGGACGAGAATAGATCGTTTTAAAAGCATTTTATGGACTTAGCTCGCGAATGCTGCACAGAAAGGTTAACACATCCTTGCACTACAATCGTGCTCCTTTACAACAGATCTATAGTATAGCAGTATATTATTATATAGTGTTTACATACAGAACTACTTACACAATTCACAGATCTATAGTATAGTAGTATAGTATTATATAGTGTTTACATACAGAACTACTTACACAATTCACAGATCTATAGTATAGTAGTATAGTATTATATAGTGTTTACATACAGAACTACTTACACAATTCACAGTGAGCACCATAAAAAGAGTCTTGGCAGTAGCAATATCCAGTGTTGTTCAAACAGTATGCATGGCCACCATTGTGGCAGGTATGATCACGACAGGACTCTGTTAAAAGATTAAAAGGATGTAAGGTAAGACTTAATAAAGCATTTGAACACTAGGTACGACGCCTATCTAAATAGATTTTCAAATCCCGTAAACTCTCTACTGTTACATACCAGAAATGTTGCAGGTGCCATTGGAAAATGTGATGTCGTCAATTGCAATATCTCCATTGTAATCAGTGCCCGCAACACCTTCAAGTATAACCTAAAATTAAACAATGCTAGCCTAAGAATCCTATTAAAAATACCAAAACGCGGAAAAATAACTTTACTGATTCAGTACCTGAAATGCGTCTTCACTTGACAGAGTGACTTGTCCCTGTAGCCATCTGTTTACACTTTGCCCAGTTCTGGACCAAACAGTGACATCTTGACTTCCATTAACCAGAACTTTCAAAGTGTTGACGTCGTACCCGTACATATAGTACCAGAAAGAGAAACATGTTTGGTTGGTGGAAGGGAGAGTCTTGCTGATCAGACGAGCAGTTTTGCCATGACGGTTGATATTGCTGTAGATGTACATATAATGACCCACATCTAAACAAAACAGTGACATTAGTACTTTAAAAACCTTCAGATATCAAATGCTACAACACGCAAACACTTAGATGAAAAAAATATTAAAGATAACCAAGCCAGTGAAGTTTGACACACAAACATTATCTGAAGCCATCTGACTTATGAAGAGCTGCTAAATAATAGAGTTGTTTTCGTATTAATATTTTTCAAGAAAACAACGGAATCTCGTTTCGTAGCGGTGTTGATAAACATATCATTTGTCACTCATGCTTAGGAGAGGGTAGAAAAATTGACTCTGCTATCCGATTAATCAGTCTCGGGCAAAACAAGGCAACATAAGTAAAACTGGTATACCATGCATTTAAGAAAATGATCTGTTCCAAACCATACCGAACCCATTCAGCCCTCAAATGACACGCCAGAAACACAGGTATCATCAGTGTGATTGGGACTTTCATAGAAATGAAAGATACCAGGACTTTACAAGCATTGATTAAATTATTGTGTGGAGTATTTGCAAGTAAACGTTTTGAACTATACCCTTCTTTGCATTTTGAAAAATTTTAATGTCGACAATTCATCTCAATACTTGCCTGTTCCTGTTGTATGATCGATGGATGGTCCAGTTGTGTCAGGGGAAACTGGTCCACGGTATCTTATCCAATCAAAAGAGTCTGTGAGATCTTGATACCAAGAACAAATACCATCTTCAAACGTACAGTTGTACTGAGTTATTACTTAGAAAGAAACGTTAATTGTTAATGAAAAGACATTTAATGAAGTCCACATAGAGTATTGCAAAATAATAGGAGTATGGAACCCTTACAAAATGCTTTTGGATATCAATGCATTTAGGAATTTAGCTTGTCCTGGAATCCGAAATGATGAACTTAAAATGCTGAGAGCTGCACTTATTGGGTTAGATTAAAAACAGTTCGAGGGAGTAGATAAATTCAATAAATTCAAAAGCAGGAAATGAAAGTTTCTCACTCTAATGGCCACGGTCGGCAAATACTCCATATGGCAATGTTATCTTTACATTACAAGACATCTTTCACAAAAAAAAACAAGAAATCATCCTTCCAAAGTTTCACAAAATTTCGATCAAACATCTTGCTACCCTATTTTTTTCAATATGAGCCAGTGAACACATATAGAAGCTTTCAATTAGAGCTCAGTACGATCTATTTCAAAGTAATCCGACGCAATACTGCATCAATGAATTTAAAAATATGGAATCCAGACTGTGTGATCCGGAACGCAGACCCTTAGAATCCGAATTCTGAATCCTTAGATTTCGGGATTCCTTTACAAGGTTTTGTATAATATTAGATAGTAAATTTGTGGACTTTTTTTAGTTTAATCACTATCATAACGAAATTAAAGAAGAATATATTTAAGTGCATTGGTCGCTTACTGATGAGAACATTAGCCTTCGATATTGGATTAATTTATAGTTTTACAGTTTTCCTTACACAAAAAAGGTGTTGAGTTTTGTGTGTATAGTGTGTGTGTCAACCTTTGGGACAACCAACGTAATTTTGGCTAGCAGTACTTACCAAATTCACAATTTCTTCCAGAAGTGCCACTTGGACAGTAGCAATGTCCAACGTTATTCAAACAGTATGCATGGCCTCCATTGGAACATGTTTGATTGCGACAAGATTCTGTTGAAGGAATCAATTGTAAAACTAAAAATGTAGCACGACGTTTTCAAAGATAAAGATGTGCTTGTGTATGCATCTGTTTCGAAAAGCGTTGTTGGAGAGAATGCCGGATGCCGAATTGCTCTACTAAAATGCCTTGGTAAATGAAACAAAGTATTCAAAATTCACCTGTTTAAACCCATTTTGTGTAACCATCTTTATATAAAATAGTTAATTACCGCGTTTTGGTGTCTTTATTTTTTGGCTCATTTTACAAATATTCAACATTCGACAACCGACATTCGGCATTTTCTCCGACAGCCAATTATAAGTTATAACCAATCATGTAATCATAAATCGTCCAGGAGCCTAAACCTGTTCAAAGCAGAAATAATGGGTCTCGTCAAGTTTCGGGTCATGACGAAACGTCTTTAAACTCATCGGTAATTTGCTCAACAGTCTTTGGAATAGTATTTTGAAAACAATTACTAAAAACATTGAATCGTATTGTTCTATGTAAGTCAATAAAAAAACCCTTCGTCACTACAAGTTTCAAGATCTGTTTCAATCGTAGGACTCAAAGCAAACATGGCATCAGACATCTTGTGCATGATCAGAAGAGTTTTCATATAGTATGTAAACTAAAGAAACGTTTTAATATAGTATGTAAATTAAGGTATTTTGTCATTCACAGTTGCTGAACTGCCCACTGTAATACTGATCAAACACGTACATACCAGAAATATTACACATTCCATTCACAAATGTGACGTCATCCAAAGCAATATCTCCTTCACTGCCGTTTCCAGAAACACCTTCAAATATAACCTAAAAAATTGTATCATAGATTACTAGATAGCTATAGAAAAATTAAAATTAGTCAGAGCCAGTTTCGTTACTATACTATGTATTCATATTTGGCACTTAAAGATCTAGAAATCTATTTCGAAAAAATGTAATATAATGATTTTAAAGCGCATTTCACCTAATCTCGTCCTTAGTCGTTTAATAAAATGTGTGGCGAGACGAGACCTCAAATTTAACGTCATTATCCGAGAAGACGCTAAACCTAACATATATAAATCAAAGAGCATTCTCCTCAATTATTTAGACCCTGAGTAATGTTCCGGATGAGGGTTCGAACCCGCAGCCTGGTGTCAATCGGTAAAACCAATTGATACAAATTTCTAAGAATGATGCAAACCAGTATTTAATACCTGATATGGGCCTTCACTTGAAAGGGTAACTTGTCCTTGCAGCCATCTGTAACCACTTTGTCCAGTCCTGGACCAAATAGTCAAATTTTGACTACCTTTTTTGACCAGAACACTCAAAGTGTTGATATCAACTCCATACATATGGTACCAGAAGGAAAGGCATGTATGGTTGGTAGCGTGGATGGGCATACTGATTAGACGAGCTGTTTTTCCATGAAGGTACTGAGCACTGTAGATATATATGTAGAAGCCCAAGTCTATTAAAGAAACATACCGCTAATCTTAAAATCATGTTCCGCACTTGTGTTTGTGTGTTGCGCGTCCCTTAATAGTCTGTGAGTCAAAGAGTCGTGTAACGTCATAATTGTGGCTGCTAGTGGAACTGTATATTTAAGTTAGAAGTTGATGTTGACAGTTCTTCCGTGCTCGCACATGGAAACACAGTTTTCGATTTGTTTTAAAATATTCATTGTTGATGCACAGTCTATGCACAATCAATGAAGATTTCATGAACGTCTTGATAACACTGTCAAACCTTACTTGTTCCTTTAGTGTGATCTACTGAGGGACCTGTCAAGATTGGGAACCGAGGACCTCGGGATCGAGTCCAATCATACGAGTCAGTGGTGTCTTGATACCAGTTACAAATACTTTTTTCAAACGTGCAGTCAAACTGATCCACTGAGTAAAAGATAACAGTACTAGTGTTAGTTGTAACTCTTCAGATTCTCTTTGTATTTAAACATGGTTAGAGAGAGACAGAGATAGATAGTTTATTGACAAACATTAGCATTGCAGCCCGAGAGCTGAATTACGCTGAGTTACAATGTGTTACAATGGCTACATATACTTTTTTTTTACTGCTGTAATTTAAATGTAATGAAATGTCACAGTATGGACACCGGAACAGGCATATTCATTATTATCCATAAAGCACATTCTAGATGAAATACAACTACGACTCTCACCAATGCCTTAGTGTGCAGCAGCAGATTATTTTACTGCTCTTCCAAATATAAAAACTGACACAGATTTTTTTTGGCTCGTACCAATTGTCAACAGACACATTGATAAAATACTCAATTGCCTTCATAGAGCTAAAACTTATCATGTTTGATTACTTTTGGGATAAAAGCACCACGTTCATATTCCTCAGATACTTAGTTTTGAATTGTGTTTTACTGTACGTGAACAAACGAGGTAGGGAATTTTTTTATGAAAAGCGCCCGAGCGCGGTTACCGTAAACTTTTGTTAAAAAACGTCCTGTGTGATCAATGTTTAAAGTCAGTACTATTTCAATTTTTGATATGAGAATCGATTTCACGAGTGTTCGGTTAAACCTACCAGAGAAGCTGCAATTTTCATTTATCACATCAACGTCGTCAATGGCAATATCTCCTTTGAAACCGTTGCCAACAACACCTTCGAATATGACCTGTAAAAGAAAAATTTTACATTTAAATTTCCAATAACATAGTAGCGGAACTGTCAAAACTGCAATTACGATTTGTTTTACGTTTTGTAACTATCTATAAATTCAAACATCATTTGATTGTTATATTCATGAGCATAGTTATTATCGCTCACGATCGCCGGATCACTGAAATCACTGATGCGAGGACCTTAACTGAACTGTACTGTATAGCATATATCACAATCGTGGATTTTGCTGATCTAGGCAAGCGAGAAACAACCCTCGTAAGCATGAATGAGGACAATACAACCAAAAACATTGAGTTGACTAATGACCTGGGCCGACCCGGGTAGCAGCATTGTCAACAGGCAATTTTAACTTTAGTAGAAGGAATAAACAAGAGATTCTTCAAAGTCTAAAATTTATTACGCAACTGCGCCTACCATCGCCGGTGAAGCTACACTCAGTTGCAAAATTGTTGGGACATTGACAGTTTCCTTTCCAAACTACTCCTTTGTTTATGTATAAAACATTTTCACCCGTTTCAAATCCCCCCTCCCCCGAATCAATGTTGCATTGGGGTTGTTGTGACATGTTAATCGTCATCGAGACTACCAACATTGTCGAGGGGGGAGGGGTTAGAGTTTGAGAACAATACTGAGCGTTTTACTTCCAAATTATGTGTAGTGTCCCAATTAATTTTGCAACTGAGTGTAGCTGATCCATATTGTCAATATGTATATAATTCCCTCCCATTTCAATTTCTCACCTCGAATTGACTTTTACTTAGAACAAAAACTTCTCCCTGTAGCCATCTATCACCACTTTGTCCTGTTCTTGACCAAACTATCGTTTCCTGGTTTTCTTTCCTGACCAAAACTCTCAAAGTGTTGATTTCAGTTCCATACATGTGGTACCAGAATGAAAGACATGTTTGGTTGGTAGCAGGAAAAGTCTTGCTGACCAAACGTGCTATGTCTCCGTACTTTCTTGGTGGAGACGTCTCGATATACATGTACCAACCTGAAACTAATGACCAACAAAGCAATGCATATGGTGAAGGAAAGGCGATTTGCATCACCAAATTGACAGATAATCAAGGATGGCACGGAAGTACATGACCTTCTTGCAAGAAGTCACCATTTCAATTCACAGTAGATTCACATTCTTTTCCCGACTTCTTTCTATTCTGTGTAGCTTGTTTACCTTGAAATAAAGAGTATTGATAGAAAAAGGGGGAAAAAGTGTGAACCAAAGACTCATGAGAATTCCGTAACGGTTCCCAGCTGCTTCGTCGAAGTAAAATAATTATTTTACCTCGCTTTATTGAACTTATCAACTATCCTGGAGTTTTCAATTTGCGAATAACATGTACATCACATTTCAAATCAATTTCAAACTGCAGCAACACATTAACGACATAAAAATTGAGAACAAAAACAACGTAAGCGTTTTTAAAAAGTCTTTTTTTGCACATCAGTAGATGAAAAATAGGAGCGTTAATTAACAAAGAGGCGGGTATACACAACAAGCATGATTTCCAAAATGTCATTCGATGTACTATGTCATTTGATTACAATTTACTTACTCTTTTTAAACGTGTGATCCACTGATGGCCCAGTATTGTAAGTGGGTGTTGGACCCAGGTAGCGTGTCCAGTCAAACACATCTTTACTGTCTTGGTGCCAAAAGGAACAGAGGTTGTTTTGGAAAGTACAATTGTAAGCAACTAAAAATGAAAAAAATAAATAAATAAAATATCCCAAGGTCGATCATCATTTACAGTGAATTGCTTAATTGGAGAAGACCCAGGCCCTGTCCAGGAGAGGAGCTTTGTCATTCCTGTATGCCAGGCAAGATCCTAGTTTTTCTCATTTAATCATTCTGTGAATCACAGAAAACTAAACAACGATACATGAAAACGAACTAGTAACAGCGAGCACACCTACGCTAGACCTTAATGCAACCAAATATGACTTTATTTTTGAGTTTCAATATTGATAGTGACTATAAAAATGTGACTGGTGTTTTTATTGAGAATAAGTAACCCAAATCACAGTTGTAGCACTATCAAGCAGTTATGGGTCTAAAACTTCTTATTTAATAACGCAAAAAACGTCGCACTCGATCAAGTATTAAACTGGAATATGATTGGAAAAACTTTGGCCTACAAAACTACATACCAACTTCACAATGTTTTCCATAGGAGTTGTCTTGGCAGTAGCAATATCCATTGTTGTTTAAACAGTAAGCATGACCTCCATTGTGACAGATCTGATTACGACAAGACTCTGTTGAAGGATTTAAACGATCCAAAATAAGACTACGAAAATAAAACACTTTGAATATGATGGAATACTAGGAAATCCATATAAATAGACTCAGCCACAATCCCTCAAGCCATCTCGCTTGACATACCAGAAATGAAGCAAGTGCCATTGACAAACGTGATGTCGTCAATGGCAATATCTCCTTCATCGTAGTTGGATCCAGCAACTGCTTCAAATATAACCTAAAATCAAAGATATTTCAGATTTTAAAAGGTCTCAGTGCACTTATTCTTTGATATTTTTTGAAACGCTTGAATTTCTCTAGTAGTTACTCTATGGCAATAAATTATCATTCATTTGTATCTAGTTCAATGTCAGCGTGAACAAATTCGTAAGATTGTTAAAGATATCGTTATTCATAACGAAATCCTACAACCACATACCAAACCTTAAAAACTTACAAGGAATTAGCCCGAAAAAGCACTTGATAAAAAGCTGATTAGAAGTGTCTGGACTAAATCTACACATACGAATTCTATAGATGTAGAGCTTTACAATAACATATAATAACATATAGTGTATTGTCATATAGTTAGATATAAATAATAGTATATATGATAGTTAGATATAAAAGTATTAACAAATAATCACTGGGCCCTCCCAGGAAAGATCGATAAATCGAGCCCTTAAATCCCCCCTAAAAAGCACTAATGATTTGTAGTACCTTAAACAGTATTTGACTTGAAAGAGTAACTTGTCCTTGCAGCCATCTGTCACCACTTTGACCAGCCCTGGACCAAACAGTAGCATTGTAACTGCCCTTTCTAACCAGAACTCTTAAAGTGCTAACAGTGGTTCCATACATATGGTACCAGAAGGAAAGACATGTTTGGTTGGTAGCAGGGAGAGTGTGACTGATCAGACGAGCAGCTTTGCCTTGACGGTATCTCCCACTGTAGATGTACATATAATACCCCATACCTAAACATGTACATATTGTACCGTAGACAATCAGTTCTCAAAAAAATCCATGCAAACATTTTACTGGTGTAATGCACGTCTCCTCGTGCAAACTGACGCTTTGGGCTTCGTATTTTCTTTCATGAGTTTTATTATTATTATTTTTTTAATCTGGCGAAGTATTGGAAAGAGATTGCATGAAACACATTATTTTCTTACTGCTAATTCTTGCAAGGATTTCGAGGTAAACCCGAGGAAAGAATAAAACCCAATTACAACGAATTTTACTACAAAAACTACAGTCAAGGCCGAGAATTGCTCAGAAAAGATCTTAGAGCGACCTTAGAGCGATCTTAGAGGACCCTCCTTCTCCTGAAGGAATGTCAAAACAAATATTAAGCCAAGATCACATCTGAAATCACTTACTCGTTCCAGTCGTATGATCGAAAGATGGTCCAGTTGTATCAGGGGAAATTGGCCCACGGTATCTTGTCCAATCAAAGGAGTCTGTTTGATCTTGATGCCAGGAACAAATTCCATTTTCAAAAGTACAGTTGTATTGTACTATAAATTAGAAATGACACTTAATGTTAATATTTGTAAGTATACATTGGTGAAAAATCTCGTTTTAAAGGTATCCACCCTATAAAACGAGATTTTTCACCAATGTGTATCACTGGGAAGTTCCACCCACCCAAACAGGTCCCTTTTTTCAGGAACCATACCCGAGGCAAACGATCGCCAATGGCAGCTTTCATTAGCTCAGGATATCTTTGCCATCTTTACGATGATAGTAATTTACTTTTACTTACCAAATTCACAATGTTTTCCGTGGATACCAATTGAACAGTAGCAATATCCTTTGTCATTTAGGCAGTATGCATGACCTAAATTGTAGCATGTTTGATCACGACATGTTTCTGTTGAAAGATATAGAACTCAGCACAGTGTTTAACCTTTACAATGGAAATGCACAACTTGCTAGTGTTGTCATTAACAGAAGCAGAGTTAACTAGTTATGAAGGAAAATAATGACACATCCTGGCAAATCTATGAAGAGTAAGTATAACTCGATTAACAGTAGCTACATTCATGTTTAGAAACAGGGATAGCAAAGGTGGTAATTAGCGCTGATCATTCCATTATTGATTAAAATTAGTACAATACATTTCGTCTCATAACATACCAGAAATATTACACATTCCCTTGACAAATGTGACGTCGTCCAATGCAATATCTCCTTCATTTATGAGTCCAGACACACCCTCAAATATAACCTATAGATGATTGAATTTTAGTTTGGAGAATAACCACATGTTCAACCAATGCAATCCATAGCAACACTTCCAGCAACAATAATGTAATCAACAGTATACAAATGTAATGAAATTCGTAACATATTTCTTAAAATTGAATTCACATTTTGTTTTTGATAATCACAAGTATATCCTTGAAAATGCTATTGACGATCACTTTGTAAATTGTAATGTACAACCAATGCACGCGGAAAAATTATACTTAAGTCAAAATATCACAAATAGGTAAAAATTGTTAATTCACGTTTATAACTAGGCTTGTTCTCTTTTAATAAAGGACCTTTAGGATGAGCACGAGGCGCAATGACGACGACGAGTTAATAAAAATTTAGTTGACATGCATATGCCCTGAGTTTTCATTTGAGGTGAATAGTGCATTTTCAGAAGTTGTTCTCAAAATTAAACACATTGTGACTAAACATGACTCATTGCACATTGACTTTCGAGTCCAAACTCGTCATCGTCGCCTCTCTGGTTCCCATGCTTAAGGTCCTTAATGAATTAGCATGTGGTACGTTGCTCACTCTATCCCCTCTATTAAAGGTACTTTATACAAATATATTTGCTAATACCTGAAAAAGATCTTTACTTGACATAGTAACTTGTCCTTGCAGCCATCTGGCACCACTTTGTCCAGTCCTGGACCAAACAGTCAAACTTTGATTGCCTCTCTTGACCAGAACTCTCAAAGTGTTGACATAAAGTCCATACATGTAGTACCAGAAGGACAGACATGTTTGGTTGGTAGCAGGAATAGGCAGGCTCATTAGACGAGCTGTTTTGCCTAACATGTTCCAGTTGCTGTAGATGTATATGTAGTAGCCTAAGCCTATCAAAAAAACGCACCAGTTATTGATAACAACTATATCTCCAACATTTAGTTATTGTTAGTATTATTTTATTAAAAAAAAATTGTCAACTTTTGCGCAAAATAAGTCAATTCAAAGTCGGGTCTTTCTGAATACGGACATCTCATTGTTACTATCTATCATGTAGGCTCCCCTGAAAAATTTAATTCTGTTTTTCGTAATAACTGTGCGTGTTGATGCTTGTATTACAAATCTTGCAAACGTTTAAAAAACGAATATTTTAATCTTACTTGTTCCATTAGTGTGATCGACTGACGGACCCGTCGAGTTAGGGTAACGAGGACCTTGGTGTCTCTTCCAATCATAGTCGTCAGTGTTGTCTTGATACCAGTTACAATAATAATCTTCAAACGTGCAGTCAAATTGATCTATAAATCAAAGAGAGACAAAAGCGTTCTTTGCAGCTCGGCATTAAGACTTTTAAGATGGCATTTTCGTATATATTCCATGTAAAATTTTGTAATTTTTGGTTCATCTATTTAAAAAAATTAAAATGCCAGAGAGCAATAATATTGCACAGTTAGTTGAACGCAGCATACAAATACATTGATTATTTGACATATTTGAATGATATGGCACAGTTAGTTGAAGGCAGCAACAAATATATTGATTATTTGACACATTTGAATGATATTGCACAGTTAGTTGAAGGCGGCACACAAATACATTGATTATTTGACATATTTGATATCAAAAACGTCTTAGTGTCAGTCTCGTCAGAAATTGTGTATATATATATATGTACTGTTTAATAAACGAGCAGGAGTGTTTTATCAGGTTTAAAACGCGAGGGCTTTTAGACCTGATAAAACACGATCTGCGAGTTTATTAAACTGCTTCAAAAACGCCAATACTTATATTAAGTAATATCAAATGCAAAAATGCTTTTTTTAAATATGCACTGTATATCCTGGTGTTTCTTAAAAAACAGTTGAATGTTGATTTATAAACTGAATCGCCCGATAATAATCGGGAAAGCTGGCGACTTGCTACTATCAGTGACTGAAGATCCGAAGCTTCACCTTCATGTATCATTTTTCTTTAATCAAGTTTATATCGACATTCAGAAAGTGACACAAAATATAGATATTCTTCCCTGAATCTAATAGCACTTAAGTGTGAATATCAGTAAGAATAGATTTTCTTGGCCACGGCCCTCAAGAACGGCTTAGTTCATATTTTGCCTAGTCCTAGGTACGTAGGTGGTGGAATGGGGGTCCTTTAGACAAGTTCTTTTTTATATTTTACATGGAATGCTGGATGTTTCAACCCACCGGTAACGTCGCAAGTTCCATTCAGAACTGTGATGTCGTCAAGAGCAATATCTCCCTCATTGCTGCTGCCAGCAATACCCTCGAATATAATCTGAAAACAAAAGAGGTTTCCAAATCATATTGCAATTTTGAAGGCTTGAAAGGTGCTATTGGGAATGTGACTACGAAATAGTCGATATATTTGATACACATCCCAACTATTTATAACCACGCACTGTCATTGGTCAAAATACTAATCGCTTGCTTCTACACATCATAGCAGATTTTACACATGCAACCACCACACTGCAAAATCCAGTTCCATCAGGGATTTCTGCATGTCTTGCAGGCTTAAAAAAGGACCATCCCAGGAATTTAAAACCGAATTCAGGATCACCCCTAGATAGTTCTAATACAAGTCAGAAAAGTTATGATGGTGGAAAAATAATGATGGAAAAAAACAAGTTTAATCGTCTGCTCGGAGGAGACTTTCTCGGAGAACATGTGCCCTAAGGTCAAAAATGGGCCAAGAGGGAAAAGTTAATGGTGTCGACGTTGTTTTATATAATAAATTTTAATATCGATTTACATTCTAGGCTGATATTGCAACAGGACTTATGCAGGAGAATTGTAGGTTGATACTACAGTTGTACTTTGTATACCCACCCCAGCCCACTTGAATAGTATGATATCTGTATTTGATTTTTATAAATTAAATTATTTTGTAATAACGACACAAATCACACTTAATATTTGCTCCAACCGAAAATAAAATGCAGAAAGCTATCGCAAAGATTTTTGATTACCACTTCCAATGCCAATCAAATATTCAAATATTCTAAATGTTTGAATTTCTTACTTTAAATTGACTTTCACTTGCAACAGTAGTTTGTCCGTGTATCCATCTCTCGCCATGATTTCCTGATTGAATCCAAACCATCGTTTCCTGGTTACCATTTTTGATCAAAACTCTCAACGTGTTGATATCAGTTCCATACATATGGTACCAGAATGAAATACATGTTTGATTGGTAGCAGGGAGAGTCATACTAACCAAGCGTGCTGTATCCCCATACTTTCTTGAAGACGTCTCAATATAGATGTACCAACCAGAACCTGATGGTGAAAAACATTTATTAGTCACCTTAGATTCAGTAAGTACTGTCACTTTTTAAACTGATAATTTTTAAGCGAAAAAAGTCTCATTCATAATGGTTGATAGGTAATCTCCTGGTACCAGGCAGTAATCGATAACGAATCAACAAAGCAAAATGGATATAATTTTTCAAATATACAAAATGCATCTACTTACCGGTTGTGTGATCCCTGTATGGTCCTGTATTGTATGAAGACGTGGCCCTTATGTGACGAGTCCAGTCAAACACATCGTTATTGTCCTGATTCCAAAAGATACAAATGCCTTCTTCAAAAGTGCAGTTGCGTGACACTAAAAAAAAAATAATATAAGATGTACAGCTACAAATAAAATGATAATAAAAGTGCCACTCTAAAGAGAGACTACTGTGGCTGAATACAAAACAACTTACCAAATTCACAGTGTTTTCCATCAAAAAACGCTTGGCAGTAGCAATATCCAATGTTGTTCAAACAGTAAGCATGGCCTCCATTGATACAAGTCTGATCACGACAAGACTCTGTTAGAAGGTTTAAAGAATACAAGGTAAGACAAAAGCATTTTGAATATGAACGACTGCAAAACCCATCCAAATAGATATTCAATCTCTTAGGGCCTTCTCACATGATTCCGGAATGAGATTTATTCTGGAGTTCATTCCATCCCCGTAAGACTTCTATGTGTTCGTTCACATGATGCCTGAATGAAATGCTGCTCGAGGTCAAGTCATTGTGGAATGAGTTCCTTCCGGTTTTCAATCCGAATGAAATTCTCGTTCAGGAATGGAATTTCATTGTGGAATCATGTAAACTCGGAACGAACATCGTTCGGGAATGAAAAACATAAACCGAGAAGACTGGGTCGAGCTGCGTATGCGTGAAAGCCAAGAAGAAAAGACGAGATGGGTTTCTTTTCTTAGCTAATTTAAAAAACTAGCTACTGACAAATTATTTGCAGATATTACCATCATCATCAGCACCGATATTTTCCACATTATGAACGCCATCTTTGTTGCACTACTATTTTGCACTAAAAGCGATCACCAGTCGAACTCGCATGTGAATGCAGTACGAACTTCATTCCAGAGTGAAAGTCGTTCTGGAATTAATCTCATTCCGGAATTATGTGAGAAGGCCCTTAAAGTGACAAACCTGAGATGTTACAAGTACCATCCACAGTTTTTATGTCATCAATGGCAATATCTCCAAAGTTGTAGTTTATACTAGCAATAGCTTCAAATATAATCTAAGATCAAAACAAAAATCTAAGATCAAAACAATGTCAACTAAAGAATCCTAAAAAGTGACACGAGACTGCAAAATGCCGTTGTGATTTAGTACCTGAAACTGTTCTTGACTTGAAAGAGTGACCTGTCCCTGACGCCATATGTCACCACTTTCTCTAGACCTGGACCAAACGGTGACATTGTGACTTCCATTAACCAGAACTCTCAAGGTGTTGACATCGTTTCCATACATATGGTACCAGAAGGAAAGACATGTTGCGTTGGTAGGAGGGTGAGGTTTGCTGACCAGTCGAGCAGCTTTGCCATAACGGATGATGCCGCTTTGGATGGACATATAATATCCCAGACCTAAACAAAACAGGGGAATTGATACAACCAGGTACTTTAATTGGCATTATAAAACAACTATGATATACCGCGCGCTCTGATTGGTCAACGCACGTGCTTTATGAGAGCACAAAGCACGCACACGTCAGCTATTTTTGACTTCTTGCTTCTACTTTGTCAATTTGTATTTTATAAAAGGAATAAAAAACTTGCTTGCTACGCGTCGTGCCTCTCTAACACTTCTCTCGTGTTCTGCCTATCCCCAAGTGCTTTATTTCTCAATAAAGCATGCGCGCGTCTTTTATTCCTTCATCAGATATGTATGGTACAATTGGGACATAAACCAGCAATCATTAGTGGAATACGCATTTACCTGTTTTATATACATGAAGGTCTATGAAGTGGACAATAACAAGATAAACATCCCTAAATCAGTGTGATGGGTATTCCATTTTATTCTAGAACATGATGTTTCCAAATCAATCATACATGGCGCCTTTAAACAGGTATGATCAATGAGATTGGGTTTCTTTGCAAATTTATAACATTAACAATACATAGAAAACATCCTATTGATTGAATTTTGCTGGCTAGCTAACGGGTGTGTTGGACTCATATAGCAACACATGTATACTTGTTCCTGTTGTATGATCGATGGATGGTCCAGTTGTATCAGGGTAATGCGGTCCACGGTATCTTGTCCAATCAAAGGAGTCTGTGAGATCTTGATGCCAGGAACAAATTCCATTTTCAAAAGTGCAGTTGTATTGCACTATCAAATAGAAAAAAATGATATTATACAGATGTTTATCTTAGCCATCACAATACAAAGTCATTTTAGAAACTATACCAATTAATAGTACACTTTTGTGCACTTTTTGGAGTTTGATGGCAATATTAAATTGAGTGGAACTGAATTTTTTGTTTTGAATTACAGGTTGTCATTGGCTGTCTAGTGATGAGAATACCGGCCTGCGATACCAGTGAGATCGAACAATATGCTAACTAAGTGTATCAGTAATTTTTGTTTGAGTTGAACATTTTTTGTGAGTCGAGTGCTGTGCTTTGTTAATACACAATGTAAGGATAGTGAGTGGATGTGCTTTCTAAATAGACATCTGTTATAGCAAACTGTGTATTACCAACTAGTTTGTCATAACTATGTTATGTTTCAATCTATTGTCAATATATTAATGTTTCAGTTTCAAATTTGTTTTCCTAACTTAACTTTGAAACCGCTATATATATTGAGACTTTGATACAGTAGATTGGTTCTGGATATATTTTGGAGCAATAGACGTAAATGGGTAAGCAATACTTACAAAATTCACAATGTTTTCCATAAATACCACTCGCACAGTAACAATATCCAGTATTATTTAAGCAGTATGCATGACCTACGTTGGAACATGTTTGATCACGACATGATTCTGTTGAAAGAATTAGAAATCAAAAACACAGTATGCAAATGTGCAAAATATTGGTTGTATTGTTTTGTTTTGGATCATAATACTAAAGTGAAACGGTTGACAAAATGGTAACGTGCGCGAGCTATGATGCAAGAATTATTCGATACAGAATAGATGATTTACTTCCCGCCTAGTTTCTGTTCCTATTACACCGACAAAGGACTAACGTCCGAAACGTCCGTTTTGCTTGCATCATTATACGGTGTATAACTTATCTACACATTTTACAACTGTTTGTATAGAAACACCTACGCAGTCTTATCTAGTATTGTATTAGTTTTCTACTCTTTGTTTCTTTTCTGTTTGTTCTGATAACTGTAAATGGAAATATTCAGTGCAATGAAAAGATACTTTGTCAGTTCAATTTTTGATTTTACTTGTTGCCGACATAAACTGCGTAGTTTTATTTTGACAGTAGATATAGACGTAATTGACATACCAGAAATATTGCACATTCCATTGACAAACGTGAAGTCATCCAAAGCAATATTCCCTTCATTGTTATTTCCAGACACACCTTCAAATACAACCTGCAAACGGAATTTACAATTAGATGATAATAAAATTAGTGTTCCATAAATGTAAAAAAGATCTGTCAGATGCAGTTATGTTACTTGGTTAAAATTGCAGAGTTTATACTTCAAATATTGAATATGTGTTACAAAACATTGTATTGAATATGTATTATATTCAGTACCTGAAACTGGTCTTGACTTCCAAGAGTCACTTGTCCTTGAAGCCACCTTTTACCACTTTGCCCAGTCCTGGACCAAACAGTTCTTTCTTGGCTTAATGTTTTGACCAGAACTCTCAAAGTATTGATATCTTTTCCATACATATGGTACCAGAAGGAAAGACATGTTTGGTTGATGGCATGCATAGGCATACTCATTAGACGAGCAGCTTTACCTTGAATTTTGTTCATACTGTAGATGTATATCAAGTAGCCCCATCCTATCAAAATGCACATCAATCAATCAATCATTAATCAACCAATCAATCAAACAACCAACCAACCAACCAACCAACCAATCAACCAATCAACCAATCAATCAATCAATCAATCAATCAATCAACCAACCAATCAATCAATCAATCAAGCACCTAATATAATGATATCTCCATGGGACATACACACACTAAACAACGTTATTATAGTATATTCAAATTAAAACGTATCTGTGAAGTGGAAACCCCATCCATTTTCAAAGCTTCTCCACCCTGGAGAAAAACGTGGTACCGAAATTTGCAGGGGGTGAATATAGTCAGAGAATATATATCGTCCACTCCCTGGTAGACAAGCGCTGGTTTAGATATGCTGCCGAAGGGACGCTTTGAATGTTAAACAAATCAGTTTTTTTTCTCGTATATAGTCCTACATAGGAGGTCATATTTTGCTGCTTTTCATATTAACCATGGAGGCATAACTAAATATCTATAACCATCTTCCTAGCACTGCCAACATCTTACTTGTTCCATTAGTGTGGTCTGCTGACGGACCAGACGAGCTAGGAGCAAGGGCACCTCGGGATCTGATCCAATCATAGTAGTCCGTTTTGTCTTGGTACCAGCTACAAATACCATTCTCAAACGTGCAGTCGTTATTAACTGTAAATTAAAGAAATAGAGTAGTAACAAAAAGTACTTGCAGAAATAATATCACCAAATCTCCAAGTATATCATTGGTGAAATTGAGCATTCCAAGAAAACACCAGCAGCTTATAAAATATCCATAATTTGGTGATGATGCTGATCAAATCCAAAGATTTCATTAAATTAGAATTTAAAAAGAAATTAAACTTTAAAGTGAAACAAACGACTACACTGGACTTACACTTGCCTCGCCCGAGGGACCCTGTTACCTAAGGCGTTGAAATAAGGCGATTTAAGGTATTTTTTCGCAAAAGGGCACAGAAACGTGGGCAGGATATGTAATCTAGGGCGATCACTATGTATTAACGGTAACTAACTTAACAACAGATAAAGTGTAAACACAATTTAAAGAATACTGAAAAATAAACATTTTTTTTTTCAATATTAACTAAATATAAGTTTTTAATAATATAAGTTATAACAGTTAGTGTTTACATTTTTTTCTTGACCTAGAGATAAGGAGAAACGCCCTGTTACCTTTAGAATATATATTTATTTCAGAAGTTATTGATAATCTCGTTATTGGCGTACGCTATGTTTACCAATGGCATACCAAATGTGATTATTTTTCCAGTGACCCATTTATTCACTATTTCTTTATATATATAAAACATACCAGTCATACTACACGTTCCATTTAACAAAGAGATGTCGTCAATAGCAATATCTCCTCGTTCGTCGTTGCCAACAACACCCTCCAATATAATCTGCGAAGAAATATGATTGCGATTTTACTTTTGCAAGGATGTGTGTCAAATAGTACATTTGGAAAGTCTCCTCAATTAGGGACCGGTCATTATTTATCGCCTGGGGGGGGGGGGGGGGGGGAGGGGGGTGTGCTGAGGATTTTTTTTCTAGACGCCGTAAAATTTAACAGATTCCTCCCTTCAGCATCATAACATTGTGATGATCTCATAGGTAGGGAAAACTTAAGTGATCCCCCACACATATAAGTATATATATTTTTTTCATGATAATTTACATTTTATACTTGTTTGCATTATATCAAAATTAATTTTCAGATCGTTGTTTGCACTCTATATACAAATTTCCAAACATCTTACTCTGTCTTACTATTAATGCGCTGTTGTAATTTTAACGCTAAAATTAAAGACCGGTCCCTTAGTAAAAATACCAGGTAACGTAAAAAGTCATTTTTACTTGGTGAAAATCAGTAATTTCATGATCATAAAAATGTTCATTTTATATGATTGAATTTTACCTCAAATTGACTTTTGCTTATGACAGGAGTTCGTCCCTCTTTCCATCTGTCACCTTGGCTTCCTGTTTGAATCCATATCGGCGTTTCCTGGTTACCATTCTTGACCAAAACTCTCAACGTGTTGATGTCAGCTCCATACATATGGTACCAGAAGAAAAGACATGTTTGGTTGGTAGCAGGGAGAGTCTTGCTGACCAAACGTGCTGTGTCCCCGATTTGCTTTGGTCCAGACGTCTCAATGTACATGTACCAGCCCAAATCTAAATATTTCAAAAGAGGTTTCAAAGAACTCACTATAATTCAGGGATTCTGAGTTAAACTTAACTAATGTTTTATTTTTGATGATGTCGTAATTTAACCGTTCTTAAAGTTACAGCAGAAAATCTTGATAATGGATCAGGCGTAAATATTTTTGAAAACGAGAACCGAGTGTTTAAGTTTTTTTACGTTTTGCAAATAATGTTCTTCTGAATGAACTTCGCGTGACGTTTTCATTAAAAAAAAACTATATTTAACGTCGGAGAAGAAGCCGACGGTGCGCACTTTCCTCCCTTTTTCCATCAGTGCTCCTCTTTGCGGGTATTTAAAGCCACCACAAGCTACACTGAAAAGATTTCTTTGTTAGGCCTCAAACATATTTACACTTGAGCCTCCCTGTACACAATATTCAGGTGTGGTTCCAGAAATCCTTCGGGATGTGGAGGGGGGTGGGTTCCAGAAAACTGAGAATAACTGATTAAAAATCATTACTAGAATGTAAAGAAGTGTCCGATAAGACACCCCCTATCCCCCCCCTGTTACTTACTAGACCCAGTTGTGTGGTCCACTGATGGCCCAGTAGGATAGGATGGCGTGGAACCCCGGTAACGAGTCCAGTCGAATACATCATGATTGTCTTGATGCCATAAGGGACAAAGTCCATTCTCAAAAGTACAGTTTAGTGAAGCTGACAAGATTAGTAAATCAATCAATAAGACATGCAAAAATCCATATCAATTCAATTGAATATTTTTGGAGATAAATGAAAGGGGTGGGGAGGTGGATTATTTGAAGGGTACGGATGTAATTGCAACCCCCTTATATTATAGACTTCTTTCTAAATTGTAAATAGAAATTTGATAATTGAAGCAACCTTTTCGGAACTATTAATGGATAAGTGGAATACATGCAGATAATATCCTTCACAGTTTTGCCAAAATTAGACATATATTATACAATTATGCATGCTTTGAGTCTCATTTCCCTTACTTTGTTGTTCGTATGGTCCAGCTTGTGCATTATCGTCTGCTTCTATACGAACCAGATAAGCTAGCTGAAACAATGAAAATTAATTTGGCATTAAACACACAATCGATGAAAAATTTCTCCTCTCATTAGAACTAGTGAGAGGAAGAATAATCAGGATCAATCATAATAATCGAAACGAAGGAGAAAAAGACAGAATATGATGGAGAAGGCCATGAACAATGGAGTTATAGACGAGAAAGAACAAGAAGGCATTTCTAGCTATCTCTGTGGATCCTGGAACTGGAAGAAAATCCAGTAGATGTCAGTCAATTACAAGATGTACAAAACCACTACAGAAGGAAGAATATGGATGGAAGAAAATGCGAAAAATCCCAGGACAAAGAGAAAAATATAAAAACTGAAACAACTAAAGAGGAGAGGAGGGAAAAACTGAAAAATGATTTCTTTTAATTAGTTATTATATTTTTTGAGGTTCTAGTCTTTTTCGAAACCAAAAATTGTTTGCGCTTTAGAACCTTTACTATTTAGTGGTATTTGTGTTGCACAATTTTAGTGATTGCACCCTACCAATGATGATTGTCTATTTGAATTGGGCACTTTTTTTTAAATGTTGTTTCATTCAAATAATATTGGTTTATTACATATATATACAAGCAATATCCGTCTAGCATATCAATATCAAGTTCTATAGTTAAGTACTCAATATGAAAGCTACACTAATTATTTATTTGAACAGTACAATTGGTACAAACTATGGTACAATTCGACTACCTCGGTAAAAGAGCAGAACATGTTTTGAGAAAAACATGCTATTAAATTGGAAAACGCAATTGATGGTTTGAGAGTTTTTTGCAGTTTTAAGCGTTTGTGATCTTTGTAGGGCCTCCTGTCACAAAACAACAATTCACTTATCAATATCGCTTCGAGATTTGGATGTGATAAATCCGGCTAAGCGACAAGTTCGACGCAAATTATATGTACAAACTACATATTGAGATGCCAAAGAGCAGACATAATTTTTGTAAATGCTTTTGATCGTTTTGTTTATACTTGGTAAGGATTGTTTAGATTTGATTGGAATAATAAAACACGAATAACATCTAGGACATTTGAAATATGCTTTGTGGATACGTTATGAACAGGCAAAAACCTAGAATTCGAAACTGCCAAGGGTTGTACATGAGAGAATGATTGTATAATATATAATGCTGCCGAAATTATTAAAGATCTAGAAAGGGAATCCAAAAATTATTATCAGTTTCGTTTCACAAAGTCATAAATTTATCAACGCATGCTGACCGTTACTAAAATTTGCTTGCTATATTCAATAAAATGGTGAATTGATAATTTACTTACCAAACAGCAAATAATTAATTTCATTTTGTCACTAACTTCATCGTGATAGTGTATAGAATTTAGCTACAATCAAGCCATCTTCTGTATATTATGATCAGTTTTGCATATTTCTTGAAGTCAGCTAGATCGCTTGAGCGATTTTACATAACAAGGTATGTTAATGATTTCAGACTGTATGCTTGAATGAAGTGTTAGGCGTGAAGATGTACCTTGCAAAGAAAGAAAATTTAAAAGTGAAGATAATTTGTAGTTGTCTAGATTTTTCGTTTTCAGCCTCTTTATTGCTAATATTACCACAGGACAAGCTAGCAAACTTTCGGCCGGAGTTGCAATTATTCTTAGAACAAGCGATAGAAGTCGTAGAAATAGCAATAAAAATGGTTCAAAACGCAAAATCTATAGTTATGAAAGTTCAGGCAAAAAACCTACAACTAAAAACACAGTTTACCAACTAATCAATCTGAACCAGCAACCAACTATACCAACTAACCAAAATCGACCAAAAATAATAGCGTATTTGAAAACTGAATTGTTGATATCTGCATAATTTACTTGAAATTATTAGTGGTAATTATTAATAAATTGTGATAGTCAACAATTTGAGCTTTTTTCCTAGTTTTGTGTTTTACATTGCGGGTGGTTGAAATTTCTTTTGTTTTTGAAAATGTTGATCATGTTAATTTGCTTGTTTTGCGTCACATCGCATGACTATAGCGCTGCTCGGGAACACTTTCAGATAGACAATTTACATTGTTTAAAGGTAAATGTTGAAGTAGTGTTTTTTTGGTCGCATCGAACAGTTCCATTTCCCGCAACGGACAATTTATTTAAAATGGAAATCTCTGAAAGTTAAAGAAATCCTGCGATGTCACCTCAACGCCGCTAGCGATTAGAAAACTCGATTGTTGTCACTAGCCGGTATAGCGTGACATGCGTGTACTTTTTTGTTTTGTTTTGTTTTTCAATATCTCCCAAACAGATAATCGTATGCCAAGCGATTAACTGCATTTCACACTATATACAAATGCACAATATTTCAAATCATGTTCAAGAATTTCTGTTTGATTGTTTAAATCGAAAAAAATATTTAAATATTCTGCCTATAAGCCTATTTCTTACAGCGATCAGTCAGTTCCTCAAACCCGACATCAATGTAGGCAAAATACGCCAGAACACTGTGAACATGATGCTAAGATACACATTTACCTTATGTAGAAGTGTCGGCTTTCAACTCTTCATCGATGCGAAGAATTTTCGTTTTATTTCCATTTCTCTTGGATACATTTCCGCCGCAACTTTCATATCAGAAGTTGTCGAAAAATCTCAAAAACACCTGATTTTTTTTAAGGACATTCTAGTAGGGGATCGATCTTTTATTATTGGAGCGATTGATATCATAACATTTTAATGTACTACTAAACCGATCGAAATTTAACTCACATCGCCAGCTTATAACTTATAACCGAACGCCACTCACTAATCAGCATATTGAATCACGTGCACAGGAAGCCCAAGCTCTTGGTTTGTTTTGAAGGGTGTTTTTGACTCGCAAGCTCATTGGCATTTTTTTGCGTCAAAATTTAACAAAAATCAGGAAAACATTCACAGTATGTTTTGGAAAATTTTGTTAAACTCCTGACGAAGTTGCAACAGTTTTAATTTAAGTAAGTGTAGGCATTGCTTCTCTAGAAGTAATTCTCGTCAGCGCACAGGCAGACAATGTGGGCTTCCTGTGATCTCTCCCATTGTTAATAGCACCTGCAAATGCATATATTATAAACATAACATGTCCATAGCGTACTCCTCCAGATGACCCGATAAGCTAGCCAAAAGAAATCAAATTAATCGATCTAGAATACAGTATCGAGAAAATGAAAAGCAAATTGACGCATGATTAAGTTAGTCGTGCAACCATTTAAAACTTTTAAAAATCGGGTACAAAATTCAAAATGTATAGGAGGGCTCCATTATATTGTGCCAGATAAAAATTGTTTGGTCCAAGTAAAAATACATAATATTCTTCAAGCCACGTACCTTTATCCTGAGTCATGACTCAGGATAAAATAAATTCAACTTGCAGTTTTTAGCGCGATGCATACCGGAATGTTATAGCGTGTCTACCCGGCAGACAAAGCTTTGTAGAAGTTAAACAACCAGATACCGATCGAGATTAGCTTTGAAAGAAAATGCATTTCATTAAGTGTCAGAACTTTACTTTTAATTTTGAGCAAACAATTACTCCGCTGAACATACCTGATAAAAAGTTTAGACTTTAAATGATGCATTCAGATATCCAGAAAATGATTTTTCAACGCAATAAAATACCAAATATAAATACTAGCAGTTTCCATCGGAAATGAAATGCTGCGAGATGTTTTTGCAAAGCTAAAATATTGGTTTGTCTGGTAATGTGATACATTGACATGTGAATACAGTAATTAAGAAATGTAGATGATATAGTACACCAATGAGTCAAGGGATGGATGGCTTGCAAATAGTGTAATAGCTATAATTGATAAAAACGATATGCAAACTATTGTAGTACTAAGAGTATACTTATTGTATCTGTAATAGAAATGCCACAATTTTGTACAATTTGTACAAAGTATAGCAGGCTAGACAATAGAAAGCAAAGTCAATAAGTATACTCTATGTTGGAATGAATGTACACATCTGATAATTGTAAAACTTTGTTCTTTTTAATATATATATATATATATATAATAATTTGAACAGTAATAACAATACTTGTCATCAAATTTTATTTGAATGAGTTAAAGTTAATGTAAACTATCATATTAAAAACAGTTGAACAAGAGAAATCACGAGAGATTGCAACAAAGTGTTTTTGAATGTGATAAAATGTCAAGTATTTTGTGTTTTTGCATGAGGTAGTAAATTCAGGACACTTTTGAATACATAATGGACAAGTTGATAATCTGCCACTACAGTTGTGCATTAAATGTGATTACAGCCAAATTCATTGTATTGCGACCGGCCTTTTCATAAGTTTGTTTGAATTTAGACCGTTCTGAACCATTAAACAAGTTTAGGGGTGTAGTTTATTTGAAATAATAACTTGTTGCAGCAAGCTTCGCAACATGAAAGTGATTGACAGTTCAGAAAACCCAAAAAATCAATTGAAACCAATTTTTGAAACTGTGAGTCACAATACAGCGAACTTGGCTGTAAATTCTACAGTATAATTATGTAAAATGTGAACAGTCATAATAACATTGGAACAATAAACAAGGTCCATATTAAAGTTACGTTGTATGTTATGTTATGATATGTAAAGAATCAAAAATTGCAAAAAATTGAACGACTACATATAATGGTAAAATGTCAATTAAGTAATGTAAAACGTATCACCAACATTTGCATTGAAGCAATTTCTTTGATATATTTTTTTATGTAAAGAATCTACAACGCCGGCATTGAGTTAAAACAGGATGCAAACAGTATTGACGATGAAATAACTACAGTTGTAAAGTCAAAATGTCAATAACTTTCTGGCTGCGTATCGTATGTAAACTTCATTACATCCAAGTCTAGGATCTCATTTGTTTTCTTCTCGATTGTTTTAGTGGTTTGTTTGCCACAATGGGCGATTGACTCGGTTTGTTGGGCGAAGTTTTCGTTTTATCGTCCTTTTTTGTTTGTCACGATGGCGCTGGGTACCTTCATTTGACAGAATTGAAATTTGATTTCGATCAGTGGTAAACGCTGCTCAAATGACCCGATTTGGCAAATAGTCAAGGGACAGTATCTCTATGTCCGATATAGTTTGTTGGTGAAACGCTTTGAGATACATTGCATCTCCTTGTACTAAGATATGATCGACCGTTTTAGTGGTCCATTGCAAAATAGGACACGAGTTTGCACACAACAAAGACGAGAGACTCATAAAAGTACATTGACTCCCCGTAGAAACAGCACAAAAACGACCATCACCTTGATGAATACTTCCTCTAGTAAATAGAGAAATTTGCATTACGGTTTTCGTAGTGCTTAATCTTACCCGAATGCAAGGATTTTAAAACTCTGCCAGAACCGTACCGACTCTCAAATGCCTCTGTCAAAACATCGAGTTGCAATCACGTGGGGGATATGGGGCAGAGATGGCTTATGGGAAATCATCGCCCGCTAGAAAGTTGAAAACTGATCGAGTTTTAGAACGGCAATACAAAAAGCCCAGTGCACACGCGGTCATTGAGTAAACAGCAAGCACGTCAAGATTAGTGTTGCTGCTTCGCTCGCTTCGCTCGCTCGCAGCAATAAACAAGTTTAAAAATAACTTTGGTGGCCATGCTTAAACAAACGGCTCACAGGTTTAATTTCGTATATATGGATAAGAGAAGGGGAATAAAAGAAACAATTAAGATAAAACTAGATGGAATATGTAAATATGCACTATAGTTATGTAAATGTTAAGTAATTTGTAATATCCATGTAACTCTGAGAAAGTGAAGATGAAGTTCGACTGTTGAACCCCCGCACACCCCCTTCCCAAAACGCACACAAAAACATGGAATACTTTACTATATATTTTATTTTACAAACCTAATGCTTTATACGTTATGACAGACTTGAGTCTGGTGTTAAAACAGTGATTCCTTGGGAGAATACAGCGAAAATCGTTACACTTCAAGCGTAAACATTATATTACATTGTTAGTTTTCTGATCCATCAATCAATGAACGCTTTGTCGAATCAAGACCGACTTGCATGATTACAGTGAGGGCACTCAAACTGTGAACACTTTGTGCTTTTTTACACTTTTTTAAACATGCATCCTTTGAGTGAATCGATTTGAAAGCACTTTCATTTTGATAACGCAGTGTATTTGAGTTCAGTCCTACTATTTTAGAGAGTTTGACGCAGTAGAAATCCTCAGAAAATAAAAAGGTAAATCTAGACAAGTGTTCACGGTTAGAGTGTCTGTCATCACTGAAAAATATTTGCGCGGGTCGAGATGTAACGACTTTGGTTGTCAAGGCAAATAATAAAGATTAAAACAAGTTTTAAAAAACTTGGTTTCAACATAATTAAAACAGGTTTTAAAAAACTTGGTTTCAACATAATAAACTACTGTTATCGTTCTAAAATTAAAAACAAATGTAATTCAAACTGAGCTATACGTAAATTGAAGAATTGCTCAAAAAGATAAAAATGTGACATGACATCCTAGAATGCCTCAGTCGTGTAATGTTAAATAAAGCTGACCCGTACCCATGCATTCGCTACTTTAGTGCCGCAGAGAAGATTGGGAGGGAAATTCCGCGGCGGGCAACGTTATGCTTACGGGCATATTATCCGCGAAGTATAAGAAGCGCCTGGGAACGAGCCTGTAAAAAACGGCATAATATCACTTGACCTCCAAGCGAACAATGTAATAATATGGCTAATTAATAGATAATGATGACATAATTGAAACACAGAATTATCTTAACATTTAGTAGCTCAGTCTTAGAGGTAGCGTAACTTCGTGTGTCAAGGATCCGTACACTCTTTCGTATACGGGAGAAATGTCAGTAATTCACCAATATCCATATGACAAGCAATGGATGATAATCTAATGATCCACGAGGAGGCGTGTCACACGTTCCGCGACGCATTGCTCGCTTTGTAAACTTTGCCCAGACGGCAACAATTTTGAGAAAACAAAATCTATAAACTATTTATGTTTCTTACATCTACAATATATTTCTGTCAATATTTTACAAACTAAGAAATTTTATGATAATCTTTAGAATCACTTTTACGCTAAACGTGCAACAGAGCCTCATTAGCTGAAAAGTGAGAAATATTAGATTTTTTAGGGGAGGTTTGGGCGAAAAATACCACTTGTCAACAAAATGTAGAGGAGATAACAAAATGCATAAAATAGTATGCAAATTGCAAATATAAATTGTCCCGCAAGAAAAAAAAGTGCCCAACCACGACCCTAAACAGATTCCATGAGTTGCAGTTTTCCCTCTTTTGTATTTGGAAGGTCGCTCAAGAGCGACAAAACGAGACTGACAGAGAGCGACTGGGGCCAACTTATAGGATCAGTCTTCCCCGACCACTGAAAAGTCTATTCTATCCTGTAATTGCAGCTCCTGTACTACATGACATACACATAAAGGCTTTCTTTCCCATACCCAATAGGTATTTATTGACACAGGACGTGTAAGATCGCCTATTACAAACACTGTTATCCGTAGTAGAATAAGCAGCCAACACCCAGAAGATTGCAAAGGTTATGTCTACACAACGTTTTATCAATTGTTAATTATATGCAAGAAATTGCAAAATGAACTATTACAAGTTCATCGGAGAAATGTATCACGACAAATTTATATCACCGTGCCAAGAAAGAAATGCTAACTTCCATTGCAGTGACCGTATTTACTCGAATAAGGACCTTCCCCGTGTAAGCGCCTCCACAGAATAAGGACCTTCCCCGTTTAAGCGCCTCCACAGAATAAGCGCACCGTTTTATACGTTAAAAATTCGAGCAAATACGGTAGATTGTTCGTTAGAAATCCTCGGAAACTCGGTAATACTATGTGAATCGTACCGTTGCTCCCCAGCAGAGACATTATTAGATGAATATTATTTAATGATGTAGTAGTGTATTAGACTTATAATGTCAATCATCCAAAACGATATTATTCAATAAAATTTCGATCACAACATAAGACGTTATTTAACAGAGGCGTCTTAAACTACAACCCTAAACCTCTTTTTGGTCCGCATGGGCTCCCTATGTTAATCATTCATCCACAGGAAACCCAAACGCACGAGATTCGTTTATATATATATATTACATAGGTGATCTTGAACCATTTGGTCCGTGTTGACTGACTGACTTCATCAATTCATAAAAACTAACATTATTTGAACCATTTGGTCCGTGTTGACTGTACTAACCTAATCAATACATGAAAACTGGCATTATTACTATATAATGATAAATTAAAATAAATTGTTCTAACTAAGAATAAAAAGTTTAAAATGCATTAAGAATTAACTCTACTTGGTAGTTGGTATTTCTTTTAAAACATAAAAAAAGAAAAGCGAAATCCGCAGGAAATACCCTGAATTGTGTCAGCAATCAAAAGGCAATCATTGGTCATTGATTTTCACAGTATTTGGATGGCCAGTTCTAGCTTCTTCGTGACTTTGTGTAGCCCAATTCAGGATGGCGATCTAAGATATCATCAATGTCTTTCCAGCCACCTAGAAATACAGAAAGATAAATTAAACTGTAAGTAATTGGAAAAAACGTGTAAGGCTGTGTGGCGGTTGAAGATTAGTTTTCACAAACTTTAAAATGGTAACTCGTGCAGCATTTTAACATCTTAACATCAGTACATGTACTGACAATGTAATTCCAGCAGTAAGCAACTCTGCTGTGACGCACGAATAACGATGCTTTCAGGTATTGTCCTTATAAAATACATTACTTTAGTTTAATGGTTTCATAGTTATATGAAGTACAAGTTTAATTAACCTAAGAACAGGGACAACAATATTCTTGCAAGTTGGGCTACATACAATGCTACTGCAATGTGGGCATAAAATGACAACAACGTATACAATATTATGCGTTTTTCGTGTAAATGTAGTTATCAGATGCATCAAATAAACGTTTTTCACGAGAACAAGAAAGTTGGCATACCTTTAAGATATCTTGCCATGATATTTAGACAGTCAGTTCGTCTCATCTTAGCACAGTGGACCACAAGATCTTCAACTTTAACAGCACTAGAATCTTTCTGTAGGACATGTAGAACTAACCCTGCTGTGGGACTACGAGCATCTTTTTCTGGCTCGAGGTTTTTAATGTCTTCGTCGCTAACAAGGCCATCAGCTTTGTACAACTCGGCAAGATGGCGCCAGTTTTGAAGGAAGGAATCTTCTCTGTTTAGTTTGGCTTCAATATGCTCGGTGACATCGAAATGGTTTAGGAGAGCATCTATTCCGATCTTGTCTGTAAACAAAAGATGAAAATTTGGTAAAAGACAGTACGATTATAGTTCATGCGATTTAACGATAGTCATGATCCCGATCGTATTTATTGTGTATCCGAATAGAAGATAAGAACAATTTTACTGTTTACATGTTTGCTATTTTTGGACAAGTGAATGTTTTCCTTACAAGTGATTACAAATACATCCCCTCCCCCCACTATTAACACAAAGTTGCTTACCAGGGACTTCCGTGAAATCTTTCAGTACATCATCTCGATCAAGCGTCTGTAGTTTAGACTTGAGATCTTCTACAGTAATCTTGGTGTTTCTAGTGTGGGCGAGATGTAGCAGTTGTCTAGTTGGATTGTTGGCTAGTTCCTGGTCAAACTGTTCAAACACTCGTTTAGGGATGTCAAGCTGTGTTGCCAGTAATTTCCAGTGTTTGCAGTGATCCATTTTCACCATGATTTGACCAAGGATACCTGGTGTAAACGACCCCATCTCGGACACAAACTTGACTTTCTTCATGTAACCAGCTGTGAATCACAAATACAAGTCTTAATATCATCGCGGTTAGAAGCAGCGAAAGCGCTGTACAATTTCAGCTTCTCTCACTGGGGGCCAGCTGCCTGCATAGCGCTATCCACCGCATAAATCCCTATCCATCAGAAAAACGCTAAAGAAATTCTACGGAGTGGATAATTCTATTCACGCTTCGTGCAACCGGCCCAAGGTCTGTAAATGTACTCTAAATGGCAGTTTATTTATAGCTTATTTTCACAAAGTTGACCAAAGTTTAACAAACCTCGTAAAAAATGACTACCAATTTCTTGTAAATATTATTTAGATTGACATTTGAAATTTTACAGAAACTGCCTCACCAGACACTGTAAGATGATTTTCAAAATGCATCGTGGTAAATAAAGTATTTTGCTCACAGCTAATTTATTAGTCAGCACAAGGTGATCGAGTCGATTCGTTCAGAGAGAAACACGGTCACATCGTATACTAACAGTAATATCACAACTAATCATACCTTCAATGTAGTCTTCAAATATGCGATGTAGATCATCTAGTTCACATTTCTTCAAGGCAACCATGAGTTGTTCTATAGTAAGACGAGGCTTGGCAGCTTCAATATATCGAAACATCCTCTCAGAGGGGCTAAAGGTTTCGTCTTTGGAGAAATTCTCGTATTCACTCCTTTGGATGTTATATCCTTCTGCTAGGCTTGGCCAGTATTTCACCGTGCCTTTGATTTTATACACTCGATCTAGACTGGTACATATTTGGTTTCTGAAATCCACGTCTTTTTCCCACAATTTCTCTAATGGATCATCTAGTTACATAAAAAGATGCGTCATATGAAATAATTAAATGCTGTTCGCGCGGGAACCCTGTGTTTTTGAATTATGGCCTTTTTTCACGAAACCGATGCTGCAAAGTTGATCAAATGTGACGCACATTTTGAGTTTTTGGATTCTTAGAAAATCGGCAAAAAAGATAAGATTAGGTAAGATTTATCAAATATGGTTAAACAAGATGGCCGATCGAACAGCAATTTCACTTTTAGCAATTCTTTGAAATGTACCATTAGAATATACATAGATTAAAGGTCTGACTTGGACAAGGGCATGACCGAAACAAAAAGTGTGTTATTTTCATTAGCCTGTTTACATATGTTCCCACCCCTCCCTCTGTGGGGAAAATTTGGGGAAAATTCAATGCAAGGGGGAGGGGTGGAAACTGGTGCACGGTCATATGTTACCTGGTGAAACTTGTGTGTCAACGTCAGGATGATCTTCCTGCTTGCATTTTCTGTAAATGTTCATCTCAATCTCTTGGATACTCACTTTTGGCTTATGAACAACTGAAAGATTATTCATTCAGATCATTAAGCATAAAGCATAAACCAAAATAGTACAACTCCAACTATTCCTGTATTGCCTTGGAGTTTGGGATAAAATGACATTGCTTATAGTTTTGGAAAAGTGTATTGGTAAATTGATGTGTGAAGGATTGTGTGACGGTACAGTAGTTGTTTGTTATGCCTGAGCGTCTGTTAATACTTGAATGTAAACAAAAGTATATTATTTATAGTTTTGGAAAAGTGTATTGGTAAATTGTGTGAAGGATTGTGTGACGGAACAGTAGCTGTTTCTTATGCCTGAGAGTCTGTTAATACTTGAATGTAAACAAAAGTATATTGTTTATAGTTTTGGAAAAGTGTATTGGTAAATTGATGTGTGAGGGATTGTGTGACGGAACAGTAGCTGTTGATTATGCCTGAGCGTCTGTTAATACTTGAATGTAAACAAAAGTATATTGTTTATAGTTATGGAATAGCACTGATAAATTGATGTGTGAAGGATTGTGTGACGGTACAGTAGATGTTTGCTATGAGCGTCTGTTAATACTTGAATGTTAACAAAACTATATTGTTTATAGTTATGGAATAGCACTGATAAATTGATGTGTGAAGGATTGTGTGACGGTACAGTAGCTGTTTGTTATGCCTGAGCGTCTGTTAATACTTGAATGTAAACAAAAGTATATTGTTTATAGTTATGGAATAGCACTGATAAATTGATGTGTGAAGGATTGTGTGACGGTACAGTAGCTGTTTGCTATGAGCGTCTGTTAATACCTGAATGTTAACAAAAGTATATTGTTTATAGTTATGGAATAGCACTGATAAATTGATGTGTGAAGGATTGTGTGACAGTACAGTAGCTGTTTGCTATGAGCGTCTGTTAATACTTGAATGTAAACAAAACTATATTGTTTATAGTTATGGAATAGCACTGATAAATTGATGTGTGAAGGATTGTGTGACGGTACAGTAGCTGTTTGCTATGAGCGTCTGTTAATACTTGAATGTTAACAAAAGTATATTGTTTATAGTTATGGAATAGCACTGATAAATTGATGTGTGAAGGATTGTGTGACGGTACAGTAGCTGTTAGCGTCTGTTAATACTCGAGTGTCCATATAAGACGGGAGTAACTGTATGTGAAAGAATGAAATGTTTCACAAGATCCTGCATCATGCACCATGCATTCTTTGTGCTATTCTAGTTTTGCGATCCCCTTATCAGAAGAGAAATGATATCAATATCATCTATTAATACTGGAGCTAAAGATTAATTTTACTAGATCTACCCAAGCAAGTGTTTAGCTACCAATTAGTGCCAATCTACATTATTTTATCTCTGCTTAACTAACCACTTAATAAACCAAGCTGATCCACAAAATGCATCAGTCAAATGAAACTCCCGTGGACCACTGGAATGTTAATGGGTAAAGTCCAGGATTTAACAGACAGGAGATTTGATATGTAAATTATATCTTGAAGCAAGATTTGGATTTTTTTTTTTTTTTTTTTTTTTTTTTTTTTTTTTTTTTTTTTTGGCCTCGCCTGTGTTACATCTGGAATATTCTTTGGAATATATTTCAAAGTAAATTCCTGATGTAGCACAGGCTATTTTTGTCCCTGAGAACCAAGGCCAAGCCAACACTCTCCTAATATTCCCCAGAGGTCAGGGGACTAAGGTTTCAATTGACTGATGCATAGGAATCTTACACATGCAAATTAGGCAATTGGTTTTTAAATATGCTACTTATCGTTTACATGTAGAAAAATTGTCTTCTCATTAGAGTGCAAACAAAAAAATCCAGGAAAAATTATTGATACTACAGGATATTACACACTTATGTACTATTTTGTACTGAATAGTAAATAGTGTTTCACAGAGTTACTGTTTACACAAGTATCCATTAAATTGTAGCTGTATGACGCACAAAAAGAAAAAAATAGCATATTTAGAGCCATCAATTTCATAACTTGAATATGTATGGTTTAAGGCTAGTCTAAAGTGAAACAGCTTTATTAACCAACTTGCTAATAGAGAATACTACATTAAAGTGCTTATAAGAACTATTTACATTGGTGATTTATAAGATTTTAGAGCTCCTGAAAAGAAGAACATTAACTAGGAAATTTGAATAATTTAATAAGCTTTGTTTTAAAATCAGATAGCTGTAGAAGTTCATGCTTAATTAAAGAGTGAAAATGCAAGCAGTGAGTTTAATGAACTTAACCAGCACTAATTTGGAATAAATAAAAGCTTGGAGTCCATGCTTATTTATCACTTGAGACAGCATGCTGTTTTGCAGAGTGACAGTAGAGAAAGAGCATGAATAAACACATGCACTTTACATGACAACAGACCTTTTTGTTGTACTACTATTGGTTGCACATCTCTATCTGAGACCACTGCTGAAAACAAACAGGTTTAAACAGGTTTTAAATGTCCCCTTCAAACAGGGCTCAATCACAAAATAATGATGTCACTTCGTTTCCTGATTTTTCCCCCTAAAACAAGTTAAAAACACAAGATATTGTTGCATGTTCAATCATAACTACAAGACTAGATTTTAAGCGGAGTTAACAATGGATTTTAGGAATGTTAAAAATAATGCACCAGATGTAGCTCATTTTTGGTTTTCTGCTTCTTGTGTTATGTTTTGAGGATTATTACATAATTCTTCATTATTCACAAGTTTTTAATGACTGATTTAACTTCTCCTGGGACATCTATTTATCCTCCATTTGGGCTACCTGTGTTACGTTTTTCAAAATGGTCCATTTGTGGGCTACCTGTGTTTTTTCCCTAAACTGCATTATCTTGCCTTGCTGCATTATACCTAAGCTACAATTATTATCATTTTCCATTCTAACTACATGTTGTACTCTCATTTTGGGCTTCCTGTGTTAACAAAATACAAAGTCCACGTTGTCTGTACATTGGCAGTACCATATTATCAGTTGCACAATATCCAAAGAAAACAACCATAAAATATTCTGGGGATCCATGAAGCCTGGATAAGATCTGCTGAATAAATCTCTCTGCATTTTTACCCAGCATTTTTGAATAACTTTATTCAGGCTTCACAAAACCAGCCCCTGTTGAAAACATTTCCTAATGATTCACATCCCAGTAGCTAACGTCTTTAGTGTGTAGCATGGAAAAATTTACCTGACTTCCTAAACATGGTTTACATTGTATAGATTATCAGGAATTTTCTAGCATGTATGTGTGCTGTTTACCTCCATTTTTATCAGCAGCGGCATCAATGTACACAATTGCATCTGCAATGTCAACAACAACTTGACCTGCAATCCAAAAGGCACATAAGTTAGAAAACTAGCATAGGTAAATCACACCACAAAATAAAGATGTTCATAAAAACACAATACATAAAATACATTGAAAATACACACGAAATAATCAGAACATTTCTCTGATATAGCTCACACATTTCTTCAAAGAGTTTTTAATCACTTTTTAGGTCAGGTGTAATAGACAGTGTCAATTGTTTATCTGCATTACATGTACATCCCTTTATGGACTCTTGATTCTGAAGTACTGCTCACCTCTAGCCAACCAAGAAATAATCATTTTGTTTTCTCTACTCCAGTAAAATCCAAGAACAACATTTTTCTCTTTGTCCAGAATAGGCCCTGATGGCTTTAGATTTTTGAAACTCTCTCTGTTCACACAGAATGTTTCATCATCTGTAAAAACCACTTTGAATGGCTGATAGACTAGCTTGTTATCCTTGACTCCAACACCTACTAGGTCTGGGTTATTTTTGCAGATTTGCGATGGATCCTCCTCACTATCAATGCGAACATCCTTTAAGAATTTGCGCATGCGAGAGCCTTTCAAACCCTCTTGACATGACACTAAGAGCCACGTAGCATTCTGTGATGAGCTGGAATCTGGTGCAACAACCTTTTTGTGGCTGGGTTTGATGGTGAATTTCTTGTCACCAGTGTTGGTATAGCCACGGCTAACAACAACATGGATTTCTTTGTTAGAGTTTTTAAACTCTGGTGTGGCGGCCACATATGCAAAGTGATGTACATGCTCAAAGCCTGCACCAAATCCAAGCTTTTCTCTGAGTTGTTTGTCTTTAGGAATTTCTACAAGACATCCAGTCACTGGATCACATTCATCAACGGTCAAAGTACAAATGGGCTCACTTCCCCCTGGTTTTAATTTGCCGTGGCTGCGAGTTGGACTTTCTGCTGACATTGTCAAATTCTGTATCTAGCCTAGAAAGAAAAACAAGCTTGAAATCACAGAGTCATAACTATTGAAAAACCTATTTGTTTTTATGAGCTAAAAGCTAGTGAAGTGCTAATGTGGTCTGCATCAGTGTTTTGATAGAATCAGTTGTACAAGTTATTATTTTGAAAGACATAGTGACTATGGCAATACTGACGTTTCAGACGTCTCAAATGCAAATGAAAAATAACTTAATTTATTCCACATAGATAAACAGAGATGCAGCCATGCTATTAAACTCACAACAAACATAGATCAGTTTAATTTAGATTTGAAAATGGTTTTGTTAATTACATCACTGTATGCTTCTATTGATGTGAAAAATTGAAAAACTTGATATATATAGAAAGAGATAACAAAAACAATACAGACAAAAGAATTACAACCCAACAAAATCACAAAAACAATAGCAAGACAGTACTTTTAGTGTATTTTTAGAATGTAACAGGAAATGCCATTGTTTAGACTCAATTTAGCACGCTTCAAGCTTTTCAAGGGAAACCCCTCGACCACAAATCATTTGGCAAGCATGGACAGTATAATAAATTCTGAATTCATTAATTCACATCTAGACTCTAGATAGACATTTGATAAAACACACTTTGCATGTCTAAGAATACATCAGATGACAAAATAATCAACTGACATTGAGCATAACCTAGTTTGATATACCATAAAAAATATTTTTCAAAAGATGATGCAGTAATTTTGACAGAAATACTGTTTAAAGTTTTTTCACCTACGTGTACTAATCTCATTTTTTATGAATTATTTTGAAAGCAATTAAGGAGCATTTGATTTTAAGATATTGATCAACAATGAATTGTTGAATTCTAATAGACACAAAGGTTGTTACAAGATTTGGAGGCACTTTATTTTATTTTTCTCAATGCGCTTGCTAAAAATAGTGACCAATATTTTACAAAATACTGGTTGTGGGAAGCAATTATATTGAATAACATGTGGTTTTAGAAGCGAATGTTCTAGAAATCAAAGAATATCCATATATTAGATAGAATAACACAAGGCAATTGTATGTGCCCGTTGTATGTTATATAGAAATCCAATTAGTTCGAGCTAAACGAGTGCAAATATGGAGTCAAAATAGACATCATTAACGCTTGAATCAAACACTTCTTGCTTGCGATGTATTCGTGTGTAATTGCTATTTGAATCCTAAAAACATATCGTATTTCCTTCCCCTTGCTAATGTGATTCAATACATGTTGGGGTTTTTAATGTAGAGTGATTGTGGTGGCGTTCAAAACTTAATACGGGGCCTTAAACTAGTTCTATTTAATCAAAGTAGAAGGCGGCCATTTTGAAATGTATAAAAAAAATACGAACACAACCTTGATTTGAACTTGAGTGAGGAATATTTAGTCGAAAGTTGTATAGCAACTACTCAGTACAAAGGTCAAATTAAAATAGAATAATGAAAAAAGAAATTTTATATTCAGATAATCAAAATTTGGAAAATATTGATCGAATCAATGGCGACGTTTGCAGAGCAAAGTGACTCAAATTTGCACTATCTTTACTAGTAATAAGGCGGGCGTCAAAGGATTCACTATTCAAAACACGCAATGAAACTGTTCTATAGATATAATACGTTTTTACGGACAAGTTTTATTATCAAAGACATTGTTTTGAATCAGTAAGTGTGTGAAAGTTGACCGTGAAAACGAGACACCAGTCTGATCGCAGATCGAAGCTAGTCGACAATCTCACACATGCACATTTATAAATATGTTTTCTTACCTTCTAAACCAAAGATCGCTCAGCAATTCCACCTCCCAGGTTAATGTCCTTGGTGTGTTTGCAGAACAAATTTAATCGGATCGGCAATACACAAGCAAAGTTCGAAAAACCAAGCAATCGCCCGCACCCAGAGTGTTTACAGGATTTTTCGAATCAAGTACCGTGGTCGCATAAATGACCAGCGGTCTTTCTAAAAGGGTAAGTTTCGCCACACCTTACCAGGCTACGCCCGGGCTTAGCCTTTGAAAAAAAAAACGTAAAAATAAATAAATAAAGGAAATTGAAAAATAGACAAAATGGAATGAAAAGAAAAAATTGAAAATGCTTTTCAAAACAGAAAAAAATGGCACAGAAAAAATATAAATTTCGATTGACACGAGGGGCGGGTGATTCCATTAGGAGCAGGACAGGCATATTCCGGGTCTGTTTTACAGCATTTTTGAAATCACAGTAAGCCCATACACAATTGGAGAGTTGACTGTTAAAATAAATGAATATTTTAATGAAATAAAATGTAAATATAGTGAAAGGAATTTTTAAAGAAAAAAATAAAAATAAAAATAAAAATAAAAATAAAAATAAAAATAAAAATAAAAATAAATAAAATGTTGTCGATCTGAAATCGTTTCAACTGCTTTGTGAAAGGTTGTTTTTGAAGTTACAAGCTGTCGTATACTACAAATCGATCGCACTTGATAAATCGTGGGCAGGTTGAGGTTTGCGGTGTTGCGGTTCTGGCGGTGTTGGCCATCGTACGGTGTTGCGGTGAGTGAGGCTGAGAATTCAGTTGCGGTGTTGCCAAACCTTGCTGTGACGTTATATGTAAATGAGTTGATCCATAGCATTTAAAGACAAGGATACGTGATTATGTCAATCATTATAGTTAATAAGTTTTTCATTAACTATTGAGTATATGACCTTTCATCATTTCATAATTAACCTTAATTGTTATATAGACAATCTATTGTACCTGGTGAAGCATTGTACAAGGATAGCCATTATAATTGTAATATTTTTGATTATTTAGAATTAATAAAGAATCCTTGTCCAGTAACATATGTTTCCTGAAATGTGATTTTGCTGAGTGAGTGAATATGACAACACAGCCTTGTACCACCCCCTCCCAGTTCCAAAACAAGCACGGTGACCTCTATATATTTTCTATTCCATTTGTTTTTTATGTATGTTAGTCTTTACGTAGAAAACGATTTTTAAAGATTCTGGTTGAAATGAAACATGAGACTAGCTTTAACCAGTAGTTCTACAAGCAAGTTTGCATCGAGTGATGCTATTGTGTAGGTTTAATTTATCCCCAAGGACTGGCATTTAACTTTTGAATGAAGAGAACTCACTTTACAGAACATTTGACTATAAAATGGATTCTGATTTTTTTGGTCTGCGATGAAATGTAAATCAAACATAAGTAAAAAAAGGTGTATTGCAGGCTTCTTTTCTGAGTTTGATAAAAAAGATGCATTGTGGTCTAGCTTCAGTGCAAACAACGCCATATATGACATAATAAACGAAAGATGTTTGTATCGAATCTAGACCATAATGCATCACGTTTGCTATTTCAGAATTGGTCTATACACGAAAGATATGAACTGGAGCTGACTTTGGCAATAGTTATGACGAAGCCCCGTGGTATATACGCCCCGTCTAGAAAGCGACGACTGTGTCTCTTTATATCTGTAGACGATATCCTGAAATGTTTATGGCTTTTTCGAAGCGACCTGCGTCATCACCTCCCAAAGCAGTATAGAAGGGCACAGTGGCTGGTATTTGAATCTTTCAGGTTTATCAAAGATAGTTTTCATCGGCAAAGAGTTGGTTCTTAGCCATCCGTCGATGAGGTCTATCCACAATAATAGACGTGGTGCGTGATGATGTTTAAACCTCATCTCTATACCAGAATCCTTTTCACATTGATTTTGTTCTTGTTAAGATTGAAACAATTGTTTTTGCCGGGGCGGATTCAGGATTGTTTCCAAGAGAGGGTGCGCTATCCAGTAAACATGAAATACTGTGTTTTGGGGGGAAACAAAGGTTGATACAACACCCCCTGCACCCCTCTGCTAGATCCGCATCAGTCCTGTACTCTCTCAAAGGAATCAAAAGACTTTGAATACATGTGAAAATGTTGAAAACTACTATGGTATAGAGACGGGGCAAAACATCATCGCTTCAGGGCCATTGATGCAATTTTATGGAATAACAATACAATAGAGACTAATTTAATCTTATATCTAAATTTAATTTGTAACAAAAACTAATTAGTTGCGGTTTATATACAAATTAATAGGATTTGATTACCGTTTACGTTAAACTGAGATTTTCTCTCCGTACATGATTGTAGATTGCGATTAGATATATTGTAAAGTCAGTGGCCATGTATTGTATACACCTATTTGTAAAAAGCTTGTCGGAAAAAAGAGTGATAGCATAACCAAAACAAGTGAATCATGGACTTTTGACTATATGACCTTTCATTGAAAAATATTGAGAAATATTTGCCTTATAAGCAAATCAAAGGTGCTGACGTCCATCGGATCGGAGACAAATGGTTATGGTTTGTACATGAATTGAAACAATATGAGAACCTTTTCCCCCACAATTCCTTTCGATCCTGCTTTCTCCTAGTTTTCCCCGACAACAATTTATGAAATAGGTGGCCTGGGCACTAGTACTAAGCCAATTAGTTTAATTATTCTAACCATGTCTTTGTTTAGTTGAACACTAGCAAAGGGACTTAGTGCACTGTTACTATAAACGATACATAGAATGAATCACTGTACTAATCTTATTTCTATAATTTCATTTTTACTAACAGCTTCTTGAAATAATAATTTATTTGCATAATCTCTAGCACGTTAATACAATACAAAAAAAATATACGTACATTAGGTTGTTTGCTAATTTTATTTGTTCTAAGAATAGACGCAAATTAAAAGGGACAAAAGCAACAAGCTCAATCAGCAGCGATTCCTGTCTCTTAATCTATGTATAATCTCTTAAAGTGAAGCCAGATGATCAGGTTATTCGCAGTTGATTATATTTACCTCATAGAACTAAATACTTAGTATGAAGTAAGTAAATTGTTTGCTCAACATTGCATGAAAGACAGACCAGAAACTGACCCATGTACCTATTTCCCCGGAATTAAATTTTCATTTCAATCAACGATTCATTTTTAGTATCTTCGTCACTAACATCAAGAAAGGCTTTCATTACAGTCCCAGCAAGTACAACATTGAGATAAAGCTTTCTTAAAATCATTTTTGAACTGAATCAAATTACCCGACGATTCTACTTCATGAAGATAAGGATCATAACGTCTTGAAAACTGTACTTTTCCGTTTTGTGGAAACTCCTTTTGAAATCTTACCTCCCATTTAGTGAAATGGTGCTGAAAATGAACTGACAATTCCTTTGTAGTTTTATCTCTTGTTATGTCCACGTGGTTATTATCCGAAGTGGACAGTGTTTCCATGAAAGCTATAGTCTCTTGTAAAACGCCTGGGTTACGATCATACCACTGGTAAAGTTGCATTGGATACAGCTGGACTAGTATCCCCACGTAAGTGATCTGCTTGCGATGGTCCGACACTGTTGATATCATGACTAGCCGTTGAGTCTAAAGGCTCTTGTAAATCAAGATAATCAAGATTTGTTTCTCTTGGGCGATCAGGTGGGTGTGGAGCGAATTCAGATGCTTGGTTACCAGTCTCCAAAGTGCAGACAGTATCTTCATTTTCATCTAGTGCTGATCTTGACTGGTTGCGAAGCCCATTAATGGAATGCTCACTTGTGTTCATAACACGACACTGTACATGTTGATCTGGATGTCCATTAGAAGAATAAATAACTTCTTGTGGTATTGCTGTTTCTTTGCCGTTTTTTATTTCTGAACTTATCAAGTCAGCATCGTTGAAAGGATTCTTTGTCTCAAAAACCTCAATATTCCCCACCTGATAAGGACTGATATCGTCAGTAAACTTATACGGCGACAACTGAATCTGTCCATCTTGTCTGATGTTAGTGATCATGAGTACAAAGCCTTGAGAGCCTGTTGGATAGTTTCCTCTTATTGTGCTACAGTCTCCACTACTTGGCTTGTATAACTGTAACTGGTGATGTGAGTGCCATTCACCTATGTGACATAGTGGATACTGTTGTGTTAATAAATGTCCAACACGAGCCATGTAAGGAATATCTTGGTAAAAACAAGCTACAGATCGTTTGCAGTTCTCTCCAGGTCCTGTAGCAACGAGAACAACAGCGCTGCCATTGTTTGTCCACAAACCGAACAAATTTCCTCCTGTTTCCTGATGTGGAACATTCGTAACCAAAGAACAGATATTCGAGACGTCTTTTTTAAAGATCAGTAAGCTAAAGGATTCCATTATTACCACTTTAAAAAGCAAATAATGACCATACTTTTTCAAAGAAACGGCGAGAACTAGCAACAATCAAAGTGAAAGATATTATTTTTCCGGAATATCTACGCTTGCGCAATGGGTGAACGTTCTTCTTGGAAGAGTGCGGGGATTCCCCCTTCAAGCAAAGAATCATGGCGTCATAGTCAACTGATCTTGCGCTGTCAAAGCCATGACTCACAATTTATTTCAATTTATTTCTTTTTATAGTCTGCAAACTCACAAACTGGAATACACCGGTTCTCGTCCGATCACCGAAGTTAGGCCAGTTAAGGCTGGCTAGTATTTGGATAGGTGACTACCTGCCTGGAATCCGTAGTGTTTTGTAGGTGCCATGGATGGCCTAATGTCTGCGGGTTCTCCTCCCTTTTCCATTTTCCTCCCCAACTGGGTGCAAAGACTGTAAAATAGTAATGTAGGGATAGTGAGTGTGAGAGAAAGTCTTCCCAATTAGAAATGCGCTAAATAACATTGAGACTAAAAACGGTAATATTTATTGTATTCATTAATTCAAAAGATTGATTAAATAAACACATGAAATAATTCTGAATGTTTAAAATAGTTAATTAAGGTAATTCCGTAGTAATAGAACTAGCCATAGAATTTTGATAAAACTTTCTATGGTAAAACATTTTGAGTTTTTCATCAAAAATATCAAATAAAAAAATGAGGTCACCGTATTGGATTTCGCGAGAAAAATTTTTAAAGTATACCCACTTTTGTCAATTTAGCGTCTAACATTCGAAAATGGGCATCATACATAAAAGTATCTCTTGATCAAGATTGGTCAATACCAAATATTTTTAATGTGCTTAAATGTGCTCTTTATACATTGGGCTACCGATGTAAAGCAAAAGATTTTCACTAAAATTCAACAGCGAAGAGAAATAAAGCAAAAATTAACAAAATGTTCGAATTTTTACAGGCCTCATTAACGCTTTGAACGAAACACTTTTCGAAATATCGAAAAATCTAGCCATAGAATTTTGTCATCGGTCACATATGTTTTAAAAAACATGATTTCAAATGATATTATGAAATAAAAAAGATAGGTACCCGTATTGGTTTGCGAGATATTTTGAGAAATATTCTCAAATATCAATAATATCAAGGATTTTCCGAGAGCGAACTGGGGCGAGTTTAAAGAAATTCGTAATTTTTCGCTTGAAAATGAGAAAACTGTTCGTATTTTTACGTTAAATTGTTTCTCAGACATAGTTCTGTATCTATTGATGATAAGAAATGTAAAGCTCTAAAATTCGAAATATGCGCAGAACTGTGCGCAGTGCCAAACTACGGAATTACCTTAATAGCAATTAAAAACAATTTCTTTTGACTAACACTAACGATCGGTAGCCTCGATTCTCGCCATTTTTTTAATTGTATTTCAGCTGTTCATCAGTAAACAGCATTGTTTTTGAGAGACTCACTAAAAAAAATCGTTCAATGTTCTTGAATCAGTGAGCTAACAAATCTTTGTGATGTGTAAATGAAAGTAAACGTGCCAGCATTCGTCTTGCGGAGAAATATTCATTTTTTGTTCTATTTATACTAAAGTCACTGGTTCAACGAGCGGTTCGCCAAAATTCACTCTTCTAAGTTTTTGTGCCAAGAAAACGACGATGGTGCTGCTTGTCTAGTACATTGTTAATTAGGTGGTTTTCCATCTTGGTCATCCATTGCTGCATTGTAATTGTTATGATGAGTAGCAGAGTTTCTGCCAGTCGACTTGCTTTGTCTTCTACGTTTGTTCTTCTTGTTCTTTTTTGAAGAAAATTGATTTATTGGAGATTTATAAAGTTCTTCTTTCGGCAAATCAGTGTGACCATGATTTAGCAGTTGTCGTTGAATTTCACGGTCGGTGTTAATCGAGTCCTCACCTTGATGCAATTTATCCTTTACTTTTTCACGGATAGGGCTTTGTTTTTCAGTAAGATAATGAAAGTTACCCTCGTTTGGTAACAAATAACCACGACGATTTGATACGTCATTAAGTTTAAAGAAAAAACAACCAACGCTAATTTTATCTGAAAATATATTTGAAATAAAAAGCACAAATCTTTTAAGTCCATACCGACGCATATTAGTCCAAACAGTGTTCTCATCTCCACCACTTGGACGAGTCAGACCGAGTCTGTGATGTGAGTGCCATTCTCCGATATGACAAAGACCTTCTTCGCTGGTCAAGTGGTTCCCAACTCGATCAAGGTAGTCTACATCTTGGTAGAAAGATCTTGCAGTTCTGTTACAGTTCTGTCCTGGTCCAAGCACTAGCTGTACTACTGCAGTAATGTCGTCTAACCATAAACCATACAAATCACCTCCTGTCTCAAGGTTTGAATACTTGGCTGTCCATGCCTGTATTTGGCGATATTCATACTCATAGATGATAATACGGTAGTCGTCATGACTATCTTGAGCATTATTGCCCTCCCAAGCCGACGTTGCTACTGCCATTTTCAATGTTATTTCTATTCACTCTCTAAATGGGAATTAAAAGCGACTTAGGTATTACCAATAGAAATAGTCCGAAAATGAAGTTCGTGTTGTAAAACTACAGGTCATATGATCAAAACATTATCGTTTATTTTTAGATTTCGTGGAACTCAGGTGCCATTCACGAGCTTCGCATGTGCATGAAATTAACAAATCGCAGAAAATAAAAATTCCTATTTTTTATCTTTTCTTTTTGCTTTCTTTCTTTCTTTGCTTTCTTTCTTTCTTTCTTTCTTTCTTTCTTTCTTTCTTTCTTTCTTTCTTTCTTTCTTTTTTTTCTTTTTTTTTGGACTTGACTGTTTTTAATTTTTCTCGGAAACACAGGATGTTTTTGATTTATATGAATATATAATTCCTTGACGGATTTGGTTTGACATCCTAGTTACAGGAACCCCAAAAGAAGGGAAAAGCGAAAGTTTCTAAGTTTCGAATTTTGTCATTTCACATTTACTTAAAGTACTCCACAATACTATAAAATAATAATTTAATACAATTACAAAAGAAAAAAAAAATATTTCACGTTGAAAGATGATTCCGATAACATGCCGTTTTATTATAGGTTTAATTCACATAAAACATTAATATGGCGTGAGTTATTATTGATTATCGCTATGAACTTAGTCCCTCTTATTCAGTACGTTTGATTACAATTTTCTGGGCCAGTGGTACAAATAGCTTCACATTTCTCTCAAATAGCTGGCGATGGACTTCCCAGTTCGTTTATGTGCTTCGTACGCTTCGAGCCAAAGAAGACCTTTCATGAATACTTGATACAACGTATATTCATTTGTCCAAAGGTTTGGACGAAAGTGGCATATCTTTAGTAGACCATTTTTGGTGCCATATGTATGATCTGCAGTTGTCGCTGAAGAAATCACTGATCCGTCTCTTTTCTTTAGTGTCGATGGCGATGCCACAGTTAACTCTGGACATGAATTAGGATAATCTTTAGCTAGATATATCCTTAGCGTATAGTTATTATCGCTGCTTGTTTTCACTTTCAATTCTACTGTTGTATTCCCTTGATCGGTCTGTTTGTTCCAGCTTACATTATGACCAAAGTATTGTTCAAGTACATTTTTTCCATCTGTAATCTTTTCTGTTGACTTGTGGACCAAGGCATGGCCTATGGAGTTATGTATATATATTTAGACACTTACTTGACAATGGTCAGCGTAGATGGAATCTTATTTAAATTGTTTGCTAAATTGTTGACAGAATAAACGGAGCGTTCTATGATTAACAAGATAATGCATCAGAGTGGTTCTTTCATACTACAAACTCACCCATGCGTTTGATGCATTACTTTCACTTCTTTCTTCCACGAAATTACGCCGCAAAGGTTATTTTAATTTGTCACGTGTGCCAGATTCTCCGAACTCTTTAATATACATCTTACCAAAACTTAAGTTTTCTTTGATCAAAAAACATCAGTTCAGAAATGGCAAGTGATCCAAGTCAAATATATTCCTTGGGATCTGGAAATGATTTTAGTCTTTACATGTTTAAAGACGACATTGAAATGTTCAGAAGCTTTAAGCGTGGTTCTAGTGGACGGTTGCTAGGACTTTGGACAAACACTTGGAATCCTGTTGTACATGTCGTGGATTATGAAGGAGTATTTCCAGAGCCGCCATATAAAGCCATTCAAAGCCCAGAATGGAAGAACGACAATGCGAAAGACATCCAGAAAGTAGTTACAACTGTAGGGTATTGGTATTGCATCGACGCTGGTGAAAAGCCTTACATGAAAGAAGCTCATGATCAAGCTCAAGTTCATCTTGTGGTAACCAAAGAGAACAACATTGTCAATTTCAATCCTGTTTCGTTGCGCAATGGAACTAAGTATCCTGGCAAAATAGTGCGACTTCCTTCAGAAAACCCATTCAGACTCGACCAAGGAAATGAGCAAAGAATGAATCAAGGGTGCCCAGAAACAAACAAAAGTGAGGGAATTGTAGCAAAAGGCATTGAATGGTTTCAACAAAGAGTACATAAAATGCAACAATCTTCTGTTAACAACAAAGAATCGAGTCAGTGGTATTTGCGTCCAAAAGCCCAACATTTTCTCAAGAACATTGCCGATAATCTTAAAGAAAGAGCCGGAAATCCAGTAGAAATAAAAAGAGATGAGGAAACATGTGATATTTTCCTCAAGTTTTTATTCAACAACAATGAAGGAGTACTTGCATTTCCAAATGACTTCCCTTACACACCGGCAACACTTTACAAGAGACAACAACGAGATAACTCTGTCAAAGAAATCAATAAGATACCTCACGACGGCAATTCAGTCACGTTCATGGAACGATTATGGTCTAATTTACAATCTTCCTTTTGAATATTTGCCTCTTTCTGTCACCCATTGATATTATTATTGATATTACCCTCACATTCATTTTTAGCCGGAGAAACTAAAAAAACTACGAGCTAGTTATTTATGCCTAGTATACTGATATTGTATCTTATATGTGTTGTATTTTAAATTTGTGACATTTCATTCAATAATTGATGATGCCCTACTTTATCATAGTGAACATATTAATTCATCTTGTATCCAATTCACAAGTATTCACAACTTTCTTGGAGATTTCTGTGCATATAATAATTTAGATAAACGGCATGCATGCGCCATTTAGAGTGAGAAATGTAACAAAAATATTGAATAAATATATGGTATAGACTGGCTCTTATCATATCATTATGGGTGAATAACATCACCACACGGACTGGTTTGTTTATCCTAATTCAGAATGCTATGATTAAGGACTTGTGAAATTATATTTTGACAATTTAACAAAATACATGTTTCCCATCAATAAAGGACAAAAAATGAAATAAACATTTGGTGTAAATTGCCTTTATTTGTTTTGGCATAGCTGACTGATTTGTTTAACCTTGTTTATGCAAATTTGAAATAGGCAGGGAAAGTCCCTAATTCGAGGAAAAATAGGTAGACTACGTCATGCAAATCTTTATATTATTTCTAGAAACTGTTTTTTTTTTATAGAAAAACAATACAGTATTACTGGCATGCCCTAAAACAAATGAGTGGTATCAACTAGTACGTGTACTATTAAGTCTTACTCTAAAACCCAAGTCAAGGCATACAAAAACAAAACCTAATAATATTACCAATTCCATATATGGTAAACTGTGCAACTAATTACAGGGGAACCCCCTTTCAAAACGAAAACACTAAGGATCAAATTATCTTTTTTGTTGTTGTTAAAACTAGTTTTTATCACTCAAATTCCAGTATCATCATATGGTAAAACTAGTTCGCTGATTATAGAATACGCAAGCGGGAAGGAATATGCACTTCCATTTCTTAAATTTACAAATGTTATCATAATATACCTGGGCTCATGCTGACCTGTCAATTACAGAACCTATCATGCAAAACATGTTTACTGCTGATGAAAATGTCTTTGCGTTACTTTTCTCTGAATAAACGTGACATGACGTATGGAGTAATAATGCATTCATTTCTGAGAACAAATCAAACAAATCAAACAAATCATACAGCTACTGGGAGATATACAGCACAACTGACTGGCTTTGAAGATGCACCAGCCTGATGATTGTGTGTTATGCTTAATGCAGCCAGACTTCGTCGATATTTTGAAGACCACTGACACGCCAAGTTTTATCGTTACCTCTTTCGACGATGATGATGTTTTACATGTCACTGTATCATCTGAAGCACAATCACAAACTAACAAAAAGCAAGTCGCTTTTAAATTCGTCGAAAAATTCCCAGAAAGCGATGTTCAACAAGACGAAATCCTGAAAGAGATCTACGGGGCTTTTCAAGAAAGTGACAGTTGCCAGATAGTCTTGTTAATAGATGCAGAGAACAAAATGAAAGCATTCGTAAGGAAGACTTACACCGACCAGCCCAAACACATCCAAGTGCTATCTAACCCCTCCAAAGATCTGCTGTATTCAAGAAGTAAAGGTTTACTAGAGTCTGGCTTATTAGAAGAACGAAATGTCGCTATAATAGGGCTTGGCAGTGGCGGTTCTACAGTGGCTATTGAACTGGCAAAGGCCGGTGTTGGTCGCTTTGTACTTGTAGACTATGACCGTATTGAGCTGAACAACATCATCCGCCATACATGTGGCATTAAAGACCTTGGAAGACTCAAGACTAAAGCAATTCGAGATCGTATCTTGGACAAGAATCCATTCGCCCAAGTTGTAATACACAATAGTGACATCAATGACCAGGAGAATGCCAGGAAGATTGTAACAGGCTGTGACCTTATCGTGGCTGCTACAGATAACATCAGAAGTCGTTTAAACATTAATACCATCTCACTAGAGCTTGATATTCCTGTCCTGTATGGGAAATGTGCTGTCCGAGCAGCAGGGGGAGAAGTAGTGTTTATCAGGCCCCATCAAGGACCATGCTTAAGCTGTGTCTACAAAACTGCTATACAGGATGCAAAGAAAGAAGAAGTTTCTTCCTTTCGACAAGCAAGGGAAGCAAACCCAAGCTATGTCTCTGACGATTTGGTTGAGGCCACCATTCAAGTAGGTCTGTCATCAGACATCATTCCAATCAGCAATATGATAGTGAAGATAGCTCTGGTTGAGTTATGTAGAGGCAAAGACAGTGCCTTGGCTTCCCTGGAAAGTGATTTTAAGAATGCTTACTACATGTGGGCGAATCGTCGAGAAGGTTTTTACCAGTCCTACCCAGTAGATGGTTTTCACACTTTCAATACACCAAGTATACTGCGATGGTATACGATGGAAGTAAACAAGCAAGACAACTGCATGGCTTGTAACCTGTAATTAAGAACAATGCTCATAATAACGATATCCATTGTATGCACTCAACTTAAGGTCTTGCCAAATTAAATCAAGAAAATGTATATCTGTGTAGTGAAACGTTATCATCGATAACATGCATATGCAATTTCAAAACTACTCGAATAAGAATTATTTAGTTTGTAAATTGTGGTAATTCAGATATGAATAAATTGAAATAAACTATATCTTTAAAATCATTCATGTGATTAATAGTATATGAAAGTGGACCTGTGAGCAAATGCTTTGCTCAACTTGTGAGAAACGCTGCATCTAGTTTTCATAATCTCATAAAAGCACTAAAACAGTTTTTGATAATGTCTGAAGTGAATAGTGCTGCACGTGAGGCAAAAAAGTTTAAGAATCTTTTTAAAACAAGTACAAGTACATGTATATTTTTACTTTTTCTTATCGCAAAACATTTCAGTTTCTGACAGCTGCCCTGGGGGTTACTTGATGCAGTTTATGACGGGGAGGTACCTCAAAATCATGACCCTATTCAAGACAGTAAAATCTCGAAAATCCATACCCTATTCAAGAGACATTGGTAAAATGTAGACCCTATCAATTACGTTGAGATGTCAATATGTCAATATTATTTAATTTTACTTGATGTTCTGTTAGATTGAATATTAACAGCCCAAACAGTAAGACAGTAAATCTAGGGAATTTAAGACGTGAAGGCAAAAACAACATACCCTATTTGGCGGAACGTCCCCGTATAGTAATTATAAACGAGTACCACCCTCATGCACCCGGGACAAAAACACACAAAAAACGAATGCGACAAACTTCGATTCTATTTTTAATAGTCGATGGTGCAAAGTCTGCAGATTTAACCCATTTAGTAAAAATTCATCTTGTTTGTACACAGTGTTATTTAGACGTTATACAAGATTCATGCCACGCTCATATAACATTGAACAATGATTATCATGAAACTAATCATTCTAATAATTTTGATACTTTTTTATGTAATCTTGCGTCACTATTTAATTTAATTTAGCGTATTGATTATATTTACAAATTTGCAATTGCGCTGTATCTTTGATATTCAGCAAACCTAACAGTCATTTTAGTGTGAAGGTTTCTCTAAGTGCTATATGTTCCAGTCTCAAATGTACATTGAGCTTTCGGTAGTCTCTATATTGAATAGTTTTCGAAATAAGTGTTCGCCATATTCATCTTTTCACGTCTATATATATATATGATCGGTGAATTCCGACGTCTTTCAGTTTGAATAAGCTCTAGATTGTTCCGTAAATGTTCTTTACTGATACCATATATATTGTGTAGAAGAATCCTCCAGCTCCTTGTTTGTTCATGTCCAACATAACTTTTCGAACATCTCCTAGCTGTGCCTCTCCCTTACTAGACGAACTCGAAACGACAAATCGTCAGAGAAGTGGCTCAGTAGAAGAACTGATGTTTGATGAAGACAGTGGTCAGCTTGTTGTCAAGAAACAGGTATCACGACCATTGGCAGGTCAAACAGTATTAACTGGAATTGCTACAAGTGGCTTCTTTTAATTGAGCCGTCGGGCATTACTACTCTAAAGACATATTGAACAATTGAAGAACGTGAAAACGTTTTAGGACGTTATACAATACATTTGAGATAACAAAATACGCTGACTTGCACGATTGAATGCCACTCAACAATACCTTCCCTAGAAGAGATGTTTATTTTGATGGAGCAATCTCTGACAAGTTTGTGTTTTTCCCAGAACTACAAAGTGCGATGACCAGCACCTTTTTCATTTATGTCACGCAACTTTTCCCAGAAGACAAATATGTTTTGATCTAGAAATTGCTCTCCCATAGTGTGTTTTTCCCTTGAGCAACAAATAACCCTGACTAGCACCCTATCAAAATTGATGTAATTGCAACGTTTCCCAGAAGATAAATTCTAGAAATCTCTCTCCCATAGTTTTTTTTTTTTTTTTTTTTTTTCAAAACAAATAAATTACGCTGACTTGCACACTCTTTTTGCCACGCAACTATTCAAAACATACTCATTTGTTTTGATCTAGAAATCTCTCTCCATGCAATGACTCATAGACATTGAAACGTCATAAATAAGAGGTTTTCAGAATTTTGATAAGGTCAAAATACGCTGACTTGCACATTTCAGTTCTAAAGCATGTCACGCACCCTTTCCCGGAATACCAGTTTGTTTTGATTCAGAAATGTTTCTTATATGACCGATAATTACACAATTACAAATTAGTACATTATAAGTTCAAAAGTTGTTAAGACATTTTTTTGAGTTCTTTTATTTCTCGACAAATGTTTTTTCAATCTCTACGATGTTATAGTCAACCTCTCTCTCCCACTAAACATACAATGTTGAATGAGGTTTTATTTCATACCAAGACAATCATCGATCACTTCAACATTGGTACGAGGGAGGGTACATGTGCTGAAAAAATACCACAACAATAACACAAAAACATGTTTTAAAACAACGAATGTCCAACTAATTTTGAATTTCAGTGTATAGATTTTTATTTTATTTTTTCAAGAACTATTAAATACGCTGACATTCTTTTTCAATATTTTTCTCAAGTTTCTATTCAACATGAGCAAATGCTTTGCTCAACTTGTGAGAAACGCTGCTTCAAGTTTTCATTAACTCATAAAAGCACTAAAGCAGTTTTTGCCCATGTCTGAAGTGAATAGTGCTGCATTTCCAAATGACTTCCCTCGCAGAGCATCAACACTTTACAAGAGACATCAACGAGATAACTCTGTCAAAGAAATCAGTAAGATATACCTCACGACCGCAATTCAGTCACGTTTCTCTCAAATAGTTTGCGATGGACTTCCCAGTTCGTTTATGTGCTTCGTACGCTTCGAGCCAAAGAAGGCCTTTCATGAATACTTGATACAACGTATATTCATTTGTCCAAAGGTTTGGACGAAAGTGGCATATCTTTAGTAGACCATTTTTGTTGTCGTATGTATGATCTGCAGTTGTCGCTGAAGAAATCACTGATCCGTCTCTTTTCTTTAGGGACCGGTCATTAATTAGCGGGGGGGGGGAGGGCCTCTAATTTGGTCAGCGAAGGTGTTCAAAAAAATGTGACCCTACAGTAGTTATGTTTTAAAAATTCTAAGCCCTCCCCATTCCGAAGCTCAAAAAAACATGACCCTCCCCCTATATAATTCTCATTCAGGGATATACTTGTCTTACTATTAATCTGTTGCGAATTTAAGGCTATTTCAGACAATTTTGTGCGATTGTAGGCAATTTTGTGCGATTTTAAGCACTTTTGAGCAATTTTGCGCGATGGTAAGCAATCTTGAGCGATTGCAAAGTAATTTTGAGCGATGCTATGTAATTTTGAGCGATTTTAAGAAATTTTACAATTTTAAGTAATTTTGAGCGATTTTAAGCAATTTTGAGTGATGTTAAGCAATTTAGAGTGATTTTAAGCAATTTTGAGCAATTTTAGGCAACTTAATGTACCAAGTTTAGCCTTTCCAAATTGTAAATGATCCCCCCTTTCAAAGCTGTCATTCCCGCCTGATCCCCCCTTTTCCTTTTATGAAAATAAACTAATCCCCCAAAAAATCCTCCGCGCCTCCCCCCTCCCCCCCAGGCGATAAATAATGACCTGTCCCTTACATAACTCAGGGAACGCGGAGTATATTATAATTCTTCTAAAGGCTCACTCCAGGACCTAAAGTCACCGAAATTTGAATTGGACAACTAAAGGAAATTATAGGCGATTTTAGCAAAATTTGCCAAAAAGCCGGGCCCGAAAGAGCTACCAAAATGAAAGGCGTTTTTAGGGAATATTGAGCAATTTAAGGCACCTTTACGTGATTGCAGCTCGGTGACTATGAAACAAAATATTTAGTGCTCTTTGAGTGTAATCCCACATTTTCCCAGTTACTGATAGAGATAACAAAATGCCAATATAGAATTTAAAATTATTACAAATTGCATGGATATTAATTATTATTTGTTGTGAATTGAAGGCGATTTCAGGCAATTTTATTGCGATTATAGGCAATTTTGAGCGATTTTAGGCAATATTGCGCCATTTTAGTCAATTTTGTGCGATTTTAGGCAATTTTACTGGCATTTTTTGCGATTAATTTTAGGCAATTTTAGGTATCGGTTTTCGCCTTTCCAAATATTGATCCCCCTTTCAAAGCGGTCATTTCCATCTGATACTCCTTTTGCTTTTATGAAAAATACACCGATTCCCCCCAAAATCCTTCGCACCCCCCAGGCAATAAATAATGACTGTTCCCTTATATCTGCGTACTTACTTACACTGTTCACCTAACACTTAAAGAGAAAAACATCGCCCTGGGATCCTTACGGTTCACCATATACTTCATACATTAGCTGCATTTCCAGCGTGGTAGTCGTTATTTAATTACTACTATGACTGAAAAACAGTTGAGCACCAATGTTAGACTGACAGGAGGTGTTCTTTTAATAATCTAGATTTGAGCAAAGAAAACTGAAACGCTCGTTCACTGTATCAAAGTTAAAATCAAATTTGATGCTATGGAAAAAATAGCTGCAGCTGAAAATAAAATTGTGACCCTCCCCAAAGTCATTCACAAAATTCCCAAACGAGAGTTTGAAAAATCGTGACCCTCCCCCCAAAAATAGTGACCCTCCCCCCCCCCCCCCCGCTAAATAATGACCGGTCCCTTAGTGTCGATGGCGGTGCCACAGTTAACTATGGGCATGAATTAGGATAATCTTTAGGTGGATATATCCTTAGCGTATAGTTACTATCGCTGCTTGTTTTCACTTTCAATTCTACTGTTGTATTCCCTTGATCGGTCTGATTGTTCCAGCTTACATTATGACCAAAGTATGGTTCAAGTACATTTTTTTCCATCTGTAATCTTTTCTGTTGACTGGTGGACCAAGGCATGGCCTATGGAGTTATGTATATATATTTAGGCACTTACTTGACAATGATCAGCGGAGATGGAATCTTATTTAAATTGTTTGCTAATTTGTTGACAGAATAAACGGAGCGTTCTATGATTAACAAGATAATGCATCGGAGTGTTTCTTTCATACTACAAACTCACCCATGCGTTTGATGCATCACTTTCACTTCTTTCTTCCACGAAATTACGCCGCAAAGGTTATTTTAATTTGTCACGTGTGACAAAAAAGCCCAGAATGGAAGAACGACAATGCGAAAGACATCCAGAAAGTAGTTACAACTGTAGGGTATTGGTATTGCATCGACGCTTGTAAAAAGCCTTACATTAAAGAAGCTCACGATCAAGCTCAAGTTCATCTTGTGGTAACCAAAGAGAACAACATTGTCAATTTCAATCCTGTTTCGTTGCGCAATGGAACTAAGTATCCTGGCAAAATAGAACGACTTCCTTCAGAAAACCCATTCAGACTCGAACCAGGAAATGAGCAAAGAATGAATCAAGGATACCCAGAAACAGACAAAAGTGAGGGACTTGTAGCAAAAGGCAAACAACTTTTTGAATGGTTACAATCTTCTGTTACCGACAAAGAATCGCGTCAGTGGTATTCGCGTCCAGAAGCCCAACATTTTCTCAAGAACATTGCCGATAATCTTAAAGAAAGAGCCGGAAATCCAGTAGAAATAAAAAGAGATGAGGAAACCCGTGATATTTTCCTCAAGTTTTTATTCAACAACAATGAAGGAGTACTTGCATTTCCAAATGACTTCCCTTACACACCGGCAACACTTTACAAGAGACAACAACGAGATAACTCTGTCAAAGAAATCAATAAGATACCTCATGACGGCAATTCAGTCACGTTCATGGAACGATTATGGTCTGATGTACAATCTTCCTTTTGAATATTTGCCTCTTTCTGTCACCCATTGATATTATTATTGATATTACCCTCACATTCATTTTTAGCCGGAGAAACTAAAAAAACTACGAGCTAGTTATTTATGCCTAGTATACTGATATTGTATCTTATATATATTGTATTTTAAATTTGTGACATTTCATTCAATAATTGATGATGCCCTACTTTATCATAGTGAACATATTAATTCATCTTGTATCCAATTCACAAGTATTCACAACTTTCTTGGAGATTTCTGTGCATATAATAATTTAGATAAACGGCATGCATGCGCCATTTAGAGTGAGAAATGTAACAAAAATATTGAATAAATATATAGTATAGACTGGCTCTTATCATATCATTATGGGTGAATAACATCACCACACGGACTGGTTTGTTTATCCTAATTCAGAATGCTATGATTAAGGACTTTTCAAATTTTATTTTGACAATTTAACAAAATACATGTTTCCCTATCAATAAAGGACAAAAAATGAAATAAACATTTGGTGTAAATTGCCTTTATTTGTTATGGCATAGCTGACTGATTTGTTTAACCTTGTTTATGCAAATTTGAAATAGGCAGGGAAAGTCCCTAATTCGAGGAAAAATAGGTAGACTACGTCATGCAAATCTTTATATTATTTCTAGAAACTGTTTTTTTTTTTTGTAAAAACAATACAGTATTACTGGCATGCCCTAAAACAAATGAGTGGTATCAGCTAGTACGTGTACTATTAAGTCTTACTCTAAAACCCAAGTCAAGACATACAAAAAGAAAACCTAATCATATTTCCAATTCCATATATGGTAAACTGTGCTACTAATTACAGGGGAACCCCCTTTGAAAACGAAAACACTATGGATCAAATTATCTTCTTTTTTTTTTTGCTAAAACTAGTTTTTATTACTCAAATTCCAGTATCATCATGTGGTAAAACTAGTTCGCTGATTATAGAATACGCAAGCGGGAAGAAATATGCACTTCCATTTCTTTAATTTACAAATGTTATCATAATTCACCTGGGCTCATGCTGACCTGTCAATTACAGAACCTATCATGCAAAACATGTTTACTGCTGATGAAAATGTCTTTGCGTTACTTTTCTCTGAATAAACGTGACATGACGTATGGAGTAATAATGCATTCATTTCTCAAATCATTGAGCTACTGGGAGATATACAGCGCAACTGACTGGCTCTCAAGATGCACCAGCCTGTTGATTGTGTGTTATGCTTAATGCAGCCAGACTTCGTCGATATTTTGAAGACCACTGACACGCCAAGTTTCACCGTTACATCCTTCGACGATGGTGATGTTTTACATGTCACTGTATCATCTGAAGCACAAGCACAAACTAACAAAAAGCAAGTCGCTTTTAAATTCATCGAAAAATTCCCAGAAAGCGATGTTCAACAAGACGAAATCCTGAAAGAGATCTACGGGGCTTTTCAAGAAAGTGACAGTTGCCAGATAGTCTTATTAATAGATGCAGAGAACAAAGTGAAAGCATTCGTAAGGAAGACTTACATTGACCAGCCCAAACACATCCAAGTGCTATCTAACCCCTCCAAAGATCTGCTGTATTCAAGAAGTAAAGGTTTACTAGAGTCTGGCTTATTAGAAGAACGAAATGTCGCTATAATAGGGCTTGGCAGTGGCGGTTCTACAGTGGCTATTGAACTGGCAAAGGCCGGTGTTGGTCGCTTTGTACTTGTAGACTATGACCGTATTGAGCTGAACAACATCATCCGCCATACATGTGGCATTAAAGACCTTGGAAGACTCAAGACTAAAGCAATTCGAGATCGCATCTTGGACAAGAATCCATTCGCTCAAGTTGAAATACACAATTGTGACATCAATGACCAGGAGAATGCCAGGAAGATTGTAACAGGCTGTGACCTTATCGTGGCTGCTACAGATAACATCAGAAGTCGTTTAAACATCAATACCATCTCACTACAACTTGGTATTCCTGTCCTGTATGGAAAATGTGCTGTCCGAGCAGCAGGTGGAGAGGTAGTGTTTATCAGGCCCCATCAAGGACCATGCTTTAGCTGTGTCTACAAAACTGTTCTACAGGATGCAGAGAAAGAAGAAGTTTCTTCCTTTCTAAAAGCAAGAAAAGCAAACCCATACTACTTCTTTGACGATTTGGTTGAGGCCACTATTCAAGTAGGTCTGTCATCAGAAATCATTCCAATCAGCAATATGATAGTGAAGATAGCTCTGGTTGAGTTATGTAGAGGCAAAGACAGTGCCTTGGCCTCCCTGGAAAGTGATTTTAAGAATGCTTACTACATGTGGGCGAATCGTCGAGAAGGTTTTTACCAGTCCTACCCAGTAGATGGATTTCATACTTTCAATACACCAAGTATACTGCGATGGTATACGATGGAAGTAAAAAAACAAGACAACTGCATGGCTTGTAACCTGTAACTGAAAACAATGCTCATTGTAACAATATCCATTGTATGCACACAACTTAAGGTCTTGCCGACTTAAATCAAGAAAATGTATATCCGTGTAGTGAAACGTTATAAACAATAACATGCATATGCAATTTCAAAACTACTCGAAGAAGAATTATTTAGTTTGTAAATTGTGATAATTCAGATATGAATAAATTGAAATAAATTATATTTTTAAAATCATTCATGTGATTAATATTATATGAAAGTGGACCTGTGAGCAAATGCTTTGCTCAACTTGTGAGAAACGCAGCTTCTAATATTCTTAATCTCAAAATAGCACTGAAACAGTTTTTGCCCATGTGTGAAGTGAAAAGTGCTGCACGTGAGGTAAAAAAATCTCGAAAACCCATACCCTATTAAAGACAAATCGGTAAAATGTAGACCCTATCCATCCCGTAGAGATGTCAATATGTCAATATTATTCAATTTTACTTGATGTTCTATTAGATTGAATTTTAACAGCCTAAACACTAAGACAGTAAACCTAGGGAATTTAAGACGTGAAGGCAAAAACAACATACCCTATTTGGCGGTACGTCCCCGTATATCAATTATAAACGAGTACCACCGCCATCCGGAACAAAAACACAAAAAACGCGAATGCCACAAACTTAGATTCTATTATTAATAGTCGGTGGTGCAAAGTCTGCAGATTTAACCCATTTAGTAAGAATTCATCTTGTTTGTACACAGCGTTATTTAGACGTACAAGATTCATGCCACGTTCATATAACATTAAACAATGATTATCATGAAACTAATCATTCTAATAATTTTGATACTTTTTGATGTAATCTTGCGTCACTATTTAATTTAAAAAAATGAAATTGATAATGTCTGGAAATTTAGCGTATTGATGATTATATTTACAAATTTGCAATTGCGCTGTATCTTTGATATTCAGCAAATCTAACAGTCATTTTAGTAGAAGGTTTCTCTAAGTGCTATATGTACATTGAGCTTTCGGTAGTCTATATACTGAATAGTTTTCGAAAGAAGTGTTCGCCATATTCATCTTTTCACGTCTCTATATATATGATCGGTGAATTCCGACGTTTTTCAGTTTGAATAAGCTCTAGATTGTTCCGTAAATGTTCTTTACTGATACCATATATATTGTGTAGAAGAATCCTCCAGCTCCTTGTTTGTTCATGTCCAACATAACTTTTCGATCATCTGCTTGCCGTTGACTGCTTGCCGGTGCCTCGCTTTTACTCACAATGTAAAGCTTTCCCGTATCTGGATCAAACACCATAGTTTCGTTCCCACTTGGGCTCTCCATAAACTTTTCAATTTTTGCCTTTTGTGAGCTCATTGTTTCTTTATTTTACTTGACTCTCTGTATAAACTAAACCAACAGCTCTCAATAGAATGGTTGTTCGTGTATGGTGTTACATGCAACTCATTGGTTCTGAGAAACTGGGAAATTACCCTTGGTAGTTAATAATAGTAATGATGTCATTTCCGAGAAATATTTTTTTAATGTTTTCAAACATGCAATTCGCAGTAATTTTGATTTTATTTGAAAAGCAATTTAATAGAATCTAATTTGAAAAATAATAAAGGACTTGTCTTAAGACAGTGTTCAAAGTAGAGTTTGATATTTTTAATTTTTTTGAGAAGTCGGAAAATTACCGTTCCGTGACCTTTTTGTTGATGAATAAGTTGATTACTGGATAGCCGTAGTCTTCACAAATCTGACACTACATTATATTGCCTCGATCCCAACCAAAATTTGAGGACGTGACTGGATCGTTCTTTTGATATATAACATTGCATTTTTATTTTTTCTTTCGAAAGAATCTGTTTTGATATTTTCGTTGCTGATTTGCATCATGTTTTTCGTGACGTCACACAAGTAACACAAACATGCAATAGATACTTTCACTTTCCATTTCTAGAGACAAGCAAAATTGAACCTGCTTGGTTTTTATCTTGAGCATACTAACAAAGACTAGTTATCGTATTTATGCAAGCACATGCGTTGGAAAATCGAAGAGAACGAGTTCCATTCCGTGCCAGAGGAGGAGGTGGGGGCTACAATCCTCGACACTCTCATCCAGAACCACCAAGGCACTTACCCTACCTAGACGAACTCGAAACGACAAATCGTCAGAGAACTGGCTCAGTAGAAGAACTGGTGTTTGATGAAGACACACTGCACGAAAAAACGGATTTGAAAACATTTACACCCCCTAGTAAATATAGAGTAAATATCATCACCATATTTACGATATAGTTGCGAGGAATAGCAAATATAAAGTAACAATTGGTATTTACTCTCTGTGTAAAGACCTTGCAATGCTGGAGCAAATATGGTATTTCCGCTTCTCTTTGCAATGCAGCAAATATCTACGTTTACTACACATTTGCCCAAAAATTGCATTTAAAGTAAATGTGATATATATTTGCACATATTTGCACTAAGTGTATAGCCATAGCAAACATCATATTTGCATTTTTAAAGTGACCGTGTGTAGCTGTAAATTTACGCTTACGTATATTTATACCAAAGATCATATTTGCAAAGCGTATAATGTGGACTTCATTGTTCGATACTTGAAATCATTGCCGGTTTTAAAGAATTCCGTTCACCATCAAAGATTTTTTTAAACTACTCTCTTCAAACACCAATTTTCTTTATCTTCTAAATAAACTGTAAATCCCACAATTCTCGGGATAAACTGGGTTTTAGATGAAGGAGTCAGTCAAGGAGACGTGGTTTTTACTACTTTATGTTTTTATTTTTATATGTTACATATACAATACTTTTGCCGAAGTACGGCGATAACGAGAAAAAACTGGAAATGGAAGTATGTGCACTGCTTAGTGAAACAAAATCATGAATATAGCCTGGTTCTGCATGATAGGAACATTTATGAACGTAGAATTGATATAACTGATGAGATGTGCATCTGTTTCATCCAAAGCAGAGACTGGTTACTTAGTGCCATTCCTAAAAATAAATTAGATGAATCATTAAAAAAGGGAAAACACGCTCTTATACTTGCCTTTGCAAGCCAATTCAAAAGTACTCAATCAAACCAAAACAACTGATCAAGCCATAAATTTGTCTGAAGTCTGTGAAGACAGAACTAAAACTTATAAAACGTTTTTATTTTAATTTTACTTACTCACGGCTAAAGCATATATATGTCTCCACTTTTACTAAATTTAGAACACAAGTCTTACAGCTTAAAGATTGGGCAAATAAACGTCTCCACTAATACTGATTGAGAATACTAGTACTCTTACAGCTGAAAGATCGGACAAATAATTGTCTCCACTAATACTGATTGAGAACACTAGTACTCTTACAGCTGAAAGATCGGACGAACATATGCCCTCACTCTTACTGATTTAGAACACAAGTGCACTTAACCGGCTGAAAGTTTGGACATGTAGATTTTTTTCTGCGACAATCTTTTTAATAATAATACTACGATTACTCGGCTTTGCAGCCAAAGCATATAAATGTCTCCACTTTTTACTAAATTTAAAACACAAGTACTCTTACAGCTTAAAGATTGGGCAAATAAACGTCTCCACTAATACTGATTGAGAACACTAGTATTCTTACAGCTGAAAGATCGGACAAGTAATTGTCTCCACTAATACTGATTGAGAACACTAGAATTCTTACAGCTGAAAGATCGGACGAATATATGCCTTCATTCTTACTGATTTAGAACACAAGTGCACTTATATCCGAAAGATTGGAAAAGTATATTTACAGCCGCTCCTACAGAAAAAAAACATGTCACTTTATTGCCTTTATTGGAAGAGTTAAATATTAGGTCTGTATAAAGTAATCGTTTGACTTTCACATTTTATAGTTTGTTATGTCCGCGTTTTACAAGTATCGTAAGATATTCACTAAAAACGGCTCCCAAAAAACACGTTGTGGAAAAAAATTTTAGTCTTGACCTAATGAAGTTGATCAGGTAGCAATTACTTGCCTTGAGAAACAATTCTAATTGTTAAATGATTGAAAAAACGACTATACATACCTCAACAAACCTTCCACGTGTAGAGGAGCGCTTATAAACTGTAAGATTTACCGCTGTAGTTTTGCTATATCAGTTGTGAAAATAACTTGTCTCTTTGAGTCTCTGTTTCTCCCCGCAAAAATCTATCAGATCGGTAAGATTGCATCTTGTAATAAAAACAGGATAATTTTTTGTTGCGGACAGTCTTAATCATACTTGCGAAATACTTTAAATGCTTTGTGAATGTGTGTCGTGCACTTTGGTCTCGCACCAGTGCCTCGTCTGTGGAGTTGCACGTGGGATCACTCATGTATGACTTGATTAACCAATCGTAAAACGAAGAAAGCAACTGATTTCAGCGTGTAATACTTGTCATTTCCTTCGATGTGTTGGTGGTTGTGAGAGTGTTCATACTATGGTTTGTTCGAAGATTTCTCCGTCTTGTAGTTCTACGTTTTAGTATCTCCTTATTCTGTGATAACTGGATTGCTGGTTACAAGCGCAAGACCAAGATTCGGTAAACCAGAAGACAAGTAAACCCCGTTTAAACCAAGATGTGCAGTGGTATTTTCTCATCAACATGTAGGACAGTGTTTGCGGTATCATAGAGGAACATGAGATTGATACAAGTAAATTTTCTACGAAAGAGTATAATGTGTTACCGGAAAATCGACAAAAAACTGACAAACTGATGCTTTAAGGTTGCAAAAACCTATTCCATGCGAAAGACAAGACCTATCATCGGATTCATCGCTGATTATCGAACATATCGATAACTGATCATACTCAAGATTGAAACAAAGAGACACCATGTTAGCTACAAAATGGACAATGACTCAGCTTTTCGCTTACTTGGATAAGCAATACACTACCAAGGACTATGGATATATTTCAACAGAATGTTTAGCGTGATCAATCATGGCATTCAACATTATGTAAAATTGCAACCAGAAATAGAGGAGTATTTATAGTATCAAGCAAAGTTTGATAGTGCAATGGCGTAGCAAAAAGATGGCAAATATTGAATTTTACGTACTAACAAAAGCGAAATAAAAGATAGCAAACTTCATATTTGCGCTTATTTTCCATTTATTTTGCGATAAACGCAAATTTGCAATTTTACTATAGATTTGGTATACAATAGCAAAAATGATAAGTATAACATATTTGCATCAATTTTGACCCCCCATTTTCACCAGAGTAAATCCATAGTAAATCTAAAGATTTACACCATGTTTGAACGGGTAGCAAATCTTTTGATGAAAAAGGTCTTCACGCTCGTTGCACCATTGCGTAAAGAAGTGCAAAACTGGAAATTGCAAACAATTAACCTACTTCGCAAAGGTGGTAAAATACCATCTTTGTGTATAACATTGCATCAACTTTGCACTAGGTGTAAATATGAAATTTTGCACAACGTTACGCTTCGGATCAAATACAAAGCAAATAACAACTTTGCTATGCCCATTTGCACAAGAGTAAATGTAGTGCAAACCTCAAATATACACCATGTTTGAAGGGGTAGTAAATTTCCTTTTGAAAAAGGTCTTCACGCTCGTTACAGGGGGTGTAAAAATAAAACAAATCTCTATCTTTGCGCCGTGCAATTTTATGCAATTGTGATTTAAGACCGTATTTGCTCAATGTTTGCTAAACGTTTTCTTCAATTGCAAATCCGTTTTTTCGTGCAGTGACAGTGGTCAGCTTGTCGTCAAGAAACAGATATCACGACCATTGGCAGGTCAAACAGTATTAACTGGAATTGCTACAAGTGGCTTCTTTTAATTGAGCCGTCGGGCATTACTACTCTAAAGACATATTGAACAATTGAAGAACGTGAAAACGTTTTAGGACAATATAAACAATTGACATTGGCACTGACTTTATTCGGGAAATCACTCTCACGTACGCCTTATAGATAGAAAATAGGATGTACATATGATAACATTCAAGAGTTTCAAGTCATTTACAATGAGTAAAATTCAAACATGAAAAATACAAAGCAAATCCATTTATTCATATCAATACAATACATTTGACATAACAAAATACGCTGACTTGCACGATTGAATGCCACTCAACAATACCTTCCCTAGAAGAGATGTTTGTTTTGATCGAGCAATCTCTGCCGACAAGTTTGTGTTTTTCCCAGAACTACAAAGTGCGATGACCAGCACCTTTTTAGTCGGGCTAGGCTGCCCTACTTTAGTTCTACCTTTTCTTCAATCTATCTATCTATCTATCTATCTATCTATCTATCTATCTATCTATCTATCTATCTATCTATCTAAGTTCATGACTATCATTAGATACTTTTATTGTACTAATTAATTTAGATCAATGACAATGTGATTAATACCAATTGTACAAAATAGTTATACATCTATACATTTATAGTTATACATTTAGTTATACATTTAGTTATAGTTATACATTTATACATTTATTCACTTAAACTAGCTTTGACAATGTCTGTAAAATATTGAGATCATGTCAATAAAGCCTATTCACTATCTATCTATCTATCTATCTATCTATCTATCTATCTATCTATCTTTCTATCTATCTATCTATCTATCTATCTATCTATCTATCTATCTATCTATCTATCTATCTATCTATCTATCTATCTATCTATCTATCTATCTATCTATCTAAAGAAATTAAGTAAATTACCAATATTACACAAGACCACTTGATCATGTCAATGAATATACTTATCTAGGAGTAAAAATATCATCAACTGGTAATTTTTCGCCTCATCTAAAACAAATCCGTGACAAAGCTTTACACGCATTCTTTAATATATCAAGAAAAATTGATTTTAAAAAACTGAAACCAATTCATGCTAATATAATTTTCGATTCGTACATATCGCCAATTTTAACATATGCCAGTGAACTTTGGAGTCTATATACACAACCATCTTTTCAAAAATGGGACAAAAATGATGTTGAAAAGGTCCATTTGCGTTTCTGCAGATATTATTTAGGAGTTAACAACAAGGCCTCAAATATTGCTTGTAGAGCTGAAATAGGTCGATTCCCTCTGAAAGTTTTTATAGATATGTTAAGGAGACAATCCCTTAACATTTTCCATTTCTCATTTTATCTTGTTTTTCAGTTAATTAATCAATTGAGATAGCTGTGTGCATGCAATTTGGATGGATGATTGATGTCTTGTTTTCTGTTATCTAGGGAATGTGTTAATGTTTTTTACTTAGTACTTTTATCTTCATTTGGTTGTGTTTATCCGAATCTGATTATCATGATTTGGGATATCAGTTCTGATTTGTATCTGAATTCCATCACATCTTATTGTGCACACACAGTTGTTCAGTGGTTTTAGTGAAATATATTTCTAAGGTTTTTCATATTTTATCTTTGTAGTTTGGCTTCTCTTTTGGAAGTGTTTCTTGTGTATTATTATATTGCTTCTTGTTAGTTTTATATATTAAGTATAGTCCATGTGTGATCTTGGCTACGCCTTAGCATTTAAAGGGTTCTGAGTGTTTCTAAAATCATTCAATCATGGTGTAGCTAGGTCACGCACGGTTACACAATATAAGCGATGTAGTAGCTCGTTATTATTAGAGATATAGAGAGAATTGTGAAACAGTAGTTGGAGTATTGTCTACGATTAAAGAACTTCTAACCTACCACTTGGCTAGTTCCTCATTGTGACAAGAAAGTAAGCTCACAGATAAGCTAGCAGTCAAATATTTCAATCATTTAATTTGCTTACCAAATGATTCACTTGCTAAACAATCCTTATTTTTATCAGAATCTTTATCCAAAAGAAACAAAACTTGTTATATTTTGAATCTTCAGAAAATGATTAATTATTATGATCCTAATCAGAACATATCGATGAATCGTATTTTGGAAAACTCAACTATTTTTGAACTCGAATCAAAAATGAAAACAACATATTTCAATTTATGGAAGGATCTTTTATCCAACTCTCCAAAGTTATCTTTTTACGAAAAATTTAAAGAACATTATGAATATGAAAAATATCTCGATATCTTAAATCATTTTGAAACAAGACAACAATTTACAAAATTTAGAATTAGTAATCATAAATTGGCAATAGAAACAGCAAGATACTCAAAACCTATAACACCACGAGAACAAAGATATTGTCTACTATGTAATGAAAGTGAAGTGGAAACAGAACAGCACATGATTTTTAAATGTGCAACATATTCTAAACTTCGCTCTTATTTACAAGCTAAAATAGAAAACAAAATAGAATTCACGATTGATAAGGTCAATCATCTGATGAAATCTGATAATGATGAAGTCATATTTTACTTGTCCAAATTCATATGGAAATGCTTTCTCCTACGGAAAGAGAAACTATCTGACACATAATCCATTGGAATTCCATTCTCTTTTTCATATATCTATATATAAAACATATATTCCTTATATATATTAAATCAATATAAACAACATTATATATATAGTATATATACATATGTTTGTTTCATTGCATTTGATCATTAGCCTTATATTACTCATAAATATTACTCATATATTTTGACATATGATACATATGATTCTTTTAGATCATTGAACAAATGATTAAATTTAAATCAAGTTTAAATCAAGTCTATTTGATTGATAATTCTGCAGTAGTTAAAAAAAATAGTTCTTTTAATTTACATTTTCATATCCATTTTATCAAAAGTTCATGACTATCATTAGATACTTTTATTGTACTAATTAATTTAGATCAATGACAATGTGATTAATACCAATTGTACAAAATAGTTATACATCTATACATTTATAGTTATACATTTAGTTATACATTTAGTTATAGTTATACATTTATACATTTATACATTTATACACTGTCGTGGACTTTGAACACCAGTTATCACGTGATTTTGTGACGTCATTTAAGATTGATATAATTACCAGTACACGTACCATTTTTAGGAGGATTCATTAGTAAACGTGAGAGTGATTCTTTGGAATAAAAACTAAATCAACTAGCAGGTTGTCGCCTATTCATAACATGGCGCCCAACGTGGGGCTGGACTAATTTAGTCCAGCCCTAAAACGACTACTACAATGGCTGACAATCTGTTAAGATTAAAAGCAAAACGAGGAGGACACCGAGGGACATGCACGAAGCTCGGCAAAGAAGTCGAGGAACTATTTGCGAACGAACACGACGAGATTGCCATCACAAGATGTACAACGATTAAAACTCTCCTTGAAGACAAATTGAAAACGCTGAATCAATTGGACGAAGACATTTTGAATATCTGCGACATTCACGACATAGAAAACGAAATCGAAGAATCTACAGAAGTAACCGCGAGAATATTACACGTATTAACCCGAATCGAAGAATTTCTTCAACGCCGATTGAAGAAACACGAAGCACAGCAAAAGAAGCCAACTGATGGTCATCATAACGAGCAAACGAACATAAACGATAATGGATCACAACCCAAAACCTCGAACGTGCAACACGATGCAAATGGATCTAGTAATGAACAGTCGACTACGATTTTGGATACTTGTAAATCTAGTAGTGAACAGTCGACCTCGAATAACGATGAAAGCAAGATTGAGAAAACGACAAGCGAAGGAAACACAAACAAAGTTGCGAAAATCGATGAAACCGTTAACGATAAAGAAACGATGCAAAATTACATGAAGAATACGAACGCGGAGTCAAATATCAACACGAATCAAGCATGCGGCTCCTCATACGTAAAGGCGAAGTTACCGAAACTTACGCTACCGAAATTCAAGGGAGAAATAACCAAATGGAACTCGTTTTGGGACACATACGAGTCAGCAATACACGTCAAACAGGACATATCAAAAATCGACAAGTTCAATTATTTGAATTCTCTATTAGAAGGCAGTGCTGCACGTGCGATTCAAGGACTGACACTCACGAATGCCAACTACGACGCGGCTATCGAAATACTTCATGAACGCTTTGGAAAACCCCAACAAATTATTGCCGCACATATGGATGAGCTACTTAAGGTTCCCGTTACGTCGGGAGATAAAACGTCGTCGTTAAGATTTCTGTACGACAAGATCAGTGTACACGTGCGTGGATTATCCTCGTTGGGTGTATCAGCTAAACAATATGGAAGTTTGTTGATTCCAATAATTATGTCGAAACTACCAAGCAACATTAGAATTGAAGTCGCTCGCAAAACATCAAACGAAGTGTGGGACATGGAAGAACTACTGAAAATCATTCAAACAGAGATCGAAGCTCGAGAACTTAGTGATAATGTTCTAACAACAGACACGAAACGTTCAACATACACGCAGGGAACGCCCCCACCTCACAAAACTACATTTCCACATCGACAACCAACTACAGGAACTTTCGTTAGCAATGAAGGTTACAGACCACCTCAATGTGTTTATTGTAATGAACAGCACTTCTCAGCCTCATGTGAAAAGATAAAAAATGTCGAGGAACGAAAGGCAATTTTGATGAGATCTGGACGGTGTTTTCTTTGTCTTAAAAGGGGAGATCACAAGGTGGCCGATTGCCGAAGCACTAAAATGTGTCGCCTTTGTAAGGCTAAACATCATCAATCGATCTGTGATAAACGAGAAAGCAAAACGATGCCATCAAGAGACGATGAAATGCCACCGATTTCATCTCCACGATCGAATGATCAAAATGTGCATCAACATATTACAGTTTCCGGTCATAGTGTGACTGCTCAAGCAAAGTCTAAAACAACTGTACTACTTCAAACTGCAAGAGCTACGGCAATTAATCCATCGAATGGACAATCTACGTCTGTACGAATACTTTTCGACAGTGGAAGTCAAAGAACTTATGTAACCGATGATATACGAGATAAACTGAACTTAGACATTCTATACAAAGAAAGACTTAACCTCAACACCTTTGGAGAAAATAACTACAAGAGTAAAAAGTGCGATGCTGTTACATTACAACTACAACGACCAGGACATCCTGAAGTTTTCGATGTCAAATGTCTAAGTTTTCCTACAATTTGTACACCGGTTCCGTCCAAGGTCAACATCGAATTTCCTCATTTACACGGCTTGGATATCGGAGATAATTATAACGACGAACATGGAACTATTGATATTCTGATCGGAATGGACTATTATTGGCACTTTATAGACGGAGATTGCGTACGCGGAGAGTCTGGACCGACTGCAATGAACAGCAAATTCGGATGGATTTTGTCTGGTCCTCTATATATCGAAGATTCAGTAAACTGTGGATGTGTTGTTACAAATCTTATCATATCAGATCGTGAACCTTTAACTTCAATTTATCAAGAAAATGACAAACTCAATTCTACTCTGAAGAAGTTTTGGGATACTGAATCTATTGGAATTGTTGATGAAAACATAGTTTACGGATGTGAACAACGTTCAGCAAAACACTTTGACTCATTGTCAATACAACGCGCGAAGGATCGATACGAGGTCGAATTACCGTGGTCAAACGATGGCCTAACGTTAAACTCAGATCACTATCAACTGTCTTTAAATAGGCTGAAAGGCTTACAAAGAAGATTACAATCCAAACCCGAACTGTGTAAAGAATACGACAATATCATAAAGGACCAACTAGAAAAAGGCGTTATTGAAAGAGTGACCAATAATGAAATCGACTCGCATCAACGAGAAGATAATGGTAATACTAGAGTTCATTATCTCCCCCATCATGGGGTCGTCAGGGAAGAGCGAACAACTTCGAAACTTAGAGTGGTTTATGATGGGTCGGCAAAGGACAATCAGTTAGATGCGTCTATAAACGACTGTTTAGACACTGGGCCCAATTTAATACCTAAGTTATTCGACATCTTGATACGATTTAGATGGAACACAATTGCATTGACAGCCGACATCGAGAAGGCCTTTCTGATGATTGGCATATCACCGCAACACAGGGATCTACTAAGATTCTTGTGGTTCAAAGATCCCCTAAACTTAAACAGTGAAATCGAGCAATTTCGTTTCACCCGCTTAGTGTTTGGTTTACGATCTTCACCTGCTATATTGAGTTCAACTATTTTACATCACTTACAACTGTATCAACAACAATGTCCGGAAATTGTTGAACTGTTGAGTAATCAATTGTATGTGGATGATTTAGTAACTGGAACCGACTCTGAGGAAAAGGCTTTTGAAATTTATAAGTTGTCTAAACAAGTAATGTCGGAAGGTGGATTCAACCTTAGGAAGTGGACTTCCAACTCCATCAAACTTAATGAACGTATTTTTGAAGATCCGAATCAAAAAACTATGGCCAAATTGACTAAACATGTTATCGAAGATGATCAAAGCTATGCTAAGACCTCAACAGGATCAAGTGACAACGCGACACGCGAAACCCACGAAGTCAAATTATTAGGAATAACGTGGAACAATGAACTAGATGAATTTATATTTTGTTTATCTGATTTGTTAGAATATGCAAAGAGTCTTCCTGTTACCAAGCGAACTCTACTTAAACTTACAGCAAAGATTTACGACCCGTTAGGATTTTTGAGTCCCTTTATCGTACGACTCAAGATTCTATTTCAAGAACTATGCATTTCCAGAGTAAACTGGGACGAACTTTTAACGGGAGACATTTTGAACAAATGGAACGCTATTATTGTTGAACTTGAACAATCACCTAATATTCATTTACCGAGATGTTATTTTCGACTTGATTGCAAACCCGAAACTGTCGAACTACACGCATTTAGTGATGCTTCTAGTCAAGCTTACGCTGCAGTTGTATATATTCGATCGACCTACCCGGATGGCACTATATCTGTTAATTTACTTGCATCAAAGAATAAAGTTGCTCCAATCAAGAAACAATCAATACCTCGATTAGAATTGCTCGGAGCTTACATTTTAGCTAAACTTGTGAACACAATCATTCAATCATTGCCTAATGAACTACCAGTTATTTACTGGGTAGACAGCATGACTGTTTTATGTTGGATCAAGAACGATCGAATTTGGAAACAGTACGTGCGCGACCGTGTTAATGAAATACGTCGAATCACCGACAACGAATCATGGAGATTTTGTCCAGGAACTTTGAATCCTGCCGATTTGCCTACTAGAGGTTTAACTAGCACTGAACTTTCGAGGAACGAAGTATGGTGGCATGGACCACAATTTCTAAAATTGAGCGAGAGTAATTGGCCATCGAGTGTTATTACTAAGCCTTTAACTACTGAAATTGCTGAATCTGAAGTCGTGAAAACTACAACAAAGGTTTACCACACACTTTCTATTGGCAACTCTACGAAACCTGAAGTATCTCTTGACGATGTAATTGACTGCAACAACTTTAGTTGTCTAAAGCGATTGTTACGTGTCACTTCGTATGTTTTGAGATTTGTACACAACTTAAAGGCTAAACTTCAACAACGTAAGTCTAAAAAAATTCGCATTACCGAATTTGAGCTTCACACAGGACCACTTACAGCCACAGAAGTTCACGAAGCAGAAAATAATTGGATACAAACTGTACAAATAAAACAATTCAGGTCTGAACTCGAATGTTTATCATCTAATACATCCAACACTCGTATACAACAATTTGGTTTATTTTTAGATGATCAAGATCAAATAATTAAGTGCAAGGGGAGACTGGACAATGTAAAACTGTCAGAGCATGCACTGAATCCAATTCTTTTAGGTTCAAATCATCGTTTTGTCCATCTTATTATTCGTGACTATCATGAACGCTGTTTTCATGGAGGAGTTAACAATACTTTGACCCACGTGAGAGAACGATTTTGGATAATTCACGGACGTCAAATCGTCAAACAATTCTGCAAGGCATGTGTTGTTTGTAAAAGGATTCAAGGATTGTCATACAAATCACCGAATACTGGAAATCTACCAAGTTATCGAGTTTCTGATGATCCGCCGTTCACACACACAGGAGTAGACTTTGCGGGTCCACTATATATCAAGTATGATGATAAAGAACTGAAATCGTATGTTTGTTTATTCACATGTGCTTCTACTCGCGCGATTCATTTAGAACTGACTAGAACATTAACTGTAGAATCGTTTTTACAAGCATTTCGTCGTTTTACTAGCAGACGGGGAGTACCGGCAACAATGATTTCGGATAACGCTAAAACATTCAAGTCTTCGTCATGTGAAATACGCAAAATTTGTCGATCCACTGAAGTACAACGATACCTCACTAACAATCAAATTACCTGGCGTTTCATTATCGAGAAAGCCAGCTGGTGGGGAGGATTCTATGAACGGATGGTACAAAGCGTGAAGAGAACTTTGAGGAAAGTAATCGGAAGATCTAGCCTACAGTACGACGAACTGAACACTTTACTTGTAGAAACCGAATCGATTATTAATGCACGACCTCTAACTTACGTAGAAGATGACCAAGAGGGATTAACGTACGCTTTAACTCCATCTCATATGATATATGGACGAAGAATAGCTAACAGTCCAAACGCTGTCCATTTTGAATTAACTAGTACTTATGCATCTCTGACACGACGAATGCGTCATCACCAAAGGCTTTTGCTGCAATTCACTAAAGTTTGGAGAACTGACTATCTGTCTAAATTGCGTGAAAACCAATTATCGAAATCAAAACAACAACGTTCTTCAAGTTTAACAGTTACAAAGGGTGATGTCGTCATTGTAAAAAATGACTCTACTAAACGAACATTTTGGAAACTAGCTGTTGTGGAAGAATTGATCGAAGGTCAGGATGGAAAGGTTCGAGCAGCAGTTATTAAGGTGCTCAATTCGAATGGAAAAATCACTCGTTTACGTAGGAGTGTTAAACACCTTTACCCCATAGAAGTCAATAACGAGAACAACGAGGTCAACAATCGAGAAAAGGCTGCTCCTCTTCCTCACAAAGAACCTGAACAATTTAACTCAAATCGACCTCGAAGAGCGGCGGCGATCATTGGGGAGCTGAAAAGACAAACGCTCGGACAATAACTTTTCATATAATCGCAAAAAAAACATTGTTACAGTTATAAGGAAAATTCAAATGATTTTTTAGAATTTATTCATATCAATTTATTGTATTTATGATTACACGTTCTGTAATATAAATAGGGGAGTGTCGTGGACTTTGAACACCAGTTATCACGTGATTTTGTGACGTCATTTAAGATTGATATAATTACCAGTACACGTACCATTTTTAGGAGGATTCATTAGTAAACGTGAGAGTGATTCTTTGGAATAAAAACTAAATCAACTAGCAGGTTGTCGCCTATTCATAACATACACTTAAACTAGCTTTGACAATGTCTGTAAAATATTGAGATCATATCAATAAAGCCTATTTCCCAGAACTACAAAGTGCGATGACCAGCACCTTTTTAGTCGGGCTGGGCTGCCCTACTTTAGTTCTACCTTTTCTTCAATCTATCTATCTATCTATCTATCTATCTATCTATCTATCTATCTATCTATCTATCTATCTATCTATCTGTCTATCTGTCTATCTGTCTATCTGTCTCTCTGTCTGTCTGTCTGTCTGTCTGTCTGTCTGTCCGTCTGTCCGTCTGTCCGTCTGTCCGTCTGTCCGTCCGTCCGTCCGTCTGTCTGTCTGTCTGTCTGTCTGTCTGTCTATCTATCTATCTATCTATCTATCTGGCAACGTCGTGTATAGTCCCCCATAATGCTTTGGGAAGTCGACCACAGGGAGCCCAAATAAAGCTTTTATAAACCATGTCACGTTGCCTAGTCACACTAGTCATGCTAAAACGAGTAACTAGTTCACACCTGACCGTTGATGATCTATGCAAAAATATCACAAAGGACAATACAAATGACAGTGACAAAACGAACTATACTGCAGTGAAGTCCTCACAAGATGTGGAAAGTAGCAAGGTATCATGTGATGAGATCAAGGTCGAACTGAGACAAGAAATGACCTCGAAGACGTCCGCCATATTGGAAAAAAGCAACCTACGGTATTATGTAAGTCATGAAGACACCAAAATAACAAACTTTTTTCTTTTATTTACTTGTCTTTTACTTATTGTAAGCTCATTTAGCCTATTGAATGGAAATATTTTCCTAATACTGTTAAATAAAAAGGCGATTTTATTTAGCCTGTTTGTAGTCGCTAGTCTTATCTTGCTCGGGTTTGTATATGTAAGAATACAGGAGTCGTTGAACAATTTGTTTATGTGGTTAGAAAAGAATTGTAATTTGTTTGAAAAAGCTGTACAACTGTCTGTTGATGTAAATACAATTAATAAAAGTTATATGTCAAAACAATGTCTGAGGTCTCGATATGCAAAGCTTTTTGCTTCTGAATATGCAGTAGAATGTGTTATAAACAAAGCACGCGTGCTGTACTTCAACGTGATCGAGAACCAAGCAGAATCCCAATTAAACAACTTACACGTATAATGAATAAAAGCAGGAATTTCGCAATTTTTTCTTCGCCTGCTAGCTCGACTTCACGCTATATTAGCGTCTAGTTTCATTTATGTCACGCAACTTTTCCCAGAAGACAAATATGTTTTGATCTAGAAATTGCTCTCCCATAGTGTGCTGACTGTGCAAAAATTTAAGGGTCCTGATTACTTAAAGTGCTAATAACCCCCTGTTCAATATTTTTTATCCAAAATCCTCAGATTTTTATAGGAACATCTGCGAAAGAATTTAGCGATTATAATAAATTCATGATTTTTTACGAATTTTTAAAGTTGATTTTTCCGTGAAACACTTGAAATAATGCATTGCGGTGAATAAAGAGCGGAAGTGACGCTCACCCAGGAACGGATCAAGTTGCATTCACTGAAGTCTCATACATTTGCTTAGAAATAATGCAAAATTTTGAACACATTTGCAAGGCTAGATTGGTCAAAATTCGGCTTTAGAAATTGCAAAAATCATCGGAAATATCTAGTGATGATTTCTACTTAGATCTGAAATGTTTTTATTTCGAATTTTAGCAGAAATGAACCGAGTTATTGACGACCAAGAAATAACTTAAAATGAGCTAGGACGACACTGACGATCATAGTTAGTGGAGTAAGGATGTAATCAAAACAAGTTTATGTAAAGTCCAGAATACATGTACACCGTAAATACAAGTCACCAGAGGTTTATGAACGTGCTAAACTTTAGTAGAACAAATTAAATTCACAATTATTTCAATATTTTCCATACAATCTGTTTTTCATGCTTTTATCAAACTACTGTCGCATTCTTTGAATAGAATTTAATTTCAGTCAAACATTCGATCGATAATCAATTGAACATGTTAAACTGACTGGTATGCTAACGTTGTTTTCATAGACTTTAATAAAATCATCTCATAAAGTACAAAATGATTGTAGGTTTCTTTTCACTCAATGTTTGTTATGTGCACTAGTGGCGCTGAAAGAACGCAATAATCATTACAGTAAATATAAATCCTAATAAAACTATTTGCATGTACAAGAGTTAAATTCATTGAAAACTGAACTATTGGAATGTGCATATATGAACTTTTAGTATAAAACTAAAATTGTTCTGTCAAAATGATACTGTTATTGTAGAGAACTATTTGGTGCGAGTAAATATTTGTGCGGGAAACAATCGATTGAGAACTAGATAATTTAAAAACAATCCAAACTACTACAGACAAAATATTTCATAAACAACTTTATTCTATAAGAACGATGTCTACTTAACTCTATTCTGTGAGCTATCGAGTTCAGTTCAACCGAGTTCACATAGAACAATTTTATTATAAGTGGTTATATCACAAATCCTGCGTATTTGCCGCTACTATACTAGAAAAAGCCTCAGTATAAATTATATACATCAAGACAGGAAGACTACGATTGATCATAATGGCTTTCTAGAAGTATTGTTATCTTGAAATAAAACATAAATAACTTCACATGGGAAAATAAATTGTATATGTTTTAATATTTTGACAAAATTTAAAGTTTTGTTTTCGTCTTTGACTTAAAATCGCTTTGAAAAGTGAAACCCTAAACTACTTACCATCGCGTGAAATTTTGAAAAGTCATCAGGATTTTTTCAAATCTTGCCAAAAGAAAGATTTTTACAAAATCTTTCAGAAAAAATGAAGAAAAATATAGAGTCCCGCGCAAAAAATTAGAGTTTTGGCTGGTTGAAGTATAATTTTCGAAGGCTCCTTGTGTTATTCTTATGTTTGCTTTTGGCGGGATTTGGCGCGCGCGCGGCGTTCTCAGCGGTAAATCGCTCGCGGGCACAGGTTTCAAGCGTCGTTGTTGTTCTAAAGTAGTCAGGACCCTTAAGGTTACAGGAAGGGTTCTCGGTGTCTTTACGTAAAAAAATTGCCAGCGCGTCGGATCGTGTGTTATTTGCTTGAATTATATATCATTTTAAAGCTGAATAACTGAAGAATATGACTATGGTTTTATTTATTCACAATGACACAAAGATCACGAGTTTTAGGGCTCTAAATGAAAAATGAGAGCTTTTGTTTGAAAAGGTAACCCAAGAATACGTTTGGTTGGATTGCTTAAATTTTTGCACAATGTCAATCATCACATAATTAGCTACAAAACCGTGTGAGCGATTTTTGATATTTTATTTGGTTTAAAAATAAACTGGAGTTGAATTTTTTTCATCCAATTTTTTTAGTGAAATCTGATACTTTTCACCATAAAATAAAAAGTAAAAAAAATATCAAAAATCGCTCACACGGTTTTGTAGCCACAAATGTGATGATTGACACTGTACACAAATTTAAGCAATTTGATCAAACGTATTCTTGGGTTACCTTATTAAACAACAACACTCACTCTTCATTCGGAGCGTTAAAACTCGCGACCTTTCTTCGCTTGCGGAATAAAAACAATCTGGTCATTTTCTTCAGTTATTTACCTTTAAAATAATATATAATTTATTCAAATAGCAAAAGATCCGACGCGCTAGCGATTTTTTTACTAAGAGACCCCGTAACATGCCGTGAACCCTTCCTGTAACCTTAAGCTAGCAATCCGACCAAACGTATTCTGGGTTTACTTTTCAAACAAAAGCTCTCCCTTTTCATTTGGAGTTCTAAATCTTGCGATCTTTTTTATTTTCATATCGGAGAGAAAGATTTCCAGATCAAAGCAAATTTTTATTTTTTGAATAGTAGCGTGGCAAAAAGAATGCGCAAGTCAGCGTAATTTGTTGTTCTGGGGAAAAAATAGGAGAGGGATTACTAGATCAAAGCAAATTTGTCTTCTGAGAAACGTTGCAATTACATCAATTTAAATAAGGTGCTTTTCAGCGCATTTTAAAGTTCTGGGAAAAAAACGCAAGTTAGTGTATTTTTAATATATTGGAAAAAAAACAGACAGAAAACACAGAGTGATCCTTCAGAGGAGTTTTGCGTTTTTGCACGTGTGACGTGAAATCTAAATGCTCGAAAATCGTAGAGAAAGAATAATAACGCTGTAATTTGTCTTTTAAGAAAAAAAAGTCGCGTTTTGTTTTAAATTTCTGTTTACTTTATTGAAAAAGTAAAAACAGTTGTATAAAAAATGTATTATTTTCAAGAAACTGACGAAATATCAACAGACACACGAACTGCCGAAAATCATTCAAAAAAGTCCTAAGCTGAATTATGCATTATGTAAATTTAAGCCCGATGAACTATGATCAATTTTAGATATACTCGATGTTATACCATAACTAGTAATAGTTCTCACTAAATCTGCCACCGCTGTTAAATCTGTGATTTCACTTAGAATGAGTGCTGTAAGAAGCTGTGATTTGACTTAGAATGAATGCTGTAAGAAGCTTAGTATCATTTTTCACAATAGGAAGGGCTTGAAACAGCAAATGTTTTTGTTATGGTTGTTGTAATTTTGTCTTTGTAGAATTTGGTACTAAGTTATCAGACATTATCTGTCATTATGTGGAGGGAAAAAAAAGAGGAATTTATAAAATGACTAAGATGACTAAGTTTTTAACATCATCCATTTATTTATTTTAATTAATAAATTAATGTTCCAAGAATTAACAGGATGAATATAATTAACAACTAATAAACTACAACTGATGCAAAGTGGGAGTTGGATTTGTTACACTTAATGTGCGAAATATAAGTAAGGTGGAGCAAGCGCAGGAAAACCATGAAACAAAAACAAACTAACTAAAAACAAATGGTGGCTAGAGTGCAAACACTAACTGTGTGCAACAGTGATCACTATTTCGTAGTAAATAGCACTAATTAAACAAGAAAACAATGGAATTAGAAACAAATAACACTATTCAGTGGTATTTATGTTGCACACTTTTAGTGTGTACACACTATTTGCTGACTGTTTGTCACTAGCACTCAACCAGAACACAATACCCTGACAAAAGAAACAGTAATGTTTTGGTTGGGTGATAGTGACAAATAGTTAATAGTTACTAAATAGTAATAATCATGATTTCACAGATAAGTGTAACGATTTAAGGAATGACTATTTGGCACTGAATTGTTCAACACCATTGTTATAACTAATAACACAACTATAAATGGCAACAATAAATTAGATTTCTGGTGTCTATTTTGACTATGGCAAGATTTGAATCAAAGGCAACTAATAGAGCACAATTATTGTTAGAATAGCTTTGGAAGAATATCACTAATTTTAATTTTAACTGTAAGTAATGGAGTGCAAACAACTATACTGTGCGGTAAAATAAGCACTATCCTGTAATTAAAGCTAACAATATTGGAAGCTTTACAAGTTGAAACCAAGTGGAGCTGTAACAGATCTTTATTCTCTGAATTTAATAGAAATTATATAAAAGTTAGGCAATTGTATCAACTAATTATTAGATGTTAATTACTTGAAAAGCTCGTTCACAAAAATGCAATTGTACTGGTTGCAGTACGATTAAATAGACCATCAACGTCAAAAATGTTGTAATTTTGGTCTTAAATAATTGAAATGAAGCTTGCAGTAAGAGCACAAGCTTTTTCATACGCTTTGGATACATTTTTGGTGGCTGAATACACGTTGAATCGAGTCTTGTGTCATACAATTCGGTAAATCGAGCTACTTATTGACATGAAATAATACATTAACATAAAAAATACATTTGTTATAATTTCCTGATGCTATACAAATAACTAAAACGTCAAGTAAATGATTATTTGAGTCGATTTTTTTTAGAATTAATTACGTACCTTGCAAACACTTTTAATTTCCTCACTGGATTCATCCCGTGCCAAATCCCGTGGCTAGTTTTTCCCGACAGACTTTGTCATCTTCGAATTTTTAGGTTAAGTCTTTGTGTATGCTGTCCTTTATGTCCTTATTAAATATTTTCATTGGGAGGGACGTAAAAATTTCCCGACATAGCAATGATATCCCGATATCCAGATGCGCGCCTCGTCGATCAAATCGAGATTTTTTCTACCAAACCAAATATAAGTACCAGACCTCTCTCTCCCTTTTACGTCCGGGGAACTCTAATATGCCTCCTCGGGTTTTGGCCTCTGGGCCAAAACCCTGCGGGGGCAACAAGTAACTTCATCAAATATAAAAATAGTCATTTGTTATTGTTTAAGGTTGGTAATGGTTACTTGAAAAGTAATTTTTTCTCGAAATTCCTTTTTAACCGCAAAGAACTATTTCAATAAAAATTGGGATCACCTTGCACTTTAATGAGTTATACATCATGAAATATTACAAATTAGGTAATTTAGTATCTTTTTTAACTAGAAGCTGTCCCTTTCTCGATACGAAACCGGCCAATCTCGTTTTCTCGCTCAAAAATGTTCCAATTATTTGGAATTCTTTATTAAAAGCAATATTCAATCATTAGTTGACCAGATTACACGACGAAAGTCCTAAAACCACAAATCTTGAAACATGCACAGAACTGCAGTGCAAAACTACGGAATAACCTCAAACTTTACCAAGATAGTATGAAGTAAAAGAGGGCTTATTCCCTGTATTGGGCTTTACACTCATCATGGGATCTTTTCATTCCATTTTTAAACTGAAGGTATTTTGTGAAAGCATATAGAGAATTTGTCTGCGCATGTCAGCAAAATTTCAGCTCGTGGTCATGTTTACATTTTGTTCTACGACCGGGGAACTTTTGAGCTCCAATCCAGTCTGTACAAGTGAAGATATTCATTACATCATATTGTGTTATTTGTGTGACGTCACAAAAATCATGCTGGTGTAAATCATCAATGAATCAATGTAGAAACAAAACAGAATCTTTTCAATAGAAAATTGGCACTAGAAACATTAAAAATTGTTAGACAAATCGATCCAGTCAAGTTCTAAAATGTTCAGGGTGAGATCGCCCTAACACCTCCTAATGTTAAGTGCTCGATCCACTGACTAAAGTGTCACTTTTCAGTAGTAAATAGCACCATTTAAACACAAGCGAAATCAGCAGAATTAGTATATATATTAGTATATGAAAGCACTAAACATGTCACCGAGCGATAAACAGAATAAATGTCTTTGTTTATGATTCGGTAATTTCGTAGTTAGTGCATAACTAAATATTATCTAGCACATCCAAAGAATTAAAAGTTTTGCACTGATGTGGCATGCACTCTAATAATATTTGTGAAGGCTACATCTCTTAATTGATTATCTTATTGATCAACAGGACGCTCTTAACTTATGCATGGATGGGTAACTTCACGACTTCTCAGAAATTGATATTTGTAGCATCCCATCGAAATCTACTTCAAACACTGTGTAAACAAAAACACATCCGTTATTTTTTTTGTCATCTTTAATATGTGTAAACTACTGTTCAAATACAGTCAAAATCATTGAGAATTTCAGTTATTGAATTTTTTTTTAATGCATGATTTCTCGGCAATGACATCATTTACTATTATTATTTGCCTGTGGGAAATTTCTCAGTCTCTCATAACCGATAAGTTTCTTGTAGCACCATATAGACAACCATTCTACCTAGAGCTGTTAGTCTGGTGTAAACAGAGTCAAGTAAAGTAAAAAACATCGAAGTTTATGGAGAGTCCGAGTAGAAAACACAGAGTGATCCTTCAGAGGAGTTTTGCGTTTTTGCACGTGTGACGTGAAATCTAAATGCTCGAAAATCGTAGAGAAAGAATAATAACGCTGTAATTTGTCTTTTAAGAAAAAAAAGTCGCGTTTTGTTTTAAATTTCTGTTTACTTTATTGAAAAAGTAAAAACAGTTGTATAAAAAATGTATTATTTTCAAGAAATTGACGAAATATCAACAGACACACGAACTGCCGAAAATCATTCAAAAAAGTCCTAAGCTGAATTATGCATTATGTAAATTTAAATCATTGAGAATTTCAGTTATTGAATTTTTTTTTAATGCATGATTTCTCGGCAATGACATCATTTACTATTATTATTTGCCTGTGGGAAATTTCTCAGTCTCTCATAACCGATAAGTTTCTTGTAGCACCATATAGACAACCATTCTACCTAGAGCTGTTAGTCTGGTGTAAACAGAGTCAAGTAAAGTAAAAAACATCGAAGTTTATGGAGAGTCCAAGTAGAAACAAACCTCTGGCGTTCGATCCAGATACGAGAGAGCTTAAAGTTGTGAGTAAAGAAGAAGTACAGCGTCACCAGCCAAGCGAAGATCAAAAGGTTAAAATTGAAAGATATATGGAAAATCCAAATGAAAACCAAGTTATGGTGCATGATGCAACTACAGGAAAAATTCGAGTTGTAAGTAAAGAAGAAGCACAACGTCTGCAGCAGCATACTGGTGATAGAATGGTTATGTTGGGCATGCACATTGAAGGAACGGGTGGATTCTTCTACTTGAACACAATATGATACAAACGTAATCACCATAAACTTTCACAAAAAAATCTAGAGCGTATTCCTACTGAGCACCCTTGGAAATCACCTAGATAATGATGGACATATGTATCACTAATCAAGCCAACTGAAAAGACTGTTAGATTTGCTGAATATCACAGACGCAGGACAATTCTTCGTTTTCATGTGACAAATTCATTTTTAATCAAATTGAAACATACCCACTATATATTATAGCTAACGATTATCAAAAGACTTTTTAGAAATATGGGTCCAAAAATGTTGCTCACTTGCGAGATATTTAGGTCTAAATTGTGTCACGCAACGATATTGCGTAATTCGAATCGAAGGATAAATATCTCGATAAATTCATCTCTGTTATAAGACTTTGTCTCAAATAGACTCCTGGTGATTCAATGTAGGCACACAATCGAAAACCCTGATCTAAAATACTGAATTTGTCTTATTTTTAGACCACTAAAGTTCTATCCGCCATATAGAGTCCTGAGCATAAGATAAAAGGCCACGAGGGCGTAGCCCTCGTGGCCTTTTATCTTATGCGAGGGACTCTATATCCCATGGAACACGAGTTTTCATTCTTTATCTGCCTTAGAATATGATCATACTCACGAGGGAATGTTTGTTGTTTACTGTAGATGAGTTTTTTTAATAAAGGTGGCTGAGTTTTAGGTTTTCTCTTTGTATTGCTTATATATCAATGATATCAACGATTTTTTAATCATGTCGGCAGTATGTTGATATCGATATCATTTAACGCTTCGAGTTCTGTAAAGCAATGTCCCGGCAGAATGAAAATTTACGAAGCGAATGACATTGCAATATTAGCGAATACTAAGCCAGTGATTTGCATAACTAAAAAGGTTTGAGCTGTTTTGTTTTCCGGAATAAAAAAAAATTACATTCATATGTAACTTAGAATATGATCACACTCACGAGTGGCATGATGTTTCTTTCAAAGAATTAGCTTATATTGTCTTGTGTTGTTCTTTCTTTCAATTTCTGCACTTTTCTGCATGCGTTTTGGAATGATAATAGCAGTTTATTATGTCATTGTTTTAGTACGAATACCGTTGGAATGCTTTGTTTTGTCCGTGTTGTAATCGAAATCAGTACAGGTCGTCATTTTGCAGAGCAATGGCGTTTATCGAAGCTAGTGAGATTTTTACCGAAATTGCCGATTTACTTGAATTGGAAGACACGCTAGACTTCATAGAGGAAGGCCATTTAACTGGCAGATGTAAAGCTCCCACTACAGACCAAGAAATACGAAACTGAGAAGAGATAATACTGCTAAAAACAAGACAAAATACGCGGTAGGCAGTGAACGTTAACAAAGTATGGACTGAACATCGAATGGTGAGACAAGTCTATAACACGTTAAGTTTAATTCAATTTTTTTCTTTAAAGTATATAGTATATATCAGTTTGTTTAAGAAAGATATTTCTTGTAAGTTAGCTATTTGTCTTGTATTCAAGATTATTCGAAGCCATCGAGGGCGAAGCGTCCTATACGCACGTGTGTACTTGAAGTTACCGAAAATTTTGAAATTTTTACCAATTGTTTCTATTTTTAAAATTTTATTTGTACGCAACCAAGACTTTTGTGATGAAAAAAACACTTTGATTAAATTGCAAAATTGAATCTAAGCACGAAAACAAGAACACAGTATTTTTTGATCAGTTTACTTGTGCATAAAAATGACCACGCTGCGCCCCGGCAATGAAATTTATAAAATGATAATGTTAAATAAGTTATGAGAAGTGTAATTTTAATTTCTAGTATTTCTCCACAAAATAGTAATAAAATATCGAAATTGTTGAAGTTAGTTGTTGTATCTGTACCTCATGCGTGGAATTTTATATTTGATTAGTATGCTTTATATAGAGCATGCTAATGAACTTTTAAAATAAAAGAATTCAAAAGAAATCATTAGTATGCTCTATATATAGAATACTAATTAGATATAAAATTTCATGCTTCCTTTACCCCACAATTTCCCTGTGCTTCAAAGCCCACACCACTTGACACCTTTAGTTACTCTATGGAATATAGAGCATCGAAATACTGAGCGTTGATTGGCCGAGTGGGTGTGATCATTTTCTAAGTTGTATACCAAAATCTTTTCTAATTATAGTACAAGTTCAAAGAGTACTTTGTTTTGCTAGGACGGCGGTGTTTTTGTTAACCGATATATATGCACAATGTAACAGTTCAGTTTGTGCAAAGTGAACTTGCATGAGCCGGGTCTACATGTGATAGCTGCGCTGGTGAAGATGAGTTTAAGCAACGATGAAGAAAGTAGATTTATTACTCCACAACATGGTGGTTATTATCCAAGCCAACAACGTTATGGCTTTGGTGAGGATATTGGTGGTTTGCTAGAACTTGAGCAAGACATCGCAGAAGATCTAGAACACATGTCCCAAAATAGCTCTGCTCAAGAACTGCCCGAGTTGGGAAATGTAATTGATACGTTTTTGCAACGACTGTCAGAGAACAAAGAAAAAGAGGAACCTGTAGAGAATCAAGCGCAAAAACATACATTTTCTCTCCCATCGTATTAGTCATTAATTTCATTGTAGTTCTTGCAGCCTTGATTATCAGCAGAGAAGATTAGTTGTGAAATATAGACCTGGGACGTAGGTATTGAATTTTGAATTCAAGACCTATCCCGGGTTTATAACTCAGCCCCACACTCCCCTGCTGATGATCAATGCCGCCCCCGACTTGTATAATGTCGGTCTTCCATTGATTTTCAAAACCCACATAGAACAATAGAATTGGGGCGTGCCTGGTTAATAAATCCCATAGAACACTCGTTTTCATTCTTTATCCCTTACATAACCTACCATCACCGATGGTGATTCTGATATGAATAGACTGAAATTAATTTAATCATTTGAACAATCACATATGGACTCATGAATAATTGCAGCTAGGGATTGGCTTTTATTTACATTAAAATCGCAATGCTGACTGGTTTGTTTATCTTTATTAATGCTAATTTGAAATACGCAGGGAAAGTCCCTAATTCGATGAAATGCAGAAACACTATGTCCTTTACTCGCAACTTGAAGCTTTCTCGTAGCTGGATTAGAACACCATAGTTTCACATTTGGATTCTCCAAAAACTTTTCAATTTTTGCCTTTTGCGAATTCATTGTTTTTTATTTTACTTGACTCTCTGTATACACTAAACCAACAGCTCTCAATAGAATGGTTGTGTATGGTTCTACATGAAACTTATCGATTCTGAGAAACTGGGAAATTTCCCACAGACCAGACAAATAATAATAACAAACGATGTCATTGCCGAAAAATTGTTTTGAATTCTTTCTTCAAAAACTGCAATTCTCAAATATTTTTTATTTTATTTGAACAGCAGTTTAAAAACTCCAAATATGTAAATATAACGGATGTTTTTTTCTCAACACAGTTCTTGAAGTAGTGTTCGATGTCATGCTACAACTTTTTCCATCCATGCATATGAGCGTCATGTTGACGAATAAAACGATTACACGATAGGCGTAGCTTTTGCAAATATGACTTAGTGTGAAACAATTTTTAACGATTAAGAATAGAGATCTGTTTTGATAGAGGAATATCTGAGAGAAGTTTGTGTTTTTCCCCAGAAAGCGGACCAAAAAAGCATTGACTAGCACCTTCTTTCAATTTATGTCACGCAACTTTTCCCAGAAGACAAATTTGTTTTGATCTATAAATCTCTCTCTATGAAATGACCCATATATATTGAAAAGTCGCAAATGAGAAGTTTTCGATCTTCAAAGAACGTCAAAATACGCTGACTTGCACATTTCAGTTCTAAATTCAGAGATCAGATTGGAAATTTCAAATTTGATTATTGTACTTCTTGGAAGGGCCACCTTGATGTCATCAGGGGGTAATATGCATGGACAATTATGCGCGAATTGTTTCGGATGACTATTTAAAAATAAGCCAAATATAATGTACGTTAACTATTTTAAAACACACCATATTTTTGTAATAAGATTCATGATTTTAAAGCAAGAAAATTAAGGCCCTTGGATAACATTCCAGATAAACAATAGCCGGAGACTAAAATTGTACTCAATATTAATCAGATTTATCATAGTTGCCATAGTTTATTCATTATTTCGATTTCCCTTTTATTTTTACAATGCGGGGCGACTCAAATTTCATAATACAAGTTAAATGAGTATAGGAAATTACACTGTCCGATAAGAATTAATGATAAATATTGTGCATGGTGTTAAATGACAGCTAGTATTGCCATTCTCTGAATTAACTACTTGGCATTTCTCTCAAATATTGTCCGATGGACTTCCCAGTTCTTTTATGTGCTTCGTACGCTTGTGTAAATTTTCAATTATTGATTAGGTAATGGTTGATATTTAATTATTTATTATTATTATTTAGGTAGATCTTCCCTAAGAACGACTCATCTTATACACTGATAGCAATTAAAATTAACCCTAATAGCTTTCTTGAGATTGTATTTAAAGTCTTCTAAACTACCGGTCAATTCTATCTAGTTTTATGATAAATACTTGCACTTTCTGGGTACTTGACTTTTGCTTTTTTTGGTTTCACAAGTCCAGTTTGAAAACGACTCTTTTTATCGTTTTTTCAGAGTTTTGTTGTTGTTTGTCCGTGTAATATAAATATTTGCCTTGCTCCTTTTTGAAAAAGTGTTGGGGCTTCACAAGAGTGTAATATTTTCTTATATTTTTGTGTTCGTTCACATAATTTCACATTCATCATTACCATTACTTGGCATTTCTCTCAAATAGTTTGCGATGGACTTCCCAGTTCGTTTATGTGCTTCGTACGCTTCGAGCCAAAGAAGACCTTTCATGAATACTTGATACAACGTATATTCATTTGTCCAAAGGCTTGGATGAAAGTGACATATCTTGACAAGCTCATCATTGGAGCTTAACGTGTGTTCTGTTAATGATGTTGTCGTCAAGGTTTCCCCATCCCGGTTCTTGAGATTTTTTGGGTAGGCAACTTTTAAATCTGGGCATGAATTAGGATAATCTTTAGGAAGATATATCCTTAGCGTATAGTTATTATCGCTGCTTGTTTTCACTTTCAATTCTACTGTTGTATTCTCTTGATCGGTCTGATTGTTCCAGCTTACATTATGACCAAAGTAAGATTCAAGAACCTGCTTCTCCATTTGTAATCTCTTTTGCTGACTTGCAGACCAAGGCATCGTGTTGCTTATTCGTTCTTGGTGGCTTTCATTCTGAATTGCTGATGCGGCGGTAGCTAGCCGAAGACTGGAAATAAAGACATGATCATATGGGCAAGCGTTTATTTTCAATATCTTTGGGCATGCGCACTGGCTTAAATATGTGAAAAATGTTTGTAATTCACAAATGTTTTGTGAAGATGAGAATTTTTTTAAGAACATTTAGCAGGGCGAAAGGAAAGGGGGGTAGGGGGTTGTTAGATGGGTCGAAATGAAGAACGATATAAGCCAGCCCTATGTCAAATTCTTATATTATATTAATTCATTTTGTTATTTTACTAGTGGTATATGCATGATTGACCATGCACCTTTTTGGGGGTAATCCCCTCATCAGCAGTTGTTTTGACATTTCAAGCCTCCGGCCGAGAAGCAAACCATCTCATTGCGCAAGCGTGTCAATAATATTTACACACTTTTTACAAAGAATGCCAATTAATAAATTTCGAAATAACCTAAATTAAAAAAAAAGTATTTTTCAATATTCCAGTTGAGTAATGTGCACTCGATATTTCATTCATTCTACAAGACGTTGTGTTTTTGAGTTTTTGCGTGACATCACATCAATTCAGTATAATGGCTATAAATAACTTTTCTGGGAATTTGTGAATCTGCGTGTAATGAACTTCGTGGAAGAACAGACAAATAGACATTTTATTCTTCCTTGTGTAGTTGAGAGGTGAAATCGGCTCCAGGGTAATACCGAATCACCAGATCTACCTCAGAGAAACAGTCAATCAGGGTTTGCTTCATCATCTTCACCATGAAAATTACAATCCATCGAGGAGAACTTCTTCAAATCAAGAGAATGATAGTGCAAGACGGTCAGAAGAGGGGTAATCTTCATGGATTACTGACAGAATCAGACAAGCCAGTGATCCTGATCGCTTGCGGAGGAGTCATTTTCGTTGTTCTGTATCAAATTGTAATAATATTTTCTTAAAAATAAATGTATTCAGCTGCGCAAACTCGCGCAAACATAGATGAATCAGCCCAAACTGATCAAGTTGTACAATCTTTTGTCAATTCTTTGTTAAATTTTCTTAATGCAAGCCGACATAACAGGGATCATTCACAGACGACAGATCAGGAAAGCCGTGAAGATGTCCAAGATGATGCTGAAGGTGGTGATGGTGTTGATGATAACAATGATAATGACAGTGATGGCAACTATACTGAAAAAACAGATATCGAACAGAAAGAAGAAATCGACCAGAATGCAGAAATCAAACAGAAAGAAGAAATCGACCAGAATGCAGAAATCGAACAGAAAGAAGAAATCGACCAGAATGCAGAAATCGAACAGAAAGAAGAAATCGACCAGAATGCAGAAATCGAACAGAAAGAAGAAATCGACCAGAATGCAGAAATCGAACAGAAAGAAGAAATCGACCAGAATGCAGAAATCGAACAGAAAGAAGAAATCGACCAGAATTCAGAAATCGAACAGAAAGATGAAATCGACCAGAATGCAGAAATCGAACAGAAAGAAGAAATCGAACAGAAAGAAGAAAACGACCAGAATGCAGAAATCGAACAGAAAGAAGAAATCGACCAGAATGCAAAAATCAAACAGAGAGAAGAAATCGACCAGAATGCAGAAATCGAACAGAAAGAAGAAAACGACCAGAATGCAGAAATCGAACAGAAAGAAGAAATCGACCAGAATGCAGAAATCGAACAGAAAGAAGAAAACGACCAGAATGCAGAAATCGAACAGAAGAATCGTGGGATAACATCTCTAATGTAAGCGAAGACGAATCAATGGACACACTATTTTAGAAGAAAAACATTATATGTTTATTCGTTAAACATAAACTAAATTGTGATTTTCCCAGACTTTGTTATGATTACATAAAATGAAATACGTGGATGAAATGTCAATGTTGATCATTGTTCTTATTATATATGTTGTAGTTCAGGTTCAATTTGATTTTTAAACTGGTTCAATTTGGATATGAACCAGTTCAATTTTATTTGAACCAGTTCAATATATCTTGTACTGGTTCAAGTTTTCTTGAACCAGTGCAATCTGACATTCCAAAAGGGATTTTATTTTGGGGATTCATAAATAAAACAGGGGCTTGGCTTTTTTTGGGGGTGGTCTCAAAAGAACAATAATTTCTTCACTACTCCTCACTTTCCTCACCCACTTCTCCCCCTCACCCTACTACTTTATTACCACCCTTCACATATCATGTTATCTAATATCAACTAACTATTTAATAACTCGGTTACCTGTGTCTTTTTTCTTTTTTCCCCTTCGCCAGGATTTGAACCTGAGACCACTGGCTTCACTTTCGGCCAAAAACCAAAATGGCTGACTTGTTGTGCATGCCTTCACTAAAAAAAACTGCAAAAAATTGCGAGATTTTGCGAGAAAAATCGCTTTTTTTGCATTGCTGATTTGCTCCAATGCCCAAATATGGTGGCACAATCCTTATAAGGAAATACATGAGGCTTGATAGAAAACGACAACATTATTAAGGGAAAAGCTTGATATGTAAATCGCATAAATTAATTTCAGAGCATGCACAGCAACGAATGTTGCATTGAACTATAAAACAAACATTTCTTTTACGGCAGCTGGCAAAAAAAAAACAAGTCCACTTTAAAACATAATTTTCTTGTTATTGCAATGTATTTAACTTGAATGCATTCATTAAAGCTTTAGAATGATTTCTTCTAAACAGTGTATTTCTTCCTTTCTTTTCCTCATTTCAAAACCTAACCCCTAACCCTGACGCTAAACCTAACCCTAAAACTAACCCTGAACCTAACCCAGCACCTAACCCTACCCCTAACCCTAAACCTAACCCTAACACTAACCCTGAACCTAACCCAGAACCTAACCCTAAAACTAACCCTAAAGCTAACCCTAAACCTAACCCTAACACTAACCCTGAACCTAACCCAGAACCTAACCCAAAACCTAACCCTGACCCTAAACATAACCCTTAAACCCTGAACCTAACCCAGAACCTAACCCTAAACCTAAGCCTACCCCTTAACACAACCTGGAACCAAACCCTAACCCTAACCACAGACTTCAGCGTTAACTGGACCGATTTAAATTACGCAATGGATCATATAAGTACACTTTTTTCATTTTATTCATCATCATCATTATTATTATTGGTAGTAGGAGTAGAGTCATTTTCACGGTCATGAAAATGACTATCATTTTTCAGACATGTGGCCCCCCTCCATCGCCTCAATGTTGTTGCCCGGATAGACTAAAACAACATTGTTCTGGGGGGAGGGGGGGTCAGCAACAGCCATAAGACTGAAAAAACGTACAAAAATGTGTGTTTTGTCTCAAGTGTTTTGTCCAAGATTGTAGGCTGATAAGGTACGAAAGGAGAGTAATATTAATCCGATTAATCATATCCATTTTGTAATCACTACAAAATCCTACAATCTGATTGGTTCATATGAGTGCGATTTATAACCTTAAAAGGTAATTCTGTAGTTTTGCACTGCGCACAGTTCTGCGCATATTTCGAATTTTAGAGTTTTACATTTCTTATCATAAATAGATATACAGCTATGTCTGAGAAACACTTTAGTGTTAAAATACGAACAGTTTTCACATTTTCAAGCGAAAAATTACGAATTTCTTTAAACTCGCCCCATTCCTCTCTCGGAAAATCCTTAATATTATTGAAATTTGAGAATATTTCTCAAAATATCTCGCAAACCAATACAGGCACCTATCTTTTTTATTTCATAATATCATTTGAAATCATGTTTTTTAAAACATATGTGATTGATGACAAAATTCTATGGCTAGATTTTTCGATATTTCGAAAAGTGTTACGTTCGAAGCGTTAATGAGGCCCGGAAAAATTCGAACATTTTGTTAATTTTTGCTTTATTTCTATTCGCTGTTAAATTTTTGTGAAAATCTTTTGCTTTACATCGGTAGCCCAATGTATAATGAGTACATTTGAGCACATTAAAAATGTTTGGTATTGAATAATCTCAGTCAAGAGATACTTTTATGTATGATGCCCATTTTCGAATGTTAGACGCTAAATTGAGGAATTGGACACGGTCCGAAAAGCACTATGGGTCAAAACAGCAAAATGGCTTCATTTGCACTTGGCCTTGGTGCATGCCGTACGCACGGGGCCGCACGGCAGCCAATAGAGTACGAGGTCAAACCTCAAGGGCGGGAATTGTGAAAACAAGGTAAACAAAGATAAACAAAGAGATGTTACAACTTTAAGCACTTTCTTTTATTTTTGAAATAAAGACTTCACATTATTATTTTGTCAACAAATTTCAAAACAAGTTTTTTTTTTAATTAAGAAAAAAAAAAAAAAAAAAAAATACGAGTGATCTGAGAGCCGGCCGGCGTGTTAACGAGTCATTTTTCTCACAAAAAAATTTTACGATGGTCTTAATTTTGTTTAAAAATACTGTTCACTAGAACTCAATAAACACTGATCGAGTTGAGTTGGTGGAGAGTATATTACGAATCGAGTTGAGTGTATTCAGTCAAACAAATAATAGTTTTTAGTTTGAAGGAAAACAAATGATAACTGTAAATGTAAACAAAGAAAGTCCTCCGTGAATTGTTTTATGAAAGACCTTATCAAAAAGACATTATTGAAATAAATATATAATAAACTTTGAAGTCTGTTTTCTAGTTTTTGTAGAAATCCTATCCGCGATGTAAAAGATGAAACCTAGTGGTGTCAAACGACCGGCAGAATTAGACATTTTTCGTGAAGCGAAAATACAACACTTAGATTACAAAGAAAAAGAAACTATATTGGTGAGATAAACTTTTAAATTTCCAAAAGTATAAAATTATAAAAAGCAGTTTTTATACAAGGAAACTTCTTTTTATATTTTTAGATTGAGAATAAAGCACGATATAACCGGCTTTGGGATAACAAAGAAGTAAAAGCACTTGTTGAATACGTCGCTTTGTTTTACGAGCCAAAGAAAATATTTGAAAATGGAAAGCCTTGGCCCCGTCTAAAAGACGAGAGTTTCTGGCAAAGATGTTCTGATTTTATTCAAACTTCGACTGGCTTACCAAGTCGTTCAGGTAGTTTTCCAAGAAGCTATGCAATATGAATTACAATATATGGTACAAAAATATAAACCATGATTTTATTAAGTTATTTTTGTTTCATGGGATTTGAAAATAATTATCACACCCTGAAAGACACATCTCATTGTTTCCTATTTTGTCTGCATTAATTTCTAGTGATTGAAGCAATATTTTGTAAATAAAATATACTACTGTAGAAAAGAACACTGAGTCCATCATTTACCATTTTTAGGACAATCATGTAGAAGCAAAGTGAAGGGTCTCTGCAAACAATACAAAACAATTGATGAAGCTGAGGATGCATTGTGTATTGTTTACAGTACCCATAAATCTAACCAAAGAGAAAAGAAACCCAAGCCCACTCCACTAGAAAGTACAATAACTACATTTGAAAAACTTTCCCAAAGACAGCAAATACAAGTAACAAACCATTGTTTCAAGCAAATTTTATTTCAGAAGATTGGAGAAGTACAGCACAGCTTCATCAAAGACGATTTCATAGAACTTTCAATAAATTCAATGAGTAATCTGTTTAAAAAAGGAAAGCAAAACTCAATTTATCAGCTGGCAAAATGTCTAGGTGAAACAAGAGAAGATGAAGAAACAACAAGAATGCCTCTTGATAAAATGCCATTTGGTCTGATAAGTTACAACATTGAGTTTTTTTTCCAGAGATGATACAACAAATATCCATGCGCCACCAGATTACATGAAATGGTCTGAGACTATGTAGTCCCATTTTGGAAATAAATGGCATTGCCTTCATAGTGGTCCCATGTGGGCATATGATGATGATGATGATGCTGATGATGAGAAAGATGATAACACCAATAATAGTAATGATGGTGATGATGAGAAAGATGACAAGACCAATGATAATAATGATGGTGATGATGAGAAAGATGACAAGACCAATGATAATAATGATGATGATGATGAGAAAGATGGCAAGACTAATGATAGTAATGATGGTGATGTTGAGAAAGATGGCAAGATTAATAATAGTAATGGTGATGATGAGAAAGATGACAAGACCAATGATAATAATGATGGTGATGATGAGAAAGATCACAAGACCAATAATAGTAATGGTGATGATGAGAAAGATGGCAAGACCAATTGTAATGAGGGTGACATTGTATCTGCAGCAGCTTTTAATTCATTTGGTTCAGCAATCATCCCCAGTAGTATTGAAGAACAAGTTCCATGCACTACAAAGGAGATAGAGTCTCTTTTTAATATAACACCAGTGCAACCTAAGAAGAAAACACCAAAGAAAGATCCATTAAAGGTTACAAACAATTAATTTTTCTATTTTAAAAATCATTCAAAAAATAAAATACATTAAAATTCAATTGTTTTTATTCTGCATAATACCAAAGGTATTATGAATAAAAACTAAATATCATCACAAAGGCTAATCTTATATGAATACCAAAGGTGAGAGGGAAAAACATTAATCAGTGGCATGCACTCACAATATTTTATTTTGAATCAATTCATTGTGTAAAGAATGCTTCATGTTTTAAGATTATAATGTTCAAAAATAAGATGTACGAGATGCAATAATATGTATATCCAAATTACTTTATAATTGATCATTTATTCGAAGTATGAAATCCCTGAAACATTACTTTGTAATCACAATGATTCAAAATACACTATTCAGCCATCGTTATTCAAGAAACAATCCATTGATTCAGTTGGATATATATTCTAAAAATAACTCTTGCAATCCTTAGGCAAATGTGAATATTGCTTGTCCAAGTACTCGTACCATCCGTAGACAGATAGAGAACTACGATTTACCTAGAGACACAGACATACAGGTGAGCATCAGCACAACTCAAACTTTAAAGCAACTTTGAATATTTACAATTTGCCATTCAACACAACATTAATATAAAAAAAATTATTAATCAAATTATCTGTAGAAAAAGCCCTAGAAGCTGCACATCAATATAACCAGAAAGGGCGCTGGTGGATAAAGGCTGACGGAACTGACATTTATGAAGGACTTAGAGAGTCTGTGAGCAATTCTTGGTCTGGTGACTGTGATCTAGGTGATGGAAAGTTACAGAGTGCAATTAAGGAATATCAGGAGAGACTAGTCCATATTGAGTAAGTTTGTAATATTTCTATAACTGACAATTTATAACATATCTCTATTCATTTCCTGGGCACTTTTATATTACATATTTCCAAACAAAAGTACTATTATCTTATGTAGTTCCATAGGCATAGAGAAACCCCAACAAACAGATCTAGAATACAAAGAGAAACTTATCAAAGAAGACAACAAATTTTTAGAACAAGGCTTAGCAGAAGCTGAAAAAAAGTTGAAAGACAAAAAAGCTAATACCACTGATGACACCATAAATGCCTTGAAATGGGATGTTCTAGAATTTAAAGAACTAAAAGAGAAGAATTCACAACTCCTATCTGAAGTACAATTGTTCAAGTCAATTGAGATGCAACATCAACACAGCACCAACATATCACCGCATGAGATTGAAGAGTTCAAGATAGCACTCAAGCAGTATGTGAAAGATATTAGTATGAAAAAAAGACAAGCAGCATCTCACCTTATGATCTTTATGATAGCTGACGAGCTCAGAAACATGAAACCATATGCCATTCCAATCCGTGTACTTCCATATAAAAGTATCACCAACAGTATGCTGAGAGACCTAAGAGATGAATTGAAAAATACAATGACCAAAATTGGAATGGAGGTTGTAGGTAATAACAATGTATAATTTATACAGCGTTCATTCCCCAACATTCAAAAACGCTTTATATCACAAATGAATTAAATAGATATTTTTAAAAAATTATATGAACATAATAGCTATGTTTGCTATCATGTTTTAACCATTAATACATCATTTTTAAATATGCAGCTTTACCATTCACACAATCTTTTTTAAAAGTACAAATTAAAAAAAATGATATCTCCCAATAAGATTTGTGCATATATAAAACATGATATGAATACATTTTCAGGGTTTAGTACAGATGGAGAATTCAATTGATTGAGAACGATGGGTTCTTATAGGCCAGTGTCTGTAATTCAATTAATGATGGATGCAAAGAAAGAGGTGAAAGCAATGAATGCAAGATACATAGAAAATTGCCTTCTTCCATATAAAGGCAAGTTCACTTTTGCAATTTTTTTCATTCATGTATCCGATAAAATGCCAATGCTCAACTAAAAAATACAATTCAGGATTTTTGAAGTAGGATTGATATAAGCAGCAAATGTTCATAACAAGTAATATTTCATTGTCTTTCCAAACAGATTTAAACAACAATATTAAAGCATATGCATTCCACGAAGCTATACCTCCTGAAGATCTTGAATGGATATACAACTATATATTACACAATCAGAATGTACCATTCCACAGTGCAATATATATATTAAGAAGAACACATTTTCCATTCAACTATGATCCACAACCGTGGGTTCCTGGTTAGTTAAATGGCTTTTAAATTCTTCTTGTATACTGCTTTACAATTATGTGTAAAAATTAATTTTGTTTTAAATCTAGGAAAAACTGAAACAAAGAATGACTGTCTAAAATCGCTAATGGCAGAGTACATTTTCAAGTACAAGATTAAGGTAATGACAAACATACAAAACCAATTTTCATGGAAGAGTGTATGCTTTACCATCCTAGTGACTAAAAAACAATTACCTCTCTTTTTAGGCATATGAAGCCGAGGGTGTACACTTTAAAGACCACATTTATGTGCCTGAGCAAAACCCCTCTGGTACTGACTTCCATGAGAGAGAAGACCACAATCACGTACTAAAAAGAATCGCTACATGCTTAAGAAACGGGTCAATTCCAACTGTTGAGTTGGAACATTTTGTGGAAGCATTACATGACCCCTCCACCGGTCTAACATATGCTGCATTCAATGGTCAAAATAAACAGTCCGTTCCAGATTGTGAAAGGCTTCTTTCTCAATCTATGGCAAGGTTCATGCGTCAAAACAACTATGTAGAAGAGGAGAGATTTGTAAGAGTTGTTGCAAATTGGCATAAAGCTTCTGATGGATGTGGGTTAAACGAAGATGAGAGAAGACGTCACAACCTAGACATGTTAGATTTTATTATGGAAGATTGGATGCCATGGTATAGTTATAACCGTGACTACTCAACCATGGACATCAACAGGTACAAAAAGGAAATATCATTAAGAGATAATCATTACACTAAGACATAGGGATCAAAATAAATCTAGTGTGTTTTTATACTTTTCACCAAATATGGTTTTCTGACAATGGTAATGAGTGTACTATACCATTTTATAAAAAAATGTTTCTTCAACAGACCAATTAAAGGCATTTATTTAAAGGCTTTACAAGAGAAATAGTAATTGCAATAACTACAAACATCGAAAGCCAAGAGAAAAGACGGAAAGAGAAACACCTACCTGCAGAACACCCAAGGGCATCTACAACAGATGATGTAGAAGGCTTTATAGCAATATTACACCAAATGCTTGGCAAGACCTTCGATCTGAAGACATTCAGAGAAAATTACAGTAAAGTGTTATTGGAATTTATAAAGAGGATTGACCCTAAGCTACCATTTACGTACTGGACTGGAGTTCACAATCGATTCAAAATTGGCAAACTCGAGTCCTTTAACCAGCCATCTCAATCTGGGATTGAAAGACTTGACTATCTGAAAATTCAAAGAAGGGCCGACCCAGGCATTTTTGTAGCAGGCAGGGTAAACCTCCCACAAAGAGGAAAACTGACATTGCGAGCAGAGTTTCACTCAACACCTGACAAGTTACCACCAACTATGTAAATAATATTAAACTACAGAGAGACCAAGGGGTAAGGGTAAGGGTTAGTCATTGTTGATGACTTTGTGATCAATACCTTATCAAATTTTCTCAGCCTATAACCTACTATCAGTAAAAGAATTAATACATTGACAACATAAACAGATGTATAAACATGTACAAACTTTTATACACACACTGACACATCTGTTATAAGTTTATTTACAAATTATATAAAATAAACAAACTGCAGTAATCAAGACCTGACTTTGTAAACATGTATAGTCTGCACTGTTGTAGCATTTTTAGCGAACACTTCTGCTTGCCCTTATCACAACATCAGGCCATCTTGCCTGGTTATAAGTATTTTGGCATAATAACCAGGCTTTTTAAAAGTTACTCTAAACGTTATCTCCTCCAAAACAACAGATATGAGTTTCTGTGTCTCAATTAGAGGAAGGACATGTTTAGTCAGTTCCTTTGCAATATTAATATTAAGGAGCAAGGATGGCACAGTTGGTTAGTGCGCGTCCGTCTGTGCGAGAGGCCACGAGTTCGATTCACAGTAGGTTCACATCCTTGTTTCGACTTCTTTCTATTCTGTGTAGCTTGTAGTAGCTTTAAATACCCGTAAAAAGGAGCATTGATGGAAAGAGGGGGTAAAGTGCGCACCGTCGGCTTCCTGGGAGACCAGCTTCAAGCTGAAGGAACTACCGACGTTAAATATAAGTACTTTACTTTACTTTACTTTACTTCCTTTGCAATATACCCAACTACAACATCCCCTGCACCAAAATTTATGTCCACAGCGATGGCGTGAGGGTCATATAAGTTGGTAGGCTCTGGTCTTAACTTCACATCAATTTCTTCACCAGCAGCTAGTTTTCGCTTTGCCATACGTAGGTTAGTTTGTCTAGTGATAGTGTAAGCTGTTCCAAGAACTTCGAACGGTAAAGTATGTATTACCTCATTGTATTCTTCTTCTTCTTTTACCTAAATCACAACATACATTTTTTTGTCAATTATAATAAAGAACAAATAGCAAATTATGCAATTTATGTCATTTAATAGTTTTTTATACATCATCAAAATTATATTTTAAACATATTCTCATTGACTTCAGCTAGTTCTGGTTGAGTTATTTGAAAAAAAATTGTCGAATATCCACTGTTTGTTAGCATTAGATTTTTCATTTTTTGGCTTTTCTACATTTGCTTTATAGACGTATTGTTTTAGATAAAAGCTAATTTCATTGCAAAGAGATGCAATTGATAACAAAAGACATTTCTGTAAATACAAACACAAATGCAGAGACTTTATGTTAAACTTTTATTTCACTCATCAAAGAAAATTTTTACATGACAACCGACCTCTAAAAGATCAACAAATAGAGGGGGGCATTGGGGGTCCATCCAACCATGGCGTCAGAAATTTATCATAAACTTTATTTTGCTAATATTAGGTATTTTTTCTCGTACTTGAATCGTTGAAAAAGTCCAAAAAAGTGAACCATGTCAAAATCATCGGCTACTGCTTTGCGAGAGCAACGACAATTTTTTCAATGCGATTTCATGTACTTTTCATTAACAATTCAAACTAAAAATTACAAAGCACTTTGCCAAGACTATCATCTTTTATTCTTTGACAGTTTGGTCGATATATTCAATAAAATAACAGTTGAATTATAACATTTTGACTAACCTTTGCCTTCTTTACTGCTGCCATCTTGTTCCCGCCAAAAGTGAAATTCTCGCGATTTCATTGGTTGAGAAGAATCCCCATAGTGCTTTTCGGACCGTGTCCAGCCCCCACTGAGTTCACTGGAATTTTTCTACAAAATGTATTTCTACACTGGACAAAGAGCATGGAAATGGTAAAGCTAAGCTGCGTGAAAAACAAAAATAAGTACGATTCAACGATGAAAAGCTACTTCAAAATATTTTCATTGACAAAATGGGTAAAAGTCGCTCATGCATCTGTTTTTATCCGTCCAAATGTGCAGTCATGCAGAGCTGTCATAATTCATAAATAGTCATTCAAAGCTGGAGATTTTACAAGTTGTATTTTCTGGAAGAGTTTATTTTACAAGTTTGTCAGATGGGAAAAAAGGCCGTATTCTTCATGGATTCTTCGTGGCGTTTTTCAGTCATTACTTAGCGACTAATCTACTTTTAAAAGTAAAATCGACGGCGATAAAACTTTTATAAAAACAAAAACAAAACAAATACGCGCTGCATTTGCAGCAATTCAAAGGAGGTGAACAGCAAGACGACCACGACTCTCGAAGATAATTTCACTCTGTTCATTCATCAATTTTTACGGAATATTCATACCACGGAGAGCTGAGGATCAATGCAGATTAATCAACTATTCACGACAAAAAACTTTTCACACAAGATATTTGTCAACAAAGTAGGACTGCCAATTCATGGAGTGGATGGAAATGCAAATTTAGTACAATGTGTGATCGAGCAACACGAGCTTGCCATCGCCGTTCAGTTGAACTGTGTAAACTTTTTAGAGGCGGTGAAAATGGTTTTTGCCACTTTTAAAATTCTAAAAACATGAACAAGCTTATTGTAGCCAAAACTGAGGACGAAGAGTTCTTTGGAAAAGAGTGACAGTACATGACAAGAAACGTGGCACTGGTATGTTTACATTTTTTGACGATCATTAATGAATTTCTTTTTCACCATCCACCTGAAAGCAGTTTGCAATAATTATATTTACTTCTTTTTGTAAGATATTTCTCCATTGTTGAGATCTTTATGTGTGTGTTTTTTAATTTGATTCTTGTAATTCTTTGATTTGTTATTGAATTGCAATAAAACGCTTGTATGAATTCGTCATTGTACTCATCTGGAAGTTAAATTTTCAAAAGTTCATACTAAACTGTTTTATTAACGAGTTACGCAGTATTCACATTTGATAATTAAAAATGCACAGATTACAAATAAGTAATTCATTGTACATTTCACCAGAAAAGTGAAATTTTTGTCGATTTTTATAACATTCGTACATTCGGTGTAACCAAAATATTGAAAATAAAAACAGCCTTCAACATCGAAAATGGACCGGCAGTTTCCAGCAGGACGGATACCACAAAGCCAAAGGTAAGTCGGCGTCGTTGAACTTATTGTTTACACTATTTTTGCCAGTCATTTTCAAAACAAAACTTTATTTTCTGAAATTTGTTCCTTTCTTTCAAGAAAAAAAAGTTAAGTGTTGTCGAAAATGAGGGAGGCAGCAAGCTAAACGTCGCAAATTGCAACAGGTAAAGACATTGTTTTGAGGCGACAATGCGCCGGCGCACAACAGTGCAGGAAAGCCCGCGAAACTGACAACGCGCGTTTTCAACCTGCTTTCCCTGGTGACCCTGGTCGTGTAGTCCGACTATTCCCTCTTTTATAATAACAAAGAAGATGAGAATTGTTAATACTTTTTTCTCGTTGTTGTTTTAGGTTAATCCAATCGGCAGAAGTCCACAAATGCGTAATAAGTGGTAAGCAAAGTATTTATCTTGCTTTCATTGAAACAAGATGGCGGCGAAGAATCATCTTTGCGGGAATAATGTACTTCCTCCTTTCTTAGTTTTTTATTCACGCATAAAAAGTAATCCAACTGACTTCTTCTGACAATGAAAAATATGTGATTATTCGTGGAAAAAGCGAAAAAAAGCAAACAAAACAAACTGTAGTTGTTTGGCTAATTTACAAAGCTTATTTGATTCACAAAGACCAAAAAAGCACAAAGAATACTCAACTTTATTTCGGTCCCTTATTGAGAGAAAAACATGTTAAAAGTCATAACCTATCTTTCTCTTTTTCAGATGACAAACCAACTTGGACACAAAGGTTATTTTATGCCATATTATTAGACTCAATTGTAGCTGATCTTCACAGACAAATGAGTAATTATTTGTAAGCTTACACGATTTTTCATCATTAGTTGACATATAATTGGACTTATGAATATATCCATTCATTCCATTTCTGACTTTTTTCTCGAATTGTTGAAAAGATTACCAATAAAATTATTGTATTATTGGTGATAAACTACGAATGACAGTTTAGAAACTATGGGATCAGTGCAAGGCAGCACATTATATTAGGAAGCACTTCCAAAATTAACATAATTTCTAATTCTTGTCATTTTCTTTGTTTTAGTGATGTTGCCAGATGCACCTACTGCTTACAGTTGCCTTGTGTGGTTTTTGGTCAGATCAGACCAAGGGGTTGCCCACTTCCCACTAACCACACAAAGCGACTGAAGGATTATAAACAATATTATAAAAAATTGAAGATAGCTGGTCTTTGGCAAGACAAAACGTACTTAGAAAGGAAAAAAGACCTTGGGTGTCATATAAGTGATGTGAGAGAGGTGATGCCTCTGTGTGTTGTAGAAGATGTACGGACAAGGTGGCCAAATCCTTCTCATATCCCATATATGGGTCATAAACGTGCATAAAATAATGACAAGTCAAACACATTTCCATTTTATTTACTTTATTTTAATCAATTTGGCACAGTGGCAGGAATAAAGACAGGGCAGAGCCCCAATTGTTTGGCAACATTTGTTTATATCTTGAAGTAACTACAAAATGTCTTTCACAAGCAATAAGCAATAAATTTAGTGAATATTTTGTGTAATTCAAACATGAAATTGTACAATGAGTATTAAAGGACTATTCAATACTTACCTGTACCATCATCTTGAAATTTATTAGTAATATTTATATAGGAAATTCAACTGTCCCAGAAGAATGAGAAAAATATGATGGAAATGGTCTAATAATCTGCATTTTTCACCAAATACAAAGTTAATAGAATTTTTAATTAATGTATTACTTTGTGAGAACTTATGTGGAATTTCCTATTAATAACTCATTGACATAAATTCTATGTGCATCATCATTGTTGTCAATAGCTGTGTAGATTTCTTCTTGTAGACCATGAGAAGACAGACATCTTTATTGACATTTTCCTTCTAGAGAAGAAAAAAAAGGATGCAATTGACATCAATAAATATAGATAATAATATTTAGAATGGCATGTTTAGAGGGCTCAACTTCCCAACTGAAGGATTTCTCTGCTAACATCAAACACACAAAATGAAACACTTTCAATTTCTAACAATATTAGTTTTTGAATGTTGATTTATAATGAGCCCTCTGATTGGCTAAGGTGTGTGCTTTATCACATATACCTGTACAAATTATTGAAAAACTGTTAGTAAGCATTTCACACCATTTCCTTTTTTCAAATTGGGTGGCTCCTAAAAGAACCATTTGTAGTTGATTCATGACACTAAACAAAATAGACAAACTGACAAATGAACAATTTTACAGACTACAAACATGCAGAGAAAAAAGTCTGCCAAATAGTATCCCTGAATTTGAATGTCTTGGGCTTCCTGACTCTTGTAGGGGCCTTTCTGTCTGGATTTCTGGCATACTGATAATTTTTCACAGAAAAGACATCTCTGAGGACATTTTCATTCTAAAAGTAAAGCAAAAAAAGCAAATTTTATGACAAATTTGTGTTTTACTTTTTCAGAAATGGGAAGGATTTTTTTCTTTTATAAGAAACTGGTGTACTGTGACTTTACATGTAGGTCTAAAATAAAAATAAATAGCCTTACTACCAAAACAGAACTATTCCACATAACCAGTTCAAATAGCATGCTAATAAATTTTATTATAAAATATGCAAACATAAGTTTATTCACAATACACACCCAGTCAAGGACTGCAAGTTGGATTCTTGTGCAGTAGGTTTCATCACCAAAGTTGATTCTTTTTGGTGCATAGATCAAAAGAGTTGAGTGGAAGGATTGAATCCAATAAGTATCACGACACTTTAAATAAATATATTGGTATACGTGTTAAAAAGTTATTGCACATTAAAAAACATATACATAGATTTGATTATCATGAAAATAAAAAAAACTATTGGTATGATTTAGAACTTTGTGTAAAATAAATTTTTCACAGTCTTCACATTAATCTTCAAATTAAGTTTAAATCTTGTAAATAAATATTGTTCAAGTACATACTCTCATATAATCTTCAGGGTTTCTATAAATCAAGCTCTCAGTGATGGCCTTTCTGTATGCAGCAATAGCCTTTGGGTCTGTTAGAGGCTTTTTACTGCATACATAATCAGCCATGTGGCATATACTCTCTGGTGCACATTTTGTATGTTTGCCCTGAAACGTAAGTTATATTTCAAGTCTGACAATGATGACTTGGACAAAATTGATTCAATGCACACTACAATTTAAGTTTTGAAGCCCATGCCCAGGAGACACAAACAGGACCAGGTCCCACATTAATGTATACCCCCGTCCATACTCACTTCTCACTACAATCCTATTTACAATCGCTCTACATACTCCACTAACAGTGTTGATTATTTGTGAAGGATTTACAAATACAGTATGTGATAACAAACTATGATCACAGATCAGCTAGATATCCCATGTGATTGAATAATTAATGAGTATGAGAATATAAAGATCCAATCTGACTACAACACACCTGATAGTGTTCAACAACATTCAAAAGAGCAGCTTTAAAATCATCAACTGTTCCATTTGTTGAGGAGAAGTACTTCATTGTGTAATAACAATGCGTTTTTGTAGCTTTCGCTGAAAAAGCCAATATTAGCAATGTCTCAAATACAATGAATCTACATGTAGCTAGCAACTTCAATTTAATTTACTGGTAAGTAGTATTTAGTGACATTTTAATACTCAATATGTTTTATCATTTGGATTTTATGTTATCATGATTAGTGAGCCTTACCTTTATCTGATATCTCTGAAAACCAAACAGTGCCTTCGCCCCCTTTTGTTCCACTTGAAATTTTTTTCATAATTTTTTTTACATTTTTTCCACCTGTATATACAAATAATTAAAACACACAAATTTCAATATTGTCATAATCCAGCTGGTTGTATAAATCAATAACAATGTTTTAATTCAGTTCAGTTTGCAAAAAAAAAGAGACAGTGGAGATATAGAGGGCATTCAGTAAAGCCATACATTTCTAGTATTTTAAAGAGAAAGTAATTAGTATTTTAAAGAGAGAGAGAGAGAGGGAGAGAGAAAAAGAACTCAAGTTTTCATGCAACAATTTCAATCAAGAATTATGTGAGACTAGTCATTCATAAATATGAAACTTTTAGTTCTCACCATATCATGACATAATATTATTTATAATAATAATATTATTAAATATACATACCAGGCCAAGTGTCAAATGAATTCAAGATCCTCTTATCATGCACAGCCCATTTTTGAATAGCAGCAACATTATCATGACATATTTCAGCAACATCATGTCCTGCAATAGATTAAAATATCCAAGCAATGTAATATACTGTGTATTTTCCTTAAAAGTTTTTTTTCTATGATTTTTCGTACTAAATATTGTGCACTATTGCATATAATGTACACTTTCAACTTTTACAGTTGAACAAAGAAGTCACATGAAAATCAGGCAGACATAATTATGCTAAATTAAGTGTGTGCTGTACTGGTAAGGAATAATGTGGTAAGACATCGAAATTAAGGTCTCACCTATTTCATCAAATTTATCAAATACAGACTTTGTCATAGGTATTTCCCTAGATACAGCTGAGGCTAAATTGTTCTTGGACCAATTGACAGTCATCAGAACCTTCTTGTTGCTACAATGAAATTTGAAAACAATATGCAACACACCTTACAAATTTTTGTGGTTATCTATCACAAAATCACAGTACTGGTATATTTAAAACTCACTAGAATGACATAGCTGTTACAGTTGTATGTTGGGCATTTCTCGAGGAATCATGTCGAGGATCAGTTATCACAATCTGAAATGTAGTAGACAGTATACTCATTAAAACAAATTTACATAGTATTTCAACATTTTCAACAAACTATAAAGATAATATAATCCCCTTTGTGCAATTTATTATTTCTAAACAGTGGAGATTTATTGAATAAATGCTAAATATTAGAAATGATATCAAGGTAGGGTGTTATTATATAAACATAATGTATTGTTATGTGGATTGTTCTTTTCTGAGCAGACTTACATCACCATTAATATCAATATATTAAGATTGATCCTCCTCTGCCTCCTTCAATGCTGACTTTAGTGAGTGCTCATAAACTGAATTTATACAACCAATGTATCCCATTTTGTAGAAGACTGAATAGAAAATAATTTGATTGATTATAAATTCAAATTTATCATTAGTTGAAGGAGTTTTAGTAAGGTCAGTGTGTGAGCTGTATGGAGATGATAAAATATAAACAATCAAACAAAAATAAATCAAAACATAAATGAGAAAATCAAATTAACAGAAATCAACTTGTCTTGTGTTGTGGTGTCACTTGGGGCAATGATTCGGGGCTGCTGAAAAAAGTAAACATATATCAACAGGTTTTGATTGTATAGTACAAGGCACTAGCTTATACGCTGGAGTTTACGACGTATAAGGAATGTTATGTATTTTTAATGATACGAAGAAAATAATAATAAAGTGAGTCTACCTGTATCAAGATATGTGTGCTCAATCGATCCGAGAGATGCGGACTGTGTGAAACTACGATATTGAGTCTCGGTAACACCACAGCTCATGAAACCATGAATAATTCTGAAACAATATAGAGATTTGCCATTGCTAATATTTACTAAAAACTAAACTTAGTTACTTATAACACAATATCAATGAGAAAATATAAGGCTTGAATAACTCACCTCAAGTTTGCAACGTATTTAGATTTCAAAATAGCAGAGCTAAACCACACTGTCTCGTGACCACTGCTACAACGTATGGAAATGGGTCCGCAGTGACCTCTTCTCTCCCGTGGGGGGGTATTCCCCTATATCGACTATACGGGGATGATCCGCTGAACAGGGTATGGTTTTTCGACCTTGGTGTCATAAACAGGGTATGGAATTCTACTATATTTCCGATTGAATTCCAATTTACTGTCATATTCAGGGTACCCATTCAGCGCATTCTCTAGGTTTTAAAACTCGCTTTATTCTGATAAAGTACTTTTTACCAATAACGCAATGTGAACTCAATTTTAAAGCTTGCTTTAGGACTGAACAAGGCCCGTTTGTTCACATATACAGGGAAATCCAATTTAATGCTTTGTCATAAACAGGGTATAGGAATTAGGTATTTTGTGTCATAAACAGGGTAACCCTTACAGGACCTCAGCGGATCACCCCTACCCAGATCTGGAGGGAGACCCCCCCGGGTCTTCTCTCCATCTGACAGCTGTCAAGAAGCAGAAACCCACCGCAAACTGAACAGCAACCTTTCGACTCTGTCAAGCCCTTCACCAGGCTACGAATAGTAGCTTTACAAGCGACGAAGTACTCTCCGTCGTCGTCGTCAAGAGCTGTGTGGATTTCCACTTTTGACGGCTGGTCAGACGAAGAAGAAGGGGGCGGAGATTCACGCAAACGAACTGGGCTCGGCTCTTGGTCGACTTTTTCCGGGGGACTTTCCCTCTGACCACTTTGTTTTGCCAAATAAATATCAATTAATTCGTTTATCCATTGATAATTATTTGGCATTCCCATAATATTTTTTGAAAGACCAATTTTATCTCGAAGTGCCGATAGATGTTGCTCATTTTCCTCAACTTGGATAGCTAAACGGCTTCTCTTTCTATTACTCGACACAGATTTTTCAGCCATGTTTACTGTAACAACATATAAACAACCTGTGGGCAAAGCTGCCAATATTTTCCCACGTAAACAGACACAAAAGAGCGGGAATTTTGGGCAATTTGGCCGCTATGTATGCCTCATCATCAAAATTTTTAGTAGGTCAAATATTTTCATTTTTCGTCTATTACACAAATTATCTGGGTTGGTGTGGTGTTAATCAGAGTTTTATTTTTGTTTTATTGACGAATATGATAATTTATTGCCATTTCTAAAGCAACTTTTTGAGTTTTTATTACCGAAGGGTTTCCCGCCGATGCGCACCATTTTGAAATCACCCATTTTTGAAATTTTGAAATGAAATACAAAAAAATACGTAATTTTCAAGGTTTAATTCATTATTCGTTTATCATGTCGTTGTCATTCATTATTCCTAAAGTATTTTAGGCAATAATTCATTATTCCAAGAAAATTTTTGAAATTTTATTTTGACAATACATGTTTCCCTATCAATAAAGGACAAAAAATGAAATAAACATTTGGTGTAAATTGCCTTTATTTGTTTTGGCATAGCTGACTGATTTGTTTAACCTTGTTTATGCAAATTTGAAATAGGCAGGGAAAGTCCCTAATTCGAGGAAAAATAGGTAGACTACGTCATGCAAATCTTTATATTATTTCTAGAAACTGTTTTATTTAAAAAAAAAAAAAAACAATACAGTATCACTGGCATGCCCTAAAACAAATGAGTGGTATCAACTAGTACGTGTACTATTAAGTCTTACTCTAAAACCCAAGTCAAGGCATACAAAAACAAAACCTAATAATATTACCAATTCCATATATGGTAAACTGTGCTACTAATTACAGGGGAACCCCCTTTCAAAACGAAAACACTAAGGATCAAATTATCTTTTTTTTTGTTGTTAAAACTAGTTTTTATCACTCAAATTCCAGTATCATCATGTGGTAAAACTAGTTCGCTGATTACAGAATACGCAAGCGTGAAGGAATATGCACTTCCATTTCTTTAATTTACAAATGTTATCATAATTCACCTGGGCTCATGCTGACCTGTCAAATACCGGGACTATCATGCAAAACATGTTTACTGCTGTCTTTGCGTTACTTTTCTCTGAATAAACGTGACATGACGTATGGAGTAATAATGCGTTCATTTCTAAGAACAAATCAAACAAATCATACAGACACAGCAATTAAGGTAATTCCGTAGAAATAAAACTGCACGATGAATTTTTTTTATACTCGTGCTAGCAAACAATTTTGAGAAACGCTTTCAGAAAATACAATATAAAAGGGGGGTCACCGACTTCGTTTTTGTGCAATATGACGTCAAAGTTCATGCATTTTGGTGACTTGAGAGCGTAAAGAAAAAAGATCAAAACTCGAAGAGAAACGGAACAAAAACACAATAATTTGTCTTTTAAGAGCAAAATTCGTGATTTGTTCAAATGTCTGCACTTTATTTTATCAAAAAAATATGAACAGATGTATAAAAAATATGTGATCTTGAAAAGATTGACGAAATAACAACGTGCGCACGAGCTGCTAATTCATTCGAATGAGTATTTTGGAAATTTTTCAAAAGTTAGCCCGATGACCTATGCTCAGTTTTAGATATATTTGATGTTATGTTATAACAAATAATTTTATCAAATAAAAAACATAGGTCACCGTGCTAGTTTGTGAAATATTGTGAAAAATATCGTAATTTTATTGTCAAAAAACAGGTTTTCCGAGAGAAGACTGGGTCGAGTTTCAAAATTATTGCGTTTTCTCGCTCGAAAATATCGCAATTTTTCGAAATTTTTACTCAAAGTACTTCACAAACATAATTTCACTAGATTACATGATAAAAGTCCTGAAACCACAAATATTGAAACATGCGCAGAACTATGCGCAGTGCAAAACTACGGAATTACCTTAAGAGATATACAGCGCAACTGACTGGCTCTCAAGATGCACCAGCCTGATGATTTCGTGTTATGCTTAATGCAGCCAGACTTCGTCTATATTTTGAAGACCACTGACACACCACGTTTCACCATTACATCCTTCGACGATGGTGATGTTTTACATGTCACTGTATCATCTGAAGCACAATCACAAACTAACAAAAAGCAAGTCGCTTTTAAATTCGTCGAAAAATTCCCAGAAAGCGATGTTCAAGACCAAGTCCTAAAAGAGATGTACGGAGCTTTTCAAGAAAGTGATAGTTGCCAGATAATTTTGTTAATAGATGCAGAGAACAAAGTGAGAGCATTCGTAAGGAAGGCATACATCGACCCGCCAAAACACATCAGAATTCTATCTAACCCCTCCAAAGATCTGCTGTATTCAAGAATTAAAGGTTTACTAGAGTCTGGCTTATTAGAAGAACGAGAGGTCGCTATAATAGGGCTTGGCAGTGGCGGTTCTACAGTGGCTATTGAACTGGCAAAGGCCGGTGTTGGTCGCTTTGTACTTGTAGACTATGACCGTATTGAGCTGAACAACATCATCCGCCATACATGTGGCATTAAAGACCTTGGAAGACTCAAGACTAAAGCAATTCGAGATCGCATCTTGGACAAGAATCCATTCGCCCAAGTTGAAATACACAATAGTGACATCAATGACCAGGAGAATGCAAGGAAGATTGTAACAGGCTGTGACCTTATCGTGGCTGCTACAGATAACATCAGAAGTCGTTTGAACATCAATACCATCTCACTACAACTTGGTATTCCTGTCCTGTATGGAAAATGTGCTGTCCGAGCAGCAGGTGGAGAGGTAGTGTTTATCAGGCCCCATCAAGGACCATGCTTTAGCTGTGTCTACAAAACTGCTCTACAGGATGCAGAGAAAGAAGAAGTTTCGTCCTTTCGACAAGCAAGGGAAGCAAACCCACCCTACGTCTCTGACGAGATGGTTGAGACCACTATTCAAGTAGGTCTGTCATCAGACATCATTCCAATCAGCACTATGATAGTGAAGATAGCTCTGGTTGAGTTATGCAGAGGTAAAGACAGTGCCTTGTCTTCCCTTGAGAATGATTTTAAGAATGCTTTCTACATTTGGGCGAATCGTCGAGAAGGTTGTTACCAGTCCTTCCCAGTAGATGGTTTTCATACTTTCAATACACCAAGTATACTGCGATGGTATACGATGGAAGTAAAAATACAAGACAACTGCATGGCTTGTAACCTGTAACTAAGAACAATGCTCATAATAACGATATCCATTGTATGCACTCAACTTAAGGTCTTGCCGAATTAAATCAAGAAAACGTATATCCGTGTAGTGAAACGTTATAGACAATAACATGTATAATGAAATTTTGAAACTACTCGAAAAAGAATTATTTAGTTATGTTCGTAAATTGTGGTAATTCAGATATGAATAAATTGAAATAAACTATATCTTTAAAATCATTCATGTGATTAATATTATATGAAAGTGGACCTGTGAGCAAATGATTTGCTCAACTTGTGAGAAACGCTGCATCTAGTTTTCATAATCTCATAAAATCACTAAAACAGTTTTTGATAATGTCTGAAGTGAATAGTGCTGCACGTGAGGCAAAAAAGTTTAAGAATCTTTTTAAAACAAGTACATGTATATTTTTACTTTTTCGTATAGCAAAACATATCAGTTTCTGACAGCTGCACTGGGGGTTACTTGATGCTGTTTCTGACGGGGAGGTACCTCAAAATTATGACCCTATTCAAGACAGTAAAATCTCGAAAACCCATACCCTATTCAAGAGACATTGGTAAAATGTAGACCCTATCAATTTCGTTGAGATGTCAATATGTCAATATTATTCAATTTGACTTGATGTTCTATTAGATTGAATATTAAAAGCCTAAACAGTAAGACAGTAAACCCAGGGAATTTAAGACGTGAAGGCAAAAACAACAAACCCTATTTGGCGGAACGTCCCCGTATAGTAATTATAAACGAGTACCACCCCCACCCGGGACAAAAACACACCAAACACGAATGGCACAAACTTCGATTCTATTATTAATAGTCGGCGGTGCAAAGTCTGCAGATTTAACCCATTTAGTAAGAGTTCATCTTGTTTGTACACAGCGTTATTTAGACGTTGTACAAGATTCATGCCACGCTCATATAACATTGAACAATGATTATCATTAAACTAATTATTCTAATAATTTTGATAGTTCTTGCTGTAATCTTGCGTCACTATTTAATTTAAAAAAATGAAATTGATAATGTTTGGAAATTTAGCGTATTGATGATTATATTTACAAATTTGCAATTGCGCTGTATCTTTGATATTCAGCAAATCTAACAGTCATTTTAGTAGAAGGTTTCTCTAAGTGCTATATATTCCAGTCTCAAATGTACATTGAGCTTTCGGTAGTCTATATATTGAATAGTTTTCGAAATAAGTGTTCGCCATATTCATCTTTTCACGTCTCTATATATATGATCGGTGATTTCCGACGTCTTTCAGTTTGAATAAGCTCTAGATTGTTCCGTAAATGTTCTTTACTGATACCATATATATTGTGTAGAAGAATCCTCCAGCTCCTTGTTTGTTCATGTCCAACATAACTTTTCGATCATCTCTTTGCTGTGCCTCTCCCTTACTCATAACTTGAAGCTTACCCGTAGCTGGATCAAACACCATAGTTTCGCTCCCACTTGGATTCTCCATAAACTTTTCAATTTTTGCCTTTTGCGAGCTCATTGTTTTTTATTTTACTTGACTCTCTGTATAAACTAAACCAACAGCTCTTAACAGAATGGTTGTTCGTGTATGGTGCTACATGAAACTCATTGGTTCTGAGAAACTGGGAAATTTCCCTTGGTAGTTAATAATAGTAATGATGTCATTTCCGAGAAATATTTTAAAACATGCAATTCTCAGTAATTTTGATTTTATTTGAAAAGCAGTTTAATAAAATCCAATTTGAAAAAAAAATAAAGTACGTGTCTTAAGACAGTGTTCAAAGTAGAGTTTGATATCATGCTGCAGTTTTTAATTTTTTTGAGAAGTCGGAAAATTACCCTTCCGTGACCTTCTTCGGTTGATGAATAAGTTGATTACTGGATAGCCGTAGTCTTCACAAATCTGACACTACGTTATATTGCCTCGATCCTAACCAAAATTTGAGAACGTGACTGGATCGTTCTTTTGATAACATAACATTGCATTTTTATTTTTTCTTTGAAAATAATCTGTTTTGATATTTTCGTTGCTGATTTGTACCAACATGTTTTTCGTGACGTCACACAAGTAACACAATCATGCAATAGATACTTTCACTTTCCATTTCTAGAAACAAGCAAAATTGAACCTGCTTGGTTTTTATCTTGAGCATACTAACAAAGACTAGTTATCGTATTTATATGCAAGCACATGCGATGGAAAATCGAAGAGAACGAGTTCCATTCCGTGCCAGAGGAGGAGGTGGGGACTACAATCCTCGACACTCTCATCCAGAACCACCAAGGCACTTACCCTACCTAGACGAACTCGAAACGACAAATCGTCAGAGAAGTGGCTCAGTAGAAGAACTGGTGTTTGATGAAGACAGTGGTCAGCTTGTCGTCAAGAAACAGATATCACGACCATTGGCAGGTCAAACAGTATTAACTGGAATTGCTACAAGTGGCTTCTTTTAATTGAGCCGTCGGGCATTACTACTCTAAAGACATATTGAACAATTGAAGAACGTGAAAACGTTTTAAGACACTAAACAATTGACATTGGCACTGACTTTATTCGGGAAATCACTCTGCGGGATGACATTTAAAATAGCACAAAAATTTTAAATACAATTTTGTCACTTATGCCTTATAGATAGAAATAGGATGTACATATGATAACATTCAAGAGGCAGACCGCATCGACTATGTACAATACTTTATATAGGATGAATAAAATGGAATAGGAATGGAACCGCTTTGTATATGTATGCACCATTAAAATCACTCAAATTAATTGTTAACAATATGTTGTCCTATGAAAAGACTATATTCAGCTTGTTAAGTTTCAAGTCATTTACAATGAGTAAAATTCAAACATGAAAAATACAAAGCAAATCCATTTATTCATATCAATACAATACATTTGACATAACAAAATACGCTGACTTGCACGATTGAATGCCACTCAACAATACCTTACCTAGAAGAGATGTTGTTTTGATCGAGCAATCTCTGACAAGTTTGTGTTTTTCCCAGAACTACAAAGTGCGATGACCAGAACCTTTTTTCATTTATGTCACGAAACTTTTCCCAGAAGACAAATATGTTTTGATCTAGAAAATGCTCTCCCATAGTGTGTTTTTTCCCTTGAGCAACAAATAACCCTGACTAGCACCTTATCAAAATTGATGTAGACAAATTTGTTTTGACCTAGAAATCTCTCTCCCATAGTGTTTTTCCCAGAACAACAAATTTTGCTGACCTGCACATTCTTTTTGCCACGCAACAATTCAAAACATACTCATTTGTTTTGATCTAGAAATCTCTCTCCCATATAGTGTTTTCCCCAGAACAACAAATTACGCTGACTTGCACATTCATTTTGCCACGCAACTATTCAAAAAATACTCATTTGCTTTGATCTAGAAATTGCTCTCCCATAGTGTGTTTTTTCCCTTGAGCAACAAATAACCCTGATTTGCTTTGATCTAGAAATCTCTCTCCATTCAATGACCCATAGACATTGAAACGTCATAAATCAGAGGTTTAAGCATGTCACGCACCCTTTTCAGAAAAACAAGTTTGTTTTGATTCAGGTTTCTTATATGACCGATAATTGCACCATTACAAATTAGTACATTATAAGTTCCAAAATTGTTAAGACATTGTAATTTTTTTTTACTTCTTTTATTTCTCGACCAATGTTTTTTCTATATCTACGATATTGTAGTCCACTTTTATTTCATACCAAGACAGTCATTGATAACAGAATAACGTGTTTTAAAACAACGAATGTCCAACTAATTTCAGTGTATAGATTTTTATTTTATTTTGCCAACAACTATGACAGCCAAATTCGTTGTATCACGACCCGCCGTTTTTAAATTTTGTTTTGATTTAGTCTTTTCTGAACCGTCAATGAAATTCAAAGGCGGAGTTTATTTTAGATAAACCAATGACAGAACATGTTAGAGCAAGCTCCACCCTATGAAATTGATTGACGGTTCAGAAAAGACCAAAATGAAAACTAAGTTTTGAAACGGCGGGTAGCGATACAACGAGTTTGGCTGTAATCGAAACAATTTATCATTCCAGAATAATGGGGCAGGTTCCATTATTTATATTTATTCATCATTCAAAATAAAAAAACCTAACTGACGCTTAAAATTTAACAAAAGGGCCATCAAAAACATCATCAGAATTCTTAAAAGATGGTGTATAATGTGGAGATAGTTTTCTCTGTAAATTTTATACTTGCATTTGCTGAAAGACAATCCTGTCTGGGTGTAAATAAAAATGAAATGTTACCAAACTAGCATTAAGATTTTATGTCCGTTCAAAAACCCCTACATTTTTCATCTTTTTAGAAATATCGCTTTTTCAGTTTGAGAATTTATTATAGTTGCTTCTTTTTTATCACAGAAAAACTTGATGCAAATAGTGCCTTACGAATGTATCAACCGCTTGCCAAATACCTTAACAGTCTTCTAAAGACCAGTTGTTTGTCCGTTTTACATAGTCTCAATAATGACAACTCAAAACAAAACAAGGATGGCAATATTTCGTCTATGCAACTCAGCGGTGCTAGCCATAACGGACATAAGGAGCAAGGGAAAAATCCCCACTACCAAGAAAATGAATCACTTGACGTAGATATGAAACTGGAGGAACGATCAAGGGAATGGTCGCAGCGTCACAGCCAGCGATGCAGACCTTACGATGAAAACGAAAGTAAAATCGAAAGACTTGAAGCGTCGGAAAACGAACACAGCCACAGACGCCCAACAACTCAAACAATAGCCCCGGAAATTGTTCAGCATTGTTCAGACGGAAAACCATCAAACTTGAACAGGAATAATGTACAATTAAGTTTCAATGACAGCGCAAGTGAACGAAATTAAAAAACCTAAGAACATTGGCCCACGTAATGCTGAACCTGATCAAAAACCTTTAATGAGAGGATACAATAAAGTCAGGACAAATCAACCAAAAGAACAAGCAAACGCATCCTCTAGCTATAGCGAAGCAGATAGTTTCTCATATATGCACGACGAAGACGACGCTTACAATTGTACATCACATGCTCAGTGGTACAATAGCAATAGAAACCTTCTAGCTGATTTGCATGAATTTGTTCATGATTTCAGCAGTGATGAAATTGCACCTAAAATTGAAAAACATCCTAAAACAGACGATATATCCTTTATATTTATGTATGACCACCAATACTGGATTATTGAATTACCAGCGAAATTTCCTCTTGGAGAAACTCAGGTTTTGAAAATGCACCCCAGTAAAGACAATCGTCGAACAACGGTCGTGCAGAAGCTTTGTTTTACAGAGATTGTTGACTTTGATGTGATAAAACAGAGAATAGTCCAGGCAATTAAAAGATATCCTGGTGGAAATTGCCAGTATGAAACATACGTATAATGTGGCAAGTGCTCTCATCATTTACGATCATGACGAAATTCGGGAGATTACAAAAGTCGGATGGGATGCTTGACGGAGTATCATGCCGAATCTATACACCTTCTAGAATCAGATGTTTAAATACAATCGTGTAAGGCATGTATAAGGCATGAAAAAGTTGTAATTTAAAAGCATTTTTACTGATTTTATCACGATACAATAATAAACAAATATATGGGTATTATCTTTTACGGTCTGAAATCAACGTCTCAAATACTTATGCGTACCTTGCTAGTCGTTTTCAAAACTAAAAGCTGACTGCGCCGTCTCCCCTCATCCCTCCCTCGACGAGGAAATGACAGATACGCAAATGACCAAGTCGAGAAAAAACTAAACTCTAGTTTAAAGCACATAAAATTCAATAAAAAGCTAAAAAGTATGTAAATCAATGTATGTTGGAAATTAATGATCATCAACTTCCTCTTTGAATTTTTAATGAGTGTTTTCAAATAGATAGATGAAGGGCTGGGTGCATAAATGCAGATACATGGCATAGATAGACTCACATGTCAGTGTATTAAATTTGGAAAACAACTTGTAGCAATGCATTTTAATTTCCTTCATTGTTGGTATTTAACAAACTATGTAAATGTGAATAAATGCTTTTTTTTAATCAAAATTAACATTAAGTGCAGTCAATTTATCGTCATTTTGTAAACCAACAGATTATGCAAGAACATTGATGCAGCATGTTTAACAGTGCTCGACAAGAACAATGTCTACGCAGAAAAGCGCAAATTTCGATATACCAGCTAGTGTGGTCTCTTTCTCTCTCTGGCTGTCCGTCGTCCAAGCACTTTATTTTTTCCACACTCGACCGCATCAAGTCATCATCACGATTTAAACTCTCTGCTCCATTTCTGATTTCTTCTCCACTTGAAACCCTAAATGGACTTCGCTCAATAATAATCTTTTCAAATCTTTCAGACGGAGAGTGCTGTAATGCCATTTCAGAATTGTTTTGTCTATTTATTTGGAATAGGTATCCATCTATATCAACGTCGTTCATAGATGTTCGCTTTTTGGAACGACTCGAACCGATTGTAGCGATAAAAAGCACAAATCTATGGATTCCATATCGACGCATATTAGTCCAAACAGTGTTCTTATCTCCACCACTTGGACGAGTCAGACCGAGTCTGTGATGTGAGTGCCATTCTCCGATATGACAAAGACCTTCTTTGCTGGTCAAGTGGTTCCCAACTCGCCCAAGGTAGTCTACATCTTGGTAGAAAGACGCTCCAGTTCTTCTACATTGTTTTCCTGGTCCAAGTACTAGCTGTACTACTGCAGTAGTATCGTCTAACCATAAACCAAACAAATCACCTCCTGTCTCAAGGTTTGAAAACTTGGCTGCCCATGCCTGTATTTGGCGCAATTCAGACTCGTAGATAACGACTTTGAAAGCTTTTTTAGGCATTTCTGGTCTCTTTTTCTTCTTTCTCTTTGTCATTTAGTCATGAATGTAAAGTCGTCGAACCAGTAGAAGGACCACTGTTAAAATTATTGCATAAACAGATGGAGTTCCGAGAAGTCTGTAATTTTCCGTCAGAATGTAAACATATCATTATACATGACACGAAGAATGTGCCTGACAGCAATTTTTGGACTTCTCGGAAAAACGGGAAGTAACGCAATCGTAAGGCTGCTCTATGAATAACATTATACAGTAACACAATAAACCTAACGCATCAGTCGTTTGCAGAAACAGCCGCTAGAGTAAAGTGAAAAATGTTTTTGCAAAATATCATGATTGAGTGAATTTAACATAAATACTTTTGTTTTTTACTTAAAAATTAGCATAACATAGACACTGTTAACATAATTTAGATACTGCTTGATATACATAACATTATTTCAACATTATTTTTTGTTTATTAGAATATGCGTTACATGAAATGAAATATCATTTTTTCAACTGAGGAGAATTCAGTTAAGTTAAATAAACAAAGCTTGACTAAAAGAATCATTTGACTATTTCGCAAATCGAAATAAATGAAATAAATCAATGATTTTCCAACAAATCGGTAAGAGCATAATTCTTATAGTATTTGAATTATTACTGCAATTATCATTGCAGTATCTTGTTGCTGTGTGAGACTCGGTCAAAATCTTTACAAGTTTATTGCCATTGTACTACATCTCAACCAGATATGATGCCATCTGTTTTCCTGTCCTGAGATGTGCTTCATATGCCTCGATCCATATTAAACCTTTCATGAACACTTGATACAGAGTCAAATCAGCTGTCCATTGTTCTGCTCGATGATGGCAAATCTTGGTAAAACCTTTAAACGAGCCCCACGAATGTTCTGCTCCACCAACGTGCCCCCCTCCTTTCTTCTGTAAGAGACAGGAAGGATTTGATACTATCAATGTAGGGCAGCTGTTTGGAAAGTCACTGGGAATGATGATTCGGAGCGAGTATTTTTTGTTTGTAGTTGTGAAAACATCTATTTCGACCTCAGCTAGTTTGTCATCAGAGGCAGTTGGATTAATCCATCTCAATCGGTCTTCAGGGAAATACCTCTGCAGTATTACTTTCTCAAAATCAAGCCGTTTTCGTTGATATGAAGAAAATGTATATAATGTATTTTCATAACACTTCCAAACAATTCAGTTGTGTTCTGAATTCATAATCTAGTATTACGTCATCAATATTCTTGGTAAGGTCGACATATCCTCAACAGCCGTGTAACACTATGTGACTTGAGTTAAATTGTGTCAAGGGAATTGGTGTTCATCGCGGTTGACAGTTATCATAAATGATGGTTTGGTCTGAAGCTCAGAAGAGAAGATTTGCTAAAGAAGAAGAGATTTTGAACAAATATTTCCCTCGCCATGTAAAGTGGTTCAATAGAGAAAGTAAGAGCATGAGAGTTGAGATAACGATGACAACAAACAGTGAAAAGTCCTATACACTTCGAGTGTGTGTTCCTGAAGACTATCCCAACTCATGCCCAAACCTGTACGTCTGTAATCCACCAACACCTCTCAAAACCAAAGACGGGAATGAAATTAACTGTGGAACAGACTTTCACAGTTATGGGACTAACGATGGACTGACTACGATTTGCCATTTTGTTCCTTCACAATGGACTAATGAGTACACACTCTATCAAGTGTTTATGAAGGGAAGGATCTGGCTTGAAGCGTATGAGATACACCTTCGTACAGGAAAACGAATGGCAGACTATCTTAGAGAGATGACAACCCCAGACGATATTCTAGCTGTATTGCAACAAATACTAGCACAGGCAGCCAAAGAATTGAATGATACGTCAACATCTGAATATCGCGATCTTTCACAAAGAGAGCAAACGACTGAAGAGACTAGGTCAGAGAGCAAGACAACATGTTTACTCCAGTAGAAAAAATGTTTTCAAGCGTAGATTACTATTAACATTGACTCAAACATTTACAAGAACTAACACCAATGTACCAGGGTCTATTCAAAAGTGATACTGAACAATGTACAAAATGTGATATGTTTAAACAACTACTATAAAAATTAATGAAAACAGTGATAGACCTATATCAAATGTGTTTTTTAGTGCAATGTGTAAATTCTAAATGTACATATAAACGAAAGAAGAGGGATGTTTTTGCTTTCAATCAAGCAACGGTATATATTACAGATCCATTACATGTCGCAAGAAAGAATCTCAAAAGAAGTGTTCATAAATGAAAAATAAAGGAAAATTATACATTAGTAAGCGGTTGAAGTGATCTTGTAGTTTGGTTTGAGATGCATGATAAATAAACGAAAACTACTTCTGCCAAATATTTTTTTTTTTTTTTTTGCTTTAACTACAGTTTCCACTTACTGGCTTTTTATCAATCTTGCACATTCCAGTGCGTGACAATCAACAACATAATTAATGATTAATGGGAAAAGCTCTTCCAAGAAGTGTGTGTCAAACTAATATTAAAATACAACACCCGTCTCGTTCCAGTATTGTCACCATTGTCACCAACTCTGCATGCACATTCCAGTGCGTGACAAACAACAACATAATTAATGATTAATGGGAAAAGCTCTTCCAAGAAGTGTGTGTCAAACTAATATTAAAATACAACACCCGTCTCGTTCCACTATGGTCACTATGGCTTCAGGAACTCTACATGCACATTCCAGTGCGTGACATTAATGATTACTGGGCAAACCAATTCCAAGAAGTGTGTGTCAAATTAATGTTGAATTACTTTACCTATCTTGTAAACACTGAGTGTTGAATCAACCCAAAAACTGTGATGTCGAACAGAGATGGATTTACGGTAATTATCTACGAGTCTGAATTGCACCAAATACAGGCATGGACAGCCAAGTATCCAAACCTTGAAACAGGAGGTGATTTGTTTGGTTTATGGTTAGACGATACTACTGCAATAGTACAGCTAGTGCTTGGACCAGGACAGAACTGCAACAGAACTTCAATGTCGTTCTACCAAGATGTAGACTACCTTGATCGAGTTGGGAACCACTTGACTAGCGAAGAAGGTCTTTGTCATATCGGAGAATGGCACTCACATCACAGACTCGGTCTGACTCGTCCAAGTGGTGGAGATAAGAACACTGTTTGGTCAAATATGCGTCGATATGTAATCCATAGATTTGTTCTTTTTATCACTACAATTGGTCCAAGTTTGTCCAAAAAGGAAACAGACATTAGCGACGTTAATATAGATGGATATCTATTCCTACGTAAAAATGTTGGTTCCATGAAATTACAACACTGTTCATTTAAAAAGATAGAAAGGATCCCTGGAGAAAGTCCATTCAGAAAATCAAGTGAAAAGAAAATTGAAGATGGGGCAGAAAGATTGGACAGCGACGGTTTGCAGCCGAGGGAAAAATACAGAGATGCACCATCCACAACAAAATCCAGAGATGGACAACCTCAAGAAATGAAGACAAACACTATTACAATTACTGTTAAAACATCCATAAAAGAATCCATTTCAAAAAATAATGATAATGTTAAAGAATCTTCAACTTTACAAGGATGTGGAAATCAACAACCCAAAAACGGAAATGAGAGTTTTATGGCAGTTAAATACCCAATTACTAATACAAAGTCACGTCCTGATGAGAAAGATCCAAACGACACAGCCACTGATAAAAGCAGTGATTCAAAAAAATCCAAACCTTTGTCACCACAAACAAATGAATTAAAGGATAATAAGGAACAAATTCCAAGTAACACTTCTGTGGACGTCGTAGATGAAAACCCTAAAGATGACCCAAAGAATCACACTAAACGTTTCTGCAGCTGTATCGGATCTTGAAATTACATTGGTGGCGAGGAAAAGATCGAGCACACAAACAATATAGGGAAGAAGGTTGTTATATCCTATATTTGATAAACTAGACTCAAAAATACGAACATTGGCAAACATCTTTAAGAACAAGTACAAGCACTTTCAACAATTGTAATAGAATAATGCATTATTGGAGTCAACAGTGTCGTTGAATATCAATATATTCCTGCTATAGATTTCGGTGCACTTTAATAATGAGTCTTGTTTGTCTATATATTTTATATAATTCGTGGATGTTTTACAACTCCATCAATTAATAATATTTTTCATTTGCTTTGTACTCAGAAAACTAACAGGATAAATCAAACAAACATAGAACTCCACTAAGGTTCAAAATTGTTTGGACATTGTCATTTTTTCGGCACCATTTCGTTCTCTCACACTTTTTTTCTTTTTCACTCTACAATATCCCGCTTAATTCCTCTTCCCCCAGAGCAATGTTGACTGAGGTTTCATTTCATACCAAAATCATCACCGATCATACCAACATTGTAATAGGGGAGGGGGGAGGCGCCTGAAAAATACTCAATAAAAAAAATGTGGTTTAAAACAACGAATGTACCAACTAATTTTGAATCTTAGTGTCGCTATGTTTATCACAATATATTTTATGCTTGGGATTTTTCATAAATGATGTCATTGTTTATAAGAATAGTACTGTGACGAAAAGGGAATTTCCCAACTTCTCAGAATAAACGTTTGACTAACTTTGTTTGTCACACAGTATATTTTTTGCTTAGAATTTTTCACAAATGATGTCATTGTTTATCAGACGCTAAAGAATAGGGAATTTCCCTATTCTTTATCAATATTGCAACTCTGCACATTCCAGTGCGTGACAAACAACAACATAATTAATGATTAATGGGAAAAGCTCTTCCAAGAAGTGTGTGTCAAACTAATATTAAAATACAACACCCGTCTCGTTCCACTATGGTCACTATGGCTTCCGGAACTCTGCATGCACATTCCAGTGCGTGACATTAATGATTAATGGGAAAAACACTTCCAAGAAGTGTGTGTCAAACTAATATTGAATTACTTTACCTATCTTGTAAACACTGAGTGTTGTTGAATCAGCCCAAAAACTGTGATGTCAAAGAAATTTACGCTAATTATCTACGAGTCTGAATTGCGCCAAATACAGGCATGGACAGCCAAGTATCCATACCTTGAGACAGGAGGTGATTTGTTTGGTTTATGGTTAGACGACACTACTGCAGCAGTACAGGTAGTTCTTGGACCAGGAAAACAATGTAGAAGAACTGCAATATCTTTCTACCAAGATGACGACTACCTTGATCGAGTTGGGAACCACTTGACCAGCAAAGAAGGTCTTTGTCATATCGGAGAATGGCACTCTCATCACAGACGCGGTCTGACTCGTCCAAGTAGTGAAGATAAAAACACTGTTTGGAGCAATATGCGTCGATATGGAATCCATAGATTTGTGCTTTTTATCGCTACAATTGGTTCAAGTTGGTCCAAAAAGCATCTATGAACGACGTTAATATAGATGGATACCTATTCCAAATAGATACTCACAACAATTCTGAAATGGCATTACAGCACTCTCCGTCTAAAAGATTTGAAAAGATTATTGAGCAAAGTCCATTTAGGGTTTCAAGTGAAGAAGAAATCCGAAATGGAGCAGAGAGTTTAAACCGTGATGATGACTTGGCAAAATTCAAAGATGCAGAATACAAACTATCACGTAGCAACGAAATTGAAAAAAAAAAAGCTAAAGCAAATCAACAGACCAAAGGAAGTGGGATTCCTCCGAATCAACCAGACAAAAATTATACATCAATACCAAACATTGTGAGGAATAAAAACGACATTCAAAATAAAGAACATCCAATTACAAAAATTACACACGGGGACAAATACCAAATCGAGGCAGTTCAAAACTCAACTGATACGAAATTATGCCATGACAAGATAGGCGTATTCGACAATAACCACAAGTCTTTGCCCTCAAAAGATAATGAAAAGCAGGAAATCCAAAATCACGAAAGCAATAAAAACGAGAACGTTATAGATCAACCGGCTGAAGAGGATCGAATAGGTCGGAAAAAAGGGTTCTGCAGCAGTTGTTACATCGTTTTGAAGAGATAACGAGAATAAGTTCAAAATACCAGCGAAGGGAGACTCGTCAAGAAATCTCAATATTCTGCAGATGTCATACTTTTTTTTAACTCTTTTTTTCTGATAGCGGTGTAATAATTCACATATGAAAAACTTACATATATAAAACAAACGTATCAATAACTTTTCTTTATAACTTCTCTGAAATAAAAAATGACACTGACAATGGTAAAATTTAGCACTCAGTGGCAAAGAAATTGTATTGTTGAAAACTATACAAATCATGAAACAATGACAAAAGGAATACTATAGATATTATTAGAAAAGATAAATTTGAAAAAATATTATCTTTTTTTTTTTTTTTTTTTTTTTTTGCTAATTTTCATACTAGACAAGTACAGCTTATTCTTTACAAACACAAATAACGAGTGAACATATTTGTTTAATTAAGGTGGATACTTAACTCGTATATATATATTAGACTATATAATTCGTGAACGTTTTACCATGTTATGTTTGCTTTGTACACAGAAAACTAACAAAAATAAATCAAACAAACATGAGACTCACTATGTTTGTCACACAATATATCTTATTCCTGAAATTTTTAAATTTTTATAAGACACTGATGGATAGGGAATTCCCCAGCCTCTCAAAATACGCGTTTGACTCATTATGCGTTTTATGCTTGGAATTTTACATCAATGGTGTCATTTGTTATGAGACTCTTATGGATAGGAAATTCCCCAACTTCTCAGAATACGCGTTTGACTGTCACACGACAGCAACAAGAAACGTCTCACACAACTACTGATATAATTATACTAACCACCAACCCCCTTCGAACTCATTTCAAATTATGTTGATACTTAAACACACTCATGTCGCTCCGTGCTGATCTTAACTTCCTGCGACAAAAATAAAAGCATATTATCACATCATACACTTTTTTCTGTTTCTCTTTCTTCTCCCAACACTAGAAACCATGAAAATCAAGCGTTTATTTCTTGATTAACTTTATCTCCATCTATATATATATATATATATGTACATAAATGAGACATAATTCACTCTTTTAGTGCTTACATGTTTATTGAATTCCAATAGTATGATGTAATTGTTTTTACAATTCCTCGAAAAGTGTGCATGAAAGGACTGACGTAATGTAATAAATCAATGCTGATTATTCGTGACAAATACAAACAACTCTGAATACGAATGAACATTTCGTTTAACTAAGATTTCTTTTAGTTTCACTTTCATATTAGCTCTGAGCGGAAAATTTAATTCATTATTTATCATTCTTTTTTAATATGTGTATGTTACTGGCGGCACAATTTCCAAAATCCGTCTTTATGGAATACAAATTAATATAAAAACGGTCCTCGCCAAAATGGCACTTCAAAGGAACTTTGTTCAAAGTCATTTTCAAGGTTCGACTTTACTTCTGTTTCCTTAGGCTCTTCCTTTCCCTCTTCAATCTGCGATGATATTTTCGACACATGTCTAAAGAGGCTCTTTTGCTCAACGGTCTCTACATGTCCACGTACACAAATCAGGGTCCCGGCACGTCTCGAGTATTGTCGGCGGAAAAGATATGGTGTAACCTTTACATCTTCTTTAGTAATTATATTAGCTATCATAAGAATGAAACCAGCACGGGAGCCTTGTGGGAAGTTTCTTTCGATTGTCCTATGGTCTCCTTCGCTTGGTTCGTCTAAAGTCAGTCGATGATGTGAATGCCATTCACCGATATGTCCAAGCATGTAGTCCTGGGTTAAAGTATTACCAACTCTCTCCAAGTATGGTACATCTTGATAGAAGCAGAATTCGCCATGTTTACAATTTTTTCCAGGACCAAGAACGATATGAGCGACTGCATTGTCTTCATTTGACCACAGACCGAATAAATCCCCTCCAGTTTCGTTGTTTGGGTACTGAAGAACCCAGTTTTGAATTGCTTTGAAGTCGCTTTCGAACAAAGTTAAAGTAAATTTGGAATCTCGTATACTGCGTTCCCCGCGAGCAGGATAGTGAGCAGGATAGTGAGCAGGATAGTGATACTGTGGATATGCCATTGAGTTAAGCCTGCTTTGAAGCAAACGGTTTTCTGTTGATCAATTGTAGTTGGAATTCCGAGAAATCTATTTTTAAATACGCATTGATTTGCATAATTGATGTGATGAATTAAAGATAAGCAACTCGAGTTCACAGGTTAAAAATAACTTAAAATACAGCAAAATAAAATAAAAAAACACTAATTCTTTATAGTGTTTTAAATTTATTTATAAAGTTTTTAATCAGATAATTTCCGTTAATAATATCGACGCTCTTTGAATTTACAAAAATCCGAGCAATGCAATAATAGTATTGTTGAATTTTGTTATTTTTTAGGGAATATAGACTGAACGGTACATAAATCTTATTAAATGTTTTTTTTTTTTCGTACAATACAGGTGGATATTTTTGTGAGTTGCCAACGTACTTTTCCGATTCCCAAAGGGACGAGGAAAATGCGAGCAATGAGCCAAATTCAAACCCCGTTATTACACGAAAAATTATCTAATGAGTTATCTATCATACGACGTATAAGTTTATTTTTTCAATTTTTCTGGGTAGAGTGCACGCACTAAAAGTGTGCAACAATAAAACCACTAAATAGTGCTATTTTATGCTAATTCCATTGTTTTCTTTTTTTTTTAATTAGTGCTATTTACTACTAAATAGTGACAACTGTTGCGCACATTAAGTGTTTGCACTCTATTTGTACTCCACTTTGTGCATATATGGCAAAATTACGTTAAAGTCGTATAATAAATAACGTTAATTAATTAGAGGGACAGGCTAACGTACAGTTTCCATTGTGAATTATTATGCGCATGTGAAGCTTGCATTGCGAATCAAACACAAAAGAGTGGAACCTAGTTTGTGGGAACACTCAATAGTCGCTGATGATAAATCGTTTGTTCAACTTCACCAGCAATGTGGTCTTCCTAGTTTTGAGAAATGAAAATGGAGCCAAAGTGATCCAGTACTATCATTCAACAGTTGTTGTCAACAGTCGCATGCTAAAGATCCTATAGGTCAACATCAGACAATACAATAGCACAGGATGCCCGAGTAACAAGATACTTTTTATTATAAAAGAACTCAAACATGCCTTGGAGTGAGTATCAAAGAAGTCGTCTTGAGATCGAGAAAGTCATTTTAGAAAGGCATTTCCCAGGAAGAGTAAAAAAAACTCCTGGACAAGCCAAGGTCTTGGTTGAAATGGCCACTAACAGCGAAAGACATTATCAATTGCAGATTTCAATACTTGAAGATTTCCCTAACTCTTGCCCAGATTTGGTAGTAGTTAGTCCTGCTCAACCATTAACTAAGTTTAATGGTAAACCACTCGATAGATGGGATCACAGTTATGGCGTGAACAAACAGAACTAGCCTGCGTAGCGGCTCTCTTGGGGAGGGGAGAGGGGATTTTGGCGAGGAGAGGGATTGGGGGCGAGGGAAAGGAAAGGGAGAGCCTGCACGCAAGCCCTATGTTTTTGTGTCAGTACGGTCGCCAGAGGCCGTAAATTCTGATTGGTCGAATATGAAGGGTGATTGACAGCTTGACAATAAGCGCGAAAAGATGACTTAGCGTGTTATTGATAATATTGTTTTCGATAGATAATGATTCGTTTACAAATTTCAACTTTAAAAAGAGCAAGAAGAAGCTGTATATAAAGCATAATTTGATTTTGCGAACGCAGAATTTATCAAAACTTCACAAGTATCAAGCATTAAGATAATAACGAAGCAATAGTTCTGAAGTGGTTCAAGCAATGAACGATATTGGTATCCTATAATAAGATTCGTCTACTGTCAATAATCGGTGATTTGAAGTCCTCCCAAGTTAAAGCGCTTTTCATTTTATTTCACTGCTGAGCGAAGAGATTCTTTGTTGCAATTAAACTACATCAGCAGCTACTGTGTAGTTATTATCGGTCATTTGCTTGAAGATTTGTTGGCTTCGTTAAAAAGTTATAAATATAGTCATTAATATTTTCAATTAGCTAATAATCTATTAAGTATAACTGTGTTTTGTAGAACTAAGAAATAATAACAAATAATATAGAGGTCAAACTCGACTTTGCTTATAATTAACCATTGTGTTCACTGTTGCGTGATTTGTTCTGTCCAGAAATTATTTGCCCAATGAACCATTCATTCTTTGTTTGCTGGATTTTGAATGTAATCAAATAAAAATTTTAATCATCAAATGTTTCAACTGCCGGCAAAACTTTTATCAACCAAAAGTTTAAAGAATAAAGTTTTCAAACTTACTTTAGCTGTTGAAATTGTATCGGATGTTAAAACGCGCATTTTCAACACGTCAAAGTGCGAAGCGTTTGTTTACATCCGGTGAAAGCGCCAGGTAGGCGTAGACACAAAAACATAGGCTTGCGTGCAGGCACTCCCTTTTCTTTCCCGAGCCCCCAATCCCCCTCCTCGCCCCAAATCCCTTCTCCCCTCACCAAGAGAGCCGCTACGCAGGCTAAAACAGAACCAGACAACAATCTGTCATTTCAGACCAAATCTATGGACGAACGAGAACACTTTCTATCAAGTGTTTATGAAAGGTCGTATATGGCTCGAAGCCTACGCTTTGCATCATCAAACAGGAAAACCAATGAAAGCATTTCTTAGGGAAATGCCTAGCTGTTCGTTACTGAAAAACTAGAAGACGAGCAATAACAAACTGATTAAAACAATTGAAAAGAAGAAATAATTTATCTTTTTGTACTAATCATTAGGAGCAAGCAGAAACAAGTAACAAGAGCTGTCTCCAAACACAATACTGTAAACATCTCTATTAAAGATTAGTGGTAAATTGGTTTAGAAACCAAGGCATCAATAGTTTTGGTTCACGCAAATACAATAGCATAACAAATTAAAGTTAGTAGCATAGAAATTTCGTGATTGTCCAAAAAATATATATACAATAATAAGTTTTAGAATCCATTCATGCATATAGATTTCTTGTGACGTCACGGCAGCCCCATATGGAGGACAATACAAAAGTTTTCTCCCTTCTTGGAAGCTGAAACCCATTATTTTGTCCTCCATAATAAACTGCATTCCAGCGAACTCCAAGGAGTCTATTTATTTTTATTTATTTTTTTTATTCCCTCAAAATTCAGAATACAGAAACAACACAGTCAAAATTAGTTAACTAAAGGATTCTGGTCAAGAGAAGGCGGTTAAAAAGTCATCACGCTCCAGTCTTATTTCATATACATGAATAAGTAACAGATCATTTGATATTTGATATGGAGAAAGGGTGAGCTAGATCCCTAAAACATATCAGAGAAAAGTGTTTATCCAGAAAAAAATGTCATGCAAAGTGAATATGATGAAAAAATAATATAAAAATTAGGTAAACCTAATAGGGGAGCTCCAACAATATGGCTATAATCAATATAATTATTCATATATAATTTTAATTGGTGTGAGCACAATGTTATATAATTTAATATGTTTTTGTGGCAAAACAAAAATGCTTTCTTTGCAGCAACTTTAATGTTAAGTGCTTTACAGAAATATGACCTGAACACCTACCCCTATTTCAGCTATTAACCCCCCCTCCCCCTTTCTTTCTGCACAAAAATGAATTAATGCACCCTGTCACTTTGCTTATAGCCTTTGCTTATCAGAACACCAGCAAATATGATGGATGACATTTGTAGTCTTTATTGCCTACATCAATTAATACACCTACAACAAATCAGTAAAGTAAAAATTATAATTAAATCTATAATTATAATTTAAATTATTTACAAGTGCCTGGCTGATATGAACAACCGGTTGATAAATAAATAGCCTGGAAAAACAACTATGTTGAAACATAGTGCCCATCCATTGCAAACATATTTTACTCTGGGGTTGAGAGCAGTAAAAACATGTAACAACAAAACTCAAATTAGTGTGTCTTCAGGAAAATTGCCATTTCTACCTGTGAAGAATCAAACAAACAAAATGACTAAGCACACATTATTGACTTTGTGAAATGCAATGAAAATTGGAAGACCTCTAAATTCACTTTGTGTCAGAATACAAAATTTATATATGAAATTCCACCATTTAAGAAGAATTAATGAAACTACCATGTACATATTTGACCATTTGGGGTTATTTCCTCTGCCTCTCTTATCAAATACAAGCAGCATTTTTTCATTTATTCTTCAATATCAAATATAACTGTTACAGTCTCTGATAAAAAAATACTAAACAAACACACATAAGCTGCAAAACACTGATAAAGAGATTACAGCTAACAAATAAACAAACAAAAATCTAATTTAACATAAAAAACTGAGCAAATAAAAAAATGAGAAAACAATTCAATGTTCAATTTAATGTCAAAAAGAGAAATGATTTTAAAACAATGCAGTAGTCAAGTGGGATTTGAGCCAAATTAGCCTCCACTGTTTAAAAACATTGGTTTTAAGCTAATATTGCCATATTGTATCTTTATTTTGTTGATATGCAAATCTAAAAGCTCAAAAAATTGCAAAATCTTAACTCGTAAGACTTGTAACTTGCAAAATATCTGCTCATAGAATGGGAAAATCACAAACCAAATATAGTTAAGATAAACATTGTTGCTGTAGTGGTTGGTTATGCCCATGAAATATGACAGAAGTTGGATTCTTTTCATTCATTTGTTTAATTGGAATTGATGGAAATTATATTTATGTACTAAAGTTGAATTTTAGTTAAAAATATGTTTATGTAAAAACAATAAATCTGTCAAAGATTAGCAATGCTAAATAGTGCAATTTTGTGCTGACTGCATTGTTTTCCCTTGTTGGATCTGCACTATATTGTTCTAAATAGTAAATAGTATCTATCAATGTCACTTATCCATAAATGTAATGCATAATATTTTCTTGGCGATATATATTTCAAGGCAATTCTTAAACATAATTTCTCAACTACAGAAAAACTAGAAAAGTGACTGGTGTTGAGTAATTTTGTTTTCAAAACTGATGAGGACATTTTGAGCATTTTAAATTGAACAGTTTGTACGTAATCAGCCGGCAAATAAATTTACATGATTTAAAAGACAGACAGTTTACTCTGACTACAAGGTATTTAGGCTTATATAATAAGGTAAGTTTAAAAACAAAACTTGGCTAAAGAAAGACTGTCATGAAGAGAATTTTAGAAATAAAAGTGTATTGTTGGAGAGAAACCACTAACCTGCACTTCTCCAGTGATAATTCTAATTTACAAAGAACAAAAGGTCATTGAAATAATTGTGCAAATCCATAAAGGATTGCTTTTACAGCCAACGTTAACGACAGCCGAGTAGTCCGCCATTTTCTTCTACGACAGATTTGCGGTTGCTATGTCAACGAATCGACCACTGTCCTTGCTTGAGAAATAAAATCGATTCATTATTGTAATTTTTTCTTTCTTTCTTAGTGATTAAATTAAAGCAAAAATAATACTAAGTTTTCGCTTCTTACCAGAGACAGATGACTCCTGATCTCTTGCTTTTTTCTTCTTCCAAAGCCATTTGACTCAGTTGAATGAATCCTGGAGCGCCTTCCTGAGTCTTTTCGTATCTTGTCCTTTTCCTTTTGCTTTTTTTTCTGAGGATTCCTCCTTCTCTAAAATTGTCTTTTTATGATTCGCTAAAGTTTTCTATGATTGTCTTTGTTGTCCAGTTACTATCTGATTAGGTAAAATTTCTTCTACACTTGCCAGTTGACGCTTTCTTTCAGTCGCTCAGCTCGCTTTGCTTTTCTTCGTTGAAAGTCCTTCGTGTTTCTTTTCCTAGTCTTTGTTGTTGTTTTTTGGAAAAATCGTGATTTATTTATTTATTTATTTTTTTGAAATACCCTTGCTAGATACGAATCAAAATCAATTTCATTCAATAAATTCACTTGTTAACAATATTTTGGAGAGTAAAAATTGATAAACCTTTGATTTTCCTTCTTAATTTATTTGCATTTTCGATTCGAGTAATTATCATCATATACACATTATCTTCATAATTCAATTCCACCAGATCGACAGACGGACAGACAGACAGATAGACAGACAGACACAAGAATCTTTAAGGTGCCCCCCCCCTTTCAAAATTTCTGGATCCGCCCCTGTGTTGTTGTTTTTTTTTTTTACACGGTCAAAACACTTTTAACCAGCGGCTTAGCTTTACCAGTTTCTTTCTTTTTGTCCATTGTAGAAATATTTTTTTTTTTAGTTTTAAACAGTGAAAACCAGTCTTTTTAAGGTTTTAGTAAACTGAAAATAATTTGCTAAAGACTTTTTTTGTGTGCGAAGTGTGTCGAGGACAGCAAATTTCCTATGTCACGAGTCTAAAATTTGTCAAAGTTTTGGCGCGAAAACTTCAGCTCACTAAAACTGGTCAGCAAGTTTGCGCGAGAGTGTACACGGACGGACGTATGTATGTATTTATCACATGACCCGTATCCGCCCGGGCGCGCGCTCTTAAAAAAACCTTCGTAGATGATGACGTGAGTAGGGCCGTACGGCTTTTTCGAGCAGGGCCGTACGAAGCCGTACGGCCCTGCTCAAAAGTAAACATGCTCAAAAATGCTCAAAAATGCTCAAAAATGAGGGTCATATGATAAAATGCTTATTGACTGAGTTAGGTCGGGCCGTACGGGAAAATATTTGGCTCTCGGTCATTTGTAAGGAACTCGCTGCGCTCGGTCCGTAGGGCATCACCTCGAGCCAAATATTTTCCCGTACGGCCCTCCCACTCAGTCAATAAGTACATAGTACGGACGGCAGTTGTACGTATTTTCGAATTCCGGGCTTCCTGTGGTCGATTTCAAATGAGCTCGATGGTTTACCATATTTTCTTAATTATGGTGCTCCGCTTGCGCGGGCCTTCGGCCCGCGCGAAGCTCCGCTATCAGGAAAACAGAAAATTATAGCGTGTAAAGTGAAAATTGTCTAATGGTCGGAGAGAGCATATGTACATTCCATATCTTGCTTTTACCTGAGAAGCTAAACCATGGTAGCTTCACGGTAGCCTGCTTCGCATCCGTTGCTTGTGACATCACATGTCCAGCCACAAACAGCGCGTGATAAATTGATTGTTTTGCGTTTTCGTTCATTTGCATTTCAATACCAAGAATTCTTTTAAAATTTAATTTATTATTTTTTCGATATTGTCGACTTTATTTCAAATACTATTTTAGATCAATGCCCTTTTTGGGTTTGCTGGGGAAATACTCTGGAACGACGGCAGGATTTCAAATAAGACAGTGAACACTTTGTCGCCTGGTTTTTGATTGACGTCCAACCAAAATGCAAATTCCTAGACAAGACTTTTAGCCTCGAGAGTCGCACTTAGTCAAAAATAGTTGTATTTTTATTTATTTTTTTTGTTTTTGTGTGTGTGTGTGTGAAATAAGAAAACAAATAAATGCATTTGCGCTTTAGGGCGGTTATAAAGTCTATCTTCTTGATAATATTGATAATAACCTTGTTATGTCACTCTTCCATATATCTAAGCGCTCTTGTATTATTCTCTGTTTTATTTTCTCTGTTTAGTTTACACTCAATCACAGTAATTCTTGGTGTCGCAACGCCGTCGTGGGGAGAGACGCGATTGCGTGGCCACACTCTAATGCCTGTTTTAGAGGCTTAATAAGAGCGTGCGTTTGCAAATATTTTATAAAACTCTATTTTCTATATGTGCTTTCATCATCTCATGACGTCACGTCAGCTTCGTTTGGTAGTACAATCAATACTACAGTGTCTCATAGGGAGCTGCCTTAGTGTTCACTCCAATGTTATTTAGAGCCGTTAAAGATGGATGTAAACTTGGTATACTGAACTGTAATGAATGAAGAGATACTGAATCACGTGTTTTTCTTTCGTCGTCAAACAATTTATCAATCTGGCCGAACACTGTGCTTGATGGACGAGAGTTTGTCTTGCTAGATGTCTTGGGGCGACGTATTACACGAATTTTTCTAAAACACAGACAACTAATCGTTAGGGAATACAAAATGAGCACATATAACGACCATCTTATTACTGGATAAAAAACATCAAACAACCACTGGTGGGAAAAAAAGAGAGGACAGAGTTCGAGAAAAAAAAAATGCGATAGAGGGTCAAGGACATTCTTGTAAAGAGGCAACATAAATTCTTCATTTGAGTTTTTTTACCTTCGGCGAAAAATGAGAAAAACTCCTGTAACGCCTACAATCACGACTACAGCTAAGACAAGTAGGCCAATAACCAAACCAAGATTAACATCACTGCTTTTACCCGTGACAGTTGAACCTGAAATGTCATAACTTTCACTAAGTAATTTCTTGCAAAAAACAATGGACAAGTGGGGTTTGTCAAAGTTGAATTAGCACCTGTGTCCAAAGCAATTTCGAAGTGCAATCTCCCCTCATTTTATGCTGTTTCACAAGCTCAGAATATCGCTGGAAATTGAATACAAATTGTATCAACTGTTTACAGTCAAGTGAAACTACAATAAATTTTCTCGGCGTAGTCGTTATAGTTATTCTCAAATCAAATAACTAGTAGTTCTTTGTGTAAAAAAAAATTGATTCAAACGAAACCATGTATTCGCCAATGACTGTCAGTTGGACTTAACAAAATCTCTTTACGATTACTTTACCTGTGCAATTATAAGCATCATCTTCATAGTCATCTTCACAAACACACCTGTACGAGCCAAGAGTGTTGATACAGCTCGTGTTGCTATGGCAGCTATATAAACCAAGCTCACATTCATTGATATCCCAACAGGTTTTTCCGTCACCATGGTAACCACTCAAACAATGACAGGAAAAAGATCCAATGATATTTTTGCAACGAGCCAATGACGAGCAAGGATGATTACCCGTGGAGCATTCCTCGATGTCAACACACTCATCATGAATTCTATGATAACCGTGTTTGCAGTTGCAGGTAAAAGAACCGAACGTGTTGACGCAAACAGTATTGGGAATACACGTGGCGTTGTGTAGGCATTCGTTGATATCTACCCACAGAAAAGTCAGATTAGCGCAAGTCTAGCAATGTCTTAGGAAACAACAAATTGTTAAGTGAATGAGAAATCTAACTCTTTGAAATCTGTGGTGTAGCAAGATGATGTATTGATATGAATGCCGTGTATGATTATAATGATGCTGTCGGAAACGATATTAGGGAGTAGTTTAAAAGTCTTCTTCTCATTTGCAACATAAACGTACAGAAGCACAAACAACGAATGACAAGACTAAGTAATGTTTTTGTTTTATGGTACACTTGTGAAAAATCTGGTACCTCATCTACGTGTGTTACTTGCTCGTATGCTTATGTCGCACGTGATGTACAGGCTTCATAAAGAATTTTACCTTCACAATATTGACCATTTCTAGAGAATCCAAGAGGACACAGACAACTTGAATGGTTTGATGTACAAGGTGGAATAATCCGGCAAGGCTTGTCAGACATCGTACAGTCACTAGGCACTACACATCGAAGAGAAACAAAAGTTGATGCTGGACAAACACATAGAAATATATTATTATTTTTATGCTATCGTCAATATGTATTTCAAGACATTTGGTAAATCCATGTATTTGTTTCAGATTTTGACCGAGCTCTTAGAGACCGATTCCTACATCTTCAGAAAAACCAAAAACTACTTCAACACTAATTCTATGTATATTAAAATATATAATTAAAGCCTACTGTTTAGACTACAAAATATATATAGTTATGGTTTTGGTCCTCTCTGGGAAAAAGGTAGTTCTCACTAGAATGAGCCCATCATTTCGATTATGTAAAAAAATGTAACTCCAACATACCTCCCAGTATTGCTAGACGCATACATATTTGGTTGACCCACGATACAGGGTGGATTCTTAGAAACCTTGCAACAAGAGGACCGGTAGAAGACTTAAGACTGTTACACGATATATGCACTGTATCATTGTTACCTGAAAATATCTAAAATCAAAAATAAAGAGTTGGATTTCGTATGAATGGGAAACAGTACCGTATCGTAGTGACGAATCATAACTGTAACTTGTTTCAAAAACAATTGAATGGAATCGTGGCGGTATCGACTGCGCACCGTAATCTACCGTATCGTACCGTAGAGTGCCGAAAAGTACCGTAGAGTACCGTAGTATATCGTAGCGTAGCGTTGAGGAGGGTCCACCATAATCAGGGGCGTATCCAGGATATTGAGAAAGAGGGGGCGGCCAATTAAAATGGCATTTTTAGCATTTTTGAATCTACGTCATTTTTTTTTTTTTTTTTTTTTTAATTAAAAAATAATTTTTTTTTTTTTTTTATTCAACAAAAGGGGGGGCCGCGGCCCTTTCGGTCCACCCCTAAATCCACCCCTGATAATCCCGCTATAAGAGTTCCATTAGGAGTTCACAAAGATAATTTTTATCACGCACACCGCTAAATATACTTCGTATATCCCGAATCCTGATCCTCAAAATCATCAAATCCCGCTCCCGCTCGTTATTTTAATCATGCATCCCGCTCCCTCTTTAGCTTGTTTCCCGAATCCTGCCTTCAAAATAAGGCCAACCCAGTGTCCAACCAAACCTATCTTGGACCCTCGTTGAGTACCGTTCCCAACTTCTAAAGACATCTGTCCATAAATAAATACCTTGTCAATTGTGAAATATGTAGATAAGTTATACAACGTGGTGTGAAGAAGGCAAAACTGACGTTTCGGACGTTAGTCCTTCGTCGAAGTAATATGAGAAAAAAGGAAGAATGAAAGTGTATCTTATCTAGTATCTTACTGGTTTTACCTTATCTATTGATTGGTTTGTGTCTTGATATCCGTACCATATATGGTTATCAAGACTAAACTGTATGGTGTATTCTGTCACGTGACCAGAGATGTTCGCAGACTGTAGCCCTTGAGTTACTAATGCGTGTACTTGATACAAGTTACCGAAGTCAATCTAAAATTGGTGAAAAACACTCAGATCATTTCATAAAACATGTACAGTGTAAAAAGACGTACACTAAGATTCAAAATTAGTTGGGACATTCGTTGTTTTAAACCACAATTTTTTCTTGAGTATTTTCCAGGCGCCTCCCCCTCCCCTGTCACAATGTTGGTAATATCGATGATTAATTTGGTATGAAATGAAACCTCAGACAACATTGTTTAGGGGGAGGGGGGATTAACCGGGATATTGTAGAGTGAAAAAGAAAAAAAGTATGAAAGAACGAAATGGTGTGGAAAAAAATGACAATGTCCCAACAATTTTGAAACTTAGTGTAGCTTCTACGGTTTTTGAATTTCTTGTGAGTCCATGAGTCGTTTGTATCTACTAGAGTAATTGACCTACCTGTAAGTATTGTTGAGAGAAATTCCCAGCGCACCATGCACTTGATGTATTACCCAGTAATGCATCACGGGCTGTGTGGTGTTCGTCATGGATAGAAAGTGCTGAAAGAGATTTGATGGGTATTTCTGTTGTCTTGTTGTTGGGAAATTGCAATGCTATAAAAAGAACGTACAAAACACAAAATTACTCGCCAGCAGCATATCAAACTTTATAAATGATCATACAAAACTGACGTACAGTCTATCTACTACATATATCGTGAGTAGAGAAAAACAACATGGTGCGAGTCAGCTTGGACAGAAAAGATCCACTCTTTGCAGTACAGTGTCACAAAAATGACAAAACGTTTTGAAAAAGTTATTTTATGCAAAGGATTACATATTCTTATTATCAATTCATAATCATTGGTAAAGCCCGGTCAGCTATATGAATATTTCGTGGAACGAATAGTTAAATAAAGACGTTAATCTTGATATTACCAGAGCAATATGCGGGTGCGTTACGACGATTATCGCAAGTGCAATTCGCTGTCTCCAATGTAGAGTTTCTGCAATCGATGACACAGTTGGAAGCTTAAAGATAACATGAATTGGTTATTGTGAAGTTCTTTCGAATTTTTTATCAAAATATAAAAAGAATGATCTCGATCGTTTATTAAAGTATCGAAAAAATGTTGTACAATAACTGTTTGTATCTAATCATCCATCACCAACCCTCCCCAGACCTCTTCTCCCTCCCCACCCCTCCCTCATTAAAGTTGACTCCAGAAAGTCAATTATTAATGCAAAGAGCAATTTGGAGGTTGAAATCAACATGGATGCGGAATAAAGAGGTTTTTTTTTCACAGTTAAAATACCTTTTTCAATAAATTTTGTCTAGGATTTGTCAATTTTCCACCCCATCCCCCCGAATTTTCGCCGCAGGGGTAGGGGTGGGAACGGATGTACACAGGCTGTGGGTATCTTGTAAATTGTGTCTCTTGAGATTGTCCCTAATATACATACGGCTATCCTATTAAATGTGAACAGACCTCGGCTTACATACCTTTATTCGATGTGATTAAAAAGCTCATTAAAATCATGTAAATTATAACAGCGGTTTTTGTATTCCATTTTACTGTAAACATTCCAACAGGAGGTCTCACTCATACCGCTAAGGATTGTGGTAATCCACCATTTTCAAACTATAAAAGAAAAATATTGTTGACTATTGATTATGATCATCATATATAATAGAAGTAAAAATCATGTATATCTCCAAGTCACTCAAAGTGCGATCAAAATCATGTCCTAAAAAATAAAACCAATAAAATCATTCAAAATGGGCTAAAAGCAAACAAAATCACTAGAATCCCCAACTTTTGAGAAAAACATGGAATCTATACAGACATAACAACATGCATTAATATATTACATTGCCGTAGCTGTCTCTTCTGCATAGCGGTGAACATGAGTCGTTTGTGACTTTTAGCCAAAGTGTAGAAACCCAAATTTACGACTTATTTGAGCGCTAGATAAATATTTTGTATTTTAAACAATCAAAATTAGCCTAAGATGCGCGTTTGTTTGATATTTGCAACGTTAAATACGGATTGGGACATGTTCTGTTTGGTCAAACAAGTGTCCCAAAATCCGACACAAACTTTGACATACATTAGTCACGCAAAGTACCAACACACACCGTTCTTATCTTGTAGCTCGAGCAATTCTTTTATCTTGAACAAGAACATTTCTACCAATAAACTATTAGCAAGATCTGTCTATATTGATAGGTAATGACTGTGAAATGTTGCCTAGAATTTGGATGGTGGTTTTATACTCTGGTCCACCATATTGACAGGCAAGTACGGCGCCGAGGGCAAACACACTATCATCCGTCTATATAACTGAAAAACTGTTAGACGTTTCGCCTATGTAATATTACAGCAAGTTACAATCATAGCAAGTCGATCAGTCCTAACAGTTATATTACTATAATGTAAAAGTTGATTAAATAGGTACAATAAAGAAAAACATTTGAAATCACAATAGCCAGACCATCTAACCAAATTCATCTTCTAAACAATCCAAGCTGGAATACTTTTAAAACATCATTACTTCTGTAATATCCACAGTTTCTTCCAAAGACAATGTCTGTAGCGATAAAATAATTTGTTATCTCACATTTTGTTCAGACAGGCTTTAGAAACACGATAGTTTCCAACTTGCCTTAAGGTCGTTTAGACTTCATATCAGTAGTTATCAGTTACTGTAAATTTCCAGTTGTTTATAGATTATTCGCATTGCACAATTTTATATACAATCTTATTGCAGAGATGTAAATGAAATACCTGAATGAAGTTCGTTGTCAACTGCACAAAACAGAATGCAATCCTTGAATTATTCTTTGCACTGTGAAATGCAGTGTGTTCGACTCAGACAGGCTCCTGCTCTTAGCCAGTGTGTAATTCGAGTCGTATTGCCCGGAAATCACTAAGTTTGTACTGTATTATCATGCACGCATCCATGGACCCACCAGATTAAAATGTTTGATAAACAAACACAAACTTTGTAGATGACGGCTAGTTTTGTTTTCTCTTGATTTTATAGTTACAATGACGCATTAATTAAAATCTGTTTGGCAATCCTGAGACCTTTTGTAAATTTCTTTAAAAAATTGCAACAAAAAAAAAAAAACGTTTTGAATCCAAAGCACATATAAAAAAATAAAAAATAAAACGCACAGAGAAGTACAGTCTGTTTATAATCTAATATGGGAGGTCGTTTAGTAATTGAACGAGTTGTAGCAGTTGCGATTTACCCGGGATATAATAAAGTTTAAAAGTGCCGATGTGTCGTGTTGGTTTGAGAGCATTTTGTCACGCTAATCGTTTTATACATGTCACACTTGTGACAGTAGACTGGACAAAAAATACTTATTTCGGTTATTATTATTATAATGCCTTTTCTCGTTTCTTTTTTATCTTAGCCTTCACTTTCGTTCCTTTGTCGCTTGTGCATCTTTTACTGACATTTGATTTGCCCTGCTCTCTGAATTCTCATATGCTATTCTCTATCTATTTTCATAGCATTTTGCCCCTTTTTTGCGTTTTTCCGACCTCCCGTTGAGATAGTAACTGTAACCCAGACACATGAAATTCAGGACGAATATGGGTTATGGTCAGCGGTTAACCACAAGTCAGGAAATGATCATAAAACAAAAAGAAACGAAGTTGGGAGCAAAAATTATATAATAATTTATAATAATGTGTATTCCTTTATTTTTGTATAATCCAGTTATACAGATCGGCTAATTATATATTATGTACATAAATCGGTACGATAGAAGGAGGTCTGATAATTTCACTGAGAAAAATAGCTAATCAAAAAGTCTTCAAAACGAAGCAGAAATAGAGAAAGAAACATAAATAAAGGATAGAAAATAAAGGAACAATCAAAAACATAGACCTCTAGAAAAGAAAAGTATTATAAATAAAAAAACGCTGACTAAAGAAAAACAATAGCCAGGGAAAGGAAAAAGTACATTTATGTAAGAGATTAAACTAAATTCAAAAATATATAAATAAATAAACCCTGATATAATCAACTCTCAATGAAACGTAGACACTACCTGAAAAGCTAACTTTCCTGAACAAATTATCATTATTTTCTAAGTTCTGTTCAGCTTTATGGGGATGATATCAGCTTTCAGGGGAATGTTTTTAGATTTAGTGCCTTGCGAAGCCAAACACTTGCCCCCAAATAGCAGGGGCTACTCAATCCATACTAATAGACTCCATCTATACACACTTAATTTCTCTAGATATATATTACATTTCATATCACTGAACATGAGGATTTTTTTGTTTGCTTGTGTTGGGGGAGGGGGAGTCTGTGGCCTCTTTGACATAACGTCGACAAAAACAGTAGCACAACAATAAAGACAAACAACGTTCCGAATGTTTCTATAATGACGGGGAGGCCAAAGCAAACAGCTTAGATACTACTTATTAACTAATATAAGAGTTGCCAAATATTTCACATACTATGAATTTTTTAGATTTTGGTACGAATACAACTTTGGGCGAAAACAATATTTCTAATCAATTCTACAATTTGAACTAGATATTTAGCTGCTCCTCATATACATATATAACTACCTACGTCTATTGCTAAAACTAAAAGCTATCAGACAATGTCCTTAGAGACCATGAGTCAGATTTACTATGTACATCATGTACACTGCCGTCGAACGAGTTACGTTTGCAAAGGACGCAAGAAATATGGTGATTCATAATAACATTCATTATATCTTGTCGTCCGATTTTCTTCAATATAACAGAAAAGTCTTCGAGCTTTAACGTTGGTCTCGATGTCTTTAACCTTTCCAAAACAATATGAGCTGGATTTTTGTTATTTTCTATATCCGGTATTTGCTTATCTATTCTCATGTATATAGACAGTTCTCGCCAGTTCGATACTCCTTTCTTGTTCAGTTCTTTGCAGATTTCTGCTCGTAGGCAATGACGTTCTATAATTTTGTACAAGTCGTCGAAGGGCTGAGGAACGCAGTCTAAAATGAAGACAAGAAAATGTTAGGCTGTAAAAAAAGGTAGAAGCATTTTATTGTCCCGATTCCCCAGCCAAGATAACATTTCTACATAAATGAAGCTCCATTGTCGGTACAAGGGAGGGGTGAAGAGGGTGTGCAACCCCTCCTGGAACGATATCCAGTCTCTGTTTTGTCAAATATTTCTTTCCAAAATAACCTCAGTATTTCATGTTTTCTGGGTAGTGCACCCCCTCTTGAAGATGATGAACCCTCTCCTGAAAACAACCCTAGATGCGTCCCTGGGCTCGACTAGGTTATGTCCAAGAGAGTATAAGTTAATAGAAGGGTTTGCTGGTGCCCGGCTTATAAACACCGTATCCCCCTTTTTTTGGATTCATTTCGTATGAGTGGAAAACAGTACCGTATCGTATCCTAGCCGTAGTTTCTAAGAAAACATTCGAATCATCTGCCGTTTCGTAGCGATATCGTATCCGCACCGTTTGCCATTCATACGAAAACGACTCTATACTAGTGGTTGACTTGGGGGAAGTTTCCCACATTCAACTAGGTTAGAGCATTTTAGATCCTATCAGAGTCGTTAGACTGGCAAATAGCCGAAATCGTTTACTGAAACAGAACTGTCGACTTTTGAGTCCCCGCCCTAAAAACCCACCCCGAAAAACTCCAGACACTTTGAAATCACTGCAATGAAAAGTCTTCCTTGTCCCACCCATCACTGGGACTAATGGTTATCAAGTCACTACCAGCACCATCATCACGACTATTACTATCAATCGAAATCAGTTATGTGCACCATGAACGAAGTTCTTTAATAAACCTTTTCTACTTACTTGAACAGTTGCAAAGTTGTACGTTTCGTACGTAAGGACGATATGAACATTTCTCACAGGAGCACTGCAAACTCTCTGGAAATGCAAAAAGAGGTAAAATTACAGATTCGAACCATTATTTTTCTTGTTGGTCTTATTTTAACAATAATGCTATTAACGTGACGATGTTCTTATATACAGCGCATTTCAAATCTCAAGGCGCTTTACAATTTTGTACGTTATATATCTTACCACTAGGAAGTTCTTTACTCAAATCACCATGAACTTTCTTTGAAACCTAGGAAAACAATATGAAATACTTATAACTTGTAAAGTGTTCCTTTAAAATAACTTAACTTAACGAACAGACCGGAAACGGATGCGAAGGAGACTAGCGAGAATCCGGAATCCTCCCAAAATTTGAGAACTTTGGAATTCGAATTCTGAAACCTTGTAATCAGGAATTCGGAATCCTCCACTTAGGATCCGTGATCCCGACTCTCCGAGTCTGAACCCTCCTGGGTCCAGTTCTGTGAAGCCTGGATAACGTTATCCACTCGATGCAATTATCCACTGCATAGCATTTCTTTGGAATCTATAATATATCTACTCGATAGGGGTTTATCCAGTGGATAGCGTTATCTATGCTTCGTTCAACCGGTCCCGTCTCTGGATTCCCTTACATGGGACGATCAATCATAATGGGTATAGTCATATCGAGGATATCATTTCATTCATTTTCACACCAGGAATCAAAATTTGACATAGACGTTTCTTGGCTTATCCTGTGATTCAGATATCACTGAACTTCAATAAATATCAATAACCGATGTTGTTGTCATATTTACCTTTGCTGTAGATTGTTTTTTCTTTCGTTTTTCTCTGGCCCTAGGCTCTCTCGGCATGTCAGAAGACTTGGCAGTGTCTTGACATGTCCTGCCAACATGTTGTCCAGTTGCTATGACAACAGTATTATCACCTTGTCCGGCCTCACCGGTGACTGGTACAGCAGTGCTTGTGTCCTCACCTTCGCTGTGTTCCTCACCTTCCTGATAATAAATCATCAAAAAAATGAGCTTCTTTTTTTCCGGTTGACAAAAATTACATTCAGCTCTTGACTACATTTCCTAAATGACTGTCCATATGGCGCAGATGTGTTGTTCATTTTAACAGGGCAGAACTTTATTCATATTTCAAACCGGCTACGAGAATCCAGAGAGTTTTTTCTCACCTTGTTTTCGGGATTTTCCTGATCACCGCTGACAGCCTGGTTTCCAGTGCAATTATCGTCGCTCAAATCATCGGGCTGTTGCTCACTATCGTTTGATTGGGTAGTTGGAGAGTTTGTTTCATCCTGTAAAAGCCAAATATATTCCCCATACATAACAGCAGCGTTATTGCTCATTTCTGATCTGGTATGTGGCCAACGTTTGGGCTTCCTGTGCTGAAAATCGTCACGATAAACCCATGGTGCATTGCTGTCAGCGTCGACTGCAGTCATGACATCTAGGAAGACAGAAATCAATAAGATCATGGTTGGCTTTATCCAAGAGAGTATGAGATAAGATAGCTTATCCCCGGACTCCATCAGTGGCTCTACTCGGCGTGCTATTTTTAGAAACTTGTTAACAATCTCCGCACTTTTGTCTTGAGATGTTTTTGAATTGCGACCGCGCCTCCTGCAATCTGGCCAATCACGTTCCGTTCCCGAAATAACTTCAGTTTAAAAATAGAATGAAAAGATCCCCTGATGAGTGTGAAGCCCAATACGGTGGATAAGCTCCCTTGTCTCATACTCTCTTGCTTTGTCCTATATATCTCCGCCATATTATTCATTATTGCAGTCAGCATTGAAGAGTTTTAACTTTTTCATTGATTTAGCATTGAAGCATTTTGTAGCTTTTTCTTCAAAGCTATACAGTCAAGTGCAGGATTTACTGTCTGTAATAACGGTCTGATTAAAATAACCAATAAAATTCTGATAATAAATTCCTCTGAGAGAACCGATTGTATTTTGGTTAAAAGGACATTTTGGTTAAAACGAACATATAAATGTACGTCTGGGTTATGTCGTACCATCTTAACCTTTAAGTTTATTTGCAAATCATTGTTCGTCCCTAGAGTCACAGCTTTCTAAAGCCCTGTATAAAACTTACTTGTGGAGTCGGCTGACGAAACAGTGCACTCATCGCTGTTGTAGCAACTACATACAAAATTGTGGCTTTCGTCTTGTACGTTGGGCTGATCTATGAGATAAGATCAAGCCGTTAATACATATTTATTTGACTTTGATCACTAAAAAATGAATTTGATATGTATACTTTTGTAGTATTCGTTCCCCGGGAGGGGGGGGGAGCTCCGAGGATAAACGATCGGGGATGCTCGTCGTATCTTTTAGGGGTAAAAATCGGCGATTTGGTCTCTTTTAGGGTTTAAAGATATCAAATTTGTCAAATTCTCACTTTTTGGTGTATTTTAGGGGTTGAAATCCAATCCACTGAAACTCATGATTTTGGTATCTTTTAGGGATGAAAAATTTGTGAAGCCACGTCTTTTTAAAAAACGTCCGATATCGTTTGTTTGTTCGTAGTTGTTTGTTTGCTTGTTTCACATCAGTACAAAAACTTACGTATTAGTATGGAGTGCTCCGTTTGACTGCTATCTTCAGAATCCACCCTCTGAGCATAATCTAGACAGATAAAACATACATTGTACTCAAATAAAAAGACATATTAATCAGTAAAACATATCAATCAAGACTGGAGTATAATTACGACACATGGCGAATAAACTATCAAAGACAAAGCGGGCTTGGTAGATAAACAAACAGACAAGCAGTATAGACATTAGCAAAAACGAACAAACTGATAATGAAATCAAAATAATAAACAAGTGGGAAAGGACGAGTATAAAGTGTTGCATCATCCCTTTCTACGCATTTCGCCTGATGATAACTAGCTGAATGCAGTCGAAACGGCGCGTTTTTATAACAAGACTAACATCGTGAGACAAATGATAAGTAACGTTTTATCTATATGCTTTATCCACGATGAATAATAATCCCTTTCACTCCAATAAACAAGTGATTCGTAAATGTCATTCTACAAAAAAATAGTAAAGAATAAAATAGTCAAAAGCGATGCGCGAACAAAAAAAAATCAATTTTAGTTTAATATCTACGTACTTGTAATAACAGGTGGAGCTGGAGCCTGGAATCTGTCACTTACACACACTACTGTGTTTTCGTCTTCAATTTGGTCACGTGAATCACGTGTACTGGTGTCGTAGTTCAGCATCAAGACTTTGATTTTCTTGATGATATTCAAATGCTTTAATATAGCGAGAACAATTACAGAGACGAGAAGCACACAAACTGCACCAGCAACCAGCCAGCCAGGATCTACAGATGCTGTTTAGAACAAGAGTTGAAATGAAATTTATTAACATCCACTGCACAAAGTATGAGTGTGGTTAAAAGTTGAAATCGCTGGTCGCTTTCTCTCTGCTTACAGTTAATATTTTTGGATGTTTTACGGCTAATTCTCAGGGGGGATACTAACACCCCAACTTTGAGTGTCCTCAAAACCCTGGCCCTATCCTAAGCCTACAACATTTTTAACTGCTATTTGATGAAAGGTGACTAAAAAAACTAACCCTATCCATAACAAAAACCTTATCCTATCTCAGACAATTACTCTATCCAAGACAAAATGACAAAAAATGACATCCTACCCAAGAATTAAAAGCAATAAACCTACTGCCCTTTAGACGCCAGATACCAAATGTATAGCAGTGCATCTCCCCCCACCGCCCCCTCCCCCCCTTCCACTTTCCTTCGGGACTAACCCAGACTCAAGAGATTACTCATTTTTACGTTTCACGGTTACTTTCTTGAATGTTATTTTACGGCTAACCGTTAACACTGACATCAAGATTATCTAAAGAGAATGGTCAAGAGCAATACTTACCAGTCCCCTCTCTGTTAACTGCATCCACTCTCCCTTTCTGAGCTGACATGCTGTTTGGCTTGGATGTTGTAGTTAAATCAGTAGTAATCTTAGTATGAACGGGTTTCGGAGTGCTCAATAAGGAAATCGCCTCTGTATGGATTCTAGAAGTAGGCTTCGGCGTCGAGAGTTTAAGCAAAACTGGATTGTTACATTTTTTGTTGCAGCCTAAGATGGGCCCACAGGCACAATCTCCCATTCCGTCAAGGACACACTTTTCCTTCACAAACTCGTTTCTGAATTGATCAGTAAAGACAGCCTTTCCACAACAGTGTTTGCACGGGTAACAACCACCATTTTCCATGTATTCCCTGATGGTGCAAGTATTGGGAATATAATTTATCAATCAAAACAAATCAGTCAATCAATTTTATGTCATTATCTAAAAACACTTCAGTGGATCAAGCAACAAAACCACGAAATCCATCCATTTATCCATCAATCAAACAATTATACGAGCCGTCTCAACAGGCTATATTGCACGTCGTATTTCAGTTTTGCAGGCGAAATGGAATACATTCGAAAACGCAGTGCATATAAAACAATTACTGTCGTTCGTTTGGATTCCGTTTCAAAATGGCTGCCAGTTTGATAAAGTTGTTCACTGCAATCTCTGCAAGTTTTTATAGAATTTTTCCGAGAATTGTGGCCGTAGATAGTAGAAAATCATCAGAAGTCCACAAAAAACAATTGTAAACAGTAATTGAAAAGCCCCGAGGGGAATTGCTGTAACAACTCTACCCCCCCCCCCCCCAGAAAAAAAATAGAATCCACAGTCACTTCCAAACAAGGAAAAATTATCAAATATGGTTAGCGATGGGTTGCGAACGCCAGTTTTTATAAGATGGTTAAACATGACATATATAACGACTTACCCCTTTTTACAGTCACTACATTTCAAGTTGTGTGTAGCGTTACATGGATAAACTACGTTTCTGTTCATTCCACATTCGAAGGTACATTGACGACATTCATAGTCTGATTTTTCGCTCTTGAATGTTTCTCCGGATTTACATGATTGACAGCTGTCACGTGGTTTGGTGATGTTACCATGGTGATCTTGCTGATAGCCGCAGTGTTTGGTGTACATTTGTCCCGCGGGGCATGCTGGACACTCCCGACAGCCGCGACTGTCTCCATTCAGTAGATATTGGTAGTCTTCACAATCACTCAATTTCATCCCAAATACTAGAATAGGCCATAACTAAAACAATAGAAAATATTTTACTTAACAAGAAACTTGACAATAACATCGCAACATTTTCATCTTGGGCTGGACGATCCAGGCTAAGTGGTTTATTAACACAGCAAGTAAAAGTGAATCCCCAAGTTTTCAAAAGTAAGAATTGCATGGGAAATTTCAATTTTAAATAATAAAAAAAACATGGCAAAATTTAAACGCAAAGCTGGACCAGCTAGGTTGGTCCAGCAATGGACAACTTTGCCGACAAAAAAAGTGAAAAAAAAAAACATTGTGAGCACCACATTTTTTAGTGATTGTTCTTTTTTCAATTATATTTTTATTGCATTTTTGTTGTTGTTGTTGTTGTTGTTGTTGTTGTTGCTTGCTTGATAAATTCCTCAAGGATATACTGACAGTCAAGTCCATGGTAGACAAAGTGGACTATAAGTACATTAACCGAATACAACCGTCCACAAAGCTCTAAGACTACAGAGACAAAATTTCAACCAAAGTGAATTATTTCAATCTTATATTTTTAGGCGCTACATTCTGTACATGCTCAAGGGTGGGACGTACTTGATGAACTCAACGGGAAAAAACATAATTTCCTCTTTTGTTTTCATCGAAAAGAATAATCAACTAATCAATTAGTAGAGCTTAGTAGCGAGTGAATCAACTTCTTGTTTACTTAGAATCGTTAGCATTGTTTGTATTATTATTAACTATTATCAACCTGCTGCTTTTTAATTGTTTCCGATTTTGTTTGCTTGCTTTATTTACTTTTATTTTCTTTTTATATTTTTGTTTGTTGTTTTGGTATTCCTTTTGATAGACTATAACTGATGTAATAATTTATTGTTTATATTATTTATTATATATATATTTATTATATTTATAATTATTTATTTTTACTTTTATTTTTATGTAATCTTGCTTTCTTTTTTTATTTTCGTGTTCGACTGTTTCGGTTTAGATTTATTCTCTATCCTGTCTGACTACATAAACAAAACCTTACAGACACCTTTGCATATTAAAAAAGCAGTAAACTGATTAAAGACATTAAACAACGTAATCCTTATAAACTTCAAAGATTGATATTGACTATCTATAGCAAAGAAGACGACGAAGGGAACTGATCTGAGATGAGTAAAGAAGGAAATGCTTCCAAGAAAACAGAGGACGACAAAGCTACTTCGAAAAAAAAGAGAAGTCTTTCGTTTTCTTTGAAAACGAAAAAGAAAGAAATAACGATAAGAAAAAAATCACAATTAATTAAAGTAACATAAGAAGATGGTGATCAATCAACCAACCAATCAATCATTTTTTTTTTCAGCCTCATCCAAGAGCTTTACACTTAAATATATATCATGATTTACATACAATAATTATGAATAAAAATAAAAATAAAAAGAGATGAGTTGATTGTGATTTTGGTGACGAACTGTGGATATTATAAAAGAAAGAATACCGCATCAACTAGTCCGTCTATCGACATGCAAAACAAAAACTAAACAGAAAATAAAACTGAAGAAAAACAGTATTACAGTAATGAGAATGTAAAATTTGGTTACAATGTAAACTATGATTGAAATTTCCATGTTTGATCTAATCCCGAGTAGCCTCTTTAACCTTTCGAAACGGTATTTGATTTCTACTTTCGTAACTCGAAAACCAAAGCCTAAAGAATACTAAAAAAACACATATCATTTCATACAACATTCCTTCTACTCTAATTCATTTTATTGAAAATCGAGAAATTCAAGAACTATTTTTAATTTATAGTTTTCAGATTTAATATGTTCTCGACAAAAAAATAATTTCAGACGACCAAAAAAATTGTCGCAAAATATTCGTTTTTTCATGATTATATAACTGCTGTTTGAGATGCCAAAGATGACTTTTTCCTTCCCAAATCCAAAATGTTGCTTTGGTTGAACAATAGTATACTTTATTTAAAACATATAAAAAAAATGAATTGATTAAATCGCAAAAGGAGAAAACGTCAAAATAAAAATTGGAATGAAAGTTATATCACCTAAAAAAAATTAAATGAGCGATGGTAGGAAATATACTGAAGACAGAAATTTCCCAGAGAAGAATAATAAGATACTTAAATATGTTATACACTCGGGTTGTTTTTTGACCTTCTCACTATTGCCCGTATTGAAGGCAATCGAAGACAGCATGTGAAGTCGATTACAACGCTCGGCGCAGAAGACCAGCACCAAATATAAAAATTCACAATAAAACACTGCGTTTTAAACTGTTAAAATAATCAAAAGGCGATCGATTGGAAAGCGGTTAAAGTTATTGTGAATGAAAAGGTCAGGCTTACCTCAACCAGGAGTAAAATGACGATACACAATGATTTCATATCGGTGATTGCCCGCCAGAAACTCGAACAAAGCAAAGTGAATACTTTTGATCCTGCAAGCCTCAACGAAGTCGATACTCAAACTAGTTTTCATTCTTTACGATATTTTGAACAAGGAAGCGAAAGTGCTATTTTAGATTCCGGGAGCTTATGAATAATAATGAACCTCGTGACACGTCCGGTTTCGATTGAGTTCAACGAGTAAAGTCTAAACATGGACAAGCGAGTTCGTGAACATGAACGGAAAAAGCAATTTATCACAACATTTACACAGTTTTTCCTGCTCTATTCCTTGAAATTCCGCAACAAAATCTTTATACTATTTACTTGAATACGTTTTGAGACCGTTTTTTTTTTAGTTGGTTGTTTTTATTAAGTCAACAGAAGTCCAGTCCGAGTCCATTCCTGATGTTAATTAGTCGCGTTACAAGCTCCTTACAGGGCTCTTGCAGTCTGAAACGGCATTGGCGTCGCCTCCTTGTTACAGGAAGCTAAAACGCTCGTTGAAGTACAACAACATTGATCTACATATGACCTTAGTGGTAAGATTAGCAATGACATGGACAGTGCAACATTTCTTTATTGTTCATCCACTTGGTGGTCAATGCTGCTAATCATCAGTGTTTATTCATACATTTATTATTTACAGATAAAAATGTTTCATATTAAGCAAATCACAGTTTTGAGTAGCCATACTTGTCTAGTATAGGATTATAACAATTATCCTTGCAATAGCAGTGTAAACCTCGTTTCAAACTGAAGAGTTACGGACGGCGTGCATCATTTGAACATCATTTAAGCAAGCTTTTGACATATGATATATAATCATCTCTAAGAACTCATATATTGAGCAGTATTTTCTGTGCTAGTTTTCACACTTTTAATGATGATTATTATTAAAATTTTATTGAGTTATATATTTTCAGCTGTGTATAATTATTTTAATGATGTTAGTTATGTTGTATATTCTTGTACAGCGTCATGGATTTATTATTATTGTTGTTGTTATTATTATTATTATTATTATTATTTTAATTGATTTCAACTCAAGTAAGATTTTACAATTTCACCGGGTTTAAACTATAAACCTTGGGTATAATCTGGCTAATTACAGTGATAATGTTTTTCTTAAAATACGAGCTGTTCCTAACAATGCTACTTTTTGACATAGTTCTATTCTTAATGTCTCTGATATCTTGCTCACATTCTTTATCATTCCTTTTCTGATTAGACCAAGTGCTCCAATTACTATGGGTATGTTAATTACTTGCATGTCCCACATTCTAGCTAGTTCAATTTCTAGGTCCTTATATTTAGATCTTTTTTCAAGTTCTTTCACTCCTACGTTGTTGTCGTTTGGTATTGCTATGTCTATTAAGTAGCATGTTTTTTCAACCTTATCTTTAATAATGATGTCAGGTCTGTTCGCAGCAATCTCTCTGTCTGTGTGTATAGACATGTCCCACAGTATTGTTGTACTGCTACTGTCCATTACCCTCTGTGGAGTGTGATCATACCAATTCGTAGCAACTTCGAAATTATTTTTCTTACAGATGGTCCAATGGATGTAACTTGCTAGTTTGTTATGCCTTTCAAGATACTCTTGTTTCGCCAGCGCAGGACAACTTGAAATGATGTGGTCAATGGATTCATTATGCTGGTTACAAAGTCTACATTTTGGGTCTGTTCCATCCTTGATTATTTGACTTTGGTAGAGTCTTGTTGTTAGACTTTGGTCTTGTGCTGCAATAATGAAGCCTTCCGTCTCTCCCTTCAGTTGACTACTTCTCAGCCAGTTGTTCGTGCTTTCGATGTCTGTGTCAGCTTTTTCTAGTCTTTGGATATATTGGCCATGCATTGGTTTGTCTCTCCATTTCTGTTGCATCTCTTCATGATATCGCTTTTTCACTTGATTTTTGAATTTTCTCACATTTTCAGTTACTGTACAATCATTACACCTTCCTTCCGTTACCGTTATGCCTTTGCTGTATTTATTTGCTTCTTTCACAATGGATAACGTTTTCTTTGCGTTTTCGAGTTGGTACACTATTTTGATGTAGCTGTCGTCTTTTTCACTTAAATACTCGTCTAGTCCCACTGTTGAAAGTTTGTATGTCATTTCAAGCTGCAGCAGTCCCCTTCCACCTTCTTTCCTGGGTATATATAGGCGCTCAACATCTGCTCTGGGATGGTGCATGTTATATATAGTAAGCATTTTCCTGGTTTTACGATCCATTCTTCTAAGGTCACTCAACGTCCAGTTTATAATATTAAAACTGTAGCTAACTACAGGAACCGCTAAGCTGTTAATTGCAGTGATCCTGTTGATTGAGTTAAGCTCGCTTTTGAGAATCATTCGTATTCTTCTGTAATACTCTTTGCGGACGTCTTCTTTCATTTGTGCATGTTGTATTCCATTCTTCTCTTTCACACCAAGGTATTTATAGAACCCTTCTTGGTTTAGATCTTTGATGGTTATATCCTCATTGAGTTTGATGTTATTCGAACTGATTAATTTGCCTTTGATAAATGTTGCCTTAGTACATTTGTCTAAGCCAAAGTCCATTCTAATGTCTTGACTGTATTGTTTTACGGTGTGTAGAAGTGTTTCTAGTTGGTTGTTGTTACGGGCATACAACTTCAGATCGTCCATGAAGAATAGATGACAGATCTTTTCATTGTAGATATCATACCCACACGTCGTCTTATTTAGTTGGTTACTCATAAGTGCAATACAAAATAGAAGTGGGGAATATGAATCTCCTTGAAAAATGCCATTGTTTATGTGTATTTCGTCAGATCTAATTTCGCCGTTATCATGTGACAGTATAAGATTTGTTTTCCATTGTGACATTGAAAATTGCAGAAAGTTCCTTGTTACGGGTGAGATCTTATATATTCTGAGACATTCTGCAATCCAGCTGTGTGGGACGCTGTCGAAGGCCTTTTTGTAGTCGATCCAGGCTGTGCTGATATTTCTACTTCTAGCTTTTACATTTTCAAGAATCATTTTGTTTATTAGTAGCTGGTCTTCACATCCATATGATCCTCGACGGCATCCTTTCTGTTCGACCGGCAGCAGATTATTTTCTTCTAAATATTGATAAGTTCTATTAGATAGAATAGAAGTTAGAGCTTTGTAAGTGGTGGATAGGCAGGTAATAGGCCTATAGTTCTTAGGATTTTCTGTTGTTTCATTTTTTGGTAGAAGATGTGTAGTACCTCTCGTAAGCCATTCAGGGGTCTTTTCAGGCTCTTTCATAATTAAATTGCATTCGCTGACGACTTCACTGTGTTTATTATTATTATTATTATTATTATTATTATTATTATATGTCTGTCTGTCTGTCTGTCTGTCTGCTTGTTTGTTTATCTGTATTTATTAATGCAATAAGAAATGGCATCTTATTAAATATTCACGGTAACAGGAAGTATGTAGTCTTACAGGAATTTCAGGTTCAAAACAGAAGATGAGAACGTTATGTTACTTGCAGGCATGAAGGGTCAACACTATTAATAATGTTCTGAAATTACAAATAGATTTGCTCAGCGCAAGCTCATTTTATCAACACAGGAAATTATCATGCTGCAATATGGCATAAAATAATGCGAGCTAAAGTATTGAGTTCCGAATCAGACTTTGCGAAGTAAGTTCAGCTTTAACCGGTCTTTAAAATCTCTCATCCTTTCAAACGAATTAAATATTCAAATATATAAAAATAAGTATTTTCAAAAACTGAATATCATTTCTATTTTCAAATCGTTTGCAACACAGCTCAATATGGGCAAATTTGATGGACAAAACGCCGTCGAAGCAAGTGGGTGGGGGGATGCATACACTTATGTCAAATAACGACTTTTGTAATTATCTTTATTTTGGAATAGCTAAATTACCGTGTCCCAGTGCCTTACGTTTTGTTTTAACTGCAAATATTCAACACTCGACAATTGGCATTCCTTCCGACGTTTTTTGAAATAGACTTATCCGTGGGGCTTAGACGATTAGTGAATTTGGACCACTTTTTAATGCATATTGTTTTTGGATTTTTAAAATTCTGGAAAGGATTATAACTTTGAAAATCGTTCAGTATCATTGACTGCGTTATATGAGTTTCAAGAAGATGAACTTGCCATGAGATCTGACCTGAGCTCAAGTGAATGAACACGACGCTTTCGATTTATTATTATTAATTTTTTTTTCACTATGGCATATCATATAAGTGATAACTTCATTCAAATAATCCAGTTATATAGTAGAGGCCAATCGTAGACAATTCGCTACCTCCCTCTTACCGGTTTCGCAGCTCTCAATCGACCCAAGCGTATTGTGGTGAATGCTTACCGGTTCTGTCGTGTACTACCAGCAAGAGAGAAACTGTTTTATTAGTTTCCGGTATTATGGTGTAAGAGTCCGTAAAAGAGACATCTTTGATTTTTATTTGTCAAGTAATATCAGTGAAAAGTTTTACATCAACTTTCAAAATGAAAAGAAGACGAGAAAAGACCGTCTTATAAAAAAAAACACAAAGAGAGAGCGAAGCGGTTGCAAGGTTTCAAAATGCTTAGGAATTGGCGGAATCTAAAGATAAGAGTGCCTCTTGTTTTTTCAGTCGCATGGCACCAAATGCCTCAAATTGAAAAAAGAAAAAAGTGCACTGGCTAATGGATTCATTCAGCGTCGGGAAAAAGTTGAAAAGACATTGTAAAAACAGCTTGAGTACCCTCAGTCATAACAATTAAGATAAGGACAAAGAAACAATAAAGCAACTTGTACTCTCTCATCCAGTCGATCAAGAGACGTTCTCTGTGCCATTACTGTTGAGCGGCTGAGTGACTCAGCACTACTAGAGTCGAGGTCTCATTGCATGGTGACCGAAGATAGCGCTTCAATCTGAGAGGCGTTGTCAGGGACGCATTGAAATCTTTCAAGGGGGTTTCCCGTGACGTAAGGGGGTTGCGTGACGAATCAAAACAGTGTCTAATGTGTGGGAAACATGATTATATTTTCTTTTTGCATGACTCCGGAAACGGCCCGAAATATTTTTACATTAATTGGTTTAATTCATGATAAAGGGGGTTGAAAAAAATATCTGAAATGAAATCAAATCCCAAAACTAAAAAAGTGAAAGCGATTGTTATTCATCGTGGATAAAGCATATAGATAAAAACTTACTTATCATTTGTCTTACGATGTTAGTCTTGTTGTAAAAACGCGACGTTTCGACTGCATTCAGCTAGTCATCATCAGGCGAAATGCTTAGAAAGGGGTGACGCAACACTTTATACTATATACTATATTCCCATGAGAGTACATTAAACTACGTCAATAATTATCATCAAAATACGAAATGCTACTTCTGATTTTGCTACATCAATACTATAGCATCGATTTTATTACAAGACTCCAACACTTGATTGATCAGATGCAAGCTGCATTGATGTTGATGTTCCCGTCAATACTTTGCTTCGATTTTCTTACTTTTAGACAATGCCTGAAACTAGGGATTCTATAAAATAAAAATACTATATATCAACAATAAATGCATGTACGCCATGAGCCTTATGCACAATATATAGCCATATAGCTACACAAGTCAGGGCCGTAACCAGAACTTTAACAGGGGAGGTGCACGTAAAAAAACCTGGACCATTGATGGGTTTTAGTAGCCTTTTTTATTGGTAGCTGTCACATTGTTGACGAAGTAGAAAACCCATATTACAATGAATTGCTCTTATTGTGCTTTACAGTTCTTTTGAATGACTTGATTCTTTGCGTTTGCGATTATTCTAGTTTTGTGCAACCTGTGCACCCTGTCCACCCCCCTTGGTTACCACCCTGCAAGTATCAGAACAAGTATTTTTGGGTTGCACGTTATGTCATAGTCGCCATGTTGGATGACGATAACAAAGCATTCCTTATTAGTTTCTCCTCTTTGCTCATTCAACATGGCAGCAACACAGGTCTGTTCTTTGATTTCTCAAGGGATTCTCGGTCGTGTGGTTGCAACTCAAGAGCTGAATTGACATAACGACATTTTGCAGACAACACGACTGGGGTCGGTTGTATACGAAGCATGGATTAAGTTATCCGCTGCATTAAGTTATCCACTCCATAGGATTTCTTTAGAATTTATCCGCTGTATAGGGATTTACCTGGTGGATAGCGCTATTCAGGCTTCGTACAACTGACCCCAGAATGCTCTGTTCAACAAAAGCATATCATCATTGACGCTCATACCATTTAGTTTTGTTTCCTGCGCCTTCTCTTCTTGTTTTTAATTTGCACTAGAATCTGTAAATACATGAAAACAGCAGTTTGAGAATATGTAGTTTATTGACAGCTATCCTAAGTTATGGATTTTGTGTAGCATTCCACGACGTCGTTTTTTTTTTTTTTTTTGTTTTGGACCTCTTTTCGGATTTTTTTTTTTTTTTTTTTTTTTTGGGGGGGGGTGGGGGTGGGGGGGGGGGGTAATTTTTGATTCCGGGAATTTTGCAAGGGGAAAATGTTCACACTTTTTTTATTTGTGATCGTCCGTGTAATGTTTCTTTTCGTCAACCCTCGTGATCAATCATAAGCATATGAAATATCAAACCTACTTGGTACTACTTACCATAACCAGTTTCTTGTCAGCATGACCTCTCAATATTTTGCGTAGTTTTCTTTCAGACAAACTTGTAATATCAATACTAACGTTCTTCAACACGATGTTTCTCACTTGACTAGACTTGGAATGTTTTGGGCTGGATCTGCTGTTGCAGGAAAAGCACTTTTTGTTGCAGCCTAAGATGGGTTTACAGGCACAATCTCCCATTCCGTCAAGGACACATTTTTCCTTCACAAACTCGTTTCTGAACTGATCAGTAAAGACAGCCTTTCCACAGCAGTGTTTGCACGGGTAACAACCACCATTTTCCATGTAAAAACTAAGGAGAGTTAGTAAAAATATCATAACTCTATATGATTTGTAAACTATTTGTGGTATGTTATCATCAATTATATTTTTCGAACTCAAAAGCTTCATCAATTTTCTGGTCCTAATCTAATAACTGACTTAAATAAAGCTACCATCTGATATCAGAACACGAGTCTTTATAAGAACCAACAACTTAACATAACTTTGATGACGTACGTCGTTGAAGACCTTGCAAGTCTTACCCCTTTTTGCAGCCATTACATTTCAAGTCGTGTGTTACGTTACATGGATAAACCACATCTCTATTTGCCCCACATGCAATGCTACATTGACGACATTCATAGACTGATCTCTCGCTCTTGAATGTTTCTCCAGATTTACATGATTGACAGCTGTCACGTGGTTTAGTGATGTTACCATGGTGATCTTGCTGATAGCCGCAGTGTTCGGTGTACATTTGTCCCGCGGGGCATGCTGGACACTCCCGACAGCCGCGACTGTCTCCATTCAGTAGATATTGGTAGTCTTCACAATCACTCAATTTCATCCCAAATACTAGAATAGGCCATAACTAAAACAATAGAAAATATTTAATTTAACAAGAAACTTGACACAACATCGCAACCTTTTCATCCTGGGCTGGACGATCCAGGCTAAGTAGTTTATTAACACAGCAAGTAAAAGTGAATCCCCAAGTTTTCAAAAGTAGGAATGCATGGTAAATTTTAATTTTAAATAATAGGAAAACATGGCAAAATTTGAACGCAAAGCTGGTCCAGCTAGGTTGGTCCAGCAATGGACAACTTTTCCGACAGCCGTTGAGTTTAATCCCAAACACTAGAATAGGACTTGATAAGAAAAACAAATATTGACTAAAGTTGCGGGCTTGTGAATTATAGAATCACGTCTCGAAAATCGGAGAACTGATATTGTTAGCGTCTCATAATCTCGAGTTCGTCTTCGGTTTTAAATCTCGAAAGTTAACTTTTAACAAATTACTTTCGGGCACACTGTCCGATACGTGTCTCAGGTGATCATGACGTGACAGGCTGTTTTATCATAGTTGTTCCTTTCAGGCTGCTCCCCTAAAGACGGATCGAAAGGACAATTTCAACTTCCCTTTTGCGTGTTTTCTTCATCAAAGCACGTGTTAGTAAAAACAATATTGTTATAGATCTGTTTATCTTTCTTCCACATTACACATTTAGAGAACAATGTTAGTGTATTAACAATTATTATTTCCGATTTCTCATGCGTCAATTCCACAAGGTTCAACAACGTTCTTCATTGAAAATTGTCTAAAAGAATAGAAATATATTGATGTCTATAGTACTCATGAATATCTATATTTATTTAATCATTAAAAACAGTAGTCATTCCATTTGGACTATAGCTTGCAGTAACTTACGAGGATGATTGTTGAGGTAGAGTTAATGTCTTAACTGCTCTCTTGATAATTTTAATATATATTTAGCAGACGGTTCATAGAAAAATGCAGATCGCTTTTATCTATCTTATCAATTAATTATCAGTTAAAATCGAGTATCTTTGGGCCTCCAACAAAAATACCATTTATATATTTCGAGACATCTACAAACACAAAATCAAAAGGTTTTTAAAAGGCATTTCTAATATTTAATACTGAATTGGTTTTTGCTGATTGCCACACCTTAACTTGCTAATGCGGTAAGTTGATTGATTGATAAAGACTGTAAAAGACAAACCTGAGCCAAGAAAAACATCCAATAGAATCCTAGTTGGTCCATTTCGCTGACGCACCACGGAAGATTAAGCAAACGTTCACAATGATTGACTAGCAACTGAAAAACAACTTTGAAATACTGGATATGTGTTTGGTACGACTTAAAAAGCAGCAATCAAGCACGGGAGGGTCAGTTATGCATCGACTGTGTACATTAATAATTCGTTGTCAGGTTTTGTTGTTTAGCTTTGTTAAATGAAGAGTCATATTTCAAATCGTACTGATATCGATTGAGAGGGAGAATTGTTTCATGGTTTGTAGGTAACTCCCCCCTTGGACAATCGTCTAAGGAAAATGAAACATTGTGACTATAGGCAATCAGCCCATAACCACAGCATACAATCGATATCAGTAAATCTAGTTTGAGTCACAAAATCAATTCAGAAATACTAGACAAAATATAGACTAACGTCGACTTCCTGGTAGCCAACATGGCTTCCTTTACATCCGGTGTTTGTGTCGTTACGTCGTGTCAAGTGTCACACAAACAACACATGCAAACGAGACTCGGCTAAACGTTTATATAACCATGTAACCAGCACACATTCATAAACAAGCAAACTAATAAATAATAATAACAATATATCGATTAAACATTAGAATACGTTTAATCAAAATGCTGATTTGTTATGTCATGTGAAATAACAACATCCATTTCAAAGATTGCAATACAATTTTATTGTTATTAACTATACTGAGTACGTACAATTAAGAGGTAAAATCTAGTAAAAATTACTAGGTAGGACTGCGTTGATGTTTCTAGAGAAACAGTTGTAAAAATAAAAATAAGTTGAACACCGTAGAATGGTAGTAGTGGTAACTACGTACAATTAAGGTAATTCCGTAGAAATAAAACCGCCCGATGAATTTTTTTTATACTCGTTCTAAAAAACAATTTTAGAAACGATTTCAGAAAATACAATAAAAAGAGGGGTCACCGACTTCGCAATGTGAAGTCATAGCTATTGCATTTTGGTGACTTGAGAAGGATCTTTATTAACATTGTTCTTTATTTTCCACTATTTGTTAGTAACTATTTATGTTTTATTTCATGGACAAAGTGTTAGCACTATGTTGATCTTAATTGTTTGTTTGTTTGTTTTAACCAAAGTTACGAAGGTCGCGCGCATCTCATGAGAAGTGAACTTGGGACAAGGAGAGTAGTATAGTGTACCTCCCGATTACCATCTCCCATGTCCATAGTCCTCGTGATTATTATGAGTCGCTAAGAAGGCTATCTACGCAGGTCAAAGCACATATAGTTTGGATGTCAATGGTATTTTCAAACAATTAACTGTGATTTGTCAAAACAATTAGTTGTTGACGACTGAGGAATGAATAGTACTTAACTGACACTGAAAAATCAATTTGTGAACAGAAATAATAAAAAAAGAGAATATACTGTCAAAATTACACTAGGTATATAAGCAGAACTTTTAAAAAGTTAGCCTATATCTTTTAACGTATTAAATTTGATAGTGATAGTAGTTAATAAAAAATGGTGATCAGCTACCCAGATAACTACCCATCAAGATACATAACCCTCCCAGAGTGCTACGATCAAGCAAACACCTGCAGCTAGAAATACATCTGATTAAAGACACATTGCAAGACCAACTTTCAAAAGTATTCAACAATCTACCACCCAATATTAGAGCATCAAGGCAAATCAAAGAATATTCAATTTTTTGGAAAGATCTTAAAAAACATTTAATGGACAAACGCCAAAAACACTACTTAAATGAAAATATTTTTTATGTAACAAACCTTAAGTTTACATTTACATTAATTTGGACTTATTTATATTTGTTTGCAATTATTGTTTAGTTTTATCTATATGTGTTTGTAATTATTGTATTCACAAATGAAGAGCCACCATGTGGATATGTTGCCAATAAACCGTTATTATTATATTATATTATTATTATTATTACCGTTAAGTAAGTTCGCGGGCTAAAACGTTTCCATCTATTTTTTATTCAAACTTCGTATGATGGAATAAGATCATCATAGAAGTTCAAAGAGCAAATAAAAAATGGAGTCACGCTGTTTGTTGATGAGTAAGATTTTGTCGAACTGTGGACTTTTCTCATAAAATGTTGCTTGCGTGCGACGTTTAGGAGTAGAGAGGAAGAAAAAAATATTTACTTAAGACTAACAAGATTGCTCAATCCTTAAAATCTTTTTTTTTTTATAGAAATATTTGTGAATGCATTCAAACAACTCCTTTTTAACTCGTGAAAATTTGCGAAGCAAATTCCACGAGTTTTTCGAGTGATAGGGGCTTCGACATCGGCAAGTACTTCATGTATCCCGATTACAAAAATATGCATAGAAATAACTGTACAAAAGGAAATATTAAAAGAGGAGAAAACCAATAATATCATGCACAAATAAAGTAAATAAGCAAAGTTTATAAAATGAATGACTTCTTAATTAACAACAACTTTGAATAACAATATGATATATATGTATGGACATTATAATCAAGGACTACACGAAGTACTTGGCTAAATTTGTCATGCTGCTTCGACACATTCCTGTGTAAACTTCCGGTAAACCGCTGACTCAAGTCAACATGTGGCTCAAAGCTCAACAGAACTTTTTTATTCGATGAACATTACTTGCTTCTTTCTTTCTACTTTACTATTCCGTGAAATTGGTATCAATGACCATCTAAATATGTATGCTTGAACAAGACTGAACGCGTTTATTGCAGTATTATGGCGAAGTTTATCGATGTTATCAACTTATCGTACTGAGGGGAAAACGAGCTGGTTCACTCTTGCTGTGAGCAGCCTTCAAAATGAATCGATTACAAAAGTACATGGCTCGAAATGAAAGAAGAATGACAAAAACAAAAGTGGAAAGAAGATAAACAACTTTTCCGCAATTCTTTGGATTCTTTGGACGTCAACTTTCCAGGTAAGAAAGATGTGCATAGACAATACAACCTTGATGATCAAAATAGTTTGAAAGTAATTATGGGAGACTGTTATTCAAAATAACTCATGTGATAGAAAGAAATTGCAGGAATACATGGTCACTACAAAGAAATATACACAGATAATAACAAAGTATACCACAGACTATAAATCTTTAATATACACAAATATTTCACAGCAGGCTATTGTACTTACTGGTATATTAGGGATCACAAACCAATATTCATTGAACTGAAATAAATATATCACATGTGTGTGTGTGTGTGTGCGGGGGATAGGTGTTGGAAATATGAAAGTGTATCTTTCATGAACGCTTCACATCATCCATTTTGATGATTTTGTAGTGATATTATTTGCAGTCATAGAAATATGCACACATTACAGTTATCATATACATGGCCACTGCTTCATGCATGCAACAGCAACTGCACAGAGGATTGAAATGGTATATTCCATCAACACCTATGACAACTTGACATTTACAAGCAAATACAATACTGAAAAATTGGAACAAAAATGGACACTACCTAACTCCACAAGGACCAGTCTATAATTTCTACAAATTAACGAACATTAGCTTACTCCACAAGGAACAATCTGCAATAATATTCTCTAAAATGGAATATTAACTACTCAAGAAACAATCTACAATAATATTTTTCCTACAAATGCACATGAATTGTGAAAGAACATTCTGTGACATGTTTATATTCTCAAGATGAATATCATGGAGTTCTACAAGCACCAGTAACACACTAGTAACATAACAACCTATGTTTTGAGGTGCATTCCAATAATATTTGAAATCTTATGAATTCCAGCAACATGTTACTACAACAGTCATCTTCATTTGAAAGCAACATATGTATGTTAGCTAGGACAGCATATGAAAACCAGATACCTTGCTTATTACCAGTACTGTATAGTCATAGTGTGGCATCCCATGCATCAACCAATTGAGTGTAATTGAATATTGACATGGACTTCTATGTCATTTAAACATATTACTATTGCTTAATTCCACATTTAGAAATAATGACATATGCAATATACCAGGAAAATTATTTTCGATGAAGAAGACTGGATGACATTTTCACTGCTGTTGCATAGGTACATGTATATGATACTTTACTTTACTAAAAGTGAATATATTTATTTATTATATGGTAAAAGTTAAAATTGTTTTTATCATTTGATGTTAAAATTAAACCATGCTCAGTGCCTATCAAAAAAAAAAAGCTTGCAGTCTCTCACAGCACGAAAAGACAAATTTACGGAACTTTTACGGATGCGTAAATGTTCGTAAATGTCTCTTAATCTATACGCATCTTTACGCAATGCGTAAAGAGCGTTATAGTTCGTAAATGTGCGTAAAAGTTCGTAAATGTTGCGTAAAATTGCTCGTGGTCTTTACACAATTTTTACGCGTTGCGTAATATTTGCGTAAATATAATAAATAATTTACGCATTTTTACGTAATGCGTAATATGTGCGTAAATACTGAAGTACTTTACGTAAGATTTATAAATATACTCGGAGCCACACAAACTATAACTCTTCGGAAAGTGTTATCAAGTTATGTTATACGGTTTATCCAATAAAAGGAACGCAGTCTTTACGCAGTCTTTTCGCAGCCTTTACGCACCCGTAAATTTCGGATTTCGTGCTGTGTCTGAAATGCAATTATTAAGAAAATAGCCTAAGTTGGTGCAGCTAACAATCTCTATGTAGGGAGGGGGGGAACAAGCACTTCTCAGTTCATTTTCTGTGAAGAAGCCTGATGTTTACTCGTTGATATAATATCAATCAAAATATTGCGTAATGTTTTAATATTAGACTATGCTGACATTCCTGTAACTCATATGTCAAATTAAATGTAGAACATCATCATCTCTTGTTTCAACAAAATTCAATTTCCACTAGTTGTGTTGCCATTGGTAACTTGATTTGTAACCATCATAGGATGTTGGAGGCTCTTTAGACGCATCCTAAGTCAAAGTTATTCAGAATTTAAACCTGGTTTCCATATAATCGCTCACGATTGCTTTCATCATTTTCAGCGATCCGGTGATAGTGAGCAATTATATGGAAACCGCCATTAAACCATAACATATTCGTGTGACGGGTGACAACGTTTTGAAAACGTATTTGCAATGATTTCTTTCTTGTGCTTCGCCTCCGAAAGCGATCAGGATCACAGGCTGGTACGATTCTGTCAGTAATCCATGAAGATTACCCCTCTTCTGACCATCTTTGACGGATCTTTTGTGGATCGTGATTGCACCAGATCTAGCCATGGCGAAGAATGACTATAGACTATACATTACAAGGGTAGAATATAGAAAATGTTTTTACATGTTTTTAACTAAGAATTTTGCAAAATTTAATATTTCGTATTATTTGTTCAAAGTGTCTAATTATTATTGACGCGCCTGCGCAATGAGAGGGTTTGCTTCTCGGAAGTTGAAAGCTTGACAAAACAACTTCTGATCAGGGGATTCCCCCAAAAGGTGTATCGTCAATCATGCATGTAGCAAACAAAATGCCCATCACTTTTATAACAGTCTATCTGTGAACAGGATCTACAAATTTGAGTGGATTTCTTTTCAATACCTCCGTTTTCGAAAGATTAACTAACATATTCTGATACCGTCACAAAGTTCAAAGACAAGCCCGAGTTCACGCAATTATGCTTCTGTTGCAATACAATTTTTTTATTATTAATCCGATGGTACGTACAATCAATTTTCATAACATAATTAATTAAACTGAATTTGTAAACTCTACACTTACTGTTTATTGAATAAATTCAATTTTCAACATATATAACTTGAATTGTAATAATCCCTCCTTTCCTGACGATGGTGTTGAAATAAAACCGACATAAAACAATAATCGTGAACTTGATCTTGCGGTTGCATATCACCCAAAATAAACTTACTCAGATTAACGTTTATTCTCTTTTTTTAAAACCTGTTAGCCTGTTCCAGATTTTAAACCTGACAAATCTGATCTGTGGGGTTATAGCTGTCCATCGCTTATATAAATGGACATGCTAATTGCCCTGTTCTTCTGATAAAAACACTAGACTGTCATTAATATGTTTAAATCCCGATTTAGTGTGCTTTTTGAATAAACATGTAAATTTTCTATAATGTTGTGTCCACTGATTCGTCTTGACTTGCTTTCTGGTCAGAATCTGCTTTCTGGTCAGAATCTGCTTTCTGCTCGGAATCGGCTTTCTGCTCGGAATTGGCTTTCTGCTCGGAATTGGCTTTCTGCTCTGAATCGACTTTCTGGTCATAATCTGCTTTCTGATCAGAATCTGCTTTCTGGTCAGAATCTGCTTTAAGTTCAGAATCTGCTTTGTGGTCAGAGTGTGCTTTCTGGTCAGAATCTGCTTTCTGGACGATATATCCTTTCTGGTTAGAATCTGCCTTGTGGTCAGAATCTGATTTCTGGTCAGAATCTGCTTTCTGGTCAAAATCGGCTTTCTGGTCAGAATCTGCTGTCTGGTCGGAATCTGCTTTTTGGTCGGAATCGGCTTTCTGATCAGAATCTGCTTTCTGGTCAGAATCTGCTTTCTGGTCAGAATCTGCTTTCTGCTCGGAATCGGCTTTCTGGTGAGAATCTGCTTTCTGGTCGGAATCGGCTTTCTGGTGAGAATCGGCTTTCTGGTCGGAATCGGCTTTCTGGTCAGAATCTGCTTTCTGGTCGGAATTGGCTTTCTGGTCGGAATCTGCTTTCTGGTCGGAATCTGCTTTCTGGTCAGAATAGGCTTTCTCGTCAGAATTTGCTTTCTGGTCGGAATCTGCTTTCTGGTCAGAATCGGCTTTCTGCTCAGAATCTGCTTTCTGGTCAGAATCTGCTTTCTGGTCGGAATCGGTTTTCCGGTCGGAATTGGCTTTCTGGTCAGAATCGGCTTTCTGGTTGGAATTGGCTTTCTGATCAGAATCGGCTTTCTGGTCAGAATCGGCTTTCTGGTCAGAATCTGCTTTCTGGTCAGAATCTCCTTTTTGGTCGGAATCGGCTTTCTGGTCGGAATCGGCTTTCTGGTCGGAATCGGCTTTCTGGTCAGAATCTGCTTTCTGGTCGGAATCTGCTTTCTGGTCAGAATCTGCTTTCTGGTCAGAATCTGCTTTCTGGTGAGAATCTGCTTTCTGGTCGGAATCGGCTTTCCGGTCGGAATTGGCTTTCTGGTCAGAATCGGCTTTCTGGTCAGAATCCGCTTTCTGGTCAGAATCTCCTTTTTGGTCGGAATCGGCTTTCTGGTCGGAATCGGCTTTCTGGTCAGAATTGGCTTTCTGGTCGGAATCTGCTTTCTGGTCAGAATCTGCTTTCTGGTCAGAATCTGCTTTCTGGTCAGAATCTGCTTTCTGGTCGGAATCGGCTTTCCGGTCGGAATTGGCTTTCTGGTCAGAATCGGCTTTCTGGTCAGAATCGGATTTCTGGTCAGAATCGGATTTCTGGTCAGAATCTGCTTTCTGGTCAGAATCTGCTTTTTGGACGACATTTGCTTTCTGGTAAGTGTCTGCTTTTTGGATGGTATCTACTTTCTGAGCGATACTTAGACTGGTCGTTACCGTTGTCACGTATTCTGAGTTCTCACTCCTTGAATGATCCATTTGGGTACGGTCTTGGTTGTTTTCTGACTGACCGTTAGTCGTGCGCTGGACTGTCGTTTGGTCGCATTCAGCGGCCTGTAGATTTGCGTTTGTGTCTTCCATTTTCTGTTTTTTAAAGGATTCTGTTTCCTGTTTCTTGAGACGCCTGTTTCGATTAAGAAATTTTAATAGAGAATCGACAAAGGCTTGTACGACTTGATCAGTTTGGGCTGATTCATCTATGTCTGACATGGTAAGCTCTTCACGATTGCCATGTCCATTGTCCACAAAAGGTTTAGTTCTGGGGAAATCATTTGGAAAATAAACCTGCACAACACTATTGTCATACTGTATTTTCATTGCCATATCGTGACTGGAGGTATCTCTGGTTATTCCTCCGATGGATAATCCATTTTCAGGCCGAGAGCGTTTGTACATTTCAACCATTAGTGCTCGACCACGGTCAGTGTCGTACCACTGCTGGAGTTGCGGCAGGTCAATAGGTAACTTTGCATCGTCATCTGTAGATGTTTTTGGCAACATGTTACGTACAGATTGGAACAAACGAAAAGCGCTTTGGCCTTCGACGATCTCTAATAACATAAAATAAAATGTAAGAGTCATTGATGTTGAATGTAGTCATTGTTATAGGATTTTCAAAATCTTCATCAAAACTAGTATCAAGAACAGTATTAAAAGAACGACAAAGAAAGTAAATCACGAAGAAAGTGATAGACTAATTTGTGTGCATTCGAACAAGGACAGTGCGCCATATGCATTCCACATTATTTAGTGTCCAGATTCAGGTCCCAGTGGTAAACACATATATTATTAAACAAGACTATTTCCCAGTATATTGTCATCTCTACATAGTCAATTGTGCAATGTATTTATATTACTTATTTATTATTGAAAATATAATAACCACTCGAATAAACTAAAGTTTATTTTATTACTTATTGTAAATTAAATTAATGGACTGGCTTTGCAGGACATGGTCACATGACCTTTCAATAAAACAAATTAGTCCTGATAGAGTGCATTTAAAAACTATTTTCTTGAATTTTGAGCTTGATACCTTTAAAATTGGTGCAATAAGCTTTTTTAAATCATAACTGAAGAATTATACAACAAAATGACAAGCTCTGCTAGTCAGCTATAAAATCTCTTTAAAAAATCCCCATATCTTCAGTATTTTTAAAAGAGCACAAGTTTAAATTTCCAGGGAATGCTTGTTTTGGAATGTCCTTTTGAAATCAAGTATTCCTGTATCTATGGAGCTATGTTTCATACTTTTAAGTGCTTATTATCATATAGAAAACATCGAACATTACCTGGCTCTTCTTCATTCTCATTATAAAGACATCTTTTGAAATTCCCTTTGTCGTCGAACAAAAGCAAAACATCTTTCCTTCCTAAAATTAAAATTAAAATCAACCAATAGTGTACCTAACCAATCATAATTTTCAGTGTTTTCAAAAAACAATATTTTGTCAACGCTGATAAATTTTCAAGAGAACAGAATGGAAATATAAAAATATTGTGTCAACGCTAATAATTTCCAAGAGAACGCAATGGAAATATAAATGTGTAGTGATTTTACCGTTAACTATATAGAGTTAGCACAGCTGAATACATTTATTTTTAAGAAAATATTATTTCAATTTGATACAGAACAACGAAAATGACTCCTTAAAACGTTTTTATTAAATCTAACCTTCTGTCTGCTTGTCAGTTATAAAACAATCCCCATCTTTAGTATAGTTTGATTTAACACACCAATTGCCAAGTTTTTTCAAAGCATGTTCTTTAGACAGTTTATCTTCGCACTGTTTTCTTTCTTCTTCTTCGCCTCCGAAAGCGATCAGGATCACAGGCTGGTACGATTCTGTCAGTAGTCCATGAAGATTACCCCTCTCCTGACCATCTTGCATTATCATTCTCTTGATTTGAAGAAGTTCGCCTCGGTGGATTGTGATTACTCCAGATCTAGTCATGGTGCCTGATGAAGCGAACTCTGATTGACTGTTTCTCTGAGGTAGATCTGGTGATTCGGTATTACCCTGGTGCCGATGTCACCCCTCGACTATATGAGGAAGAATATACCAAACTTTTAATTGTCTTTTCTTCCACGAAGTGCATTACACGCAGTTTCACAAATTCTCAGAAAAGTTATTTATAGCCATCATAACAAATTGACGTGATCTCAAAAATACGTCTTGTAGAATGAATGAAATATCGAGTGCTCATTACTAAGCTAGAATATTGAAAAATATATATTTAATTTTTTTGATCAAGATTTTCTTGAAATTTATTAATTCGCATTGTTTGTAAAAAAGTGTGTACATATTATTGACAAGCCTGCGCAATGTAATGGTTTGCTTCTCGGAAGCTTGACCTGTCAAAACAAGTTCTGATCAGGGGATTCCCCCAAAAAAGGTCTATCGTCAATCTTGCATATATTACGAGTAGAAAAGTAGTAGAACATTACGAGTAGAAAATTGAAAATATAGTAGCAGGGTTTCACGGAGTGTTTGTCTCGTCTTATTTGTTCTGCAAAACTGAAACAAAAGCAAATAAAACAGGGACGGCGTATTTATTTCGACTCATTCACCCTTCCGGCCCTCTTCATGGTCTCAAAAAATTCTCATTTTCATAAAAAAAAATGTGTGAAATTAAATACGTTTAGTTTAAAATTTTGTAATATGTTTTAAATATTTGGGTCAGAGCGCATGCCCAAGGACATTAAAAATGAAGGCTTATCGTGACATCATGTCTTTCCTTTCAGTCTTCGGCTACCGTCGCTTCACCAATCCAGATTGAAAGCTACCAAGAACGAATTGGCAGCAACACGATGACTTGGTCTGCGAGTCAGCAAAAGAGATTACAAATGGAAAAGCAGGTTCTTGAATCTTACTTTGGCAATAATGTAAGCTGGAACAATCAGACCGATCAAGATAATACAACAGTAGAATTGAAAGTGAAAACAAGCAGCGATAATAACTATACGCTAAGGATATATCCACCTAAAGATTATCCTAATTCATGCCCAGATTTAAAAGTTGCCTACCCAAAAAATCTCAAGAACCGGGATGGGGAAACCTTGACGACAACATCATTAACAGAACACACGTTAGGTTCGAATGATGAGCTTGTCAAGATATGTCACTTTCGTGCAAACATGTGGACAAATGAATACACGTTGTATCAAGTATTCGTGAAAGGTCTTCTTTGGCTCGAAGCGTACGAAGCACATAAACGAACTGGGAAGTCCATCGGACAATATTTGAGAGAAATGCCAAGTAGTTAATTCGGAGAATGGCAATATTAGGTGTCATATAACACCATGCACAGTATTTATCATCAATTCTTCTCGGAAAGTGTAATTTCCTATACTCATTTAACTTGTGTTGTATTATGCAATTTGAGTCGCACCGCATTGTAAAAATAAACTAGAAATAGAAATAATAATTAAACTATGGCAACTATGATAAATTTGAGCTTATATTGAGTACAATTAGTAGTCTCTATTGTTTATTTGGAATGTTATCCAAAGGCCTTAATTTTATTGCTTTAAATCCATGAATATTAATACGAAAATATGGTGCGTTTAAAATAGTTAACGTACATTATATTTGGCTTATTTTTAAACAGAATGCCAAAACAGTTCGCGCATAATTGCCCATGCACATTACCCCCTGATGACATCAAGGTGGCCCTTCAAGAAGTACAATAATCAAATTTGAAATTTCACATCTGAATTTAGAACTAAAATGTACAAGTTAGCGTATTTTGACGTTCTGTTAAGATCGAAAACTTCTGATTTGAGAAGTTTCAATATATATGAGTCATAGATTTCTAGATCAAAACAAATTTGTCTTCTGGGAAAAGTTGCGTTACATACATTGAAAGAAGGTGCTAGTCAATGTTTTTTTTGTCCGCTTTCTGGGGAAAAAACACAATGGAAATAGTTGTAGCATGACATCGAACTCTACTTCAAGAACTGTGTTAAGAAAAAAACATCCGTTATATTTTTCATATTTGGTGTTTTTAAACAGCTATTCAAATAAAATAAAAAAATGTTTGAGAATTGCAGTTTTTGAAGAAAGAATTCAAAACAATTTTTCGGCAATGACATCGTTTGTTATTATTATTTGTCTGTGGGAAATTTCCCAGTTTCTCAGAATCGATGAGTTTCATGTAACACCATACACAACCATTCTATTGAGAGCTGTTGGTTTAGTGTAAACAGAGAGTCAAGTAACATAATATAAAAATTAGGTAAACCTAATAGCGGAGCTCCGATTTAATGGAATGAACTTTTTATTCAATCATTCATTCTTCATTTGTTCATTCACTACGAATTATCAAATTCTTGATCATTTTTTTTTTTTTTTTTTTTGCTGTTATTTTCTTTTCATGATCAAATAATTATATAATCAATTGAAATACACAAAGCTTTATGCATGCGACAACAATTTATTATACGCAAAAATGCGAAAAATATGTTGTTATGCATGGTAAAAATAGCACTTGTCAATTAAAATTGATTGTCCAATGAGAAGTTAGAAAAGCACTAAGATGGCTTCTTTGAGTTGTAAGCAAATCCACGCGTGCTTCTCGCTTTACGCTCTTCACGTTTGAAAAAAAATGTTATAACAATATCGACAAAAATTTCACTTTTCTGGTGAAATTTTACAGCTAAAACCGTTGTATCGCGACCAACTTTGTTCAGATTTTTTAGTCAATTTTCCTTTTCTGAGACGTCAATCAAATATGTAAATCAGTCGTTTGTCGAAACATTCAGGCCGTGTGAATGAAAATCAAAAGTTTTCCCAAGAAACGATCACATTCAAAGGACTTAAAAATGCAGTAGGACTTACAGATGTTTTGAAAGCTGTTTGAATGCTTTCAATTCAAGTTATTTGTCTCGGCTATTTATCAAGAAAAGCTCAAGTAAACTATCGAATTGTTGTCAACGGTCTATGCAGCATGTTCAAAGCCATCTAATGATTGACGTCTCAGAAAAACCCATATGAAGTAAAGATTCGAAAATTAACTGGTCGCGATACAACGGTTTTAGCTGTAAATGAATTATTTATTGGCAATCTAGCTATCTAGATTTTTAATTATCAAATGTGAATACTGCGTAATTAAAAAATAGCTAGTATGAAGTTTTGAAATTTTAACTTGCAGATGAGTACACTGACGAATTCATACAAGTGTTTTATTTTCAATAACAAATCAAAGAATTACAAAAATTAAATTAAATTAAAATAAAAAAACCACACACATAAAGATATTAACGATGGATAAATAGCTTACAAAAACCAGTGAATATAATTATTGCAAACTGCTTTCATGTGGATGGTAAAAAAAATTCATTAAAGATCGTCAAAAAATGTAAACATACCGGCGCCACGTTTCTTGTCCTGTACTGTCACTTTTCCACTGAACTCAGTTCTGATTACAATAAGCTTGTTCATGTTTTTAGAATTTCAAAAGTAGCAAAAACCATTTTCACCGCCTCTAAAAAGTTTACACAGTTTAACTGAACGGCGATGGCAAGCTCGTGTTGCTAGCTCGATCACACACTTGTACTAAATTTGCATTTCCATCCACTACATGAATTGGCAGTCCTACTTTGTTGACAAACATCTTGTGTGAAAAGTTTTTTTGTCGTGAATAGTTGATCAAAATCTGCATTGATCCTACAGCTCTCCGTGGTATGAATATTCTGTAAAAATTGATGAATGAACAGAGTGAAATTATATATCTTCGTGAGTCGTGTTCGTCTTGCTGTTCACCTCTTTTGAATTGCTGCAAATGCAGCGCATATTTGTTTTGTTTTTGTTTTTATGAAAATTTGTCGCCGTCAATTTTACTTTTAAAAGTAGATTAGTCGATAAGTAATGACTGAAAAACGCCACGAAGAATCCATGAAGAATACGGCCTTTTTTACCATCTGACAAACTTGTCAAATAAACTCTTCCAGAAAATACAACTTGTAAAATCTCCAGCTTTGAATGACTATTGATGAATTATGACAACTCTCCATGACTGCTCATTTGGATGGTTAAAAACAGCTGCATGAGGGACTTTACTTATTTTGTCAGTGAAAATATTTTGAAGTAGCTTTTCATCGTTGAATCGTAGTTATCTTTCTTTTTCACGCCGCGGTCTTTGTTTCTCTTTCTCAGTTAAATCTCTTCAAGCAGCCATTTTCATGCTCTTTTTAATTGTCAAGTGTAGAAATATATTTTGTAGAAAAATTTTAGTGAACTGCATCAAAAACTGCAAAAATAATGATTGTTTTGGCGCCCACTAAAACTGGTCAGCAAATTTTGCATGAATGTACACGGACGGACGTATGTATGTATGTACGGACGGACGTTGTACGTATTTTCGAAATCCGGGCTTCCTGTGGTCGATTTCAAATGAGCTCGATGGTTTACCATATTTTCTAAATTATGGTGCTCCGCTTGCGCGGGCCTTCGGCCCGCGCGGAGCTCCGCTAAAAAACAATGAACTCGCAAAAGGCAAAAATTGAAAAGTTTTTTGAGAATCCAAGTGGAAGTGAAATTACTATGGTGTTTGATCCAGCTACGGGAAAGCTTCAAGTTGTGAGTAGAGAAGCAGCAGAACATGGTGGTCGGATGGTTATATTGGACATGAACATTCCAGGTGCGGGAGGATTCTTCTACTTCGGAACACAATATGATATAAAAGTAATCACCAAAAACATTCACTGGAAATTCTAGAACTCTAGACCAACAGAAATCACCAATTATGCGATAGACTTGAAAAGATGAATATGGAAAAAAACATATTATTCTGTGTAGCGTTTAAAGTCTTTAAAAATGAGAGGAAATGTAAACTTTTTGACGCTTTTATGCACATTACAACAGATAAAAATCTATGATGAATATGTTTTATTTTTTGCCTTATGTGAAAGTGTAGTTGAAAAATATTGTTAAACTTTAAATGAAATGAAGTACAACTGTCTTTTTCAGAGCCTCACAGCCGCTCACGATCACCTCTAGAAAGAAATTCAAGTAAGGAATGTTCACCAATTACCCAAAACAATCCGCACACACCTCGACCTCCTAGTAAGCACAGAGAAAACAAGCCTAACAGCTTCAGGGAATTGCACATACGTCATACAGGTACACACAAAGCAACATATGATTATGCAAATAAACGAAGAGATAGCTCCTTACAACGCCAAGAATCGAGTCCCAATAGATATGGCACAACAGCTGTACAAGGAGCACAACAAAGAAATATGGAACAACACATCAATGGTACAGGTACAAGTGGTCTTGGTAGCCAAAGATCCCCACCAGTAGTCCCCTTGGAAACACAACACAGAAGCGTGACGGAACGCGATAACGATGGTACAACAAGTAGACATGGTGTTGGAAGAGTAAGTTCCCCAGAAGCTGTTCAATCAGTGCACCATAGAGAATCAAGTAGGAATGGCATAATACACTCACACAATGTTTATCGCCGAGCTACACATCAAAGTAGAGCGACAGTACAACACATCGATAGTACAACAAATACACATGGTGTTAGAAGAGAAAGATCCCAAGAAACAGGTCAGTTACATCCAAGAGGATCAAGTCCTCATAGGAATAGCACATCACACACACACAACGCTCAACGTCAAAGCACGAATGATACCATTGGGGCCAGATATGCTGTTGTAAGTCAACGCCCCCCATCACCAACTCACCAACATTCTCAGGACATGTCCATCACACCACAATGGTATGAAGCAGACCCAGCGACATTGAAAAATACATTGACTTTCATTGAAACGCTTACGAATGATAGAAACGTGCAAATAGCCAGAGACACGGCTACGAAAGATGTTTCAATTCCAGCACAACTATACTCAGTGGACAGTAACTTTTCCTGAAAAGTTTCCAAAAGAAGGAAAAGTCAAGTACTTAGAAAGTATTTATCGTGAAACTAGAATGATACAATTGACTGGTACTTTGGAAAGCTTTAAATACAAGCTCGAGAAAGCTATTAGGTTTAATTGTAATTGCTACTTTTGTAAAATATTTCGTTCTTCGCGTAGAATCTATAGAGCTACCTAAATATAAGCCATCACCCAGACAATCAAGAATTCAGAAAATGCTATAATTAAATATGTATATAAGTTCATTCAAACACGAATGAAATACCGGAAACGGTTGCATAGGCTACAGCGGGACAACGTCTAGTCAATTTTTAAAAAATAGTTTGTTGTACACTATGTACTAGCTTGATCGTCTTGGTATTATGCTAATCAGTGCTTGTCAACATAATCCATATCATTCTCTCATCATCAGCAATGTTAGCTTTGAAATAAGTGTGGTATCAAATGAAAAAAGTTGTAATATTATATTTAGGCTATTTGTTCTACTCACCGTGTCGATTTGTGTTTTTATGTAACGGTTATTAGAGCGGTTTCATATAACAAGCTATCTTATGCTAATGAGCTCTAAAATTGCTAATGAGACAGAGTTGCTCTGCTAATGAGCATTAAATATACGCGGTAATGTAAGCTTAATTCGATGCACAAAGACAAACGCAAGTTCTATAAGCAGACTATTTATTTTTCGTTCAACAGCATTATATTTTTGTAACTATGTAAATTATTAATGTGAGCCCCCGTGATATGCACTAGTTGCTTTTGGGGCAAATGTTAGAATAAAATATGTTATTGACTAAATTGTTTTTCAAAGGGACAACCATTTCAGGAATAGCAGTAGTTACATAAAGTAATGCCCGCAATGAGCCTGAAGAGGCTCGACCCATTTCCCATATAGATCGCAGTCACATTTCTTTTTGTGTTTCTTTGTGTTTTTTTTTTGTGTTTTTTTTTTTTTGCTTTGGTTTTTTTTTTTTTTTTTTTTTTTTTTTTTTTTTTTTTTTTTTAAGCACAATACACCAATTGCCAAGTTTTTTCAAAGCATGTCCATTAGATAGATAATCTTTGCAACTATTTCTTTCCTCTTCTTTTCCTCCGAAAGCGATCATGATCACTGGCGTGTCTGATTCTGTCAGTAATCCATGAAGATTGCCTCTCTTCTGACCATCTTTGACGGATCTTTGGTGAATTGTGATTACTCTAGATCTAGTCATGGTGAAGATGATGAAGCGAACTCTGATTGACTGTTTCTCTAAGGTAGATCTGGTGATTGGGTGTAACCCTGGGATCGATTTCATCCCTCAACTACAAAGGAAGAATACACCAAGCTCTTATTTGGATATAAGTACTTCATGTATGCCTTGATTATAATTTCCTCATATATATGTCATATTGCTATTCAGAGTTTTTGTCAAGTAGTCATTCATTTTTTTGTACTATATTTTTTAACTTTATTTATGCATGATATTGTTTTTCTTTTGCAGATTTGTTTATATGCATGTTTTTTTATAATCAAGGCATACATGAAGTACTTACCACAAATACACGCAGATTCACCAATTCCCAGAAAAGTTATTTATAGCTATAATACTGAATTGATGTCATGTCACGCAGAGTAAGAACTCAAAAATACGTCTTGTAGAATGAATAAAATATGGATTGTACATTACTAAGCTAGATTATTGAAAAATATATATTTGTTTTTTTATTAACATTATCTCGAAATTTATCAGTTCGCATTGTTTGTACAAAGTGCATAAATATTATTGACAAGCCTGTGCTTCTCGGAAGCTTGACCTGTCAAAACAAGTTCTGATCAGGATTCCCCCAAAAAAAGGTCCATCGTAAATTTTGCTTATATTATGATTAGAAAAAATTGAAAATTTAATAGCAGGGTTTGACGGAGTGTTTGTCTCGTCTTATTTGTTCTGCAAAACTGAAACAAAAGCAAAATAAAAAAGGGACGGCGTCGTAATTTCGCCCCATTCACTCTTCTGGCCCTCTTCATGGTCTCAAAAAATTATCACTTTCATAAAAAAATGTATGAAATTAAATACGTTTAGTTTAAAATTTTGTAATATGTTTTAAATATTTGGGTCAGAGCGCATGCCCAAGGACATTAAAAATGAAGGCTTATCGTGACATCATGTCTTTCTTTTCAGTCTTCGGCTACCGTCGCTTCACCAATCCAGATTGAAAGCTACCAAGAACGAATTTGTAGCAACACGATGACTTGGTCTGCGAGTCAGCAAAAGAGATTACAAATGGAAAAGCAGGTTCTTGAATCTTACTTTGGCAATAATGTAAGCTGGAACAATCAGACCGATCAAGATAATACAACAGTAGAATTGAAAGTGAAAACAAGCAGCGATAATAACTATACGCTAAGGATATATCCACCTAAAGATTATCCTAATTCATGCCCAGATTTAAAAGTTGCCTACCCAAAAAATCTCAAGAATCGGGATGGGGAAACCTTGACGACAACATCATTAACAGAACACACATTAGGTTCCAATGATGAGCTTGTCAAGATATGTCACTTTCGTACAAACATGTGGACAAATGAATACACGTTGTATCAAGTATTCGTGAAAGGTCTTCTTTGGCTCGAAGCGTACGAAGCACATAAACGAACTGGGAAGTCCATCGGACAATATTTGAGAGAAATGCCAAGTAGTTAATTCAGAAAATGGCAATACTAGCTGTCATATAACACCATGCACAGTATTTATCAGTCTTATCGGACAGTGCAATTTCCTACTGACTCATTTAAATTGTATTATGCAATTTGAGTCGCACCGCATTGTAAAAATAAAATAGAAATCAAAATAATGAATAAACTATGGCAACTATGATAAATTTGAGCTTATATTGAGTCACAATTTGTAGTCTCTATTGTTTATTTGGAATTTTATCCAAAGGCCTTACTTTTCTTGCTTTAAAATCATGAATCTTAATACGAAAATATGGTGCGTTTTAAAATAGTTGACGTACATTATATTTGGCTTATTTTTAAACAGTCATCCGAAACAGTTCGCGCATAATTGTCCATGCATATTACCCCCTGATAACATCAAGGTGGCCCTTCCAAGAAGAACAATAATCAAATATGAAATTTCACATCTGAATTTAGAACTGAAATGTACAAGTCAGCGTATTTTGACGTTCTGTGAAGATCGAAAACTTATGATTTGTGAAGTTTCAATATATATAGGTTATTTCGTGGAGCCGTAGAGATTTCTAGATCAAAACAAATTTGTCTTCTGGGAAAAGTTGCGTGACATAAATTGAAAGAAGTTGCTAGTCAATGCTTTTTTTGTTCGCTTTCAGGGGAAAAACACAAACTTCTCTCAGATATTTCTCGATGAAAACAGATCTCTATTCTTAATCGTTAAAAATTGTTTCACACTAATGTGGCGTGTACTCTAACATGCAGAGTCATATTTGCAAAAGCTACGTTCTCGTGGAATCGTTTTATTCGTCAACATGACGCTCATATGCATGGATGGGAATAGTTGTAGCATGACATCGAGCACTACTTCAAGAACTGTGTTAAGAAAAAAAACATCCGTTATATTTTTCATATTTGGTGTTTTTAAACTGCTGTTCAATAAAATAAAAAATGTTTGAGAACTGCAGTTTTTGAAGAAAGAATTTTTCGGCAATGACATCGTTTGTTATTATTATTTGTCTGTGGGAAATTTCCCAGTTTCTCAGAATCGATGAGTTTCATGTAACACCATACACGAACAACCATTCTATTGAGAGCTGTTGGTTTAGTGTATACAGAGAGTCAAGTAAAATAAAAAACAATGAGCTCGCAAAAGGCAAAAATTGAAAAGTTTATGGAGAGTCCAAGTGGGAACGAAACTATAGTGTTTGATCCAGCTACGGGAAAGCTTCAAGTTGTGAGTAAAGGAGAGGCACAGCGTCAGCAGCAAGGAGATGATCAAAAAGTTATGTTGGACATGTACAAACAACGGCAAGGCAAAGATAAAGAGGCGAAAATTGGAAGATGTATGGAAAATCTAAATGAAAACGAAGCTATGGTGCTTGATCAAGCTACAGGTAAGATTCGAGTTGTGAATAAAAAAAGCAGAACATGGGGTCGGATGGTTATGTTGGACATGAACATTCCAGGTGCGGGAGGATTCTTCTACTTCGGAACACAATATGTTATGAAAAATCTAGAACTCTAGAGCCGTCAGAAATTACCAATTATGCGATAGACTTGAAAAGATGAATATGGTGAATACTTATTGCGAACATTGTTCCTTAAGTAGAGTAACATATAGAAAACTAAGCGAACCTACTGATAAGTCTGTTAGATTCGCTGAATATCACAGATGCAGGACAATTGCCATTGTAAATGTAATCGTCAATTATATTTTCAGACTTTTAAAATTAAATAGCGACACAAGATTACAACAAGAATTACCACGGAATTAATAGAATATTAGTGTACAATATCATATTCAGCTATTGAAATGAATCTTGGAAAAGATGTTATTCTGTGTACCGTTTAAAGTCTTTAAAAATGAGAGGAAATGTAAACTTTTTGCCGCTATTGTGTATATTAAAACATATAAAAATCTATGATGGTTACGTTTTTTTTATGCCGTCTTTGCAGCCGGCTTTGCACTTTGCACAACCAACTAGAGCGGATAAATCGAGGTTGTGAGATTTTTTTGCGTTATGTTAAAGTGTAATTGAAAAATATTGTTAAACTTTAGATGAAATGAAGTACAACTGTCTTTTTCTGTTTTTGAACACATTTTACTTCTCACTTTACACATGTTCAAAAACTTGGACAAACAAGTCTTTTTAACTTCTGCCGAAAATAAGAAGCTGCCTATTCTGACAATTTTAACATTTAGCATATTTTAATTCACATAGTTTAATTCAATTGAAGCCCGGATTTATTATTATTTTTTATTTATTTATTTATTTATTTATTTATTTATTTATTTATTTATTTATTTATTTATTTATTTATTTATTTATTTATTTATTTATTTATTTATTTATTTATTTATTTTTTTTTGGGGGGGGTCTTCTTTCAAGCAATTGCATTAATTGCTTTCATAACCGTGACGATCATTCAATTAACTAAATTCCTTACATTTAATGCTTCATTACTGTGGCTATGAAATTTACAATTGGTTACATTGTTGGTTCTGTGCTATATCTTAGTTGGATGTGATTCCTCGAATAGTTTAGCCAACTTCATCAACACCATCTTCTGCATCATCGCGCAGTGGTTGCGGTGCTATATTTCTTACATTAGTACCACTAGCTTCTTGGTCTTACATCGCGCCAGCTTTAGGCTTGTCTGCGTCACCTTGATGACTTTCGTGGTCTGTCGCTGTCGTTTCCGCTTGCTTGGGACGTCCGTTTTTTATTAAGAAATTTTAACAAAGAATCGACAAAAGATTGTACGACGTGAACAGTTTGCGCTGATTCATCTATGTCCGACATGGTAAGCTCCACTCCATTTTCCACAGTTGGTTTAGTTCTGGGGAAATCGTTTGGAAAATAAACCTGCAGCACAACACCATTGTCATGCTCTATTTCCATTGTCATATCGTAGGAGGTATCTCTGGTTATTCCTCTGATGGAGAATCCATTTTCAAGCCGAAAGCGTTTGTACATTTCAACCATTAGTGTTCGACCACGGTCAGTGTCGTACCACTGCTGGAGTTGCGGCAGGTCAATAGGTAAATTTGCATCGTCATTTGTAGATGTTTTTGGCAACATGCTACGTACAGATTCGGACAAACGAAAAGCGCTTTGGCCTTCGAGGATCTCTAATAACATAAAATAAAATGTAAGAGTCATTGATGTTGAATGTAGTCATTGGTGTAGGATTTTCAAAATCTTCATCAACACAAGTATCAAGAACAGTATTAAAAGAACGACAAAGAAAGTAAATCACGAAGAAAGTGATAGACTAATTTGTGTGCATTCGAACAAGGACAGTGCCCCATATACATTCCACATTATTTTGTGTCCAGATTCAGGTCCCAGTGGTAAACACATATATTATTAAACAAGACTATTTCCCAGTATATTGTCATCTCTACCTAGTCAATTATGCAACGTATTTATATTACTTATTTATTATTGAAAATATAATAACCACTCGAATAAACTAACGTTTATTGTATTACTTATTGTAGATTAAATTAATGGACTGGTTTTGTTTCATACTTTTAAGTGCTTATTATCATATAGAGAACATCAAACATTACCTAAATTTGCTTCATTCTCATGATAAAGACATCTCTTGAACTTCCCTTTGTCGTCGAACAAAAGCAAAACATCTTTCCTTCCTAAAATTAAAATTAAAATCAACCAATAGTGTACCTAATCAATCATAATTTTCAGTGTTTTCAAAAAACAATATTTTGTCAACGCTGATAAATTTTCAGGAGAACAGAATGGAAATATAAAGATATTGTGTCAACGCTAATAATTTCCAAGAGAACGCAATGTAAATGTAAATGTGTAGTGATTTTTACCGTTAACTATATAGAGTTAGCAAAGCTGAATACATTTATTTTCAAAAAAATATTATTTGCTTGTCAGTCATAAAACAATCCCCACCTTTAGTATAGTTTGATTCAACACACCAATTGCCAAGTTTATTCAAAGCATGTCCATTAGATAGATAATCTTCGCACAGGTTTCTTTCTTCTTCTTCGCCTCCGAAAGCGATCAGGATCACAGGCTGGTACGATTTTGTCAGTAATCCATGAAGATTACCCCTCTCCTGACCGTCTGTCACTATCATTCTCTTGATTTGAAGAAGTTCGCCTCGGTGGATTGTGATTACTCCAGATCTAGTCATGGTGCCTGATGAAGCGAACTCTGATTGATTGTTTCTCTGAGGTAGATCTGGTGATTCGGTGTTAACCTGTAACCGATGTCACCCCTCGACTATATGAGGAAGAATATAGAAAACTGTTATTTGTCTTTTCTTCCACGATTTTCTCGAAATTTATTAGTTCGCTTTGTGTGTAAAAAGTGTGCAAATATTATTGACAATCCTGCGTAATGTAATGGTTTGCTTCTCGGAAGCTTGACCTGTCAAAACAAGTTCTGATCAGGGGATTCCCCCAAAAAAGCTCTATCGTCAATCTTGCATATATTACGATTAGAAAAAATTGAAAATATAATAAAAGGGATGGGGAAACCTTGACGACAACATCAGTAACAGAACACACGTTAAGTTCCAATGATGAGCTTGTCCAGATATGTCACTTTCGTGCAAACATGTGGACAAATGAATACACGTTGTATCAAGTATTCGTGAAAGGTCTTCTTTGGCTCGAATCGTACGAAGCACATAAACGAACTGGGAAGTCCATCGGACAATATTTGAGAGAAATGCCAAGTAGTTAATTCAGAGAATGGCAATATTAGGTGTCATTTAACACCATGCACAGTATTTATCATCAATTCTTCTCGGACAGTGTAATTTCCTATACTTATTTAACTTGTATTATGAAATTTGAATCGCACCGCATTGTAAAAATAAAATAGAAATCAAAATAATGAATAAACTATGGCAACTATGATAAATTTGAGCTTATATTGAGTACAATTTGTAGTCTCTATTGTTTATTTGGAATGTTATCCAAGGGCCTTAATTTTCTTGCTTCAAAATCATGAATCTTAATACAAAAATATGGTTTGTTTGAAAATAGTTAACGCACATTAGATTTGGCTTATTTTTAAACAGAATGCCAAAACAATTCGCGCATAATTGTCCATGCACATTACCCCCTGATGACATCAAGGTGGCCCTTCCAAGAAGTACAATAATCAAATTTGAAATTTCCAATCTAAATTTAGAACTAAAATGTAGTCAGCGTATTTTGACGTTCTGTGAAGATCGAAAACTTCTGATTTGTGAAGTTTCAATATATATGGGTCATTTCATGGAGAGAGATTTCTAGATTTGTCTTCTGGGAAAAGTTGCGTTACATACATTGAAAGAAGGTGCTAGTCAATGCTTTTTTTGTCCGCTTTCTGGGGAAAAACACAACTTCTCTCAAATATTTCTCGATCAAAACAGATATCTCTATTCTTAATCGTCAAAAATTGTTTCACACTAATGTGGCGTGTACTCTAACATGCAGAGTCATATTTGCAAAAGCTACGCCTCTCGTGTAATCGTTTTATTCGTCAACATGACGCTCATATGCATGGATGGAAATAGTTGTAGCATGATATCGAACTGCTGTTCAAATAAAATAAAAAATGTTTGAGAATTGCAGTTTTTTAAAAAAAAATAGAAAACAATTTTTCGGCAATGACATCGTTTGTTGTTATTATTTGCCTGTGGGAAATTTCCCAGTTTCTCAGAATCGATGAGTTTCATGTAACACCATACACGAATAACCATTCTATTGAGAGATGCTGGTTTAGTGTAAACAGAGAGTCAAGTAATCACCAAAAACATTCACTGGAAATTCTAGAACTCTAGAGCCAACAGAAATCACCAATTATGCGATAGACATGAAAAGATGAATATGGAAAAATATATATATTATTCTGTGTAGCGTTTAAAGTCTTTAAAAATGAGAGGAAATGTAAACATTTTGACGCTTTTGTGCACATTACAACAGATAAAAATCTATGATGAATATGTTTTTTTCATGCAGGCTTTGCAGTCGGCTTTGCACTTTGCACAACCAAATAGAGCAGATAAATCGAGGATGTGAGATTTTTTGCGTTATGTGAAAGTGGTGTTGAAAAATATTGTTAAACTTTAAATGAAATGAAGTACACTGAACTGTCTTTTTCAGTGCCTCACAGCCGCTCACGATCACCTCCAGAAAGAAATGCAAGTAAGGAATGTTCACCAATTACCAAGATATTCCACACACACCTCAACCCCCTAGCAAGCCCAGAGAAAACAAGCCTAAGCGCTTCAGGGAATTACACAAAGCAACGAATGATTATGAACGAAGAGATAGCTATATAAATTCATTCAAACGCGAATGAAATACCGGAAACGGTTGCATAGGCTAGAAAATGCGTCTGGTCAATTTTTAAAAAAATGGTTTGTTGTACACTATGTACTAGCCTGCATGATCATCTTGGTATTATGCTAATCAGTTCTTGTCAACATAATCCATATCATTCTCTGATCATCAGCAATGTTAGCTTTGAAATAAGTGTGGTATCAAATGAAAAAAGTTGTAATATTATATTTAGGCTAGCTTGATTCGATGCACAAAGACAAAGGCAAGTTCTATAAGCAGACTATTTACTTTTCGTTCAACAGCATTATATGTTTGTTTTAATTACTTTAATTGTTATACATATATAAAAGAAAGAGGATCGGAATTCAAAGAAGGTGCTATCTAATGAATGATCAAGCGAGCGAAAGTATGAACGCAAAACGCGTGCATCAAGGAATGGGTACATTCTAAGTTGCATATCTATTTAATTTTTTCAATCTAATTTTTTAACACAATTTGCTAGCACTTGTTTAACAAAAACTATGTAAATTATTAATGTGAGCCCCCGTGATATGCCCTAGTTGCTTTTGGGGCAAATGTTAGAATAAAATATGTTATTGGCTAAATTGTTTTTCAAAGGGACGACCATTTCAGGAATAGCTGTAGTTACATAAACGTAATACCCGCAATGAGCCTGAAGAGGCTCGAACCATTTTCCATATAGATCGCAGTCACATTTGTTTATTTTTGAAGCACAATACACCAATTGCCAATTGTTTTCAAAGCATGTCCATTAGACGGATAATCTTCGCAACTATTTCTTTTCTCTTCTTCGCCTCCGAAAGCGATCACTGGCTGGTACGATTCTGTCAGTAATCCATGAAGATTACCTCCTGACTGTCTTGCACTATCATTCTCTTGATTTGAAGAAGTTCGCCTCGGTGATTGTGATTACTCTAGATCTAGTCATGGTGAAGATGATGAAGCAAACCCTGATTGACTGTTTCTCTGAGGTAGATCTGGTGATTCGGTATTACCCTGGAGCCGATTTCAACTATCAACTACACAAGGAAGAATACACCAAACTCTTATTTTGGTAAGTACTTCATGTATGCTTTGATTGTAACTTCCTCATATATGTCATATTGCTATTCAGAGTTTTTGTCAAGTAGTCATTCATTTTTTTTTTTACTATATATTTTTTATTTTATTTATGCATGATATTGTTTTTCTTTTGCAGATTTGTTTATATGCATGTTTTTATAATCAAGGCATACAAGTACTTACCACAAATACACGCAGATTCACCAATTCCCAGAAAAGTTATTTATAGCTATTATACTGAATTGTTGTCATGTCACGCAGAGTAAGAACTAAAATCATGTACGACCCATGCATTAATTAGCATGATTCACACTTGGTCTAAACTGACGGACGGTAATGGAACACCTATCAGAGTGGTACTCTTCGACTACCGCAAGGCCTTCGACCTAATCGATCATTCAATACTCGTCCACAAGCTAAGAGAACTAGAACTTCCACCCGGTATAGTCAACTGGATTGCAGACTTTCTTAACTCTCGAAAACAAAGAGTCAAATTAGATCGTGACTGTCTATCTGAATGGAAACACGTCCCGGCAGGAACACCCCAAGGAAGTAAACTTGGCCCATGGCTATTCATCCTCATGATAGACGACATCCATGTTACCAATAAAGACATGTGGAAGTACGTGGATGATACAACCATCTCAGAACCGGTCAGTAAAACCAGTCCAAGCTCCATTCAAGACGCTGTAAATGAGCTCACATCCAAGTCACACCAGAATAAGTTCCAGTTAAATGAAACTAAGTGTAAAGAGCTGAGAATCTCCTTCACAAAGTCACCCCCTGTTTTCCAACCAGTCTTAGTCAACAACAATCCAATTGATGTCGTGCCAAATGTAAAATTGCTTGGTTTAAATATCTCACACGACCTTAAATGGAACTGTCATGTCGCGGAAATAATCTGTAAAGTTTCCAAGAGACTGTACTTCTTAAAACAGTTAAAAAGATCTCGAGTACCACCTAAAGACTTGACGCTTTTTTATGTAACTTGTGTTCGTCCAGTAACTGAATATGCCTGCCAAGTATTCCATAACAGCCTTCCACAGTACCTTTCTGAGGACGTAGAGAAATTACAAAAACGTGCCTTGCGAATAATGTTTCCTGACTTATCATACTGTGAAGCACTACAAGCGAGCAACATAAAGGACACGCTTCATGAAAGAAGATCCACTATGTGTAAAAATTTAATTGATGATATTCGCAATAATAAGGAACACAAACTACACAGTCTATTACCACAGAAAACAAAAAACCAAAACATGAATTTAAGAACAAAGAGACAATTCCACCTACCGAAATGTAATACAAACAGACTCAAAAACAGTTTTATTATAAGTAATTGTCAGTTTTAATTATGAATAATATTGTACGTAATTCTTAATTTTAAATTAATTTTTAAGTTTATTTTAATCATTCTTAATGTGTTGTATATATGTATATATTTGTAAAGATGCCACAATTCAGTTGTTTTTAGCTGCAAAGGTTTTTCTATTAAACATATCTATCTAAAAATACGTCTTGTAGAATGAATAAAATATGGATTGTACATTACTAAGCTAGAATATTGAAATATATATATTTAATTTTTTATTAAGATTATCTCGAAATTTATTAGTTCGCATTGTTTGTGAAAAGTGTGTAAATATTATTGACAAGCCTGTGCTTCTCGGAAGCTTGACCTGTCAAAACAAGTTCTGATCAGGGGATTCCCCCAAAAAGGTCCATCGTCAATCATGCATATATTACGATTAGAAACACAAATTGAAAATAATATAAAAATTAGGTAAACCTAATAGCGGAGCTCCGATTTAATGAAATGAATTATTCATTCATTCATTCATTCATTCATCCACTACCAATTACATGTATCAAAATTGTTGATCAATCAATTTATCAATCAAAAATGACTATATATAAAAAAGCAAAGAAAAAAATGAATTAATGAATGAATAAATCCATTTCATTAATCATGAACAGAAATTTAAAAAAATAAGAAGGGATAATTCCCCCCCCCCCCTTTTTTTTTATTTGTTGCTGTTGTTCTTTTCATGATCAAATAATCAAATCATCCATTCAAATTTCAAATCTTTATGGATACAACAACATTTAATCATACGCAAGAAATATGCACAACAATGCGAAAAATATCCGACCGTATTTTGTTAGTAACAGTCAACTGGCTTCCTTTATATTGTTATCATAGTAGAAATCGTACTTGTCAAATAAAATTTATTGTCCAATGAGAAGTTGGAAAAGCACAAACATGGCCTCTTTGAGTTGTAAACAAATCCCCTGGGTGCGATTAGCTCGCTTTATTACGCTCTTTTAGGTTTGAAAAATGTTATAAAAATCGACGAAAACTTCACTTTTCTGGTGAAATGTGTAATAATTAACTTATGGTAATCTAGCTATCTAATACGGCTGTGCATTTTTATTTATCAAATGTGAATACTGCGTAACTCGTTTAAAGAATAGCTGAGTAAACTGACGAATACAAACGTTTTATTGCAATTCAGTAACAAATCTAAAAATTACAAAACTCAAATTAAAAACAACAACAAAAACACATAAAGATCTCAGCGATGGAAATAGAAGTAAATAGTTTGCAGGAATTATTGCAAACTGCTTATACGTTCGTGGTAAAAAAGAAATTAATTTATAAAGTAAGATAAAAATATAAGAAAAGGTTACACTCTTGTCAATCCCCAGCACTTTTCCAAACAGAAGCATGGCAAATATTTCTATTACATGGGCAAACCACGTTTTCAAACTGGACTCATGAAACTTAGTATTTTAGCTTAAGTGTAATAAGTTGGAATTAAACACTGAAAATTCAAAGAAAATTAAAAGAAAGTGCTTACAATAGTTCGCTGCATTCCTTTTTAGTGTCAGACCCTGGCTACACTATGCCGGATAAATTTGAAAACGCAACTTTCGTTCCGATGCCGTGCCAAAAATTCACGGTCGTTAAACAATAGCATTAGCATAAAATTGTTTCGGATTCATGTGTTTTAGCGTGGACGGAAGGCCTAACCGGAAAAATAAAGTTTCGTTTTCAAATTTATCCAGGTCAGTGTGGATGCAGTCTAATAATTAGCAGTATTTGTCGGCGGATATTTCATGTGTAAATTACTTGCACCACGCAAACAAAGAGACACTGATAATTTAATCGCAAATGAACCATGTTAAGAGGGATGCATAATGTTAATGCTAATGAAAATGTATGTTTTTTTTAGTTTTAATTCAGATCACTTCATTTTTTAAGATGTTATGACAGATGTTCCAGTGATGATACTCGAACCGTGAATGCTTCCTTTGAGTGAATCGATCTGAAAACGTTTTCTTTTTGATAACTCGGTGTATTTGAGTTTAAGTCCACTTTTTTAGAGGATTTAAAGCAGTAGAAAACTCAGAAAATGAAAAACCAAATAAAGACAAATGTTCACGGTTCGAGTGTCCTCACTGTAATACTTTGATTATGTCATCATGAACTTTCCTAAAAGGGGAATCCCCGATCTAGCTCTTCCAAGAAGCATAAAAATGAATGTAAGCAATGTACCCCAAAGGCTGGCATACAGAATAAGAAACATCCATGAATATATTCACCTGATATGATAAATAGTATGAGATAATGAATGATGATAATGGAACTTGGAAATATATAGAGGGGGTCCTGTGTTTTACGTTAAAACATCATAAGCTCGGTGAATTTATAACGTGACGTCATTGTGAACGTAATTCTCTAGCTTTTCCGAGAAGAACAACAGTTCATTGCGCACGCTTAGTAAGTTGTATTCCGGGAATCAATTTTTCTCGGTAATTTCAGTTTCGTATCGTCGCTCGTTGTTTAAAGCAGAAAATAATGGCGAGTCGTTCGAGACATTCTCAACGATCGTTTAACTTACTGATCTTTGCAGAGGACTTCATAAATATCTGTTCTTTGGTTAAGAATGTTCCACATCAGGAAACAGGAGGAAATTTGTTTGGTTTGTGGACAAACAATGGCAACGCTGTTGTTCTCGTTGCTACAGGACCTGGAGAGAACTGCAAACGATCTGTAGCTTGTTTTTACCAGGATATTCCTTACATGGCTCGTGTTGGACATTTATTAACACAACAGTATCCACTGTGTCACATAGGTGAATGGCACTCACATCACCAGTTACAGTTATACGCGCCAAGTAGTGGAGACTGTAGTACAATTAGACGAAACTATCCAACAGGCTCACAAGGCTTTGTACTCATGATCGCTAACATCAGACAAGATGGACGGATTCAGTTGTCGCCGTATAAGTTTACTGACGATGTCAGTCCTTATCAGGTGGGGAGTATAGAGGTTTTTGAGACAAAGAATGCTTTCAACGATGCTGACTTGATAAGATCAGAAATAAAAAACGGCAAGGAAACAGTACCACAACAAGATCAGCGTTATTTTATGTCCTCAAGAGAACGAGAACGACAAGAACGGAGTCGTTCAATGTACCCAAGTGATGATTATAAGCCTCGCAGCCGCTCACGATCACCTATAAAAAGAAACAATGCAAGCAAGGAATGCTCACCAATTACCCAAGATAAACCACACCATCCCCAACCTCCAGGTAAGCCCAGAGAAAACAATCGTAACAGATTCAGGGAATCACATATGCGTCATAAACACCCTACAAGTACAGACAAAGACACGAATGACTGTGCAAATAAGCAAAGAGATAGCTCCTTACAACGCCGAGAATCGAGTCCCAATAGATATGGCACAACAGCTGTACAAAAATCACAACAAAGAAATATGGAACCACGCATTAACGGTATAGGTACAAGTGGCCTTGGTAGCCAAAGATCCACACCAGTAGTCCCCTTGGAAACACAACACAGAAGCGTGACGGAACGCGATAACGATGGTACAACAAGTAGACATGGTGTTGGAAGAGTAAGTTCCCCAGAAGCTGTTCAATCAGTGCACCATAGAGAATCAAGTAGGAATGGCTTATCACACTCAAACAATGTTAATCGCCGAGCTACACATCAAAGTAGAGCGACAGTAAAACACATCGATAGTACAACAAATACACATGGTGCTAGAAGAGAAAGATCCCAAGAAACAGGTCAGTTACATCCAAGAGGATCAAGTCCTTATAGGAATAGTACATCACACACATACAACGCTCAACGCCAAAGCACGAATGATACCATTGGGACCAGATATGCTGTTGTAAGTCAACGCCCCCCATCACCAACTCACAAACATTCTCCGGACATGTCCATCACACCACAATGGTATGAAGCAGACCCAGCAACCTTGCAAAAAACATTGACTTTCATTAAAACGCTTACGAATGGTAGAAACGTGCAAATAACCAGAGACACGGCTACGAAAGATGTTTCTTTTCAATTCCAGCACAACTATACTCAGTGGACAATAACTTTTCCTGAAAAGTTTCCAAAAAAAGGAAAAGTCAAGTATTCAGAAAGTCTTTATGATCAAAATAGAATGATAGTATTGACTGGTAGTTTAGAAGACTTTAAATACAAGCTCAAGAAAGCTATTAGCTGTTATTGTAATTGTCATCAGTGTAAAAATATTTCGTTCTTCGGGTAGATAGATCCACCTAAATAAGTAAATATCAGCCATTACCTAATCAAAAATTGAAAAATATACACACTTTTGCCTATTTACCTCAGGAAATGTCTAAATAGTTTGTTGTACACTATGTACACCATGTACAAGCCGGAAAACTATTTGGTACTGATTTGTCTGTGCTAATCAGTTCTTGTCAACATAATCCATAGTTTCTTTAGGCACTGTTATTAGCCTTCTCTGATCACCAACAATGTTAGTTTTGAAATAAGTGTGGTATCAAATGAAAAAAGTTGTAATATTATATTTAGGCTATTTGTTCTACTCACCATGTCGATTTGTATGTGTTTTCATGTAACTGTTATTAGAGCGGTTTCATATAACAAGCTATCTTAAGCTAATGAGCTCTAAAATTGGTAATGAGACAGAGGAGCTCTGCTAATGAGCATTAAATATACGCGGCAATGTAAGCTTAATTCAATGCACAAAGACAAAGGCAAGTTCTATAAGCAGACTATTTACTTTTCGTTCAACAGCATTAGATGTTTGTTTTAATTATTTTAGAGGAGCTCCGCGCGGGCCGAAGGCCCGCGCAAGCGGAGCACCATAATTAAGAAAATATGGTAAACCATCCAACTGAGTTTTCGTCGACCGACACAGGAAGCCCGCGCGTCCGTAATACGTACATACGTCCGGCGTCCGTGCCCATAAGCGCGAGGTCGCTGACCATTTTTAGTGGGCGCCAAAACTTTGACAAAATTTACTGATCTCCACACATCAAAATTCACAATCAATTTTTTACAGTTTACTGACTGAAACTTTCTACAAATGTATTTCTAAAATGGACAACAACAAAAAAACAAGAAAATTGTCAAGCTAAGCTGCAGGCTAAAAGATTTTTGACTGAGAAAGAGAAACAAAGACACGTACGCCGAATTAGGCTCAGTCTCCAGCCGTCAGGGGTTCGTGCGCCCGCGATACTCTCCCCACTGACGGCTGGGCGCATGGGATTCTCATTGTTCTTTTCAGCCAATCAGCAAGTTGCCCCTCGAAAATCGAGGGGCATAAATTAATAAATTAAATTTCGTTCTGAACGAAATGGCGAACGAAAGTGCTTGTTCAAATGCATTTAAGTCGTGTAATTTTAGTGCATTCAAGGATGTTCAACTCGAGGCTTTAAAATTTGATCGCTCTTGGAAATGTTGTGTTTCAAGTTTGTAATCTACCAACTAACTTCCTTGGGAAAATCGCCGATGTTTCAAACAGTTACGCCGGATTGTTTTCGGTAACAGTTTACTGAATTGGTCGTAAATACTCAAAAGAATGCATTTAATTAAGAGAAGATTGTACGGACTTCAGATAATGATAGGACTGATGGATTGTGAATTTTCGACGAATGATTCGCATGAACTACAGACTATATTCAGCGGACGGCTCGCTGCTGGAAGCGTACGCTACTAAGCAGAAAAAGTATCGTTAATGGCATAAATATATACTCTATCAGAAACTTTAGTCGACAATGAAAGATTCGGAGAAGATCACTAGAATATTTCTGAAAGAATTTACAATAATTTCAAAGTAAGTTTTGCTTGATGAAAGCAATTTTGCATTGTATTTTGCAATGTTTATACACGTGTGAACTTCAACTCGCGAAGTGTTTGACCTCTCATTTGTCAACATAAACAAACATATCATTTGCTCCAATTTTAGAATTGTGTCATCGTTTCACTTTAACATAGAATAATTACTCATTTGTAGTTGGTAACTATGTTGTTATATAATTTGAATTGATTTAGTCTATGAACCGTTGCACAAGTAATGTGACAACTTGAAGCCGCTGGAGATCTGTCGGCCTTTGATGCGCAAGATCACTTGTTCGTATTATATAAATAAAAATAAATTAGTGCTATAATCAAGTCTGTGTATCATGCTTTCGTAATAAACCATTATTTTGATAATTTTTTTACTGCAAATTTCACTTCAGTTTCCGTTTTCTTATGCTAATTACAAAATACGTCACGGACATGCGCGACATGATTTTAATCCCATGCGCCCAGCCGTCAGTGGGGAGAGTATCGCGGGCGCACGAACCCCTGACGGCTGGAGACTGAGCCTAACGCCGAATTTGCAAAAAGAAAAAGAACTACGATTCAACGAAGAAAAGCTTCAAAATATTTACCCTGACAAGTCCGGCTGATGTTTTTAATTAGTCAAAATTAATGTGAAGTCATGTAGAGCTGTTAAAATTTTCCTTGGTGCTTAAAGTCGTTCAAAGACGGAGATTTTACAAGTTATATTTTCTGGAAGAGTTGATTTGGCGAGTTTGCAAGATGCTGGTAAACACGGCTGTATTCGTTGGGTTCGTGGATTCTTCGTGGCGTTTTTCAATCATTACTCATCGACTAATCTACTCTTAAAAGTAAAATCGACGGCGACCAAAAGTTCATAAAAATGTGCATTTGCAGCTATTCAAAAGAGGTGAAAAGCAAAATGAACACGCGATCACGATAATGACTTCACTCTGTTCATTCATCAATTTTTACGGGCAATTCGTAAACACGGAGAGCTTTAGGATCAATGCAGATTTATCAACTATTCACAGCGAAAAATAACTTTTCATACACGATGTATGTCAACAACGTAGAACTGCCAGTTCAGGGAGTGGATGGAAATGCAAATTTAGCACAATGCGTGATCGAGCAACACGAACTAGCCATACTACGCCGGCCGTTCTGTTGAACTGTGTAAACTTTTTAGAGGCGGTGAAAATGTTTTTTTCACTTTTAAAATTCTGAAAACATGAACAAGCTTATTGTAATCAGAACTGAGGACGAACATTTCAGTGGAAAAGTGACAGAATAGGACAAGAAACGTGGCGCCGGTATGTTTACATTTTTTTCCAATCTTCCTTTAATTAATTTCTTTTTTACCACAACATATAAACAGTTTGCAATAATTCCTGCAAACTATTTACTTCTTTTTGTAAGATATTTCTTCGTCGCTGAGATCTTTTTGTGTTTGTTGTTGTTGTTTTTAATTTGATTTTTGTAATTCTTTGATTTGTTATTGAATTGCAATAAAAAGTTTGTATTCGTCAGTGTACTCAGCTATTTTTTTAAACGAGTTACGCAGTATTCACATTTGATAATTAAAAATGCACAGCCGTATTAGATAGCTAGATTACCATAAGTTAATTATTACACATTTCACCAGAAAAGTGAAGTTTTCGTCGATTTTTATAACATTTTTCAAACCTAAAAGAGCGTAATAAAGCGAGCTAATCGCACGGGGATTTGTTTACAACTCAAAGAGGCCATGTTTGTGCTTTTCTAACTTCTCATTGGACAATAAATTTTAATTGACAAGTACGTTTTTTAGCGGAGCTCCGCGCGGGCCGAAGGCCCGCGCAAGCGGAGCACCATAATTAAGAAAATATGGTAAACCGTCGAGCAGGGGGGGGGTTGGACACGGTCCGAAGAGCACTATGGGAGTTCGTTTTAACCAATGAAAACGCGGGATTTCATTTTTGGCGGGAACAAGATGGCAGCGGTCAAGAAGGCGAAGGTGAGAATAAATAGTACATTTTCATGCAGTTTATTATACAAAAGCAACGAATAAAATAGCAAAAACAAAAATCGGATATCTCAGTATTGTGATGTTAAAGTTTGGATCTGATATTGTCATTATTAGTACACCTATTTGTAACGCGAAATCTTTGTACTTTTTTGCGTTGTAGAAATCGACAATGTTGACATGGTAAACTTGTTTTAGTAATTGCGGATAAAAACAAGAAGTGACAGACTTGACATTCAGTGATATGAAATCTTTGATAAATTTCCTTCGTCGTAGTTGGATGGCCCCCCAATGCCCCCCAATTGTTTTTGAGATTTTGAAAATTGTTTTGGCATGAATTTACAAGGGCGAAAATTTAATATTTGAAGAAGGGATCATGACACCAGAGACACATTTAAGTAGACTTCTGTTTTCATTTGAATAGAACCCTAAATCATCACTCTTGTTGTGTAGCTGTGAGTCAATTTTAAGTTTAGAAAATATAACCTTTTTGATTTTATGTCTTCATCTTGAATATTGAACATTAAATTGAACATTACATGCATAATATTTACTTGTTCAAAATAACACATTGCTGGTATTTACTTTTTCAGATGGTACCAAATTGGCAAAGAGATTTGAAGAGTTTTGGGAGATACTGAATGTATATTGTGAAGCCACACTCAGTTGCAAAATTAGTTGGGACACTACACATAATTTAGAAGTAAAACGCTCAGTATTGTTCTCAAACTCTAACCACTTCCCCCCTCCACAATGTTGGTAGTCTCGATGACGATTAACATGTCACAACAACCCCAATGCAACATTGATTCGGGGGAGGGGGGATTTGAAGCGGGTGAAAACGTTGTATACATAAACAAAGGAGTAGTTTCAAAAGGAAACAGGAAAAACTGTCAATGTCCCAACAATTTTGCAACTGAAATATGTTGATGTATATTGTGAACATACAACATATGTACTCTTTTTTCTCTTTAAAAAAAATTAAATCATTGTTAGTAGAGAGAGACTGCTTACTGATGATTAAATTATTCAATATTAATGATTGAGAAAGATCATGAATTTGTATTTTCACCCTTATTATTATCAACATATGAATAAATGAATACTAGGACAATAATTTATATTTTTACACTTACTATTATCAAAATATGAATGAACAAACACTAGGACAATAATTTGTGTTTACACGCTTTAATACTATTATCAAAATATGAATGAACAAGCACTAGGACAATAATTTTTCTTGCGATTGATCCTTATAGTTGTATAGGTAGGAATGATCTTGTAAAATGCAATATGCACTTAATAAAGCTAAAAATGAGTGAAAAAATTAACTGAATGAATCAAAAGCACTAATTAAAATTCTTCATATAGATGTTTTTGGTTGTCATTTCCAACAACAGTTCCTGCTTATATGTTTTTTGTTTTAGTTTGTGTGATTGTTTGTTTGTTTATATATTTGTTGCTTGATATTAATTAATTCACATGTTTGTTGATTGTAATGCTGTATCACCTGCTTGTGTGTTTGTTCATATTATGCTTGTTTGCGCATATGTGTAACTTACCTGATTGTTTGTTTGTCTGTTTCAATATGTTTGTCTTTTGATTTTTTGTTAATTTGTTTATTTATGTCTCAATGTTGTTCGTTTTTTTTTGTGTGTGTGTGTTTGTCAGCTTGATTGGCGAAGAACTTGAACTGCAGAGTTTGTTTGATGTGTTGTTTCTCTCTCATGCCACAAGGGTTTTTCTCCAGGTTCTCCAGTTTTCCTCCCTCATCAAAATCAACATGTATGAAAAGATATGTTTAAAATAATTAATGTAGGGGTAGGGAGTGTGAGCATGCATCTCAAGAGTGATCACTATATGTGGATGAGATGTGTAAAATATTTATAATATTTTATATTTTATTTATTTATTTGTTTCTGTGATGATTGGTTTTGTTTGTATCTTTTGTTACCTTGTTTGTTTATTGTTTGTCTGTTTATTTGTATTTTTCTTAGCTTATTTGTTGATTGTTTAAATTGTTTGTTAGTTGTTTTTTACTTTCAAGTCTTCAATTGTAACCTCTACATGTTTGATGAAAAACTTGTTTTATTATCCCCCCCCCCCCAAAAAAAAAATAAATGATATTTTTATTGATCCTCCACCCTCTTTTAACGTTGAAAAAAAAACAAAAAACAATTACAATAAAACATAAATTTTAAGAATGTAATGTACAGAAGATAGGCTCTTTTTAGAGTTGGGATCCCTGTGGTATCAAATCGATCGACAGATTGTTGAATATAAAGTAAATAGCCTCATTTTTTCTGCTCGTCTTAAAAAAATTACGCAAGTTTTAAAATTTAAGAAGAAAGATTTTGAGTTCTAGTTACATTTAAGATAAGCTATGTATTTTAATATTGCCAAAAAGAAGTATTTTATAGTGTCTGTAAGTTGAACTGCAAAATGACAACAAAACTGACGTCAATATTTTCCTTTTTCACAAAGCAACTTTCTAATTTCTTATCAATAGTTTTTGGGTTGCTTACCCCACTGACAGTTTGGCTTTATTCCTTTCAATGTATCAGAGCAGCAGACTTTCATCGATTATTGTGATTTTTTTACTTTTTCCTGTCTTTTTCAGTCATTCAATTTTCATGCGGAGAGAGTGGGATGCTTGCAAAAAATTAGCGTTTGTTTCTCGAAAAAAAGACACAAAACAGTCAAAGTGCATTACTTTTTAATGGAAATCCATCAAAAAAAGTAAAAAAGTAGGCTTTTTTTGCTTATCTTTGTTATTTTAAAAATTTCCGAGCTTTTAGTTTGATCTTGCTTGATCCTCACACTACCGTAGTCAGAGACAAATGAAGTGTTTTTGCTTTCACTACCCATAGTGCTCTTCGGACCGTGTCCAACCCCCCCTGCCGTCGAGCTCATTTGAAATCGACCACAGGAAGCCCGGATTTCGAAAATACGTACAACGTCCGTCCGTACATACATACATATACGTCCGTACGTGTACACTCACGCGCAAATTTGCTGACCAGTTTTAGTTGGCGCCAAAACAATCATTATTTTTGCAGTTTGATGCAGTTCACTGAAATTTTTTCTACAAAATGTATTTCTACACTGGACAAAGAGCATGAAAATGGTAAAGCTAAGCTGACGGCTTGAAGAGATTTGACTAAGAAAGAGAAACAAAGACCGCGGCGTGAAAATGAATAATAACTACGATTCAACGATGAAAAGCTACTTCAAAATATTTTGACAAAATGGGTAAAAGTCGCTCATGGCGCTGTTTTTAACCGTCCAAATATGCAGTCATGCAGAGCTGTCATAATTCATCAATGGTCATTCAAAGCTGGAGATTTTACAAGTTGTATTTTCTGGAAGAGTTTATTTGACAAGTTTGACAGATGGTAAAAATGAAGGCCGTATCTTCATGGATTCTTCGTGGCGTTTTTCAGTCATTACTTATCGACTAATCTACTTTTAAAAGTAAAATCGACGGCGATAAAACTTTTATAAAAACAAAAACAAAACAAATACGCGCTGCACTTGCAGCAATTCAAAAGAGGTGAACAGCAAAACGACAAGACTCACGAAGATAATTTCTCTGTTCATTCATCAATTTTTACGGAATATTCATAACACTGAGAGCTGTAGAATCAATGGAGATTTATCAACTATTCACGACAAAAAAACTTTTCATACAAGATGTTTGTCAACAAAGTAGGACTGCCAATTCAGGGAGTGGATGGAAATGCAAATTTAGTACAATATGTGATCAAGCAAAGCTTGCCATCGCCGTTCAGTTGAACTGTGCAAACTTTTTAGAGGCGGTGAAAATGTTTTTTGCCACTTTTAAAATTTTAAAAACATGAACAAGCTTATTGTAATCAGAACTGAGGACAAAAGATTCAGTGGAAAAGTGGCAGTACAGGACAAGAAACGTGGCGCCGGTATGTTAACATTTTTTGCCGATATTTAATGAATTTCTTTTTTACCATCCACATGAAAGCAGTTTGCAATAATTATATTTACTTGTTTTTGTAAGATATTTATCCGTCGTTGATATCTTTATGTGTGATTTTTTTTTAATTTGATTCTTGTAATTCTTTGATTTGTTATTGAAAAAACAAATGAATTCGTCAGTGTTCTCATCTGCAAGTTAAAATTTCAAAACTTCATACTGGCTATTTTTTAATGAGTTACGCAGTATTCACGTATTCACGAAAAGGCAAGGAATTACTAGCGCAACACTCCGTTGTTCCGTTTGCCTCAAATTTGCATATTACGACAAGGCAGCACGCAGGAATGTGAAGATGAAAACAACATCAAAGCACTGAAAATCACGAAAGCGAAGTTGCTTTAGACATGGTCAACTTTGAATTTTGTTTTGAGCATGTTAGAAAACGTCAATCAAATTGAAATTCGGGGAGCATTTTGAAAACATAGTCAAAATTGGCTGACAAAAGTTTAAAAAAAAGTTATCGACTAATTTTTATTTCCGAGCGGTAAACGTAATTTTTAGACATTTTGCGAAAAAAATGCTCAAAGTTATGTTTACTTCGATGATTACTGACTAAGATCTGTTGCACTATATAACTTGAAATTTTACAGTAAGGTAGCCTAATATTTGAGCAATATTTGGGCGGTATTACAGTGGCAAAAGTGTCTTCTCCCCAAAGTTATCGCAACACTAACAAACAATTATGAATTTAGGGGTTAAAAAAAGTCGTCTCTAATAACTAAAAATCGGCTTGATACAATTTTTTCTAACTCCCTATACTTTGAGGCAATTACTTGAAAAATACCGTCATGGGTGTGGTTTTAAAAGTTTAGATCGAAAAGCGCGTAAAATGAGCAAAACGTAAACCTTGTGACACCATTGTTCTGTTGCCATGGTAACATTAATGTAAACAAAAAATACATCATTAAAAACTTGAACCTTTCTATAATAACTGAGCAAATACTCAAAACTGTGGGTTGTTTTTTGTGTGAGCTACAGTCATTTGAATTAGGTATGGTCGACCGTTTGGAAACTATAGGCAGTGGCCAAGGTTTCTGAACTGAGAAACAATGACTTCGAAAGAAAGAAAAGTGAAAAACGAAAAAGATGTGCATCAAAGGGCTCTTAGCCAGGTAGATCCCATTTTAAGTTATCACCACTCAAATAGTTATCCGATTTCAATGAACAATTTTAACAAGATTGTCTATTCATGGTCTCAATTAACTGAAACAATAGCTATCATTCTTGAGAAGGTTGTCCAGTTGAAATATTGCATTAAGTGAATAACAATGTCATTTGCATATCTTAAGTTTTCAGTTTTCTTGTTTTAAGGTTAAAACAATGATACAAAGCTGCACATATTACATGTAATGTCATTGTACATATTGAGTCATCATTTCTTACAAAATGAAAAAATAAAATATGCAAATGACTTATTATTGACTAATTGTTTTTCAACGTGACAACCATTTCAAGAATAGCTGTAGTTACATAAACTGAACTTAATACCCCGGGGTGTACTCCCTTCAGATCTGGGTAGGGGTGTTCCGCTGGGATCTTGTAGGGGTTACCCTGTTTATGACAAAAAATACGTAACTTCCATACCCTGTTTATGACAAATTACAATTGCTTACGAACATTATATGATTTGTACAAATATATCAATTCAGACACACGTGCTGCTCTTATCTTTTTTTAAAGTCAACGATCTTGTTCCTGCCGATTTCCTGAATGCAAAATAATTTCTCTCATTTTTTGGGCCCTGATTATGACAGAAAATTTGGATTAAATCGGAAATAGAGTAGAATTGGATACACTGTTCATAACACCAAGGTCGAAAAACCATACCCTGTTCAGCGGATCATCCCCGTATAGTCAATATAGGGTAGTACCCCCTTCCCCCCCCCCCCCCCCCCGGGCTTAATACCCCCAATGAGCCAGAAGAGGCTCGACCCAGTTTCCATGGAGATCGCAATCACATTTGTTTATTTGAAGCACATTTTGTATAAATGTTAGCCTGGTTTACACTTGCACAATAACCAATAATAAAAAAACAGAAGTAAAGCCGGACGAAGGAATGAATTCAAGCGTTTAAGGTAGTACTGGACCCTTGCTACTGCGCATCGAGCTCGCGCATGTGGATCTGAATAAAATTTCCTGCGCAGCTAAATTGAAACCGTACGTTAAAGGCAAAATTTGGCCATTTGCGGACTTTTCACTCAAAATTAACTTTGAAACGCTTTATATGCTCCTAAATAGAAGTTAGTGCCCATGCCTTTTCGGCCAAAACATCGAAATTTCAACATTTTTCGCGCGTTTTTAGCTAAAAGCTAAAAAAATAACACGGGGACCCCCATTTTTTCCTTTTTCATTAGCTTCTACATATTTTATCCTTTAGATAAAGAGAGAAAAAAAGAAGTTCATTGACAAAGTTTCTCAAATTTCAACATTTTTACACCATAATTTGGCCGAATACAAGGAATGTTGCTTTTTACAATTTATTTTCTTACAATATTTATAAAATATTGGATGGATTTTTTATCTTGATATGTTTTCTTAACTCAACACCTATAGTTCGAAACAGCTTTTTGCTTTTCTTTCACAAATGGACCTGAGTACTTTGTATTTATTGGTTAAGGTAGATTTTCCACAAAAACGCGCGAAAAACTGAAAAATCGCTCTTTTTTGAATGCTTATATCTTGAAAACCAATACAGGGACCCCCTTCTTTTTTTTCTGTGTTTGAATATCCTACATTGAACTTTACTTGACAGAATTTATAAAAAAATTCATTGACGTATTTTGATGATACGGTACTACCTTAACTCCAGACGAATTAGACATATTCTTGTAGATATGCTGGCTGTGTTATATTTGTGCTTATTTCGCGCGGGTTCGCGTTTGTGAAATAAACATAAGCATAGTCACAAGAAGAATGAATATGTTCCTTTTACCTGTGTTTATGCTTAAGTGTTACGAGTGTTATCGATCCTCACGTTTTATGAATCATTTCAAGATCATGCTTTCTACTGAGATACTTTAATACCACCGGATATAAAAAAGCTTACGATATACATTTATGCCTGTCACCAAAATCCATACAAAGAATTTGATATCGGAGTAATACCAAGGAAGTCCCGACTCGAAATTTGAGTACGAATTTGTGTTATATTTACAGCAGATTGACACTCAAACACACGTGACGACTGCATATAGCCAATCACGATTCCAGGGATACAAAGTTCGTCATTAATACGCGCTTCTTGTCGACCTGCACAAGCACAACGACGCCCAAAACACTTTGTCGTTGTGGACGATATATAAACTGGAACAGAATCGTAAGCCGTACAGCTATATCTTTTAGAGAAAGAAACAAATTTCTGGGGTATTCTACTTTGAGGTACATTCACAATATGTATTACCAACTTGAATGTGATCTGTTTAGCAAACAAGGAAGTGTGAAAGAGAGATATATTTTGTAGTTACTGAATTATTGAACATCTTCAAATTATCGCAAACTAGTAAGTTTAGCTAGTATAGTGTTGCAAAAGCACCAAGCACCACCATGTTATAAGACAGTGTGGACACAAGTATTTGAGAAATTAAGAACGCGCTTTTCGGTAAAAGTGGAAGTGTGCATAACAATCGTTTTTGCGTCTACTCTAGTGGTCGTTTAGCTTGAAAACAGCTTTGTCTATAACTTGCAATTATGATGGCATTATAAGTGAATAACTACTTACTTCTAAATTCATATTTCGGATAGAAATTCGTTTCAAATATAGTCGCATTTTGAAGAGTCGTGCTGGTTAATAAACACAAAAAAAACGAAGTAAGGAGTTAGGAGTTAGGATAAGGAGTTAAAATGCTAATGGTCCAAGAGAAATAACTATTCTTTGCACTCAAAACTCAAAAATATGCAGGTAGAAAAAAAATGTACTCTGCAAATCGTGTAGAATCAAATGTTTACCCAAATCAGATTTGTGCGCGTTTTCAAACCGTGCAAACAACAGGGTTTTCTACAATTCATTGTCAATTCAAGAACGAAAACGTTAAAAATCCGCTACTTTTATGCAGAAAATGTAAAATATCGTGAGACTGCTTCAAAGCATAAATTGTAGGGGAAAATAACGATATCGAAACTTGAAAAAGTAGAAAATGTTTTCGTAACATACGAAGGAAAACTAATGTCAACAAAGACGAAACACATATATACTACATGAAGCAGCTCGCACACACACGGGTCGTTATACTTCGATAATGACATGATGTACTTTAGTTTTCGCTCTACGTTTTATCTAGTAACGCTCGCCCACTTTTTATGATTCGTATAATTCTTCTATTCTTTATGAATTTTTAACAAAAATTGAAAGCTACGTACATTGCATAAATTATCGATTCTGGGAAATCAGTCCAGACGCTGACCTTTTCAAGATGTTTTGAATATCAAATTATCATGGTGTAGATTTATTCTTTTTGAAGCGTTCCGCAGGGTGCTTGCGTTTTTGACCTGCGTTTTTATTCCCTCCATGTTCTGTTTTCTTCAACTCTTTGTCCCTTCCACTTATGGGGGAGTCATTACATTTTTTAGAAGACGTATTCAACAAAGAACAACCAAATGTCTTTCTAGTGCAGCTCTATTGTCTTTCTAGCGATATTGAAAATTCAATAAATTGAAATAATAATAACGCTGTACAAATAAATAAATTATCATTATTATTATTATAATTTCCCCCTCTGTCAATCTCCCTTATCAAATATCACTTTAATACTAGCAAAGCCCTGAATATTGGAACGGTACTAATCAATATTTCGATGACCTTAGTAAACATGCTAGAAAGGGTACATTTATTAATTACTGTTCAGGCTAAACTTTTCTACTGCGAAATATTGAATTTTTGAAGCAACGAAAATAGACAACTTTTCGAATAAAGCCACACCCTTTAAGTAAGGTCTCCTGGCGGATTTACACGGTGTAAGATGATCTATTTCAAATAACGTTGTCATCACCAAAAGGCAATAGGTTATTCCAAGACCGCTAGGAATGATGGGTAAAAGTCATGACAGAATGTAGAATTATTGCATCTTGGACATTCAAAAAGATGAATATTGTCCTGTTAATATATGAACAGAAAGCAAATCTACTAAACTAAATGGCGTAAATTTCTTGTCAACTGGTGCAATAATTATGACAGTAATATTTATACCCATAGTTCCTAGCAGTCTTGGAATGAATTGCCTTTTGGTGGTGACAACGTTATTTGAAATAGCTGTATATTTTACCAAAGACAATGCTCTTACTGACTCCACTAAAGACATGGTTGTAAAATGCTTGCAAAATCAAAACTTATTTATTTTTGACAGACAAAAGCAACAGCTTAACAGCATGCCCAATAAGAAACAACAAGCCGTGGAAAAGTCGTTCGATGATGTGAGTACAAATAACAACTTATTATATAAATATCATTTTAATTAGATTCTTAGAGGCTGTTCACATTAGGTAGGTTGTCCAAAGGTAGTAGAGTGCATGCACTAAAAGTGTGCAACATAAATACCACTAAATACTGCTATTTTATGCTAATTCTATTGTTTTCTTTTGTTGAATTAGTGCTATTTACCACTAAATAGTTAACTGTTGCACACTTTTAGTGCGTGTACTCTAGTGACAAATAGTTAATGAATAGAGCGTTTTCACATATCCAGCTATCCTATGCAAATGATTTCTAGAACATGCTAGTGAGAATTGCACGTTAAAATAAATGCTTTGATTTACAAAGACAAAAGCAAGTTTGATCAGCTGATTATCGCTAACGTAAACGCGATAATCAGCTGATTGAACTTTCCCACGTGTAATGCTCATTAGCAGAGCTCCTTTGGCTCATTAGCATTCTTTAGAACTCATTAGCACAAGATACGTGAAAGCTACTATTTAATAATATTTAGCTTGCTTTTATTCCCTGAGTTTCCTGCCTTTGCAGGACAGACAGACAGACACACACACACAGACACACACACAGACAGACAGTCAGCACTTAATATCAAAAACGGGTAAAAAGGGAACAGTTAACAGTCGGTGGCTTTAAAGGAAGATGTAAACGTTATGAAATAGGAGAACAAACTTGGGAGCCTAAGAATTCTATTTAAAGAGCATGTTATAATAAGAAGTAATTTGTCTCGCAACATCCGACCTTTCAGAATGAACGCATAGCTATCGAGTAATCGTTGCGAGACAAGCTCCTATAGAGAGTCTTGCAGAATGTGTTACACTGCCTGTAATTTTTAACTCTTGTTTCAACTACTGAATCATTTAATTTCAAATTGTATTTTGGTACAAGAACAAAAGAACGGGTTCAACTATATGTCGAAGGACATAAAAAACAGTTTAAAAGGGTAGAATATGATAATCTTCAAACAGCGACTTATTGTTTTTAACAAACCGCTAAATAACTGTGGCCCTTTTTATCTGTTGTCGATAACTAGATACTTCTACCAAAAGAGACTATGGAACTTGCTACACAAAGTACTCTTCAAAGCGAATCAACTATCATCAAACTTGAAGAAGCATTAGGTGACATGCCTTTACATATAAGGACATTTTCAAACGCTATGAGGATGCGCTATGTTAGTGAAGCCTTGGAAAATGACGAGGAATCTTCAAGAAAGTTCCAAGAATTGCGTAAAGGCACTAAGAACGATGCTCTGGTATATTTGAAAGGTATTCTACCTATTTCTGAAGCTGTTATACATGAGATTGGTAATTTGTTTGAATATTTCAACAATCTAAGTGTTCCACAGCTGGTAGAGCAGTTTCAGGGAATGGTGGAGGAATTTAAAAGCTGTAGAGAGCTATGTGACATGGCTAAAACACTGCATGAAGACCTCATGGTCGCTTTAAAGAAGAGGGAAGACGATGCCAAAAAGGTCACAACTGAACTTAGAGATTTACAAGAACAATATGAAAAGAAGCAATCTGATTTTGAAAAGGCTGCAGCTTTGAAAAGAAAAATAGCTATCGGGTTTGCCTTTGTCCCTGGTGTTAATTTGATAGTAACACCAGCGTTGTTAGCAGCTGCAAATAGCGACAAGAAAGACGCAGCGGTACATGGGCTTCAAGCAAAAAGTAAAGATAATGCAGCAACAGCTATCTCCGAGACTCTTCAACCTGCTCTGTTGGCATTCATCGAAGCACTTGGCTGTATTGCTGGATTCTTCTCCGAAATGGAAAGCGAAATAGAGAACTGTGAAGGAAAATCAAGAAGGTGCTTGACCGAAGGCGTCCTCGATTCTCTTTACAAGTTGCTTAAAAAGAAATCTTCTAATATCAACGAGAAGTGCAAGCAATTCATTAGGGTCATCCCAAGTGTTAAAGCTGACTTTCAATTTATCTGTCCAGACGATGAGACCGATAATACCGAAGTTGATCACCAATACGTATTTCAGAACTTGACTAATATGTTAACAATGACGAGACGACTTCACAAGCCACGATTGAAAATAACGCAAATATTACAAAGGCAGATTAGTCGACAAAGACAACTTGCTAACCCAGCTGCGGTTAGGTCGAGCTCCACGTTTTATACATACCTTTAAATAGGCGCGAAGAACAAACAGACCACGCTGCCTAGATTTCCAAGCCTTAAAACCGTTTGAAATTGTCCAAGAAGGCATACTCGATTTGAGGGCCATGAGTATAGGTTTAGAATACATCTACTATTTACTCCACATTTCTTATGGGAGATATAGGCCAGATGATCATGTTAGTAAAACAGCCAAAGGCGCTATGACTAGGCAAAACACTCTATATGCTGCAAAAGAGCAAAAAAAAAAAAAGGAAAGAAAGAAAAGAAAAGAAAAAAGAAAGAAAAAGAAAGAAAGAAAAAAGCAAAGAAAAGACAACAGAACAAAACAACACAACAAAAAGAATTTAATGAAAGCAAAAGAAATCGAAAGAAAACAAAACAAAATAAAGCAAAGAAAAAATCTTCTGCAAGATGTTTGGTGAGATCGTCGCGCATTGCAAATGATGTTACATAAGGCCTGAACGGTTTGCTCAACTTAATTAGCATACAGTATTGATTTTCACATGTGTAGCTCTCACAATCATATTCTCGTTAGTCAGACATGCACGTTTTGTCCTTGGCAAAGAGCTCAAACGATCAGGGTTTTGAAGATTTGAGGGTAGACTGCCTATCCAATATCTTAGATTAGAGAAAATTACTTCAAAAGTAACTATTACAAATGTAGCCTAATACATCAGATGAGCCTTGATCCTACACTTTCGACTGGCTCCACACGTGGCTTTATGAACATCTCTAAATCTTTATTATTTGATACCATACCCTTGTTGTTGCCTTTTAATGTTTTACAAAAACAAATGCTGACAACAGACAAATGGCTAAACTTTAAGATGACAACTGACGAATCACAAAGAAGTTGACTGATGAGCTTTGCTTCGGTTGCCCTGATTTTTATCACATCTACAAATAACAAATGAAAATATCGAAAAATTACTGGCATTCAAACCTTCCATTTTGGTTCTCAATGTGGGAACATTCTATAGTGTAGTATCCAGATCGTTCTGATGTATTGAAGTCTATAAAACACATCAACAACAACGAAAGCAACCACACGCCGCCTTAAGTCCTTAAAAACACATCGTGCGATCCAAAACCAGTTTCTACATTTTTTTTTGCGTAACCCTATTACGTGGTGATGCTAATTGTAAATATTTTCCATACATGTAGATGTGTCCTAAACAAGAACTGTACAGACAAAAGAACGTCTTTCAGACACCCATGAACGACCTTGAACGTGCCATGGACGAAATGCCAGTAATCTTGCGAGCATTTTCCATGTCCATGAGGCAACTTTACGTCGAATATGCCGTAGGGACCAACGAAGCTGCCGCTGTAAAGTTCCGAGAGATTCGCGATCAAACTCACAAGGATGCTCAAGTTTACATAGATATGGTGATACCTCTGTGCAAGAAGCTCATGTCTATAACGGATGAGTTTTTTGATTATTACATCGAGCTCGAGCCTCACTCGTGGAATAAGTGCCTTCCCACTATTCAAGAGAACGTAAAATTTGGTTCAAGTTTGTGCAAAACGATCAAGCATACACATGAGGAGATCATGAAAGATCTTCAGGAGAGAGAACGTGATGTCAAAGATGTCATGAAGGAGCTTGAAGACCTTCAGGAAAGTTTGAAGAAAAAGAAACATACCCTTGAAAGGAAATCAGAACAAAAACACGCAAAAGCATGGAAGCATATAGAATCCGCAAATAGCAAAAAAGCCGCTGAGAAGTTCGCATCGTCAGGTCTTGCTACAGCACAAGCTATAGCTCACGGTGTCCAAGCTCAAACACAAGAAAGCGCCATTACTGCTGTAGACAAGACCTTGATTCCTGCTTTGAAAAGTTTCATTGGCAACCTTGAGAAAATAACCATGTTTTTTCAAGTCCTCGAAACACAGAATCTCCAGCATTTTCACGTTGATGAAAACAAAGCCGAAAAGGTGAAACAGCACTGCCAGAGGTTTCTGCGATGTCTACCATCAGTGTTGACAGATCTGAAGGCCATCCCAACGGAAGGAACAAATCAAAATTACATCGACGAATGGTTGGAGCGACAGACCAAGGCCATTCAAGACAATTGCACTCCAAAATATGCGCAATACATTATTGGTTTTTTGAAAGAGCAAAAAGCAAACGTAGTGCCGCAAAGTGCACCACGTTTTGCTCAACAAGATCCTCCAAAACCAGATCGTGAGATCACACAAAAGGTGACTAACATGTAGAAACAAAGACACCAAAACTTCCATTTTAGAGGAGTTCAAACTTATATTGAGTTATTAAAAACATTGTTTGACAACAATTAAAGATAAAAACCTACACTTTAGATAAAATTCGCTGAGTATTTTAGTTTTAACGAGAAGTATAAGCGACAATCCAAAAGAACTAGTTATAGAACATCAGAAACGACCTATTTAAAAACATATATCCTTAGTTAAATTACACTAACAAAACATCAACACTAGACTAAATAATCATTAGGACGTGCGACTATATATCCATCATGTAGTATATTTTATATCGGCTCTCAAATCCCACATTGCTCCTCTTTGGCAAGGACAAAACATAATGCATGTCATCTTACAACTATGATTGTTTTTCTCGTATAAGGACCGAAACCAAACTACTGACGTTTACGGATCTATATATTATTGTTAGCATTAATAAAATATACGATGTTAAGTTTGTTTTCTTGCATATGAAATGAATGCTTAGTCAACACATGTAATCATATTTTACCTTATTGAACAAAATGCAGTACTTTTTAGCAAACTGAATGGGTTAATAGCTATGTTAACAAAAGCCACCCTAAAAATAGCGACAGGCCCGCCTTAAAACATTTAATTAAAGGTGTGGCGCCAATTCGAGTGGTAAGTACGAACTTTGATTAAAATGATTTGTAATTAGCTAATTGATTGTTATTTTAAACAGACACACATATAACCATGTAAACTATTTTTATTCAAATAAATGTTTGTAGGTTGTAGTTACGTTCATGATCATTTTGCACTTTTTCAACCGTTTTTATCGATTAGTAAGCCAAGCTTTACGTGGCTCTTTTTTATTCATTATCCACACCTTGCAGTAGCTACGTCCTTTTTGCAGATGCAACGTAATTCAATTAGTCCTTCTGATTATTTTACTTCAAAACGCCAAGACCTTATATCAGTCTGTATATACAATGCCGTCGCCACTCTATATAATGTCAACTCAATGACTGACATCTAACTAAACGTCGCAAATTTATATGATATCATCGAGAACTGCCGTCGCCAGACTTATAAAGCCTGATCGTGATAAATTATATAATCTGAACTACATGACATATCGACATTGACATCATCACACTATATGACGTCATGGTGATGCCATCGCAATATCTAGGACTAGCAACCGCTGACATCTTTTCTGTTTTTTCTGTACCATCTTTTCTCGTCGGGATCAAAACCTCTATGTTGGTCACCAAACACGGCCCAGTCTGGTGTGACAGCCATGTAATCAGACGATGTAAACGTTGCTTTACCATCAGTGGCTTCGTATTTACTGATCTAAAGCCAACACTTATATATTAGCACTTTATATCTACTAAAAAAGCCTTCAATCCTTCCATTCCTACAGCACAACCAAGAAGGGCGTAAAAAAAGAAAATGCTACTTTTGAAAACAGTCATATTTGCCACGCATGATGGTTCGTGTTTGATAGTAAACCAGCTAGTAGAGGGAAACAAGAAATAGTTCAACTTAAAAATGATTTACGAAACAATAAAAGAAAGCATCTATAAAACACCGTGGGGTGAGTTAGATTGATCCCATAAGTCGTAGTTTTCGCCCTTGTTTATTTTGTAGGTCGTATATAGCTATTTCAAATAACGTTGTCATCACCGAAAGGCAATATGGTCATTCCAAGACCACTAGGAATGATAAAGTCATGACAGAATGTAGAATGGCATCTTGGACAGTCAAAAAGATGGATATTGATATTTTAATTTATGGTGCGAAAAGAAAGCAAATCAATGGAGTGAATTTCTTTTCAACTGGTGCAATAATTATGAGAGTAATATTTATACTCATAGTTCCCAGCAGTCTTGGAATGACCTATTATTGCCTTTTGACAACATTATTTGAAACATCTATATACCCAGTCATAAATTTAAGGAGAATTGATTTGAAAACCTTACCAGCTCATGGAATCGAGGATAATCAATCCATGTGTACCATTTGTTATCAATGAAGAACTATAATAAAAATAAAGTTACTTGATCACTATGCAGGTTTTAACTCTGTTTCAATTGTATGATAAGGCATAACTAAATAGGTTCGTCAGATGTAAAGCAACGATGTAACTTACCTTTTTGTTAGCTAGAAGTAGACAGTTGGAATGCTCATGTTCACATGCCAATTCATAATCAGGTAGAAGATCAGCAAGTTGTTGTACAAACCCTATTACCTAGTACAAGAAGCAAGATACTTATTATTGTAGACACCATCAGGAAAAGGCATAAAAAAACTAAGAAAGGAATGTGTTGGATACTGGAGCTGTTGTTACCTCATGGTGCCAAGGTACATTAGCCATTGTGAGGGACGACGCTTTTGACTCACCACAATAGGTTACTCCCTGTAAGGAAATGTCAACGCAATGTGTTACACATTTACCATGATTAAATACACTATTTATGTACCAGTTGATGATCAAAGCGAGTGAATAAAATACTTGGAAAACATTGGTCAGACTATGGCTGACTCGGTTAGATTGGCATGCTAATGGGCACTGTTGTAATACACTATCCTTTTAAAAAATATCTTTACAAGCGATCTCATGGCATTTTTTTGGCAAGTCAATCAATTTAAAACGTGCATACTATTCCAAATCAACCAGTAACAAAATGCAAGTTTGGCCTTATGAAATTGACTGAAAAGTAGTCCACTGAAGGATGTTACCTTGACTTCAATAAAATCTGGTTTTCCAAGAGTTACAAGGTCGGCGTAGTTCTGGAGTTCCTCAGTGTTCCATGATTTGACCAGTGTTAGTCGATACACTGTTCTCTGACCCTAGAAACAATATCAATGTTCAAATTTTAAAGATAGCATAAGGCATCATCAATGAACCAATGAATCGTGATCAGAAAACTATCGACTTCCAAAGAGTAGAATTTTACTGACAGTCTAGTTTGCATTGATGGCAATATGCACTGTCTGCACACCAACAAGGGCCGGATGTAGAAAGTGCACACCAACAAGGGCCGGATGTAGAAAGTGCACACCAACAAGGGCCGGATGTAGAAAGTCTGGATTAAGTTATGCACTGCATTGATTTTCTTCAGTATTAAGGATAGGGATTTATTCAATGGTTAGTGCTATCCAGGCTTCATACAACCATTCCTCCCCCGGTGGGGGGGGTACTCCTTTCAGATCTGGGTAGGGGTGTCCCGCTGGGATCTTGTAGGGGTTACCCTGTTTATGACAAAAAATACCTAACTTCCATACCCTGTTTATGACAAATTACAATTATTTACGAACATTATATGATTTGTATAAATATATCAATTCAGACACACGTGCTGCTCTTATCTTTTTTTAAAGTCAACGATCTTATTCCTGTCGATTTCCTGAATGCAAAATAATTTCTCTCATTTTTTGGACCCTGAGTATGACAGTTTGAATTAAATCGGAAATAGAGTAGAATTGGAAACCCTGTTCATAACACCAAGGTTGAAAAAAAACATATCCTGTTCAGCGGATCATCCCCGTATAGTCGATATAGGGTAGCAAACGCCCAGGCCATTCCTAGGAGTTGGACCAGTCACAGCGTATGCACTACATAGTTCAATACAGGACGTACTAGTCGTTGTGGGCCCAAGAAGTTGTAGTCGACATATATTTTTACCTTTTCTGCTAATGCTTTTAGACTGTCCAAGAAACGAGGCCAGAAGTCTCGAAACAGTGGCCTATCGATCTTCTTTAAACTTTCCTTAGTGCTTGCATCAACACTGACATAGAGCTGTGTTACTGGCAATAGGTTTCTGCAATAAGAGCATTCCAGAGAATTACGTGAAATGAAGGGTATGTCAGTTTCTGAATGCCATACAGGGACAAAAACAGCAATAAACAACAACTAAAATTACATCACTAAGCTTTTTCCTAACGTGTTATTTTGAATCATATTCTCATTTGTAAACTAGACCCTGAATTCAGGGTTTACTCGTGCCCAAGAACGGAGGTTCTTAAAAACCGAAAACAAAACAAAACAAGAAACAAAACGACACAAAATATGCAATACGGTTTCTTTGCGACATCTCGAACTTTGCCTTTAAGCTCTTATAATACCACAGGCAGCCCAAGCAATCTACTCGCTTCGCTCGCAGCAACTAGAAGGCAGGAAACTATCATCCATACCACCTCTTCTTTAACGGCAAAAAATACTCCAAAATCAACAAGAATTACACAAAAACTACATCAGCATAAAAGCTCAATAAACAAGATTTCAATAAATTGCACTTTACTTCAATTTTTCACGAAAAAATACTGCAAATTTTCGCTTTTTCTTTCAAAATTCGGCAGATTTTCCAATCAGTTGAAGCGTGGACCATAGCGAGTGGACATTATTCGTTGTTTGCCCTTTGTTATGATTCTCTCAATTTCGCAAAGTTCAGCCAAAAAAGAGATCCTTTTAGACTTGAAAAGTGACCAAATAGTCTCCTTTGGGTAAGATACCAAAAGATCCTTTTGAAATATTTGTCTTTTTTCGCTTTTGTTAATACACATCGCTAAACAATCGTTCTTCAACTCGAGTGAGCGAACTTCGATATGTATACGTCTACAAGCTCGAAAATTCTCACTTTCGCAATGAATTTCTTGCTACTTTTTGATCTTGTTCACTTCTAATAATTCTTCTTAACAATTCCACGAATTGTTTTTCCTTAAATTAAGTTTTATTTAGCTGTTTTGATGCGACATGGAAGCATTCGTTTTAATTATTTTTCATTTTAGCTGTTTTGATGCGACATGGAAGCATTCGTTTTAATTATTTAAAAAATTGTTTATTAAAAAATAACTGAATATAAAATTGCAAAAGAAAGATTACTTAAGAATAAGAAAAAAGAATATAAAAATAAAGAACCAAAAAAGAGATTGGCCGTTCGGAGACTTGAACTCGTACTACTTATATATAGCTTAATGGATCTCACGAACATCATGTTTGGCGCGATGGCAAGTCGGGTAAGGCGCAGCCTGACAATCCAAAGGTCGCAGGTTCGAGCCCGTGGTCCGTCCATAGAAATTTCTTTCTTTGTTAGTTAAATTAATCAGACCTGATGGAACTTGTCTGAACTTGTCTAAACTTCTAACAGCGAAAAAAAGGAAAAAAAAAACAAGAAACTCGCAGCAGAACTATACTCGTGCCCTCGGCCTAAGGGCCTGGGCACGAGTAATAACTCTGATGAGCAAAATAAACTACTAGCTACCTTTTCCTGAAAAACATTCATTGTATCTTACAGGAAGACACGAAAATCTATGACCATTATGCCTTTACTATATGACGGCATACTTTTATATCTACATTTTTGACTGAGCAGCAATCAAGACTGACTGAAATGTAGATGTATGTGTATAAATCATAGATGTAATATCTATGGAAATCAGAAAATTGTATTGTATTTAATTTGTATTATAACATATCTTCATTAGAACTATTGTTACTTTCTGTTTTCATACAAGAATATATCTCAGGAAAATGTTATTTTGAGTTCCTAAATCTCAGTAAAATGTTGAAGCAATTAGGTAATACATAGACTGTCTAAGTGAAGTTATTTGATTTCTGTTGAACAACACATGATATCTGTACCTTATGGCATCAGGGAATTGAGCATTGGTGACTAGAAATGTAGATATTTCATGACTGTGTAGAAGGTTTATTAGTTCATTGATTTTGGGATACATAATAGGTTCACCTAGAACAAAATTGTTAAAACATATATAAATATCAATTTAATATTAGAGTGCTCATAAGAATTCAGATCAGACAATGGATGTTGCTGGGCAAATCTAATTGTGGAGTTGTGTAACTAATTATTACAAATAAAAAACACAGTTCCTAACCACATAATATGTGTAAATAGTTATATTTTGTGAATTCAAAGGAAGCACATTGTGTACTACTCATTTACAAGATTCTTTTTCACATGAAAAAGTTTTTTCATCTCATTTGGGATTTTTACAGGTTTTATTGTTAAACAAAGATAATTAAAGAACTACCTGGTTAATTATTTATCATATACATACAACGTACCAACAAGAGATAAAGCACAATGTTTTATTTTCATTGCCTCTTCAAATCTCTCCATTTTCACTCCAGGGACACCTGTTGATAAATGACAATACACAGATGTACACTCACAGGCATCCCAAACACCATCTCACAAAATCTTTGTAAGGTTAAAGCAACACCAACAATATTAAGAATAATGATTTCAGGAATAACAATAGCAAAATAGCAGAAACATTAAGAACATGATCAACATTGTACAAGTTGAAGGGTTTCTTTATTATGTGAAATACTGTAGATAATAATTTTTGTTACAGCCACATGTTTAACAATAATGTATTCATCCAAGCTTGGATATGGATGTAACAAAAATTATTATCTACTTAATACAAGTTTTGTAATGTAGTCACCTTTGAATTGTTTAATCATATTGTAGTGGTTCTGCATAGCTCCATCAACTATCATATCTGGCTCATTCATTTGCCATTTCCATTCAGTGCCTACAGGGTTAGTATGGTGTCTACATAAAACAACACAATAGCATTAATACAAACATTTTTTAAACTTCAATGCCTCTGGCAACTTTCTCTCTACTGCTTTTTCTGCTTTGGGGTTTCCTGTGTTATTACAAAAGCTAACCCAAGGAAAAGAGGGAGAAAAGAAAGAAGACAAAAACCACAGGATCCCCAGAAGGGAGAGGAAGGGAGAGAAAAGTGAGAAAAAGTCAAAGTTGGTTGTGGAGGTGTCTATGGTTCTGACCTATTATCATGATGGTAAATCACCATATGTATTCATCCAATCATTTATTTCTTATGTGCAATTTTAACTTCTAATAGTGTGTCTCCCCCTCAACTCAAATTATTCTTGTCAATCAACATCCAAAGCTTGCTTCCCATGCAAAATAGACTGATCATACACTGCAAAATAATATTGTATTCTTTGGATAAAATAATATTTACCTCCAACAAAAGACACACTTGTTCGCACAAGCTAAACTAGGTGTGGTTTCCATACACCGATGACTCTCTATTCCATAGAATGTATGTTTATAACAACCCCCCCTGCCACGCATCATGGACTGAAAGAAAACAACAACCAGTAAAGCTTCATAATTGTGATACGATTTTTCAAAAGATAAAAAAATGAAAAGATCAGAAGCGGAGTTAAGCAGAGAGAAGGGGGCCCGCTGACCCCCCCCCCCCCCCCCTCCTTTGATCTATTTTTAGAAAATAATTATTTTAATTTTTGATTTATAATCAGTATTTTTTTTTCATTTGTGCCCCACCCCCCATTTACTCCACAATTTTTGGACCTTTTTTTTTATTTAATGCTTCCCCCCCCCCCCCCCCTTCCAAACTTTCTGGATCCTCCTCTGAAGATGCCTTAAGTTTCAACAGTGCTTATCTGTGACATTGGCCCAGTCTGTAACCATGATAGCATTTGAATCATTTTATCTAGTTTTTTTATACTTTCTTTGATTCCTATTCACTTTTTTTATTCCCTTTGAGAATACAGGAACAATAGTTAACGAATAAGACATCATCACACCTCAGGCCCATTACCTTTGTCCATCTGCAAAGTTTAACTCCAGAGTGTGAACCAATGATTTTGTACCCTGTACGCAACAAAAGAAAATAACATCAGTGAGATAATTCCAATCTTCATTTGGTTTTGATGCAGTGTGTCAGATTCAGTGTTAGTTGGTCACCTCACCTTGTTTAGTTAGAGACTGTCTTATGATTGGAGTTACCATCTCTTTTGGTCCTGAAGTGTGTATGTAATTATAAAAAAACACAGTTAAAATAGTGTATCTTGTAAGAATTCATAAATTTGAGTAATTGTAATGAATAAAAAATAACTGCACAGCATAATTAGTCTAAAACAATATAAAAAACACAATAATTTATTGCAAGAATAAAAAAGAACAATAATGGTTCAACACTGAAAAACAAATATTGTGCAAATGAGTGAATGGATAGATGAATAAATTAATGAAATATGGGTGGATGGACAGATGACTCCATCAGTCAATCAAGGAGGCAAAAGTTGAATGAGTGACATAAATGAATGAATGAAAGAATAAGAATAAACAACCAATTAACTGGATGAAAGAATTAGCGAAAAAAAGTAATTGGGAATCAAAAAAGATTGAATTGTTCCATGGTCAAGTCTCAGAAATTGAAACAAATGAGCAAGCAATTAAATATTGAGCCTAACTCTCAAAATAGACAGAGAAAAAAAAACTATCAGTGAATAATATATCTTAGAATAAAATAGAACAAAAATTAATTAAGTTGTAAGTACCATTTAGTTCATTTTCTGTTTCTTTGGCTTTTTTCATCTTTCTTATAACAGGACCCAAGTCCTCTAAATCCACCATTCCTGAATCTTTTAGTTCTTTTTGTCCATTTGAACCTTCTTCGCCATTCTCCTCTTCACTGGAACTTTCATATAATACCTAGTTGAGTATGAAAAGCAACAAGAACATAAACCTACAGTTTTGAGAACTTTTTATATGCTAAACCTGTTATAAGTTAGGCAACACATACTTATGTCAGCATGGTTTATAAATATCACAAAATAGAGATGGAGCATGGTTGAAACAGGCCTAAGTGAGGGACTGGTTGTGCCTTGCATTTCCTGCTCCGCGATCCCTGTAAGTAAGTCTGCAGTACCTCATGATCAACTGATGAGTTGGTTTTGATATTATTGGTGTCTCCTATGTCTTCACATGATCCTTCTATTCTTCCACAGGCACACGTGGTTGGCTTTTTGAGAAAACCAACCATTTGAAAACAGAAATCTTGAAAATCACCTTCTAAACCTAAAGAGTAAAAATCATGATATTATAATCCAGCTTTATTAATTTAGTAATAAAATACTTCAATTTGGTGCTTTGCTTGATATAAGTTGGTAATCAATAACCAACAACAGAAAAATCAATGTAATAACTGTCTATGATTTGCTGAAAAAACGTTATTAGAGTGGAGTTGTGTGAAGTGGAGAAGAATTGAATCAAATAGCAATACTTCAGCTGATGTAATCCTTTGTTATTCATGTGCCAACCAGACAGTCATTGGCCTTTATTAATCAATAGAGCTTATTGTAGTTCTGGTTGGCACATTAGCATAACAATTTATTTGTTAGTAAACATGAAGTATCGCTATAGTAATTGTCATCATAGTTATTAAAAATGAGTCTTAAAGTGTACGGGTTGAGTAGAGTTGAAGTGAATATTAACAACAAACAATATAACATGCCTACCTCCATACTGACTATTGACATGGTTCTCATCACCAAGGGTTAAAGCCATCACCCTCTGTGCACTCAGCATGTGCAGCCATTTATCTAAGTCCTTGGCAGCCTAAACAAAGATTTCTTTTATTCAGTTTGCATTCTCATTTTTCCCTTATTCTATTTATTTCATTCTTGATTTTTATGGTAATATTGTATTCTTTCATGTTATGTAAACATTCATTAACAACCTATACATTGTATCCATTCATTTGCTTTCACTAAATCAATTCCCCTGAATCATTTGAGTTATTCACATGTTGATTATTAGATTATTTTATGGCCTTTCTGTTCATTTTCCCATCTGGTCATTATTCTATTCACAAATCCATTCATTATTTGATGTATGTCAATGGATAATTCACTGCATGATATGTCATTTATTTATTAACATATTAACTAATCTGTTCATTCATCCACCTATCTCTTAAATTAATCATTTCATAAAATCATTAATTCAATCACTCAGCTAATCAATTAAACCTCATTCAGTCCACTTCTTATTTCAATCGAAAGCAAAATAATATGTTTGTTTTTCAAATGACATGTCACTTGACATGCTCATGCCGGTTCATGGAAAGTTAAAAAAGGACAAATGGGCTGACTATGCTCAAATAAAATCACTCTGAGTAAATACCTTATTAAAATTGTCACTATATAAAGAATTACCAAGACCAAACACAGCATATTTCACATCTTGTAAAAGAGATTTGGGAACTCTACAATCATTAGCCGACTCCTCAAGCCATTTACAGAACCACTCGACATTGGGAGGTGGTTTGCCATCAGTATATGTACTGACTATAAACACACAGGTACATTTCTAAATGAAACAAATTACATTGAACATGAGCCGTCATTAAGCAATGAAAGGGACCAGCTATATTTTTGACAGTCAACATACTACATTGCATGCAAATGATATCCTCAAGTTTGACAAATTAATGTGCATATATATATAATATATGTATCCATATATATAGGGTTATATTTATTCCCACCAGTGCATGAGAATAAATATAATCTTAGGCTTACACACACTTTTTATTTAAGCTGCAAAACCAATAGAGCAAGAAATAGCTTCATCAACCATCAATGTAGAGCTGCCCCTCCAACATAAATATTTGCCTCTGTAAAATCGCAATATTACCTAATGTATTTGTACTTGTCTATTTATTAATTATTATTCATTATTTAATTACACAACTATTTACCTTGTTGGAATATGCAATTCAGCCCTTGAGCTGCTATGTAATTCACTATTAAACTATCTATCTATCTACCATATGTTGTTGGACACCATAGTGCACAAGCATGAAATATAAATGAAATATGTAAAGGCAATAAGCCATGTGGGTCTGGCTCATGAAAAATGTACATTGAGCACGTGCAGTAGATAGGTTGTGAGCTGTGACTTAGAGATTAGGCCTCAATTAATAGTGCAAGATGTGCTATGGCCAAGCTCTTAACAACAAAAGAAAATAAATTATGTTTGCCAGTGATTGCCCCGGACAATCAGAAGATTTAAGACCTATGCACCTTGTTCGTCAATCATATGCGTAGTAGGAATTAAAACTGGCTGGTGATGAATACAAACTGCACATACCTCACTTGAAAGATTATCTTCAGGCTCAAAATCTTTTAAATCAATAATATTACAATCAATGGCTTGGTTGGTGGCTTTTTCACTCAACATCTCTGCAAATTTCTGAAATACACAGTAAAAATCATCACAACCATGAAGTTCCAACCATGATTAATATCAAACTAAATAAGGAATAATTTTGTCTGGTTAATTAATTTTAACCATTGCTATCTAACCTTAGCTGTTCCAGTTTGTGTTCCATAGAAAACCTTGATAGCTGGATTATTATCATTATCAGTATTGACATTGTCTGCTTTGTAAACCTGTCAGGAGAATCAATAAAATGAACAACTTATTATCTTATTTAAGTGGTTTCCATACAAGTGGAAACTGTTACAGTTACAATACCGCTACAATAAGACATCAAATGAAAATATCAATTATGGTTACGAAATGATACAGTGTGTTTCTTCTCACTCATGAAATATGAAATCACCACTATATCATAAAATAATATAATCCCCTATTCATTTGCTAATCTATTTTCTCACACTTTAAACACGTCTTTCTTATAATGATGTTTACTAGTTGTAAAGTGCATTTTAAATGGTGTACTAAACTTGTATGTTCAGTTCTGTAATCCTGAGATAAATATCACTCATTGATATTCATTGTACCTGTGATGATGTTTCCTGTGTAGATGATTGACGCTTTCCATTTGAGTACAACAATAACATGGCCACCGCACCAGATATAATCCCTGCAGTGACCTTGGCTGCCAATGACCACCTTGACAAAGATAACCGTTCCTCCTCCTCTGTAGCATCATCTATTGTACATGAGAATGTTAATGTAAAACTTTTTACACTGGGACAATAAATTTTTTGCCATTGCCAATTATGACAATGAAATAAAATGATCACTCCATAGCATCTGTAAGTAATACAAAAATCAAAGGCCAGTATACACAATGGAGCTTACAGTTCCATACACATCCTCCAAGGGCAAAAACCACCTGATTTGTACTAATAATATTTATAACACATGGAAGATATTGTAGTACATCTCTACAGTACTTCTTGTCCAATCCCTGGTAGACCAGCACTGGTTTCCAGATGCTGAAGGGACTTTGGACTTTAAACATAGCCATCTCTATTTTTTACTGTTTTTTACTTATAGGTGTATGTCCAGGATTTTGATATTGTGGGATCCTAAAATAACAAATTGCCACTTCGGCATCATATGATGGTCAGATTTTTTATAAATTAAAGGAAGGGTCACAAGCACCCTTTGACCTCCTAGAAATACCACTGACTCCAGGAGTTGTAAGCCCTATGGTAACTAGAAGTAGCCTAGAGTAGATTTTTCCCAGGGCTAAAACAAGAGTTTGGTGGATCATATATTACAGTACCAGGCCCTCCCTTGAAGTTTTAATCACACATCAAATGAAATGTGCTAAAATACTCAATAATTTAGCCCATATTTGAATCATGCACAAGTTTAGACTAACAATTAAGGGCAAGCTCCAGTTGCAGCATTGCAAGTATCGTCAAATACACCACCTATTGGTGAAAAATTATAACCTCAAACTGTTTCATTACAGTGTGCTAAATCATTGATACAGACATGTGGAAGTTTATACTTTGTTGCCAAAATTCCGTAATAACATGTGATACATTAACATATTAATTGTGCATATTAAAAAAGAATCAGTGGACCTCAGAAACATTGGAAACAGCTAGGCCCACGTAGCTTACACTAGTAACTGTTAAATAATATGCTCTAATAGCATGCTCTATAAGTCATAATTTAATATCAGCATACTAAAACAATATGTTGTTATTTTTATTGAGCCGCAGCTGGAATTTTCATGTTACCATGTATCCTAAAATAATTTGCCCCAGCACGTGTAGAAAGGAAAAAATAACAAGAAGAAGAATATTCTAAAATACAAGAGAAAAAAATTGAAAATTAACGTAAATCAAGTAAACTAATCACATCACAACACTTAATGCTTACCATATGCCTTAACAAGATGAAAAATAAAAACAAATACAATCAAAATCCGCAACAAATTCATCGACTTTCTTCTGAAAGTCGCCATTTTGTTATTGAGCCCACGGAGAATCCTTACTTACTTCCGTTATAAATTGCCATGCGCATTGCAAAGAACGCCTGACGGATATTGACACCTTGTGAATACTGTAAAAAACTTTCTTTATAATTTGTCGACAAATAACGATGTAAATACTTACAAACTGGTACAATGGTTCGATTTAAGAAAAGGTGAATTTCAAAACTGTATTTAGAAACTTAATTTTTAATTCAAACAATGAAAGGAATGAAAAAAATGGCATAAAAAGGGATAAAGCCGGAGTCGCCATGTTTGCTTGGTATCTTTCATTCAGCTTGCTAGTTAGTGCTTTGAAAATAGTATTCTCATTAAATTTCACCACGAATTAGGTACCTATTGGCAGAGGCTAGTTTTCAAGATGGAAAGGTGGATGAATCCCTCAGCAAGCAAGTCTTTTACGACACAATTAAAAACGCAGTTAAAGAAATCTACGGTGATTATGGACTGGCTTGTATTACCATGTCTTTACGAGGTATAATGAGATTATAGATTATATGCAGGATGCAAAGTACCACACGATTCATTGTTCTATATGGCTGCTTGTCATTATCATAATTATATGGCCATGGTAGAGTGCACACAATTAATCCAGGAAACTTTAGTATACTAATTAGATAATGGAATTTTGTTTTATTATAACTATTTTATACTATTTAGTAATTAGTGTTTCACAGATTTATTGATTGCACTCTTTGTGAATTTGAGGGATTTTTCTGTTTGTTTGTTTATAGTGAAGTACCTGAACCCGTTAACAAATGTACTCTTCATATCATGTAGTAGAGATTATCACAAGATGCTGCAGTGCTCCATCGCATTTGTCAAGAAAATAAAAAACAGGGAGTGTGTTGTCAAAACACTGCACATTGGAGGTATACTTCAGTAGTACATTGATTTGATAATTGATTTTATTCTGATTGGAGTAAATTTGCTCATGGCATAAATATTCCACTCAAAACATTTTTTTTTTACAATATCATGTCTCCAACAGGGCTCAGTTTTGTGGGACTTCAGCCCGATTTAAAAAAAATGCACTGACCCGTCTTCAATCAGTGGGTTTAATTTCCTCTATTGGAATCTTAAGTGAAATTTTGATGATCCTAATCTTTGTTTTTCTGCTGTATTTCACAGGAACAATAAGATCATGTCAAAGATTTCTAGTAAAGCACAATAAAATACAATTAATGCAGATGTTGGATCAATGCAAAACACCAGGTATGCTGGTGTGTGACCTAGGTGGAGAAAGAAGGGAAATTCTTGTATTTGTTTCTGCCTCAAATAATACTATACACATTTTGTTTTCTTTTTTTTAGCTGAAAAAGAAAAAGTATCATCAGTAATTGATTCGGCCACTAATGAAGCTACTGCTCTTGACCCTGTTACTATATGGAAAAGACGGACAAAATATCCCAACCAAGCAGCTTCTAGAGATGTAGACGTGGATGATATTGGCTATGATAGTGATAGCAGCTAAAAATGATTTGAATAGTTTATCTTTGAAACATGTAATAATATTCTTATGACTTGTCAAACTTTCTCGTGCATGACATTTTGAAAATTCAGTGGCAAATTAGTAAAGAGTAAAAACACTTCCACTGGAACTACATGAAAAATATTTTATTTGTTTGATTAGATGTCAATTAAAATTTTATTTGTTTTGAATGGTTACATGTATGTACTTAACTATTCATCAGTAACTATCTTCATATCAATGACAGATAATGTACCAGAGTCCACAATGGACAAATCTTTTGTTTCTATAACCATACATGTGAGTGACGCATTTAGATCAACACAATTGCATTCAGACAAATGCCCACTTGCATGATTAACCTTTGAAACACAATGATTCTTCATTGCAAGCTCAGGTAAAATATCTCATAGTTAAATGAAATTCGTAACCTCACAGCCACAAAAAAAAAAAAAAAAAAAAAAAAAATTAGTTCATGTTTCCTTTAATTTATTGTAATTATTGCATTCACCATAGTTAGTAGACTAACTGTGCATTCACATACCATTAAAAAATAAATTGTTAAGAATTTGATAAATTAGTTTTTAGCTATGGTAACTAATAATACTGCAATAATTTTTGTTATCTATTATATTGTCCTAAAATAGACCTTTTCAGTTGCATCCCTGTCTCAACAGCATGCTAATTATTATTCTTTTGAATTTGTCTGTAGTCTGTGGCAAGGTGAACAATGACTTTCCTTAACATGCTGTTGATGCCTACTAGGTGGAACTGTAAACCTAAAAATACATTAGACTGCAGTTCAAAATTAACAGTGTAGTTGATTGAATCTTACACATATATAATTATTAGTAATGCCACAAGACACTTTTGATCAAATGTGAAAACAAAATATACAAAAATTTCTGATCAAATTGTAAATGAAAAAAATAATTATTAGCATAATGACTAGATCATTTTTTTACAAAACAAACAATTTACAATAATCGTTGTAAATAAAGGATAAGTGATATAAAAATCATTTAAATCTGTACTTGACCATTTTAAATCTACTTAAAAATCAATTGTCCGACACAGTCAATCTCAAGTTACATTTCATGGAAATAACAGTTTCTGATTGGCTATGGATATCCATTGCATACGTTCGTTAAAGTACAAAATAAACTGGACAAGTATAGGTTTAAATGTGATATGGTTAACACAATGCAATTTGAAAACTGACTGCGATTAAAAATATATATTACATAGGTAATGTTGATTTGAAAATGTTTCTCTGTTTCATTGACTGTCATGTCACTAACCAAACATACTTTGTAGATTATTGAAGAATATTGAAGAAATCAACATTGATCCTACACACTAGACCTATTTAATGTATTTTAATAATTTCAACTATTATTATTGGCGGTTACTATATAATTCAAATGCTAAAATACAAACTCAGTAGACTAACTAAATAAATCATCTTACAGGGTAACCATACGTTAACTGATGAATTGTAGCTACACTTTAACTTGATATTGTTAAATGCTGGGCATTTCTTCTTTGAATTAAGGGGCTCTTTTGTTTCAATATGGGCACAAGTTCCATTGACTATACGGAATGCCCCCGCATCATACACATTGTTAGTTATGTGACAATTAAAGTTATAGAAGAACGATTGTCTGTAGTCACTCCAGTTTTCAATAACCACTAGATACAGGTTTGTCTTAGGAAGACTAGCCAGGTAGTACGTGCCATTACGGCATGGACCATCAATTTTCCCTGAAATGATCTTATCAGCACCTGCAACATATTAATAAAGTAAATTGTTGTTTAAAAACATTTTAACAAGGTAGCGCCCTTTAATGACCACTTCATAGTTTTATTCTGAATCTTTTGTTTTGCTTTTTTTGTCTTTCAAAATACCAAAGTAAGGCATTTAGGATAAAATCACAAACACACTGAAAGCGATTTTTAATTATGAATTGGCTTGTATCCTATTCTCTACCTTGCACTGTTTATAATAGAAAGAAAAGTAGTCTGTTTATAAGTCAAAATCATGAGGAATAAGACCTGATAAATTTATAAACATTGATATGTGGATGTTTTCTGGGTAATGGAATCCTAATTAAAAGCAGTACAATCCTAGTGCCACATCTTCCACAAATATTGAAGTAATACTCTTACCTAATGCTTTGTCATTGGATGAGTAACCAACGACATCCTGGATGCAACCAAACTCATTCCTGAAGGATGGAATAGGTCCCTTGTTTTTGTAGTAGTCGTCCTCTTCTTCTGGAGTCTTCAGAAGACCCTCCAAAGTCACCTGTAATTCACAACAGGCAGATTTTATTTCAACTGTGATAAAAACAGTCCAGACTGTATTTGAAACTAGGTTTTAATTGGTTTTTCAAATAAAAATGAAATTTAGAGATCTGTTAACAATAATATTATCAGGGAGGGCAGTCTTCTGCAAAATAAAAATTAATTTTCTAGATGTTTCCCTCTATTTGGCTGCCATCAGAAGTATGTTCAGATTACTGTTGTTTATTTACAAAATGACAAGTCAATACTAACAAGGACAGCAAAGAGGTATCATTGGCCATATGTAATATGAATAAACATGAGTGCAGGAAAGAAATTATTGTAAGTTGTTTCTTGTATATGTTAGTGTATACATTCTATACTTAGCATAGGTTCTACTCAGTACAAACTACAAGTTTGCAAGATAAAAATCTATCTTTTTTACCTTAGTAGCATAAGGAGATACACTACACACTCCTTGAAAGTCAGTTCTTAGATTCTGCTGAAAAAATCCTCTTTTTATCAATAATTTCATGAGGTCCCCTTCTTTCCTTCCAAGAGAAACCCTCTTGTACTCTCTCTCGTCAGTAGTGCTGACCGTCAAGAAGCTGGGATCAGTCACAATGTTAGCAAGGTTATCCAACAAATAGCATTTAGTTTGGCAATTATGAACACCATCAGGACACTTATAGAAAGAACCACAGGATCGTTCATTGTCAGGAGCTTTCATCAGTTTATAGACTTGTTTGTGGAAGTCGTTGTACAGAATGTCCAGTGCTGTTACAGCTTCCACATGGTCACCAGCACAGAGGGTAAGGTTTGATGGATATGTCCTGCACATTCCTGATAAACATTGTGTATTACTGCAATAACAAAAGGCAGACATCACTCAATGAAAATGGCCGAGATAATCCATTGATGGATCTAGGGGAGGGGGTGTGCACCTCCTCTAAAAGGATTTCAGGTGATTGTTCTCTAACACGTTTTTCCAAAATATCCTCAGTATTTCATGTTTACTTGGTAGTGCACCCCCTCCTGAAAACAACCGATGATCCACCCCTGAAATCCCAAATGATGAAATTGGTATACCTCACTTGTGAATTTATTCCTAAAGGCAGATATCTCTAAGTCCACAATGTCAAACTCTTTGACAAAAATCATTTAAGTGAATTATTTGGGTCATTTCAATGGTATTTAGACAAATGTCTCACTTGCACGATGCTTGAAACAAAGGAATGTTAAATAGCAGGTTCATGTAAAATATATCCAATTTTAATATTCAATAAGCATGAGAAAACAAACTAAGACTAATATTCAAACATTATCATAATGCTGATGTTCATTGAAAGCATGATTATTTACTTCAAATTCATCATAATTATTTGAGATCAATGTAGTAGGTGCTTATCAAAAAACATAAAATATAGTCCCCTATTAAGGGTCATATAATCACCTGGAGCATGCACAACCACCTCTAAAATTATGGTCCCCAGTGCAATTAGTACCAGAAACATTCAGACCTGTTGGCAGGCCTTGGAACAAAGCCTGTGAGATGGTGACAACTTTACCAATACCACTTGCATCCATATAGGCATTAGATATAGCTGTCTTTGCTGGGTTCACTAATGTACGCTGATACCATGGACGCCTAATAACACACAATAGGGTATTTTGTGAGTCAATAAAATTTATAGCTGAATGAGAAAGTCAGATCTTGAAAAATCTTGCAAACTACAACAATAATAGATCCTGGGTTCTCCACCAGTATACTTGGTTTCAATGCAAACTTTCAGCCTCAGCTTATCAAAATAATATCTACAGGCCTCTATCTGAACTTCGCATGATCCAACATCAGGTCATCTTGGACTACATTTTATGGCCACAACCAAATCAAGTATCTCAGTGAGCAATTTTTTGTTAAAAAAAATTATTTAAATTGTGGTACTTTCATAGCTGGTTTCTGGATCTGTACCTTGTTGGATCATAGTTTCGTCTTGACCTATGCCCAGGGAAACTTCGGAATACACCACTTCTAGTGCCAACATATGTCCAACGAACATCCTTTAAGATTTCATGCTTTCTTGAAAGCCAAGTTTTCTCTATCTTAGCAGTCATCATCACATCAGACCTAATAAGATAAAGTATAATTTGTTTACATAAAAAGACTTTGAAAAAACAGGTGATCATGTAAAATAAATTGTCAGCACAAGTGGCAAATGTTTCGTTTTGCAATGATATGAAATTGTTGAACTTCTGGGGCAAACTGCTGAGGTATATGACAGGAGATGGAATAAGTAGCTAAATGGAGCACTTGCCAACCCTTGAATTTTTAAAACTACACACAATGGACTTTGCCAAAACAACTGCTTTTTTGTCTTTTAATCTTTCAGGTCAATCGAAATATTTGCTACTTAACAACAAAAAAAACATGTCACCAATGAATAGTATTGTTAATGTGCCAACCACAGCACAAACGATTCTATTGAAATAACAGCCCAACACTATCTGATTGACACATGGACAACAAAGACTTGCATCAGCATGAACATCACTCATTGGCAAGTATATCACTTTAATAAGGTAAGGCTATGATGTAAAAAATTACAACATTGTCAAAAATTACCTGACAGCATTGTTAAATCGTTGTGTGGGACAACCAGTGGTATTGGTTATACCATTGATAATCTTATGGCCTTCTATGATGATGTTTGTCAGGTTATAATGGAATAAGTAATCATTGGGATTACAGTAAGCCTTTGGGGCCAACATGACTGTTGTGTGTTCTCTAGTTATGTGAATGTTGGGATACTTTTCAGTATTGTACTTCACACCAAGACTATCATACAAATCACCCAGCTCCTGAAATGGAATATACAACATGGCTTTTTTTAGTATGGGGGAGTTTTTAATAAATGATATTTTTTGTGGCAAGTTTGTAATAGTTAATATTTTTGCTGTGGCAAGTTGACCAGTGAAGAGTGTGGTGATTCAGTCTGTAGGCGAGTTGACCGTAAACCAACTCACTGTACCAAGTGATTTACTTGTATGCTTTATATGTTTTTCAACATTTTTTGCCGAGGTTTGTGTAGATTCTTTTATGACAACCAGTCATGCCTTTTTAATCTCTATTTGTAAGTCTGATCTTGAAAAAGATTGGACATCAGAGGTATCTCAGAGATTGCCAATCCAAACATTTACTCTAATCAATAATTTGATGCAGGCTTTGTGCAACCCCAATAATTTTGACCAGCTATTTTCGAATACGGACATTAACGGACAAGTATAGAATTTCATGTAAGAACTGTTTGTACCATACCTTTCTGACAACTTTGGTCTCATATCCTTCAATGTTGTGGAAATAGTTTTCAGGTAAGTCTGAAGCATCTTTTGGTCTGTAGGGGTACCTAAACTGCTCATCAGAATCAGCAAGATTGAATGCAAAAGCATAGACAGAGTCTTTTAATGAAGCATAATAATATGTAGATGGCATAGTAGCAAAGACAACACCATCTTGAAAGTCACCCTTGGGTATGCTACGAATAGCCTCGTCAATTCTAAGGGATCCTGTCTTTCCATTGATCATGGCTTCTTTGACTTTACTAAATTCTGCTGGCTTACCATCCCTTTGCTCCAGATCATCAATTTGAATGAAAATAGGGTCATCAACAAGCTGCAATTGAATAGCAAATATAATGTTATCAAAAGTTACATTAAAAAGAAGGAATACAATCATCAGACTCAAAGCATGTGACTTGTTGATAACAGCATTAATTACCTCAGTACTTGGTCTCAACAGTGGATGGAAAATAGTCTCTCCTTCCTCATTAATCAAGAATGCATACACAGATCCCCACTGGTCATTCAATAGTACATTTTCTATTTCTTCTAATGTTGCATCTATTCCTACCACTCCAATGGTTCTGCAATGGCAAACAATTACCATATGAACTGTGAGGACCACTAAAGAGAATAAAAGGTGACTTTCACTCAGGTTGCCAGAAGTCAGACCTCACCTCTTTCTCTGGACCATTCTAAATAGCCCTGGACAATCAACCTACTTCATCAAGTACATAATGCCTGTTGATTTTGAGTAGTTTCTAACATGCAGATGTGTAAAATATTCAATTTAGGGGTGGTGAGTGTGAGCGTCCATCTTTGAAGTGCAAAACATTTATTTTATCTTATTATACAATGGCAGGTCTAAGGTATGGGTGCTGGGGGTATGCGCCCCCTCCTGGAAGAATTTTAAATCCTTGTTTTATCATATATTTTCTCAAAATAACCTCAGTATTTCAGCAGTTACCGGGTAGTGCACCCCCTCCTGAAGGTGATGAACCCACCTCTACCATAACTTTGGTGCATCCCCAAGACAATATTACAAACCTGTTTGTCAGTTTACTAGTAACTGGCATAGCAACCGTGACCATCAAGCCCAGGCCTGATGCGTCCAGGTATGGTGATGTCCAGGTAACATTACTAACACTAATGGTATTTGAAGCCAGGAAACTATAATAGTCTTGCATCTGAGAGATAATGTTCTCTGATTCTACTAGCTTCTTCATGTAACCATTATTATCACAGGCCAGCTTTCCTGGAAACTCTTCACCACCTTCATCATTTACCAGGTAGGAGAAAATACGTGTCTGAAAGAAATATTAATCATAAAATATATTTGGTGAAAAATAAAGTTATATTTTTTTCAAAATAAATAAAGAAAAGAGTAAATATTGAAAATAAGTACTAGTCATTGTGTATTTTTACCACATATTTATAATATTGTCTGATAGAATTAATTTTAGGAGATGTCATGACACTATCAGCCCTGTCTATCAAGGTGTTTCAATAGAAAAAAAAAGACAATAGGTTGCCTACCTTTGGTCTCATATATTTGTTGAGTTTTGCCACTTCATCCCAGACATCATCCCAGTTATATTTACATAGTTGTCCTGGTACATAACCACTTCTTGTATAGTATCCTGTACCACAGCGGACTGGATCACCATCATTATCAAGACCATCAGTAGCAAATATAATGATGCTTTGGCAGCCAGTTCTTGCTCTTCCTTGGAGCAGGTTAAATGCTATCTTGAACGATTTCCTAAAGCACAACAAATCATTGAACATGTCTCAGTGGAAAAGGACAGTATTATAACTGGTATATGATAAAATATCTCCAGGGATACTTTGTCTCATAAATTTAGTCATGTTTTTGTGGAGTATGAAGTTTTGACTACAAGCTGCTAGTCTTCATGAGTTGATAACTGTAGATGCAATGACTTTTACACTTTTACACTCTTACTTGAGTTCACTTGTGCCTCCAGCTTGTAGACTATCTATTTTCTCTGCTAAATCTTTCTTGTGAGATGTGGATGCAGGTACAAGTCTGTCCTTTTGGCAGCTAAGTACTTCAGCATCATACTTGTAAAACCTGAAATCAATTTATACTTACATTAGATTTTACTTGGAATGAACATGTTTATGAGTTGGAATGGAGAGAAAAAAGTGTTCCTATGTGAGAGAGAGGCCTGGGACCAGTATGTTAATGTATGCTATGTAATGAGGTGTCAAGGATTGTGAAATCAGTGTAGTCCAAACTCGTTGAGTGAACACTTAGAGTATTTGCAAATTATAATGAAATAATTATATAATTATTTCTAATAATTATTATTATAAATTATTATTAGATAGTAGAAGTTGGCTGTATAGTTATATTTCTTGGGAGATAAAGTTGCAATATTGCCCATAAAATTAGGGTTTTGTTCTTTTGTATAAAATGACTATACTCACGGGCAAATTGCCTGCTGGAGAAAAGTTGAATATGAAGTGAAGAGAACTCCTTCTGGAATTAATTGGTCAAAACTTGCTTAATCAGTTAAACCTGCTTCCTTTCATTTGTTTTTACTTACTTTCCTACTTCATCCCAGTTACTTGCTCGTCCACATATGACATTTACAAAATCTTGTTTGGTCAGTGTATTCAAGACTGTCTTTGCGACCTCTTTAGCCATACGCATCCTCTTGCCCTTCATAGAATAGCTGCAATCAAGTACAATGACGATATCTTTTGGACCAGATGTAGCACCAATGTACCATGGTCGCATACGAGGATCATAATCAACATGAAAACCAGCAAAGTTAGTCTGCCATTCACTGCTGGGGTATTGACGAAGGACACCATCAACTGATCCAAAGTTTTGCCACCTAGACATTAAATATATATATTGTAGAGCATTTACAGTTTCCACTAATGGGATGATAAAGGGAAATACGAAAAACAGTACACCTCTAATAGTTACCCTGATTAGTACGGCAATTGGGAATGGATATACCTTTAAGAAAAAGTACGACTGCTTTCAACTTTTTAAACATGTTTCGGCGAAACTTTCGCCATCATCAGTATTTTATTAGGTGGAAATAAGCTCAATATATAACAGTCAAAACTCTCTAAGGAATATAACAAAAATAAGTTACACCTTAAGTGTGATGTTAGAATGGATCACTTGTTGGTTTAAGGATGGTCTTAACCACTTAATGTGTAATGCCTCTTTCAGTTTAAGTTGGTATTTTGAATTGGCCTTATCAATAATAGCAAAACATTCTTCACTGCATGCATTTCTGCATTCGGATGAAGATTCTAGATGCTGAAAAATGTGTGAAGCCTTATCCCTATTGAGGTGTTCATTGACACGTGTAGACAAGTGGCGGGAAGTTTCCCCCACATAGCAAGCTGAGCAACTTGCACACACAAATTTATACACTATACGTGAATGTAACCCCTTAGGAATAATATCTTTCACATTAAACGCATTTGAGATCTTATATGTGCTAAAAACTAGTTTGATATTGATACCAGTACAATATTGATTAACTAACTTGACAATTTTCTGTTGAGTAACTCTAGAGAAATTACCGATGTACGGTAACTTAAAATAATGATCTTTGTTGTCGTTGACGCATTGATCATGAGCGTTAGTTGATTTTTGTTTGTTTAGGTAGTTTAGAATGCATTTATCCATGATCTCTTGAGGATACGCATTTTTACTTAAGTAATCTTTGAGATTGACAATATCTTCATGAAAGCCTATCCAAGTATTATTGATCTTAAAGATACGATCTATAAGAGTCTTGACTAGACCTAGTTTGTAGTTGATGGGTGAAAAACTAAGGTAGTTAGTGAATAAGCCAATAAACGTCTTCTTACGAAAAATAGTTGTTTTAGTGATGCCTTGCGTTGAGTTGTTGATATTGATATCTAAGAATGGTAGAGCGTTGTTGTTTTGCTCTTCGATTGTAAATTTTATATTAGTGTGTTGGTTATTAATATACGATTTCAAGACATTAATACAAAGTGTACTACCATTGCTATTTGATTGCACTGAACCATTGGTAGAATGTACTGTAAATGTAAGTGATCATTTTGGGTATTTTTTAAGCAATTACTTAAATTGAAGGGTTCAGAGCGAAAACGGCGTAAGTGCATTTTAGGATAAATTTCTTCGAATTTCAAATATTCACCAAATCAATCAAAAAAGGCATCTAATGACTTATTTTGGTCTAAAAATAAACATCTTATATTTTTTTCCGAAGAACTTGTCCGAAAAAGGTGTAATTCGGCCCGTAGTTAAGCTTTTGCTTTGCTTGACAACCGTTCACTCTTGCGTGAAAAGCACAAATTTGTATAGGCCGATAAAAATACCCAAGTGAATATGCATAAGTACAAATCTTAGAGTGCGCGCACTAAAAGTGTGCAACATACATACCACTAAATAGACTAGTGCTATTTTTTGCTAATTCTATTTTTTGTTTTTTTTGTTTTTTGTTTTGTTGTTGTTGTTGTTGTTGTTTTTTTGTTTAATAAGCGCTATTTACAAATAAACCTATTAATATATATGTATTTTTTGGCTAAAAACTTGGCCTTCGAGCAAAAAGTTTAATATCCTAAGAAAATTCAGTTCTTCTTCTAATCTTTTTCAAGTTTTATTTCATTCTTCTTACACCGCTAAAGCACTACGAACATGCCTATTTTGAACTTCACGTGTTTTGACAAAAATACCACTGCAATGCATTCTGGGAAATCAACAAGATTTTCGGCAGCCGTCATAGCCTCCCCCCATTTCAAGTTTTTTTTATAAGTCTAACGCTACCTCAGAATTCTGCCGAATTTTCAGGCTTGTTGTGTTCTTTGATCGCCAAAACTTGCAAAAATACCCGCGGCAGTCCGAGAATTTGCCTATAAAACAGTCTTTAAGTGATGATTTCTTCAACGGTCGCCAAGACTCACGAATGAGAAAAAAACAATAATTTTTACTCGAAATCATCTCACCTGCTTGATTTCTTTCAAACAGTAGACTCATCACAACTAGAAAGCTTAATGATGCTGTTCCAGAAGCGACGAAATCACGAATGATGTGAATTCGTCAAAGTTCTGATTAGACTGAAAACCTGTTTCAAACGTGTTGAACATGTTTACCAGTTTCATGCCTCCCCAGTAACACAAAAACACAGGAGTCTTGATCGAAGCCAAAAAGAAACCACCCAGGACGAGCTTAAGGTCTGTAAGACCAAAAAATCCCTAAAATCACCAAAAAATGTCCTTTTTCGGACAATTTCTTCGGAAAAAAATAGAAGATGTTTGTTTTTAGACCAAATTGAATTGTTAGATGCCTTTTTTTGATTGATTTGGTGACAATTCGAAAATTCGAAAAAATTATCCTAAAATGCACTTACGCCGTTTTTGCTCTGAACCCTTCAATTGCTTTCCTCACTATCACAATCATTCACATTAGTATCATCAATACTATTATCCTAATAATCCTGAAACAGCTAGGATGCTGTCTTACCCCCTCCCCCCTCCCCTCCTCTATACCATAACAGTTTTCAAAAATTACTTCAGGTTAAAATGTCTTCATTTCTTTGAAAATACAGGAACAATGGTTTAAACCAAAGAACAAAAGAAATGTGAACAATATTAAAATAGGTACAGCAGGGCTGAAATAAGGTCATGCTTCAGGCTTGTTCTCTATTTTTCCTACCTCAATTCAGGATCTTCTTTCAGGTTCTTTTTGAATATTTCATCCAAAGCAGCTGACCAATACACAGTGTCAATGACACTTTCAGAATTCCTCTCAACTTGATCAGATATTTTAACACCACTCTGGGACTTACTCACTCTCAATTTGAACAACCTGAACAAACAAATTAATAATAAGAATATGAAATACAAATAGGTTGACATTCAACCACAGCATACAAGAAAGATGGCTAAATTAAATCGTTCTTGCACAAGTGGGAAACTGTAGAATTAGGATACCACTAGGATATGGTAGATAATTCAAATATTTTCTTCAAACCTATGGTTACGATACGATGCAGTACTGTTCGCCACTCATACAAAAAACACTCCAATGAAAATAATATATACCACCTATTTCAATAAAGACTTTAAACTTAGTATAGATGAGAAAAATAGGAGACAGACTATAGTCAAATGGTAAAAGCAGAACTGAAAGTAACTGTGGACAACAGTATCTAAAACGTTATGTAAATATATTGCTGCAATATGGAGTCAGCCCCATTCATTTGCTTATTAAAGCTGCTTATTTATCAAAGTGTATATTGAAAAATCCATGATTCAATAATCCCATGAGCAGCAAGCTTCAATCAATAATATTCATTGGATCTATGGATAAACAGACAGATGGAAAGACCGATAACAGACAGTTGGATGGACAGATGAATGCATGCATGGATGCATGTAAGCAATGAATAAATGATTAATTGGATGAACGAATGAAGAAATAAATGAGCAAACAAATAAACATGAAAAAAGTACCAGTCACTTACGTGTTAAACTCCAGGTCAGGGAGAGTTTTGATAATGTCCTTGTCAGCATAATACTCTCTATCTAAATCTTTAAGATATTTGACTTTTGCTGCTTTTCTTAATGTTGCATTAGTATAAAACTGGTCATGAAGATGTTGAACCTCTTGGGCTAATTTCTAGAAAAACAAAACAAAAATTATATATAATTTAACAGCTAAAGCACAATATGTCATATAGAATCATGTTATATATAAAATGTCTAAAAATCAAGTTGGTGTGTGATTTATAGAGTGGAATGCATATATATATATATAGTATGTCCTTACCCTCTCTCTTAGCAGATAAACATATTTTAATTGATCTATAATCATATGATTGTGATTGTATAAAACTCATTGTAGTTCAGTGTAAAACCTTAGTGGTTTTTATGAATAAGAAGCATGTAGAGTATCAGGAAAAGTGTACAAAAAAAACTTAAGAAGTGGTTATTTTTTTATTTTTTTATTTTTTTTTGTAACATTACAGCTATTTGCAAAAGGTGTTGAAGTATATGAGCCTAAAATGCAACATTTTTTATCAAAAAAAATTATTGTTGTCTGCAAAATTATTGCCTTCCTGTCTAGGTTTTGGCAAGTTATCATTTTTTGGATAAAGTCAGGCAAATGTTGAAAAATGTCAAATTTAGTTCCTATTAGTTTTAGACAAATATTATACTTTTCCAGATTAAGTCTTTGCTTAGCATATACAGTGTTTTCCATTTGATTGATTAAAAGATCTAATGTCTGTTAGCAACCAGTTCAACATATTTATGGAACTTTTACTCTGTAGAATCTGAATGACATGTGATTTTCATTCCTTGATTTGCATTTGCTATTTTGATACAATTGTGGAATTGTTATAATAACAAAATATCATTTTGTATTTATATATATTATTATATTTTTATATTCTTTTTTAGTGCATTTTACAAGAAACGTATGCAAAAACCTATTTAGTAATCATTTTTCTTTTTAATAATTTACATCAAATGTGAAGTTCACAATAAAATCAGACTAAAAATTAGTCCCATGTAAACTGTTTTGACAGGTTTGGCACGTAAGTAATTCAATATCCCCATCAAAATTATAGCAAGTACATCATGTTGACACAAGAAAATGGCAATATGGCTCAAACTGTACAGCTCTTGTCACTTCAAAGGGAAATGGTTAGGTGGCTAAAATATGCAATATAAAATTGTGATAACAATATATAATTTTTGTGGACCCAAAAGAAAATAAAAAACAAAAAATGACAATTATAACTCTTAAAATACTATCACATTTTAATAGTTCATTTTATTAAATTCAATGTTTTAGTTAAAAAATAGTATCAAGTTCAAATAGTATACCAACTTGAGGAGTATGTAGTACAAAATTTCTCATATGGTTAAAAACATAGCTCATAGATTAATGAGTTAATTTTGTGTGCCTTTAAAATTTTAACTTTTATTTGTTGATATGAAAATGGACACAGAGGAAACACAAGTCTCATTATGACATTACATTACATGAAAAAATTGTAAGTGCATAAAAGATTAAGTGTGGGTTGAAAATATCAATCAATCTCTTTCGTGAAATATTTTGTTTGAGCCTGTATGTTCAAATTTACTAATGGGTCAATGAAAAATAGAATGAAAAATGAATGAGACAAATCCCACTTTCTTAAAACAGAAAGAATAACAAATGACTATGATAATTTATTTAAACGATAAAATGAAAAAACGTTATTTTTACATTAAAGAAACAAGACCAATTCATTGTTACAGGGAAATTTAAGTGAGTTTGATGGCTATAATCATGTAGTACCACTCCCAACATCAAGTTCAGTTGAATCAATTTTTTACAACGAAAATTATTGCTCTTTCTTCCTGGGATTATATTCAAAGTAGATATGTAAGAAAATTGCTTTTTTTAATCATTACTTACTCGAGCGGCCTGTTCTTTTTTGACAAAATAATTTCCAAGCCTCGACTTGACCGAGTTTACAGTAGCAGATCCCTTCTTGTCTTCAACTCGATAAATGGCTTCATCGTAATGTTTTTGAAGTTCTTGAGTTTTTAATCCTTCTTGTGCTAACTTTAATAAATACTCTTCTACTTTCTGCGACCAAGATTCGACGATAGTTTTGTCCAAGGGTGCGGAATTTGCTAGGAAGTTGATACTCGTTGAAAACAACACAACAACAACAAAGCATGGCAAACGTGGGACAACAGCCATGTCGAAAAATAATTTCCAAACGCGGTCCAAAGCAAATGCACAGTACTGCTCACTTTCAAACAGCTGGGATTAATCAAGCATCTACTTGATGCACTTCTGCTGTTTTTTCATTATGATGAATTGACAGTAAGTGATTCTAGATAAAGAAAACTCCCTACTTTGGGACCAGGTTAATGATTACATTGAACACCGCTTAGAACTTTGACCATACAGGGGCGCCAAAATAATTGCTCGTCATCTATGATCACAGTTTACAGTCACACTTTTGTGAGTAGGGCAAGTACCTGTTGTGTGATTCCTGTATTTTTTGAAAAATTCTTTGGAAAACACTTTGTGTTAACAGTTCGTAGAGAACGTTCACCTCTTAAACTCAAGAGTGCATGATTCCCCAAGTACCTCGCGCTCGTATATCTCCAAGTTCCAAGCTTGAATTGTAGTTTGAATGACTTGAAAACGTAGTTGAGGTATGTTGTCAAATAGTATGAAGTCAATCTGTTATTACTGGCCTGGACAAGCAAAATTATTGGATACAATACAACGGGCCCGGTGCTAATGACTATGCGAACAAGAACAGATGTCACGAGACCTTTACACAAGGGAGGGGTGGGGTAAATTGGTTATAACAACAAGACGTTTTGGGTTTCCTGTGTTAGACTTTTCTTTTCTGCACCGAAGTAAATTAAAATTAATATAATTTCAAATCAACAAATAATTTTGGGCAGGAATATCCTGCACCACACTTCTTATTTAACTCAGTTCCCGAATCCCATCCACTGATAAGGCCAATCCCACATCACATTGAACGTACTGGTGACTCTACCCTCGGAACATTTACTGTTAAATCACTGAGGTATGTTGTGATAGTACATATTTTGTACAATTAATTAAGAAGCACATTCATTAAAAATAAACAAATCAATCTTAAAATGCAAGCTTCAATGTTTTAATATTACAGTATTTTTCTACTATTACTTCTGTACTAAAATGAATTAACCAAAACTACATATAAAAGCAAAAATCAAGTTCAATTTACAGTGAAAAGAAGAAAAATATAGACAATAAAATCTTTGCTTAAAATGCTAATCCTTTTGGGATATTACCCAACATTCCCAATGGTACAATGATATCTCTGTTAAACTCAATGTTTCTTAATGCAGAATCACACCCATTTTTGACTGGCAACTTGTTGGTTTTACATGCTGTATATACCAGCGCATGTATATGGAAGTTCTTTTTTTCCGTGACAAACTGTTTGAGCAGGTCAAAAAAGGATCTAGGATTGCACTTAATGTCTCTGAATGCAACATTGTCATTAACTTGATGAACATTCCACTGAAACATGCACTGTTCATGTCACATATCAGGTCAGTTTTACATGTAAAGTACCTTGGTGATGTTTACAGGTTTTCCTTTTTCCTTTTATGTTTTTTGTGTTAAAACGTTTTTTTATTATGCATTTTTTAGCAGGTTTTCGTGTGTATCTGAAAATATAAGTGGTAAAACCTTTTACAGTTACTTTGTTCATTATGAGGTTTGGTTGAGTCTCTGTAAGAGATTTTGAGCATCACTACTGTCTGTGCTCAATAAAGCAAGTCCTCTACCATACTCTGATCCTCTATGTACAGATAGTTCAATAGTTGGCTCAATTACATCAAGAAGACCTGCCTCAGCTCCTCCTTGCATAGCAGTTGAATGCACATTATGCAGGAACAAAATGTTGCCATTGGTAACCTTTAAGGTAAGTAGTAGCATAGCATGATCTCCATATAGATACACATCAAATGTAAAATGGCTTTGATGTTGATCCAATGGAACAGTTTCTTCAAACAATTCATCATCATTACAGCTTTTGATATCATATATGGGGACTGTACCATCTGTGACTTTGAGACAAACACAGTCAAGGTTTTTCTGCTTGTACACTCCCTTCACTTGGCAAATAACATCAAAGTATAAATCAGGTTCTATTTCAGATGCAGTTAAAACCTTTGCAGGTGCAAAGAAGTCCGGTAGGGAGACCCGCCATTCTTTAAGTGTTCTTACAATATCTTTATCACTGCTGTCAAAAGTGAAAGTTAAGGTGGAAAACCTTGCTGCATCTTGAGACACAGGGACGTTTACATCACGGTCAAAAACAAGAGCAGAGAAACCTCTGGTAGACAAAGCTTGATACTTATCCTGGTACCTCTTGATGTTCATGCGGTGCAATCTAACTATATCTCCAATTCGTCTTACTTGAGGAAGAAGAGCAGCATTTTTGTTGAACATAACACACTCCAACGTTTCATCAGTTGATGGATCAGCAATCACAACTACAGAACACATGTCTGTTCCTCTAGATTTCCATGGTGGCTTGAAATACTTTACCACCCCATACACATTAGTGATTGTACTAAGTTGAATGTTTGACAACTTTGTGTAACCATTTGGAACATTGTATGAAACCCTGAAAGCTGATGACTGGTTTCCATCCGAGGCATTGTGGGTACTGGAAGTACTAGGTGTATCATTGGAAGATACAGTACCTGGTGCATTTTGGGAAGTGCTTGGTGCACCATGTGTAGCTGAAGCGCTTGGAGCGTCATTGGTAGCTGAAGTCCTTGGAGCATCATGGATAGATGAAATGGTTGTTGCATCATGGGTAGCTGAAGTGCTTGGAGCATCATTGGTAGCTGAAGTGCTTGGAGCATCATGGGCAGATGAAATGCTTGTTGCATCATGGGTAGCTGAGGTGCCTGGAGCATCATGGGTAGCTGAAATGCTGGGTGCATCATGGGTAGCTGAAATGTTTGGTGCATTATGGGTATCTGAGGGGATTGGAGCATTTTGGGTATTGTTCTCTGATGACTGTAGTTCATCTGGAGCTTTCTGTACAGTACTTGATTGGTTGGTATCATCAGGTTGTTGTTCTGCTTCATCATCTTTCTCTGAAAATATATTATCCGAACATGTTATAATTAGATCAAATAGACAATGTTGATTGTAAGAGTAAGAGTATGTAGACACAAAAAAATCTGTGGATATGCTACAGTAAAAGATTATTATTATTTTTTTTAAATGATTGCAAAAATAATTTTGTTTGGACACAGATGGAAAAGTGTGAAATGGTGAGTTTATAGCTGCGAAAGAGTGGGAAGAGTATTATAACCAAACATCATTGCATGAGAGGATGATTTACCTGAATTTGTGCCTTTTTGTTTGGCCACTTTAGTCAGCTTTCTCCGTTTAGATTGAAATTTACCACTGGGAGTTGTCTGCTGGCTACTTGTTTGTGAATTTACCTCATCATTATTTTCATTTTCAATTGTATCAACATCAGCATTTTGCATCTTTGCATGTGATCTCAATCTTTTGGCAGGACTTGCAGGTTTGGGTGACTGACTATTTGAAGCAAGTTCTTTGTCTCTATTTGGATGAAATGTACCACTGGGTGTAGATGGATGATTGTTTTTTGCAGAATCAACTACCTCATGTCCATCTTTCTCTTCTATATGAGGACTACCACCAGCACGAGGTGATTTCAAAACCTTACGAGGATGTGTGGATTTGCGTAAATGTTTTGTGCATTTTGATGAATGGTCACTTATAGGATTGAAATTGCCACTTGGTGATGATGGCTCACTGTGTTGATGAGGGTCACCTTCATTACTTGGTTGACTGATTTCTATATCTGCTCTGTCTGATGCTATGTGATGCGATCTCAAGACAAGCAAAGAACTTGCCACTTTTGGCGAATGAATGTTGAGAATGACTTCATCATCAACATCATCATCGTGGGAAACTAGTGACTGTGAAATGTGCTTTGTAGTGGGACATGTTTCTAACTGAATGCTGATACTTTCACACTGATTGTCAAGAGTGACATCAACATTATCATGACTATCAGGTGCAAGTTGTAAAATTGGTTTTTGAAGAGGAACAATTGGAGAATGTGAACCTTTATTTTCACTGCGGATACTCAGAGCCATTACAAAATCATCATGTGAAGCTGTGCTTGCCACTTGGCCTTGTGATCTTAAAACACGCTTTGGACTAGGTATCTTTGGAGACAGAGCTTTATTACTATTACCACGCTGATTTTTCACATGACAACCTGGGGAAGCATCAGTATTTGAGCTATGTGATGGGCTGGTTGATGAAGCAGTATTTTTAGTCTTCTTGTCTGTCTCTTTCAAAGAAGCTTTACTGAAAGGTTGTACATGTGATCTTAGATTATCACAAGGACCTCCAGTTTTCTCTAGCTGAATGGAATTTCTTGTGTTATGGGAACCTTTATCTTTCTGGTACACTTGCTTTTTTGCAGGAACCTTTTTAATACTCTCTAGCATCGTCATGTTAGTTATGTTGGGGTTATCTTTAGGAGTACTTGAAATGCCTTTATGACCAAATAGCTTTCTTTTGGTCTTCTGCTTGGTTGCATGAACACCTTTAGCAAAAATATCTGAGTCTGACTCCCCAGGAGAACTGCTGTCCAGACTTGATGAAAACTGAGTAATTTCTTCCTGAGAAGAAGGTTCACGTTTTCTCTTCAGGAATTGCCTTGACCTCCTCCTTGCAACAGGGCCTTTGTTATGGCTTTTAGGAGATGATGGTTTCGCAGAGCCTTGCAGTGCCAATGTAACTTTTTTATCTCTCTTTTCTTTTGATTGATTTCTTGAGCTTAAGTGTGACTCACTTTCTATACTGTTATGACTTTGCTCACTTCTAGAAGAACTACTTCTTGTTACTCTTCGTGATTCAAGACTATTGTGCTTTTTCCTCATCTGGGATGGCTTTGCATTGTGTAGTACTCTTTCTTCCCCTTTGTTCTGTCTAGAATCATCACTCTCTTCTGTACTTCTGGTACCAACCACAGATTTTCTAGAATGAGCTTTGCTACTAGATTTTCCTTGATTCCTTCTGTTTATTCTTGAAGAGGATTTGCCTTTTTCTCTTTTTAATGTGCTTCTTGTTATCCTTTGTGGACTAACATCATCATCTATATCTACTATTTGAGACCTTTCCCTCCCTTTGGAAGGAGAAATGTTTATTGAAGATGTTCCTTGCAAAACTGAAGGTGAATGTTGCTCACTATTAGTCAAATGAACATCCATATCTTCTGAAAGAGGGTCAACATCTTGTATAACTCTTCCAGAGTCATCTTGATTAGTTTCCGAGCTATCTGCAATATATTTGTCATCTCTTGATACAGCTAATGAAGCAACATTCTTATGGATAACCCATACGGAGATATCTGAAAGTTTCTTGTCTCCCACAAGGTGATATACTGGTTTGTCTTTATTTGTTGATTCAACAAAAGGTTTCTCTAAAACAACAATATCTCCTGTTCTAATATTAGAGCATTTCTCTGCAACATATCCACGGGTATAGAATGACAGTTGAGCTGCTTCATCATCACTGTCATCGTAATCATCTTCCTCATCATTATTTTGATTGACCTCAATCAAAATGAACTTCCGCAGGTCTCCATAAAGAGTGTGTGTAAATACAGGGAATGCTTTATCAACAATACCTGAAATATCAAAGTTAATGTGCATAAGTAAACTTATTTTGTCAGATATTAAAATGTAATTAGCGTTTAGTGTTTGAACTATTATGTGATTTTCATTTCACTTGATGTTAACAATAATAATATTACGCATTTGAACCTATAAAGCTTACCAAATTTGAAAATGTACTATATATCAAATATTGAATATATATTTCACATTTGTACGAGTAATTTTTCTATCCATGACACACGCTTAGTTCAAGTACGCACAGAGACTTTTTATTTTTAGTAGATGGTAATAGATCAGAAGGCGATAATCAATCGCGCTTTCAACGACACTGCCTTCCCTTACCTGAAACATAACCATTTACGCAGCCAAACTGATTAATATGAGAAAAAGTGAAACATTTTGCATCTCTATTTTGGAAATTCACCTTGATATACCTATTTCCTTTAGTTTTTACGAGTGAATTCATTGTAATTAATTTCTGCAAACAAGTGCTCTGCTACAAGCAGCGGCCATTTTGTGAGTTTTTAAATGGCGCGAAAGCCGAAGATTTCGGTAGAAACTTCGTATTTCCGCAAATGTACATATTTGGAATGAACTGTTGCATGTCGGGATAAATCGAAATGACATCGACTAGTCATAGACGATAGACACGATCCAAATGCATCGATTACATAAAATGACGTTATTATCCATATTAGGATATTATCACCATATTAGGTTCACAATGACGCATATACTCATGTGATTTTTAAATGACGTTTTGATCTAAAAATAGTCTCTCTTCGCTTGCTGCAGGATAAAAAGCTTCCTTTTTCGCAACACAGGTTAAATCATACAGAAAGTTGACTTTTACTGAGACTTTTTATACACCAACTTACAATTACAAAATGTCGTCTCTTTACCCATCGCTGGAAGACATGAAAGTTGACCAAATGGCACAGGCCCAGGTAATTTTTACAGACATTTTACTGATGTAAACATGAGAAATATTTAGAGAAAGTTTGTACGGTCGACCAAGAAATTTGTACTTTGTATTTCTGTGCAAATTTTCGCACTTTTTCTCACAAAAGTGATTAGAAATGAGAATGGATATTATTTCAACTAAAATCTAAGAATATTTAGGTTTGGTTCGAGTTTATAGAGGCATAATTTGTTGCATATTTCGAGATGTCTGAGCGGTCCAAGCTGCTTTCAAACATGAAATAGCTGTCATCTCATGACGTTATTTGACATTACCGAATTAATCGGTTTTTTTTATCTTGACTGTAGGCGCAACAAATGCAAGCTCAACAACAAGCTATTGGATATGCGGTAAGGTTGCTTTTATTAACTGCAAGTTGTCATTCTCTGTGCCAATTGATCTTGCATAATTTGTAAATTTAATATTGTGCAATCGAAAGTTGGTCTTTCTTATTCTTTCTTCCTGCCTCTCAACATTCAGGGTTTTTTTTTTTTTTTTTTGTAAAATATTTGTTTTGTTTCTACCATTCTGTGATGATGAAGAGTGCAATATCTTGAAGTTTTTGAACACACTATTAATTATTAGTTATTTATTATTATCAATTTTTAATTTTATGTTTTATCGTTTAATCAAGTGGCATAATTTGTCCAATTCTTGGTTTTTTTGTGTGTGTGTGTGTGTTTATTTTTTCCATGCTATTCGGACAGCAGATCAATCCCTGTCTCAAAGAAATCTATGGAACCAGCTCTCGCTATTGCGGACTCTATTATGGACACCAAGTTAGAGTCCCTAGGGTGTCCACTATAATGAGAGTTGACTGCATTAAATTTATTTGATTGCACATAATTTTGTTTTATCTAAATTGATTTTCGGTTTGTTACAAAATTTATCTGTTCACTCACAAATTTCATCCTTTTTTCTATCAAATTCATTCATGCTTCTATTTTTTCAGTCTCAACCATCAGCACCTGGTCATCCATCTCCTGGGCCTTCCAGTAGTCTGTATCCGTCATTGTCTGATTATATGGGTATAGATGTATCAGAAGAGGCAGTCAGAAGACATGTTCCTGACTATGTAAGTCGTAAAGCCTCTCTTTAATTCAATGATAACCTGTGTTATATCTGATTTCATTTCATTAAGAGTCAATATGGTAGCTCATTTTGAATACTGATTGGTTAGATATATTTGATACAGTTTCATTTTATTTTCAGAATTAACTAGTTCATGTATATTTATGTAATATTATTTTATAATTTATTTTTACCATAATAATTCATTCCTGTTGATTGTAATTGATTTTGTACAGAATGGAGCTATTGTACCAAGTGGTGGCAATGCTGTTGTCCCGGCAACAGGAAGTGGAGCCATTGCCCCTGTCAGTGGATCAAATAATGTTGGTATAAGGAGAGCAGAAATCAAGCAAGGAATCCGTGAGGTTGTTCTATGCAAGGACAATGATGGCAAGATTGGTCTTAGAGTACGGGCAGTCAACAAGGGAGTCTTTGTGGCATTTGTTTTTGCTAACTCACCTGCAGCCTTGGGGGGATTGAGGTTTGGTGATCAAATCTTACAGATTGATGGTGAAAATGTGGCTGGATTTGATACAGATAAAGCTATGAAAAAACTAAAGAATGCATCTCCACAGAGAGTTGTATTTGCTGTACGTGACAGGTATAAATAATTCTGGTTGGTGGTTCAAAAACAAATAACAAATCAATAATTCAATAAAATAATATTTAATCTTTAAATAATCCATTAATCTTTATGTGCCATGTGTCCATTATTAAAAATCCATTTTATTGATGTTATAGACCATTTGAACGTACCATTGTACTACAGAAGGACAGTACAGGACATGTTGGATTTGTCTTCAAAGATGGTAAAATCACAAAGATTGCTAAGGACTCTTCAGCAGCAAGGTAAACATGCTTTGGTTATTGATTGAACATAAAAAGTTAGACAGTTTTGGCGTCAAGTATGAGGTTGCTCTTTCTGTCAATACCTTGTGATTGCTTACTGGTACTAGATGGTAGAAATCATGTAAAAACATATTTTATGCCGACTTGACAAATATCATTTCTCAGGCTCTTGAATTGCATTTATGTCACATGTAGACAGTATTCTCTGAAACACAACTACACAACTAACAGTACAAATATCTGTCTAAGTGTCCATATCAGACTGCAGACATGGATTGGTTTTAAATTTATAAACTTTTATCTTTCAGAAATGGTCTTTTAACAGAACATCATATAGTGGAGGTCAATGGACAAAATGTTGTGGGACTCAAGGTCAGTTAGATCACATCTTATACAATACAATACAATACAATAACTTTATTTAGTACCACAATTTAAGTATATGTAAATAAATAAAAACAGTAATTCACAACAACAAAAAAATAAGATATATATTCGTGTGAAGTGTTTTTCTCTGTCAAGCTTAATGTGATCTAATAACTAATTATGTCTCAAACTATTTTCAGGATTCTGACATCAAAACGATTCTAGAAGGCCATGACAGAACAATCACTCTGACAATTATGCCTTCATTCATCTGTGAGCATATCATGAAATGGTAAGTTTGGATTTCACTGTTTATTTGTTGACTTTTTACCTTAGTTGCAACAAGCCTATAAAAGGTTTAGGGTCAGAAAAGGTTTACAATACATCAATATTCATGAAACAATATTGTGACTATTTAGTGAACTAATTATTTTAATCATTATTTTATTTCAGTATGTCATCCAGTTTAGTAAAAAAGAGCATGGACCACTCCATCCCTGAAGTATAGAAGACTTCCAAGATAGAATGTACGCACTAAAAGCGTGCAACATAAATACGACTAAATAGTGCTATTTGTTTAATTAGTGCTATTTACCACTAAATAGTGATCATTGTTGCACACATTTAGTGTTTGCACTCTATGCAAACTAAATTAAAGTCTAGCTGTATTGATAATGATCTAGACAATGAAAACATGCAGCAGAAATAATGCAAAAAAAAACAGCTGACCACATTTATGAGATTCATTTTATATTCCCATTTTTAGAACTTTATGTAAAGGCTTGTAAAAAAATGTAGTTAGTAAGATAGACTTTCGACTATATCTGCTTATACCAGGAGATACAAATTATTGAAGTCTTCAATTTTCTTTCAAAAATGGTGCAACAACAAACAACATTAATCAACCCATTTTTGTACCAGTGAAAAAATATTATTTGATTTGTGGCCTATTTGTATAGAATACACAACTGTTTTAGTAATCCCATCCTGGACGAGTCCACTTTAATTAATTAGTAACATTTCATTGTTCTGCAAGTCAGTGATCCCCAGTTTACAAGATGGCCAAATGTTCTACAGGTGGACAGTTACTTAACGTTTTATTAATCAGATTGCATAATTTTATATAAAACCCTTTGTGTTGGAGGTGTTGTTGTTTTCAACAATGACAGATTGCTTCCAAAATGACATATTGATTTTGTTGCAATTACGGTGATTCAGAAAAGGCTATTAGACAAAATGTAAATATATATGTCCAATAAAAATGGTATCTTGACATGATTGCAGTGCTTATTTTGTTAATAGAAATAAAACACATTGAATTGCATGGGATGCGTCAAATTGAATGGACTCTGGCTGAAGTACAGAAAGGCAACAAAATGAAATGGCCAGTCTGTACCCATATACATTCCCTGGTAAAGTTGCACACAATCTTAAAAATTAACAGAATGGAGTGGTGCAGGGGTAGTAAGTGTGAATGAGTCTCCGTAACAGTTGCACACAATTTAAGTACATCTTATATATGTGCCCGACTACTATTTTGTGGAAAACTATCGTAATACCTTATTTTAGAGTGCATGCACTAAAAGTGTGCAACAGTTGGCACTATTTAGTAGTAAATAGCACTAATTAAACAAAAGAAAACAATAGAATTAGCATATTATTTGCACTATTTAGTGGTATTTGTGTTGCACACTATAAGTGCGTGCACTCTAAGATTACTGCGATAATAAACCACTCACAACACAGTTTTCTAAAATGTTTTGTATTTTGGGGTGTAAAACATTTACAGTACAATAACAGTTGGCACATTAATAAAATTATAATCACGATATACACCAGTGTTGATATAATAACAGTACAGTGAGAACAGCTAACAACTTCATTGGTACGACCAAAGTTTAACCAGAATCAGTAGACTTGAAATGCTCGTCATCTTTAGTGGAGTAGATGTGACCTTCATTGCTGAGAAATTCAATAGCACCCCTAAACGTAATAAAAACATCTTTTAACAGAGAATATGTACTATTAAATGCCAGTACGGATAATAATAATATTGTTTGTTCTCATTACTTCGCATTAAGAATAATAAATTTATTGTCATTATTTATAACATCAATATTTTTAATAAAGCTTCTACTATGATCTTCACAAAAAAAAACTATTCACATTAATGTGAATATAATTAGTATTTATATGAATCTAGACCCTCGGTATGGACTGGGCTCTAGGCAGTCACTTACATTATATAATTCATATATCTAGTAGATGGGCCTCAGGTGATGGGCCAGTCAGTTAATAGGGGGGTATGACCTCATGCCCAAGGCACTCACTTTCACTTTTATGATTTTTTTTATGACCAATCAGATATAGCCACATAGCTTTAGTCACGCAACTAGCTTTAGGCACGACTCCTCTCATATTAGCAATATTAATAGCTAACAGAACACTTTGTACATGGGTGACTAGCATATTATACAATTTATACTATATAATTTTAAACATACTATACAAATCTTAATGGCTGAACAACTAGAAAAACGTAGCACCAAATGCCTGGGATGCAACTAAAGTCCACAAATGGGGTTTTCCCTCAAAGTTTTGTGATTAAAAGATATTGAAAACGTTCTAACCAACTTGAAGACACTTGCCACTACTAAGAAAGTGTTACCAAAAGAGACCAGACAATTCAGATGAAAAGCCCAAATGACTAACAGAATTTGAAATAAGAATGACCTAAATTCATAGAAAGGCTGCAGCAGAAGTTTCTCTGTAAAAGAGCTTTGTTTGGAGGTCGCCCATAAAGGAGCACAGTTGAGAGAAGTGGGAAGGCAAAAACTATCATTGTTTCAGATTACAGTTAAACCCAAAAAGGTGAACAATTTGAACCCACATAAGTAAGGTCAATAATTGTCCTAACCTTATCTGCATTTCTGGGACAGCTCTTAGTTTTTGTTTTATGTTTGTTAGGCTCATGCCCTCTTCACTTGTAGCTGATGAAATTATATTATGAACCTAAAAAATAAGAGAACATAGTTCAAAATCTGATCCATCAGATATCAACATAACCTACAACTAAAGTATTGTGTAATATTAATGTAGAGGTAAAAACTAGTAAAAAATACTAGGTAGGACTGCGTCGGTGTTTCTAGAGAAACAGTTGCAATTAATGTAATGATAAGTTAGACACCATAGAATGATAGTAGATGTTAATGGGTGAAGATTAAAAAATACCAATTGTCAATAACCTCAGTTTATACATTCTACAGTGTATATCATCCGTACTATTTTCATCAGGGATGTCATGATTATCAATTCTTGTATAATCCACTGTAATCATCATCATCACCATAATCAGCAACATCATCAACATTACTATCATCTGCATTAACATACACTATCAGCATTATTGTCATCAGGTGGTATTTGTTTTATTTTATCTTTTTTATATTTTTGTTTTTTGATGCTAATGCATGTTTTCAGTTATCAATACATAGTGCAGGTGGCCCTTTGTTGCCCTGAGCTTCACTAGGTTGTTCCAGTAGAAACCAGCAAATTAACACATTAACACTATAGCATCATGGGATTGTCCCATAGGGGGTGGGGACAGGCTCCCACACCTACCTGTAGCTGAACCCCACTTAAGCCAAGAGAGTTTCCACCACCAAAACTACTATCATTTCTTCCCGGTGTATTCATCATGCCTCCTCCTTGGAAAGATCCCTTTGCTGGTGTCATTCCTACAGGGTTGTTACCCATGGCTTCAGGATCCTAAACAAGACACGCATTGTTATTTGAATTGATAAAATCAACCTACAATAATATTGTTGATACTCTGCAAGTCAGAGGTTTCTTTATTTTTGCCTGTGACAAGAAGTGCAAGGTAGCATATAATCATGTATTTGGATTTACAGCAATTAAAGTATAATCAAGCTTTAACCACCCAAGCAAAACCAATTTATGTGTTGATTTACTTGTCCAGGATGTAGGACATGTGAAGCACATCCTAGCTTGGGTGACTGACAAAATTCCAGTGAGTTCAAAATGAAAATGATGGTGCATTAATTTGGTAAATTTGCTTTAAGATTTTTTGGTAATAACATTCATGATATTTTCCATTTCAAGTGTTCAATTGGTGCATCATGGGAGTCAAGTAGTAGTATAACAAACTTACCTTCTGTAGAACAAGATGTGCATGGATCACTTCTAGTAAATGATGAGTAATTTGATTGAAATCAGAGACTGGCGTGATATTGAATGCAATAACTGATCGACTGTTTTCTTTAAAAGACTTTAGATTTCCTGTAATTTTGACATATGAATTCTCTCTGTGGAAGCAAGAAAAGATAGAGATAAATCAAATGAAACAGCAAATGATGTGAATAAAAGTTTTCATTTTTGAAAATGTTTTAGTGACAGCAAAAAAATAATAGTTAACCTGCATGCAGCTCGTTTTTCTCGCTCTTCTTCTGTTTCCTTAAAAAACAATAAAGAGAAAAACACTTCATAAACTTCTGCCCAATCAACATTTTGAGATTGTTGAAGACTGACAGTTCAAAGTATTGCACATTGCCAACAAAAATAACTACAGCAAATGATTGGGAATTTATTTCTGCAAACCAAACTACAGACAGAATCTGCCCATTCACATTGGATAAGTTACAAAGAAAAATGTGTAAGAAAATGCAAATGTATTAATTAAAGCAAGGATGTACTGTATCTGCATTGTATCAAAATGAGTGTTGTGAACACAGATAAGATGATAGGGCCAGTTCTTTGAATGTTACCCCAATCAAACCACATATATTTATAAATAAAATACAAAGTTGAATACAAGGAAGAAATTCTCGCATACAATACCTCATTTTCATTAATCCATTTCTTTACCACAATATCATCCCCAGTCATATCATTCACCATGTACACAATATTAGTAGAGGATTCTGTAGCACTTCGGATTACACCAATAAATGTCACCTAAAAAGACATCCATAAAGGATCAATAGGCCATTTTCATTATGGCGTCATTTTACTACCAAGACCAGCATTCTTTGCAAATTTTCTTTCATATTAAAATTTTTAATCCCTTTCAAAATTAGTAAAACCCATTTGCACTTATTGCGATACAAAAGAAAGTCAGCAAAGCATTCTGGTATTGGTAGTATATGATGCCATAATTTAAATCACCTATTCAACTTTACTTGGTTCAAATCAGAAAACACTAATTTCAAGGTAATTTCATTTTCATGATATATGGGTTTTTTTTTACTTCTCATACAGGCCAAGTCGATAGTTCAGTGTATCTTCACTTATCAAAATATGGGCATGGCAAGGAATTGGAAAATTAACATAATTCTTCTTTTTTTCTCTTATGTGTTGTTTAATTCATTTACTAAGAGACCACTTAATTTAAACATGCTCAACCACTACACAATTTTTGGGGATTTCTGCTACATGTACAGAAAACTTAGCCTCCTCCGCAGGCGTCTCCTTTTAGCGTTTTCCTTTCTTGTTTCTTGGATGGGCTTCCGGTTTTGCAATTGACCGTTTGGGATTATGGGATTACGTCACCTCGAGAAAGAAAAAAGGCAAAGAGACGCCTGCCAAAAACTGAGCAATGCGGACTTGTAATGTCACCTTTTGGACATGCAATGGGACCGGGGGAGGGGTAAAGAAGTTTTTATCCAATGAAATTCACACTGGGTGGTGGTAAGTGTGATTGTTGTAAAACATGGCTTCAAGTGCGAGTTAATAAAAAACTTCTACTTCAAGTATTGTATTTAAGTAATTCGTATGAAAATGTTTGAAGACAAATTAAAGCGACTAAACTACAAATAGAAGAAACTGAAGATTTAGTGAACCAGCTCTCGACTGAATTTAAAGGTAGATGATTCAAATGCGGCTGTTCGTCAAAGTCAGAACAACACAATACAAGATGAACCGAGCGAGGAAGAAAAAGTTATAAGCAAGTCACTCGTGTCGCCATCTTGAACACTCGCACGTTCTTGTTGCCGTTGTTGAAGGAAATTAAGATTAGTTTTCATCCATTAAACACCGTCGTAATCACTATTAAACTCAGACGAATGACCAGAGGACAAGAAGCATTCTTTTCGTCGCAGACGACAGTATACATTCGAATTTGTTCTTCGTGTTCATACTGTGAACTTCGCTAGACGGCCAGAACACAATTGCCTTTCTTAATGCCGCTAGCAAAAGGACTTTTTAAAAATAAAGTATACTTCGACATTTTAAATAAAATTTGTTGTGATTTTAAATATCAAATAGCTGAGTACTGAGAAGCAATATACAGCACCTTCAAGTTGGTTCTCGTTCGACATGCTATACATATACACAAACAAACTACGAAATATGAGAGGACTAAAATGGTCGTTATTTCAAATTTTCAATTACCATCACCCCCACATTTAATATTTGCATGCGCGAATAATATGCGCAGAACTCCGGAAGTGTGTCCTTTTTTGGCAGGCAACCCCTTCTCTTTTTCTCTTGGGCGCCAGGTCTCTCAGTCGAGAGAGCAACAAAGGAATCCTGAATAAGTAAAAAAAGCAAAAAGGGCCGAAAAAGGGTTGCCTGCGGAGGAGGCTACAGAAAACTATAATTGTATTTTATTGTTGCTTTGTCTTATATTTTTTATTTGGAATCTTCTGTTTTTGGTGTTTATGATTCAGTCTGTGTCAGCTACAGAAAGAACCCAATTGTGTTCTCTTATTTTCAATTGATTTGTCTCTGGTTATAATTAATACCTGTGTAAGGTCTGTATATTCTAGTTTAAACAGATCATTGGCTTGGTCGTATGTAGCACTATTGAGTTGCTTTATTGTACATGGAATAATGGACTGTGCTTTATTACCACTTCTCTGAAAGAAATGAAAAGAACATCTTGAAGTAAGTTGCACCATTTCATATAATTTATAATACAAGAGATCACAGCTGTGACGCTATTTACCTAAGCAAATTCCTGGGGGAAAAAATAAAAACTCTCACAAATTTCCAAATCATGACTCTTTGTTTCTAGAACAAAATACATTTGAAGGTAGGACAAATTCTTTATATATATCATATTATTTTTCCTTAATTAATTATATTGTCAAGACATTTTTTTTGATTTTAGGAAAAAACAAAGTTGCCTTACCTTTTTTTCTTGTGAGCCAGCTGTTGGTGAAGCAAACTGATTGTCTTGCATATAGCCACCATCACCAAATCCACTGGTATCCATTGACTAGTATCAAAATTATGGTTATTAAGAGACTGTTTATGTCAATGAAGGCAAGGGGATGAGGGGGCATTTTTCAATTGGGTATAACGTGGTACTACATGAGGTAGCAAACATTTCAAGTTCAAATATAGAAAATGTTTCCACACAGGATTTTTCCATAACCATTAAATCGATGATTAATTAAATTATGTGTCTGTCTATTGTGAGCAGGTCACACTTCCCATCATAGGTTATCTCTGCTTGAGGAGTATATCTGTATTTTCCACCAGTGGGAGAAGTGTATGAATGAGGTGGTTATCATTACAATTCACAGTTAAAATTACGGCTATATTATGGACTGCAGATTGATAAAGAAATGCTAAAACTTCTATTGCGTGATTGCTTCATGATATAGGGCCAATAAAGTGGCCGACGGTTCATTGATGCTCAAGAATTTGGACCAGAATAAAGGGACTGCTCTGTTATTTAGAACACTCACCTGATATCCTCCTCCTCCAAATCCACCTGAAATTTAAGAAAACCATTTTACAATCATACAACTGCATGACAAGTGTATTCCACACATGTTGAAGGTATTTATACATTGTGAGAATTTTTGGTATTAGGGACCATTAGATATTTGAGCAAAGCCTTAAACAGGGAAAAAAATATTGTGCACAACAGATGTGCAAATAAAAAATATCGAGCTGGAAGGAAAAAAATACCCTGCATTCCCCAACCCCTCCCTCCTCAAATATCTAATGGTCCGTCCCTTAGATGTCGTATGTTTTAACAGTTGTAGCTCGAAAAATGTCTAAAACAAAAGAAAATTCAGACTAACTGAATTGCTAAAAATTTAGAATAGCTGATCCTTTAAAACTTAACTTAGTTTTTACTTTGAATCATATTAACTTATATTTATTGAAATTTCACTGACAAACTATTAAGAAATGTTAACGTACGTATAACTAGTCCTATGTTTCGAAATAATTTAACATTTCAACGTACACACTAGACAGTGGGAATCGAAATTGAAGTGTTCCAATAACTACAATACTCGACAATTTCCACAAGTTGACTTTTGTACAAACTTCAATCATATTTTCGAACACATTTTTTGTGTTCGTATAAATATCCTTTTTCCCCTAATTTTCGGTAATAATGAACAATATTGAAAAGAACAACTAGTAAAAATGTTTATTTTACTTACCACCGTCATTCCACATCGCTGGATATATTTATTGTACGTTTTCAGCGTTAAGTACTAGGAGTAATCAGGGTAATGTTTTTCCCGCAATATGGCTGCTCAAAATTTTGGCGCGAATTTGAGAATATGCGCACGCATGCCAAAATGGTATCCACCGCAGGCCAGATTAGCGATATACAGGACGTGAAAAATAAGGGACGTCCATTAGATATTTGAGGGGGAGGGGGGGGTGTGGTTGGGGCAAATACCAAAAAAAATTCGAGCAAAGCCTTAAACAGAGAAAAAAATATCGTGCACGGCAGATGTGCCAAAAAAATACCGTGCAGGGAGGAAGAAAATATCCTGCGCAACTATCACATGGGAAAAAAATATCCTGCTAAAAAAATTGCCCACCCCCCCTAAATATCGAATGGTCCGTCCCTTAGTACTTTCTTTTTTTTTACCGCCTTGAATCCGTTTTTTTAAATGTTTTAAGAAAAGACTGAAAAACCGAATAAATGTACAGTTTGGAGATTTTATTATAGCGAAGGTATAGGTGCGTCAAGGGTAAATTTTAAAATAAGAAATGCTGCGAGTACGAGACCGAGTACGTTTTTCGTTCTATTTCTCTTCTGGGTTAAATTAAAGCGCCTAACTTTTTTGCAAATGCACTAACCTCGGTTCTATTTCCGGCGTTTTTATCAGATCACATTCGTACTCACGTGCGCTTTGAATCAGTCCTCTCTTTATCAGCTTTTTATGTACAACTCTGCTTCAGTTGTCAGTCTCAAGGGCAGAACTATTGCTTTGCATAGCCATGATATTCACTGGAAATCTGAGCGAAGAGAGGCAAAACCTGTTTTAAATAGCACATTTTTCAGTGCGGTACATCGAAACTTCCAGTATGCACAAAGCCCACTAAATTCGCCTAATTAATGCAATTCAATATTTTATGATATTGATATCAATTTAACGCTTAGTCACTCTAAAATGTCATTACTCTTTATTCCAATAATAAAAAAGATACCAATCACCTTAATGAATTACACATGGACGTTTTATCAAATACATGTTTACTAAAGTACGTTAAACCACCCAATGGTGTTTTAGTTGACTTAATTAATAGCGCCAGTTTTCAAATGCCCATGCAACAGAGATATCAAATGAACACGTAAATACACAGAAAATAAAGTATGGGAAATAAAAATAAACTGGATTGTGTGTTTGAATTGACGTCTCTTGTGACAATAATCCCGCTAAATCTACATTTAAACAATATATCTGACGCGAATGTACGCACACAACCACGTCATCTTTCGAGAATCTTGTATAGTTAGGTCTGCTTTGGTACAGTACGTTTATGCTAATACGTCAAACCTTGAGCACAACAAGTACAAGGCTATTGCAAATCAAATGGCATATGTGTCTCTGAGAAATTCTTCTATTTACATCAGTAATCTTTCATTATGTTTATGTCTTTTGATAACACTTCCAAGCCATCTGTCAAGCCTTTAAACATGCCTTTCACCCCTTCTCATAAGCCTTTCGATAATGCAGTAAGCTATAACCATCCTCAGTAGCCATTTTTAAACAAGCCTTTCAGAAAATAGCCATCTTTTAAATGGTCATTTCAAACAGTAGCCATCTTTCATGGCCTTTGACATCTGTTCTTTTTGCTGGTCTATCGTTGTACATGTATTGCAGTAATAAGACATCTGTTCTTTCTGTTATACGATTTAATCAGTAGACATTTGTTCTTCCTGCTGGTCCATTGTTGTATTATCAGTTTGAGATTGATCTAATCCATCCATAGATATATCTCCCTGGGAACTGTCCTGTTCTTGCTGTAATGGCTGTATTGCCTGGGTTGTAATAGTAGGATTTTGGTGATTGATTTGGTCTTGAGACGTTGTCATGACTACAGTCTGTCCCTGTGACTGTGCGGCGGCCATTGCAGCGAGGATCTCAGCAGGGACAGTCATACTCACTGTCTCCATTCCTTCATTAGACACCCCGTCCTGGGTCCCCTGGGGAATATGCATTATGGTGACTTGCCCAGAATCTAAAGCTCCTTGTGATAAGGCATCTACGACAAGTTGAGCATGATGAGCGTCGTTGTCTTGGCCAGGATGAGCTGATGTGGCCACTTCGATAATCTGATTGGTTATTCCTTGAGCACTAAGTTGGTTGTTGGCACCGACAGCTGATTGGACAAGAACCTCTGCTACGTCACTATCAGATATCCCAGCATTAACTGCAGCCTGTGTGACAGCATCGACGACGTGATGTCCGCTGGATACATTGACAGCAGCCACCTAATAGAGCAAAATGAACAAGATCAAGATAAAGAAGACAACATCCGGGCTACGATTTCCCGTGACAATCGGCAAACCGTTGCTGTGACAAATTTATTGCACCATTTCCGTACTTCTTCTGTTTACAAGCAAGTAATTCAATGGCTGGTTTTGTTTAATTTGACCTCTTATTCTTACCGAAGCAAAAATATTGTTATTTTTATAACGGTGTATAGGAGCTACATCTCAATTCTAAACCATCACCTACATCACACCTTCACAGAGCAGTCCAAACATATATAAATATGCTTTATGCTTTTTTTTTACCTGTTCTTCACTGTCATGGCCAGATGTCTCCACAGCTACAACATGAGCAGTTTCCATGGAATCGTCTGGGCCAATCATTGATTCGCTGACTGCTACCAGCGCTTCAGCCAATTGTACCTCAGCATCGGTACCAATATGGCTGACATTGACGGTACTAATGTGTTCCTCTGACAGACTATGTTGACTGTCCATTCCTTCATCATCGTCCTCGCTAGATTTCTTGGAGCGTGGTGTGCGTGTTGCAGTACCAGATTTGGAATGAACCTGCATTGTTAAAATAGATAAATGATTTAAATATTTGTAACTCAGGGAGGGGAGACACTCGTCTATATTTGTATGCTATAAGGCCTTTGCTGCATTAAAGGGTATGTTTTTTTCGGTTTTTGGTCTTATAATTACAAATAAGAATAAAAACAAAGCTTTCTTTTCCCGCAGACCTTTCAGGATCCCTTTTTCAATGTTAGTATTCGAATAGGAGATGAAAGAAATTGACTAAAAAGAGTTAAGACCCATGATTTTAATTGCAAGAAAAAATATAATATTCTCTGTGAGAGAATCGAATCCAGGTCATGAGAATAATTAAGAATATGATAATAGCGGGCAAGGTTTAAGAGTCTATTGACCAACGTACCTTCATATGGTATCTCAGGCTGGCTTTACGAGAGAAATCCTTGTCACATACTTCACATTTAAAGGGCTTTTCGCCAGTGTGGATTCTGAGATGGTTGTTGAAATGACTGCGATGGTTGAATTCTCGCCCACATACCTCGCACTTGAATGGACGCTCACCTGACAAACAGGAAAGAAAGCTGTGATAACAAATAGATGGGCAAGTGAAATAACAAAGAAGTGAGCAGGTTGAACGAAGCGAAAGAATGGATAATCGAACGAAGGAACGAATTGCATTGCGCAAATATAACATTCCGACCTAAAACGTCAGTAAAACCGCATATACGATACAACAAATTAAATGGATGGATGAATGAATGGTTGGATGTAAGAACGAACGAACAAATGAACGAACAAATGAAGAAATGAAAGAGCGAACGAACCAATGAATGAACGAATGAACGAACAAATAAATGAATGAATAAATGAACGAACGAATGAATAAAAGAGCGAAAGAACGAATGAAGAAACGAACGAATGAATGAATGAAAGAGGGAACGAACAAACAAATGAACAAATGAATGAACAAACGAACAAACAAACGAACAAATGAATGATAGTACAAGCGAAAAGCCCCGACCATGCCCTCTTGATAAATACCTGTATGAGTTCTAATATGCTCTTTCAGAGTACTAAACCTAGTGAACATCTTGTCACATTCACCACATTTATAAGGTTTATCGTCACTGTGAACAGGCATGTGAACCTTGAGATCAGTAGAACGAGCAAACCGTCGACCGCACTCATGGCACTCATATGGCTTCTCACCTAAAACAAAATAGATTTAGGCTTAGATTAGTTTTTTTCCTATTCTTGTTATTGACACTCTAACAAATGTTAACTTAAGATTCAAACTTGCATCGTCTCTAGACACAAGATACCGTACAGGTGCCGGTTGCACAAAGCATGAATAGCGCTATCCACAGATAAATCGCTATCCACCAGATAAATCGCTATCCACCAGATGAATCTCTATCCACCAGATAAATTCTAAAGAAATTCTATAGGGCTGATAACTTTTTATCCAGTGGATAACTCTATTCAGGTTTTCTTGCAACTGGCTCTAATAAGTTGTTGAAACAGTGTTATAACGATGGTATATGACTGGCTACATACCCGAGTGGACAATACTATGGCGTTTAAACGTGATGGCTGATATAAAGTCCTTGTCACACATATCGCATTTGAATGGTTTAATGCCTGTGTGACGACCCATATGGGATTGGAGTTCTACTAACGTACGAAACGTCTTCTCACACTGGTCACACTTGAAGGGCTTGTCTCCTGTATGAACGGCCTGTCGAACAAAACAAACACACAAATCTGCATGAGCACTACAAAATTCTGAAGAAAAAAAAGATTACGATAATGGCAGTGATCCCAACTAAAGCTTTTGATTTTTGTTGTTTTATTAATGGCAGCAATTAATCAGTTAATGATGACGACAATTATGATGATGATAATAGTGATTCTAATGATGATGACGATAACTATGTTAATGATGATGATAACAATAATGAGAATGATGATAAAAATGATGATGATGATGATATCAATAGGATGGCTACAATTAACGTGTTAACTGATGTGATTTGGGGCTAGTTTGTATTGTATGATGATGATGATGATGATGCTAACGATGTCAATGATGATGATAACAGAAACGAGAATGATGATGAAAATGATGATAATGATGATACTAATACTATCACTACAGTTAACATGTTACCTGGTGTGATTTGAGCCCAGTTTGTATTGCAAATGATTTGCCGCATACATCGCATTCAAAAGGTTTTTCTCCCGTGTGTGTCCTCATGTGATCTCGCAGACGAGCAGGTCGTGTAAACTGCTTTGGGCACACATCGCACTTGTATGGCTTGTCGCCACTGTGGGTAAACTTGTGTTTGACAAGATCAAATGACTGGATACAAGCAAAGTCACACTGGTCACATTTGAAAGGCTTCTCTCCTACAAATGATAATCAACACAAATGATGAGCATTATTGTTACAAATTAAATAGCCGGTTCTAGGTTGTAGGACTTTCATGCTAGACTTTCACACTGAAGAAATTGGCTGAATGCTTCAATGTTGGAAACATCTGTTCATGCTACTAAATTTGTGTTGTTCCTTGATAATCATAGAGCGTGAAACATAATTCCTCTAAAAGAGTTTCTTTCGGCTAACCTGTGTGGATGCGATAATGGCGTTTCAAATCATCATATCTAATAAAAGCCTTTTCGCACTGGTCACATTTATGAGGTTTTTCACCAGTATGTCTGAATGCATGTCTTGACAGCTCTGCAGCGGTCTTGAATGCCTTGTCACATCCTTCAAAGTTACAGACATGAGGCTTTTCTTCTTGATGGACACGCCGATGAACTCTGAGATCAGAACAACACACAATGTAAACTACAAATGGCCATTATGTAAACTACAAGTGGATGACTATGGAGGGATACTTGTTTCTTGCTTTAATCAAAACGTGTTTGAATCAAGATATTACATAACCTCATAACATGCAGAGTACACAAAACTATGCTTTTGGATAAATACTATCCAATTGGAGAGCATTTGTACAATTGAAAAATTATAAAGAAATGTATGTCCCTCCGCACATACATTTCTTTGCTATTTAAGCTGTTTTCCAATGTCTGTTCCATCCCTAAACAGTACTACTGGTCAACACAGTACAGCAGTGGTTACCTTAGAGACCCAGGATTGTTAAAAGCCTTGCCACATTCTTCATGGTCACAAGCAAATGGTTTGTCTTCAGAATGGGAAAGTACATGTGATCGTAGTGAGCTGGGGTTGTTAAAGGCTTTATCACAGTATTCACACTCATAGGGCTTCTCTCCTGTAAAACAAAAACATATATTGCCCATTAACTTGGAACTCAGTGCTTATAAGCAATCAGAGCATGTTATTCAATAATTATAAAATGTACATTTGGATTGGCTGGATATCATTATCCCTGTCACATAGTCCAGAAGCAGATCCTAAAATTTTGAAAGAGGGGCCACTAATCAAAAAATGATCCGGCGATTTTGGAAGAGGGGCCACTTATCAAAAAATGATCTGGACATTTTGAAAGAGGGGCCACTAATCAAAAAATGATTCTGAAATTTTGAAAGAGGGGCCACTAATCAAAAAATGATCCTGAAATTTTGAAAGAGGGGCCACTAATCAAAAAATGATCCTGAAATTTTGAAAGGAAGGGGGGGGACACTAATAAAAAAATCGTTTTTGTCAATCAAAAATTAAAAGATCTATAAAAATAAATCAAATGGGGGCATCAGTCCCCCATGCTCCCCCTGGATCCGCCCCCTGTATCCATGCCCCCCCCATGATCTATAGTCATTTTCAAAAATTTAATGGTCAAGTGCCATACCAGGTTGACTATATGTAGTACCTGTATGTATCAACATGTGTTGCCGTAAGTTACTGGCATAGTTGAACACTTTGCCACAAACTTCACACTTGTGTTGTTTTTCTCCAGAGGCATGTTCTCTCATGTGCCCATAATATGACCAAGAACGGATGTATGACTTGCCACAAATATCACAAGTATACTTGGGTTTATTTTCATCTGAAACATAAGCAACAACATTAAAAAGTGAGTTTTATTCAGTATCTCAGTACTCCTTCATTAACTGAATTAAAATTACAGTACAACATGTGAAAAATAAGAAAAATGTTGAACAAGTTAGCCTGTTAGTATGCTTTAAAAAATTCTCACTGACTATATATTAATAAAGTATTTCTTTGCATACCATTAATATCACCTTCTTCGTCTCCTTCACCAAGTTCCCCTTCAGTCTGAGATGCCCCTTCAACCACTTCACCAAGATCGGAAGCAGTAGTTATCCCAGCATGCCCTGCTGCCTCCCCTGCAGCAGCAGCTGCAATAATTGCTTCAGTATTAGTTGTAATCAAAGAGGTAACTGCAGTGTTCATATCAGTGTTGGCTGATGTGACGGCCGTTATCTGAGAGATGGGTACTTGAATGGTCTGTCCATTAGGAAGGGTGATGGTATGAGAAGTAACTCCAGTTTGACTGGTAGTTGTTGATATCTATAGTAAAACACAGTAGCAACAATTTTTACATGCAAATTGAATATTTTAAAAATGTCCATTGCTGTGTTCACACAATATCCTCAAAATTATTCATCCATCAATAAATCACTCTATTTGACGATGGTTACTAGAATGTAGATTGACAATAACACTATGTTATTTCAAACGATATTACAAGAACAGGATCCCCTATCTGTTTATTTTTGCACATAACAAGACATTTAGTATTATTTTTATTCAGGATTCCATGACTTTAACTTTTCATGTTCACATGAATCTGTCCCTTTCTTTATGACTGTCCTTTGAATGGAGACAATAATTTAACATCATGATTTGGTCAAATGCTTAATTATGTGAAATGAGAATACATTGATTTTTATTCATTTCCTGGAAATGTTGAAAGTTAAGTTAATTGCCATTAGCATAAGTCTACGTTTTTCTAGGCAGTCCGAATAAACAACATGAACACCTTTAGTTTACAGCTAGATAAGTTCAATTTGACCAATGTTTCCAACCACAAATAGAATACCTAATGTCAGTAGGAATGTTACACACTTTACCTGAAGGGCAGCGACAGGTACTTGTCCTAAAGTAGCTTGTAAAGTGGACAAGGTATTGGCATCAGCACCAGATACAATAGGAATAAACTGCTGTGGGGATTGCTGCTGTAAATATTGGATATCACCAGATGCAGACTGAGACAGTACTTGGACAGCAATCATCTCAGCTTGCATAGTGGATAATGCAGCCTGATCAACAACTTGAGATATCACAGATGATGTTGTCACTTCTGGAGTTGATGCTACAAAAAAAGCAAAATGTGCAGAATAGTATTGAAAGTCTGACTTCTAAAACTCATGAATACCCGTGGCGGGTTCTATAACACTACTGATATAGAACTGTCCTAATTTGCATAAACTTAAAACTCTATTTTCTACCCAAAAAAAGTTCATAAATTCTCGAGTTTGTCATTGAAAATTTTAAACTTACATTTGGTGTTTTAGAAGCAATTTATAAAATTTGATTTAATGTTTTATCTGAGCTAATATATATCTGCCAAAAAAACACTCATTCTCATTTTATAAATACAACTTAATCTAGCTTTCACTGCTTGTAAATTAATGTTATATAACTATGACAAATGTTGTTGTGTGTTTCAAGTCAATCTATTTGTTGAACATTGATATCAAGGGTAAGTCCTCTAGTACATAATGTGATGAAAAGTTAGAAAGGGAGACATAGTGATATAAAAAATGTGAGTCACTGGAAATTGTTGAGCTTACTCTGGTCAATAACGACTCCATCCTGGACAACCTGTTCTTCATTTGCTGGTATTTCAGTACCATTACCAGCCTCTACTACTTCAACATAGACAGCAGGATGATCTACTTGAGAAGAGTCTGCTCCTGGTTGGATTGCCACATACAATGTTTGATCTTGACAACTACTATCACTGCTTTCTTGAGTTGCATGTGTTGCCTCAGAGTTTGATTGCACAGGTGTAGATTCACGCTCTTCTTGAGGTACTTCCACCTCTGTAGTTTGCTGATAAGAAATTGACTTTGATAAGTTTTTTAAAGTGTTTGCATGAATAGTATTCTAATTTTGCTGCTCCCTCATGTACTAATTCATTACAGTCAACGCACTTCACCCATGAACACATTTTTTGCGATTCTTGGATTATTCAAAATGAATGTTCCATTATTCAAACGGAAGAATGAAAAATTCGAAATGATTATTCAAAGAATAAAATGAAGAAACATATGTCCAAAATAAAGATTTGATTAATATTTTTTCTTTTTCGTATTATCAAAAACGTTTTTACTATTAAGGTTGTTATTAGCCTCCGCGTTTTATCTTAAGACATTGCGTACTGAAATGATTAGTTTGCATACTTTGTCAGTTTCATTTCGAGTCAGACAACTGCCTAGCTTCTCCACGTTTTATCCTGTTGTGTCTGTTTTTGCAGTTAGTATCGTGGGAAGAATGACTGAGGTAGTATTTAAACTCCGTCTCTTATCAGTCTATGACGAATTTCAGTTGCAGTAACGCTTGGCTTAAGTGTTTTGAATGTTTCTATTAGCTCTAGAATGTCATTGGTAATTAGTGATGGATTTTTCCCACCGCAAGAAAATGGCTCGATCGTTCTGTAAAGACGGTAGTGTTTCAGTATTTTTGACACAGTCCCTTTGGACATTTTCAATTTTTTTGGAAATTTTAGAAATACTTTCACAACCATTATACATATCAATGAATACTTAGGCAATGGACGTCCGAGAAGATAGAATCCTCCCTCCTTGTTTTTCACCATATTTCAACAAACATTGTGTAATCAGCGGTCAACTGGTTTGTTTTGACGTCTCGACGACTCACATTTCAGAAGGACCATGTTTTTTTTTGTCAGATTTTTTTTTTCTGCATCGATAACGTTTATGTATAATCAAAAGACCAAATAAAGATTTGATTCTTAAAATTTAAGGTTAGAATATTCATTTTAATAGTCGTGTATTCAAACAAAGATTCGAGTATTTGTTTCTAACAATCGATTATTCATTTCAAATCTTGAAGTTTACCGTTCATGCGTGAAGTGCGTTGACTGTAAAGCCCCATGAACTACCAGAGTGTTCAAAAACATTGTGCAAGAGCTATAATGTAAAGTTGAGTATTATAATCATAACTATTCCAGTTTTATAACTTGAATAACACCAACCTTGTCGTCGTCATCATCATTTTGGGGTTTTTCTTCCTGTTCAACAGGTTTTTCAGGTTGTACAGGTACTTCAACTGCAAGTTAGAATGAAATTGGATCATTTGGCAAACTCTGTCTAATAGATTGCATGATGTTGAAGTATAGAATTATGTTGAACAAATGAAGAGATTACACTAAAAACATAACATAGACCTACAACAAATTTTTAATGTCTTTTTCATCCTCAGTTTTGCAAATTAGCATGGAAGTACATAGTTTCTCCAAGACTCATTCACGCTCACTATTTACACTGTCTTAATATAGTTACCTCATTCAGTTGAGGTTGCAACAATAACTATACTGGACAATAATCCGGGGGGGGGGGGGGGGGGGGGGGGGTGAGGGACTTCGTGGATCAACAATCCGGGATGCTCATCAGAATCTTTTTTAAATACCCCTAAAAGATCCCACATGTTTTTCAAAAGGGCACAGCTTCACAAAATCATGAGTTTCTGTGGTTTTCATCCCCTAAAAGAGATCAAATCATTGATTTTTACCCCTTAAAGATACAAAAAGCATCCCCGATCGTTTATCCCCGCAGCCCCCCTCCCCCCTCACGGGACAAAAATTATTACAGTTTCATCATTTACATTGGCTTACATTTGTATCACAAGCCTCGACCAGTGTTTTCCTATGCTAAAATGTCCATTACAAGAATGACAGATAGAGAGAGATGAAAGATTTTGAATGTCTTAGTAATAATGTATTTTTGTTATGTCCATTTTTTTGTGATCAGCTGTACAGTTTCTATGATATGACCCTTTTGACCAGGACCTTTTGGGATAGGGTATTGTTTTTTGACCATCTTGTCTTAAATGGGGTTTACATATTTTACTCAAAATTGTTTCATGTTATTCTGGTTTTACACAGGGTCTTAAACAGGGTATGACATCTGCCTTCACCAAAAAGGTGGGGGAAAAAGCTGTTTATTAGTAAATTATATCTCATTATTGATACATGATGAGAGAGCACTTCCAGTCATGAATAGTAATATGCGATATGTGATTCAGTGAAACTTTCACAAGCCAGATCAAGAGAATCTGTCCAAACCTGAAAACCATTGTTCTCATCCAAAGTTTTTGATGAATGCTGACAAATTGATGGCAAACCTGTTGAGGTTTATTTTAAGACATATCTGCCAAGCATGGATTATTTTACCAAAATTTAAAGAATAATTTATTTTCCAACTTTTTATGTGTCTTATTTAAATATTATTTACTGTAATATTTATTAATTAGAACATGTATAGTAATATGCGTGATTCAGTGAAACTTTCACAAGCCAGATCAAGAGAATCTGTCCAAACCTGAAAACCATTGTTTCAGTATGGTCGAACAAAGAGTGCAAAGCAAACTCAAATCTTCTGCAAAGCAGCCCGACTCTTATAAAAACTTTTAATGAAACACAAGAAATTTAGAAACCAGTTTCATAAATATAAAAACTGTTTATATCACCTTTTTATGTGGGGAAAGGAGACGAAATTGAAGCATAACAGGTCAAGTTAAGACTTGTCGCGCTCGCTCCATTGATCAATACCGCGTGCTTTACTCGAGCAAGAAACGCCTTAGAAAGACAGCGATACATTGCCAAATATGATACAAAACACAAAACGAAGTCATTAAAAGCTTAAAGCAACGGAACAAGGAGCGAAAAAAGTTAAAAAGAAGTTATTTGATAAAAAAACAACGTTAAAAGCTACAAAAACGACAAAGCTCGAGGAAATTGAATTACGAAATCGACAAGATCACAACTGACTTCAAAATGGCGTCGTCTACAAGAAATTTCTTATATTGAACGAAAAAGCGGTAAAAGACTATCACAACAGGTCATCATCAAGCAAAATCTAAAGTCAACCATCGGCCCACAGTGTGAATAGGTAATTTTCAGCGGCTAGTAATATTTCTGTAAGAGTAGAGACAACAAGGAAGACGTTTGCAAGGTCAGCGGAGAACATACTAACTCCAGCACCGCTGACCTTCTTGCAAGAAATTTACAACTCCACGGTTACTAGCTCCGAGAAAATAATCTCTAAATTAAACTCCTTGTCTATTTGGAGTTTATTTTTCTTCTAGATATCCACGAGATGTGCTACAGACCAAGTCTATCTGAACTCGAGTTCTTTTGTCTCGCAAGTTGTCGTGTAATTTCAAACGGCATGGTTTTGGCGGTCGAGAGTTGAGGACAGTTTTTCAACTCAAATTATAATCTACACATTTTACAAAATCGAAATCATATCAAGTCCTGTTAAAGACAGACGGTTGGAGTTTTTTTGTAGGTCGCTTGCTGTTTAATATAGAAAATACCTGCGTTGAATTTTGCCTACCTTGAGATTCGTTTTCTGTGGTCGCCATCTTCGTGCAAGAACCGTCCCAAGATGCATCGCAAGCGCGCTAAAACCGCGCGTTTTTTGTAGTAATTTGAATAATTTTCTAATTATGATTATAATTGTCTTAACAAGACATCAAAACAAACAAATATCAATAAACCTTCTCGGGAATTTTATTTCTAGTCATGGAGTTGATTTGCTATTATTATTATTTTCATATATTTTTATTTTAATGATAATAATGTATAGCGCTTATACAAGTCAGCTCTAAGCGCTGTAAAATAAAAATCGGGGAAAAAAATGCTATAATATAAAATAATTGATTACAAGAAAGATGAGTTTTAAGTTCATTTTTATTTATTCTTTTATTTGTTATTTTTTTATTTTTTTTTATTTTACACTTTTTAAATAAAAATATATAATTACTGATATCTACTAACTACCCAGCATCAACATTGATCAACATTGATGTAGGTTTAGCCTTCGTGCCAGTAGGCATCAAAAAGATTAGCTTAGCTTTACACCTGTCCACTGTAGCAATAATAGCATTGATACCAAGGAACTGTCTCAGAGAGGGGGGAGTCTTGATCACGAATCACGCGCAAATTTACTGGAATCACTTAGCACAATCACGTAAATATGCTTTTTGGGTCGATTCACGAATCACGTGCCTAAGACCACTGGTTTTTCAGGCGTCACAAGGACTTGCCCATTTAAGAATCACGGCATAAATCTACTGTTTCACGTGAATTCCCCTCCATTCACCCCCTGTTTTATGAAAAACTCACACTAGCTAACAGGGGGGAGCTAGCATTTAGGTAGTATTTTGCCCCAAGGGTACTCTCAAAGGGAGTATAGTCTGCTAAGCATCGCCAGTTTTCAGCGGGGTCAGCTACCACAAAATTCCCAGATTTTGGAATCAGCCGGGGATTAATGCTATTTTATGCAAAAAGTATATGATCATATCCAAAAATATACATCAATTGTTAGTTTCATATTACAGGGAACCGCGTAATTTCATAATCAGAGCCCGCGCTCTGGGTACGAAAATTGAGTACCTCGAAGTACTGAGTGGACGGTCCTATAGCCCCCGGCTTTTAGTAACATGACATGGCCAGGGACCTTGATCTGAGCGGTGACTTCAGTTTTGCAACGACAGCTCAGGCAATACCTGTAAAATTTTCATCAGCAAGCTGATCTTCAAACTTTGACTGAGATTTTGCCGAGAAATCATTTTGTGTAATTTATGTAGACAAACAAATGTTAAGCAATTATCATATAACTGTCTTATTTATTTATTTATTTATTTTTTGGTCAACGTTATTAATATCGTTATTTTTTAATTTATGTATAAATTAATAATATATTACAAGGTCCCTACTCTTAACGAGTTCCCTTCATATTATGAGCTTCTGCTGTCAAGTTATTTACAAATGATAAATAATTAATAAATAATAACAAATATGTAATATTGACTGCAGTGGTTGCCGAATTTCCTAAACGAAAATAAACACTAATTTGTCCGCAAATTTTAAATGAAGAGAATCTGCTCTTGCTTTCCTTACAGTCTTCGATCTGTCCTTGGTGCTGATGTGTGGGGCAGGTTGCACGAAGCCTGAATAAAGTTATCCACTGGATAAAGTTGTCCACTCTACAGAATGTTTTCAGAATTATCCGGTGGATAACAATTCACCCGATAGATAAAGCTATTCAGGTTTCGTGCAAACGGCCCACTGAACGGTATTCCATCGGTGCCGTTTTCACGAACAGGTGCTTTTTTTGTTCAATACATGAGAGATGGTTACGAAAAAGGACCAGAAATGATTAAGTACATGTTTTGTCTTTAAGCGGTAGTTAAACAACCCAGGCACCAAAACGTTATTCCAGAACTACACAGAAATTCGTCCAGCCCTCTCCATCCTTAACGTACAGGTAGGTACGCGTATATAGCTATTTCAAATAACGTTATAACCTAAAAGGCAAAACTAGTCATACTAAGACCATTATGAATGATGGGTAAAAGTCATGACAGAATGTAAAGTGTCATCTTGAACAGTCAAAAAGATGAATATTGACATTTAAATCTATGGAGCGAACAGAAAGCCGAAATCAAGTCATAACTATGGCGTGAATTTCTTGTCAACTGGTGCAATAATTATGACAGTGCTATTTATACCCATAGTTGCTAGCAGTCTTGGAATGACCTATTATTGCTTTTTAGTGATTATACCGTTATTTAAATTAGCTATATATAAAGTGGTTGAGCACATTTAACTAGGTTGCGTGACATCGCGTTGATAAGCTTTTGATCTTGGATGCACTGCATTAGTAAGTTGCGCTTCTCTCAGTTCCTGTTCCGCTAAGTTCTCAAGCTTACGCTTCAATACATCAATGTCTTGTGAGAGAACTTTGACGGTTTCTCCTAACTCTTTGATCATAACAGACTGTAGATGGACGACGTTTTCTGAAAGACAATTCACAGGAAGTCTTATATCACATAGAATCATGATATACTATACTGTAGGTGCCTATAGGATTCTATAGTAGCTAGGATTGTTGTGAATTGCATTGTCATTTGGAAACCCATAACACCACGCAACCAGAGTCATGAAATAATGTTCATTGTCATAAAATAGTGTTTCTATGACGCTTATCCAGAAAAGTTCTAAAACGATTAAGCTTTGTGATTGCCTTTAGATAGGCAATCAAGGACAAACCTGTTGAGAGAAATATCTGAATACTGCTCTGTTTTTTAGAGAGTATACACTTCAATGACAAACATCCCCTAGATCATACTACCGCCAGATTGGAAAAGCCTCTAACAAAGGCGATCTGAGTGACGTCACGCAATCGTGACGATCAGCACTGAAAATGCCTTTCTTTGCTCAATAAAGCTGATAAAGGCTAAGGTTGGGGTCGTTCAACAGAGGTCCAAACTCATTCCCTGACGACCTAGCTGTAACAATTGGACATAAAAAGATTTTAATCTTTAAAATGACTACGTGATCCAATCCCTCAGAGCTTTCAACATACAATCATGTCGACTGAAATGCTTAGGTAAATATAACAAAATATTCACCATTCAATTGTATAACCACTTTTTTGTAAATATCTTAGTTTCAAAATAGTTACTTTCCGTGTTTTAATGTCTTACTTGTTGGCAAACAAATAAAATATTAAACATTCGACAATCGGAGGATTGATGGAATGAATTGGAATCAAAGTGGGAATGTGAGTACTGCCCAACTCAATGTAACAGCTGAAGGTAACATTTTCTTCGGCATTTTTCATACGGTTAATACATGCAGTACAAAACCAACCTTCTTGAGATGATCTTGATTTCCATCGTCCCTTTACAATATATCGACGATAAATAAACTGGTACACAGAGCCAGTCGCAACTAGTATTAGAAAAACGCTGAGCAAGATGGCCACAAATGTTATATTCGTTGAAACATTGTCAGAGAATATTCCACTGGAATGTTCTGCGATGGAAAATGCCTGAAAATATAATTGTAAACCTGTCAATAATGTGATTAGTCATGGGTAGAACAATTTAAAGAATTGAAGATGTAAGGGTGAGTTAATGAATGAGCAAATGAACAAATTAAACAATGAGTACTGAAAATCAATGGATGGAAAAATGAATGAATAGATGAATGCAAGTCTTCACAGAGACCTCATACACAAAAACAAAACCAATTTATCTTACAAATTAAGCAACAAGTACTGAAATCAATGAATGGAAGAATGAATAAATAGATGGAAGTGTTTACAGAGACGTCACGGTGCATACATAGCATACAGTGCATGTAATGTACTCAAAAAACCTGTTGTGTTTTATTGTCAACCTTGCTATTGTATTGCGTTTATTGTATTGTCGTTTTATGGATATATTACATCATAGTTAATAAAACGAATGGTTAGGAAGCCTATTGTTTTATGTCTTTGTTCGGTTTTGAGGTTGAATCGGTCTTGACCCTGCACAGGTTTTTGTTTGTGATGATTCCAAATTGTGAAATAAGTAGACATCAACTTTGTCTATGATATTATGGTAAGGATTACTCAATTTGTTTGTGTCAATTATTAGGCATTTGGAATGAGCAGCCAAAAGAACAATTTTGATCTGTTCACTCAGCCGTATCCAACAAGGGTAAAACAATAGTGAAACAAAAGATTGTGCATGGTCATGCTTGAAAAAAGTGTACAATAACATATAACAAAAGAGTTTCCAAACCATTTCACTCTATTAACTATGATTACTGACATCAACTGAGTGCTAGATAGGCTTTCCCATGAACAAGTTATCTTACCTGGACAGGCTTGACATATTTGGTAACAAACCTCTGGGTGAGTCTTTTGTGTCTTTTTATTGCTCCCGTAAAGCAATCATTGGTGCCTATAGCATCATTACGACCTACAACTCGCACCATCTTGTAATGAGTTTCAACATCTATATTTTCTAAGACGCGTAAAGTAACTTCACCCCACCGATGGAGAAGATGAGAGGCCTGGTAACGATCGATTAAAAGACCATCCAATCGATCCTCCTCGAGATCGTCGTGCATTTCTTCGAAGTCCAAATACTCTGAAATTGATGAAAAAATAATAGGGCTATATTCAGTTATAATATAATTACGATATAACGTACAATTTATTTGGCTACCAGTGTGTTTTAACAGTGCACAGAACACGCGCGGACCTCCGCTATATATAATTCCATCTCTTATGATGCGCAGTGAATTGGTAAAGCATATAGGCGAAATCTATCGTACTTCTTCGATCACATTTTCCATGCCCTCGTTACTTTTTATGTTTAATTTACTTTTTACTTTAAATGATGGCTAACAGCTCCCATGCATCTCATGATATATGCATATATTGTGGATCTACGTGTATGTCTGACAACTGCTGCCTTTTGTGAAACTGGCCTCAGATATATAGCAAATGTAATTTTTACCTGTGACGGAAGCCCCTTTACGTACAGCAATAGTACCAGCCTCAGAAGATTCCAAAACACCAATCTAAAGAAAGGCCCAGTATGTGAATTCGGTTTTCAGTTTTAGATAAAGGCATAAAATTGGTATGTAAAACAGAATTCTGATTCCATGCAATGAAATCAATCAAGCATACAACATGAAATCATAGTTAGTAGAGGTCCCCTCTACTAACTATGATGAAATTGATAGACAAGTAATCACTAACACAATGACTCAATCATTCAGTGGTGTTGGTCTTTTCCAATACAAAAATGTATGACAAGAATGCCGAAAGGCTGTTTTCAAACGTCGGATTTTTGAAGTTGGCATTTTTGGAAATTACGTTGTTTACATTAATAGTCCAGTTTCATGTTCATCGTTTATCAGGTTAAGTCTCAATAGTATGTGATATATTCGTTTGTACGAAGTACATCCCTTGGTAAATGCAGCAATCGAAACACAATATAAATACAAATGGTTTTGTCTTGACTCTCAATTTACCTTCAATTGAGGCTTAGCCTGAGCACTGAAGAACATGAAAATGATTTATTCGGTCAAATTCAATTTAACAGGATTACCCGTTTTCCTTGTACACCCGAGGTATAAAATGTCATTCCTGCATTTAGTGCATTGGTTGCCGATGCTGTAAACATAGCAATGATAACAAGACCGACGAGTATCCATAGAACACCAAACAAACGACCGAAAATGGATTTGGGTGTCTTGTCACCATAACTGAAAAAAAATATTTAATTCATTCAGAACCTGCCCTTCGACACCGATTTTTGGAACATAGTTTTCTAAGCCAGAGTCTGCAGGGTGCGATTTGTCGCGTACGATTTCTAGTATACGACTAGTCGTAACTTTTAGAACTAGTTGCATGCGCTCTAACACGTGTTTTGGAATGTCCTACGACTAGTTTTAGTAGGTTTTGAATTTCCAAAAAAAAATACTCTTACCCGACGGTCGTCATGGTAACAAATGCCCACCAAAATCCCTCATATGAACCACTGAAAAAGTTCTTTGGAAATTGTGATCGATTGCCTTTGTACTCCTGTGAACAGAAAAAGTACCCATATGATAGTGCGTCAGTAAATGGGAAGGCATTTGGGGATTAGGAAAAACAATAGGGTATGGGTAGGAGAAACCAGTCTATATTAGGTAAATCTAATATAAAAGGTTTGTCGTAATCATTCAACATCAACGTGCGTTAAGTGTGAATTGAATGATGCCAAGATATGAATGAATGAATTGAGTTAAACTATATGTTCATATCTATATCTTCCCTTTCCCCTCCCCTCTTAACATCAGCTTCAACGCCAGCCACGCAAAAGGGTCTTTCAACATATCAGTGCCAATAGCCGGCGGGGAAAACACAAAGGAATCTTATTGCCAAATTTTTAGCTGCCTAACAATGATTTTGTTAGAAATAAAAAGAAATGTTGTTTGACATAAGATTACCATGAAAATTAATAATAATAATATTTAATACTTGTAAAGCGCAAATTACATGTGAATATGATCAAATGCGCTAGAGACAGACACTGAGGGTGGTCACTGCCAGAGATTTGTTTACGTCCTCAGTGGTTCTTTTACGTCCACCTTATATCATAGTCAGAGTGAATGCAGACGGGACCTCCGGCTTTACGTCCTTATCCGAGAAGACGAGGCACTGAGAGAGTAAAGTATCTTGCCTAAGGACACGTGACACAAACGTGATCGCCCGGTCTGGGAATCGAACCCGGGCCACTGGACCCGAAGTCCATTGCCCTAACCGCTAGGCCACCACGTCTCTCTAATGCCTGTGATAGAAACGCTACTTAATAATAAAAATAATTTCATCGTGACTCTGTAGCCAGTTGCACTAAGCCTGTTTACAGTTGTCATCTGGATAAAACTTATCCACTACATAGGATTTCTCAGTTTAGAATTTATCCGCTAAATAGCGATTTATCTGATTGTTAGCGCTATACCAGGTTTTGTACAACCAGCCCTTGGGTGTTAGGAGCGTCTAACCGCCTGGTTTCCATATAATCGAGAACGGTCGAGAACGATCGCAACATTCCCGCGATCGTGACGATCGAAAAAAGTGTTTCCATATAATCGTAGACGATCGAAATGGATCGAAAAGGTTTGTAAGATCGAAAAACTTTGATTTCCATATAATCGATTTTTTTCTCGATCGTTTGCGAAAGTTCTTGATCGTTTTCGATTATCTGGAAACCAGACGTTGTAGTGGAGCCCGCGACTGAAATGGAGCATCATTAACACACTAGAACCTCGGGCCGGGAGGGTACCCTCGAATACAGACCTTCTTAGGCTCATCACGAAAATTCTCTTGATCGACAAATTTTCGTGATGAGCCTGGAAAAAGCCTGTTTTCCAGGCTACGAGATGCGTGGACCTCCTTGAAATGTGGTTAGGAGCTTTTTCCAACGTACTCCAATCCTTTTAGCACGGGTCAGAATTCTAAAATAAGCTTCATATAAGTCTCGAACAGTTTGGGAATCGTCTAAAAACAAAATATTTTATGCAGCTAAGAGAATATTTATTATATTTTGATCAAAAATAACTGATTTGTTAATTGTGGTCATTTCTTTTACGATCTGAAATCAGGATTTCCTCTTTATCAACTTAGTTGTACTTTTCCGTACTTAGCCGCGTCATTTTCAAAACTTTTGAGCCCCACAACCCACTATCAAGTGTATCCTTCCGTAACTAGAATTGACCAAAAGAGAAAGAATCAAGAATATGCAATGATAAAAAGTCAACACTACTCACCAATGCCCACACAAAAATGCCCGACATTCCTGCCAAAAGAAGACAAAGTACAACTATCGGCCAGATTTGAAGTAATCCATCAACAATGTGCTGTCGTGCTTTCGAGTTGAAACTCTCCGTATGAACGATGAAAGACAAACCAGGCGAACCAATAAGACTGTCAAAAACAAATGTGACATTTCCCGAGAAACCATAGTTAGATTGTAGCATTAGTTCAAGTTCACCTTGTTCTATGTCTTGCTCTAATGATGGAACAATGGGAAAAGCGAGATCCGTTTTTTTGGCCAACACAACATCACGTAGCACTTTTGAAGAGTTAACAAAGTTCCACTTCACAGGTGGTAGATTACACGAACGAAAGCATTTCAGCAAACTCTGCTCTACAAAGTCGTAGGCAATGCCAGAGCCGTTCGACGCAGTGCTTTGCTGTACATAAGGTGGAATAATAAGGACTGAGACGGTAATGCCATTACTAGGACAGCTCGATGACACAAACGAAGATGATACGTATAATAGTAAAACGAACAACAGCATATCTCCGTCCTCAGCAATCTAGCTTCAGATCATCGTCGTTGTGGTTTCGCAGCCGCTCATCTGTGAAAATCACAAAGAAAATAACTTCATAACTTATAGTCGTTTGATTATTTATTTCTGACGGGAAAGTCAGTTTATGAGTTCCTGATTGGATTACAATTTATCTCTATTGCATATTTAAAACACAATATCTTTGTCTGTCTGCCTGTTGACTCAAGTTGCACTCTAAACATGTCATGTAGCAGACGAGATTCAGGATTAATAGTTACAAAGCGTAGATTTTTTTTTGCCATTCACTTGTCATGAACTTAAACAAGCATTTTTCAGAGAGCGACTAGAAAAACAACGACAAGCAGCGCACAAACCCCCCTAAATGAAACACTAAATGAGCAAACAAAAGACCGAGCAAAACAAAAAGTATAATTACAGTAATTTCAACAACGAAAATTGACCTCTATCATGCGTAGTAGTTAATTAAAATTGAACAAAATATGTAGCAAGGAGCTCGGTGGGAAGCTTGTTATTACCACTTACAACTCGCGCAAAAAGGATAGACATCAAACTTTAAACATGAATAATTTAAAAACTCAAACTTCAATAAAAAATAAAGGCGTTCGCATGCATGCACGTTTACAAGTGCAGTAATGAGCTTCATTCCATGTTAACATACTAATGGGATGAAAAGCCCTATACACAATTTTATACACATCGGGGTTTTTTAAATATGAAAATGACGCAGTCATTGATTTGCTCTTTGCCACGATGGATATGATGTATTAACTAAATGTTAATTTGCATATTTAGTAACTGTAATATTATTTAGTTTTTGTCCTTTTTTGATGAATAATTTTTAAAGTCAACTGTCTCAAGCTTGATTGGAGCGTGACTTAATTCTCATTAGCAATCGACTTTCAGATTTAGAAAACTCTTTGAACTCTTCAGTCAGTATCGCCGTCTGGTTGATTTTAAAAGTCACGAAGTAAAGTCCACGGTGTGAAAAAGTATGGAGCTTAGCGAGTGTGAGTGTCAATGGATCTTTGAAGAGTCAATAATAGAAGAGATACAAATAACGATAGTCCTACGATAACTTAGTGTTATGAATTTTATCATCCACCTATATAAATTAAAAATGGTACCTTAGAGCATAAAAAATCCTGTCAGACTTAAAATATCGTACGCTAAGTCGATAAGCTCGATAAAAGAACTCAATTAGAGCTGATGTATTTTGCATAAACATGGAGTATCTTTTTAGTGAATACTTGAGAATTACATAATGTATCTTGAAATGGAAAGATCTCGACCACTGAAGATTGCTTATCAATTCAATATCAAAGCCAATTTACAAAGGATTGCAGGATGATTTGAAGGATGATTTGATTGAAATACCGAAGCTTACCTGACAGTGAATTTAATCTGACTTACTACACGTGCTCCGCAACACGAATAAAATACATCCAGTTTGAAATTTGAAAATCCACCACTCCACAACCGGAATCGTTGTTTAAAATTTGTTAAAAACTGTTTTTTGAAACTCAAACTGTTAGCTGTTTTAAGTCGAGAAGTTCAAGTCAGATTGGTATGTTATATACCTCAAACTTAACGCTGCATATTTGATTGCATTGTCTTTTGGCAAATGTTAATGTGGCTTTCGACAGGTAACTATCCGCAAACTCCAGCTGTATCTACCTGTTACCTAAGATTATCCAATGCCTGATGACGTTTCGCCCCTAGCTATCTTTATCTCATAATCCTTTTCGCTAAGTTAATTCATGGCTATTATTCCTGTATTCTCCAGGGAAATAAAAGAATTCTGAACATTAAGATTGTTCATGGTATAGAGAAGGTGGTTTAGAATATGAATACAGTTAAAGCATGATGGAGGCATGGTTAATGAGGCAATTGAATTCGACCAAGTATTTTATACTATATTATTTTATATTTTAATCAATTGAGACAATTATTTTGTAAAAATTGTTGGTGTTACCTTAAAAGGACAGGCGTTTTATGGAGGCGCAATAAAAATTTAGCATTTTGACACCCTAAAGGCCGTTACACACTAGGCGACAAGTCGCAGCGACTTGTGTACTGTCGCAATTTGTAATAATCGTCGCAATTTGTAATACCTGTCGCAATTTGTAATAACTTTGTCGCAATTTGTAATAACTGTCGCAATTTGTAATAAACCTGTCGCAATTTGTAATAACAAAAGCTGTCGCAATTTGTAATAACTGCTGTCGCAATTTGTAATACCAAAAAGCTGTCGCAATTTGTAATAACTCTGTCGCAATTTGTAATAATGGCTAGAATGAGTAAGTACAGTATATATAAACCAATACCTCAATATGTTTTTTTTGCTGAGAAACCTAGAGTCGTGGTAAAAATGTAATCTGTTATATTCTGAGAAAGATAATTGACATAAAAGATACATTGATTAATATGGATTTAAGCCAAATGGTTTCTATTCAACAATCTAAGTGTCATCAGTACAGTCAAACGTCGATTATCCGGACCACTCCGGACCAAGCAAACAGTCCGGATAGTTGAATTTATAAATATTAATGAGCCAGCAGCTCAACATTTTTAATTTTTCAAGCTTTTAGGCTATTCTTCAGCCTGAAAACCTTTATTATTTTAATTCCATGCTAAGGCTATCTTAGCCCCCATATTTCTCCAAAATCAATCAACTCATCCCATGTCTAATCCGTTAAGATTCCAAGGGTTGATCCCAAGTTTGGGGTTCCAGATTCCGTTGATGTGGATTGCTGATTCCAAGACGGATCGTCGGTTTTTATCAAAATGGACAAGAGAGCCGTTGCTGGGTGCATGCTAAGCCCAGGGGGGGAGGGGGGGGAGGAGACTCAGAGGGTAAGCGATCGGAGATGACGCCGTATCTTTTAGGGGTAAAAATCAGCGATTTTTTTTATGGTTTAAAACTTGCCAAATTCTCACTTTTTGGTTCTTTTAGGGGTTGAAAGCCACTGAAACTCATGCTTTTGGAATCTTTTAGAGATGAAAAATTTGTGAAACCATGCCTTTTTGAAAAACGTCCGGTATCTTTTAGGGGTATTTTTGAAAAATTCCGACGATCATCCCCGGAGTCCCCCATTCCCGTCCTATTCCAATCGGAGTCGAGAATTTCTATGCCGAGAATGGAATCGCAATCACTAAATAAAAATAATAATAATAAAAATAAATAAATAAAACTTAGAAACAATAGATTGCCAAATGCAAGTCAATTTCATCTGGATTTATTACTTTCACATCTGTTCTAGTCATCCAGTTTTATAACGTAAAGCAAAATTCCAGGCCTCTTTAATATATAAACCTAGTTCTATTTTCTCTTCCACCCAACCAGCTAGCCTTAATATTAATACACAGTGTTTTATTAGGCTCATTACACAAAATTGAGAGCCCTATCTTGTCTCAATCTTTCTCGAATATATACATCATTGACTGTTTTTTCTTTGCGATCGGCGACATGCAAAACTGACATCACGAACATCCTATTATTAGTTTTTCTAATTATTATTATTATATCCCTTTTTATATCTTGTGACTTTATCAAAATCTCAATGTATTCCTTCCAATATAAACAGCAATTTTCGAGTCATGACATTATTATTACAAATTGCGACAGAGTTATTACAAATTGCGACAGCTTTTTGGTATTACAAATTGCGACAGCAGTTATTACAAATTGCGACAGCTTTTGTTATTACAAATTGCGACAGGTTTATTACAAATGGCGACAGTTATTACAAATTGCGACAAAGTTATTACAAATTGCGACAGGTATTACAAATTGCGACGATTATTACAAATTGCGACAGTACAACTTGTCCGCGGCTGGGATTGCTGAACCAGTGCACACTGAGGCGACATGTCTCGGGGACAAGTCGCTGCGACTTGTCGCCTAGTGTGTGCCGGCCTTAAAGAGAGTACAAAATGTACAAATAGTACAAATATCTTTGTTGCTGAAAAACTCTAATACCAATGTATTCTCTTTTTTATTCTCTCTCTAGATTAGCTCTAGTAGCTCTTACTAATTTTAGAAGAATTGGTTCAAAATCAAATTGCGAGAAATCGATGCACTTTTTATGAAAATCAAGTATATAGCTTATAAAATATTCAAGAATTATTTCTCGGATCAGTTGATTTCGTTGATCAAATCCAATTTGCGAGATACTGTGTGCTTTCTTCAATTAATACTTATCCGAATCTTAGAAGCTTACCTGCTCGCGAACTATTAATTTGTTCGGTTTGTCTCGCCAACTTTCTAGCTATCAGCAGTTTGCAAATTCAAACTCAAACAGTTTAAGAACACTGAGTTTGAAATGCCAAAATCCACCTCTGAATAAATCGTTGTTACAAGTTGTATAAACAGGACTGTTTGTATACTACAACTGATACTAAATGACAATCATTTTTGTTGAAAATTCCAAGTGGTTGTATGTATAGTTGATTGTCTTTCACGTTAACTATGCGTAATACCATAATACAAGTAATCAGGCTCAAATTGACCTGCAGTTTGTTAATTAAGATAGCTGTCGATACAAATGGCTGTATTTACTTCTCGTGATATATCTCATCTCACCATCTCATCTACAGCGACAACTATCTCAAAAAAACGTCTACCGCTTGTCAATTATTCGGAGTAGAATACAAAAGATTCCAAAACACGATAATTGAATTGAATATAAACCTTATGTATAGATCGAAATTTGTAAACATAACCTAACAAGTTTGTCAAGAACCAGTCACTGCCACTGTATGTTAAGTATTTAACTATTGATAAGTTAACACACTTGTATTTGTATTTGTACGAGAAACAGCTTTGGCTAACATGTAGGCGCAAGCTACAGTGTTTAAGAACGACAAACGCGTCAAATTGTACCCTCAGTTACAGAAGTCTTATGAAGCTCGTCGGAAAAAAGTTTGGAGCCTATTTTTAACTTAGCAGACAAACTTTGTGATTAATTAAGAATTGTACTTGTGTTCATTGGGTTGCATAGATGGCCTCGAGGGCTTGCCTCCTAATGGTCTACGAGGGTTAGTGTTTGAAACAATTACTTTATCACGAAATTCGGATTCTCCAATAATAAATTGCTGATATTTTTGTGGCTGTCACATGTTTTATATGTTGTGTTGTGGTATGTGTTGTGTAGAGCTGGAAGCAAAGTAACATACAGTATATACCTAGCTAATAAACATCTGTCTATACAATCCGAAAATAAGTATCGATTCTTTACAGATTGCTTATTAGTGTGACAATGGAGCAGAACTTAACAGCATAGAAAAACTTGTTGAACACAAATACCACATACCTATATGCAAACATGCAAGAAGATGTCGGACTTGTGTGCTGGAAGATATACAACAGCGCTTTGGTTACGTCAGTAAAACCTTTCTGCTTTAAACTTCTTCACAGTGTATGATCGTCGACGTCACACAGGCTATTAACGACGGACTGCATGATATTTGATTGGATGGCTGTAATAAAATAGTTTTTGACTTTCAAGATATTATTCCAAACGTGTATTGTGCAAACGTTTTTTTTGATATTGGTCCTTCTATTGTGCACAATATCAAAAATCACTATTTTTGTAGTAAATATAGCACTAATTTGAAACAAAAGACAACAATAGAATTAGCATAAAATAGCACTATTTAGAAGTATTTACGTTGCACACGTTTAGTGCGTGTACTCTATGTCCCTCTTGTAAAACAAAATTCTTTCATAAATTAACAAAAATCCAGAAAATCAGTTGTTTGCATTCTTGTCCAAATCATAAGATGACAGATATGTCCCGACAAATTGAATTTGGAATCTAATCACCTGCTAACCACTTAATCTTTTAGCTAAGATCTACGCAAACGATTCACAAGTCGAGTTTCAGCAAAAATGATTTTTGCCGTCATTTAGCAATATATCCCGAGAATGACTTGATAGTAATGAATGAAATTGTGAATAAATAAAAGAATGGTTTGAAATACTGAGAGACTATTCTTTTCAAAAGTAGCCTGCGTTGCCAGGGGTCTGAGGTCATCGAAAAAAGCTTTGAAGGGCCCTTACCGCAGGCCGCTGTAGGCAACTGTTATTTCAAATATGTTTTATATGTTGTTTTTAAAATACATACATTGTTTTCAGTGATTAACCAAGAAAAATTCGAAAGTGTTCCAATTTGTTTTTATTTTTAAATTTAACCAAAAATAAAGCAGGCAAATATGCTTTAATATCCGTTTTTTAATCGTATTAAAAGAAAACATTTCCAAATATATCATGTCACTGCCGCATAGCAAGAACTTTAACATGCAGACGTCTTCTAGTCCTACAGAAGATGCTTCTCTGTTCTTATTGAATAAACCATATTTGATGATTACAGAAAAAGGCGTTAAAATCGGGCGAGTAATGGATTTCGGCGGGCGATGAAGACATTTTTAAGCCCGCTCCAGATAACTTCTAAATTTTGATCTTAAATCGCACATGGCACTATTCGTAATCATGTTATTGTCTTGTTAGCGCGTGCAAGGTCAATTTTCTCGTCAAACACACTTGTTCCCGCCATACAGCTAGTTTTTGTGCCTGAAGCATTTTTTCGCGCCAAAAAACGATCTTATAAATTAGCTTGTAATTAAAACTGACAAAAATGATATGTTATTGATAAGATCTGATTTTGGAGTCAAATATTTTGCAATTTTTATGTTTTCATTGAAAAGGAAAGAATTTTTGCCGAGTGAAGCGAATCCAAAAACATTTCCATATCATATTAATTGGCTTGGTTACTGCTGGAACAGTGTTGCCTAGCTAAATAAATTTAAACTCGATGTAATTATAGGAAACTATTTCTGACCTTTTCGTATGTAGATGCAAATGAGCGAAGCAACCTCCATTGCGGGGTAATGGGATTTCCCTTGATTGTGGAAATATTTAGTTTATTATGCTATTATCAAGGAGGTTGCATAATCGATCTCTTCGCAATTTCAATTCATTTTTAAGTATTATTTCATTTCATCATTTTCATTGTTATTTCGTTTTACCTTTTCTGAGTTTTTTCAGCCTGCTATAATTATTTAACAATAGTGTTTTTACCTTATAACAATCCTTTAATCCCCCGGCTTAAGGTTTACAATTAACGTTTACAATGTTTTTGTTATATTATCAGATCTATAGATACTAACTTCAGTCTTAAAGAAGTTAAAGAGTTCAGATTTTCATGGGCGGAAAAGTCATAAAAACAAAATGAATTATGGAATTAGTTGAACAAGAACAATCTTTCAGGAGTTGTTTCAAATTTGCATAGTTGTATATACCACTTGAAGTAGTAGAAGTAGTTTTGATTTTTTATTGTAAGTTCTCTGTCTCGAAGGCTCGTTATCCACTCAATTTTGTCCGACTCGGGGGTCTCTGATTTATGACTTCTCGACTATTTTCCAGGGCAATGTATAAAAGTCTCTGTCTTGGGATACGTTAAAACAAACAGTCTCGATATCAAATTAAAAAAAACTCCGTCTCTGCAGTTTCGGCACTGATATCATCCTGTTTCTGCATTAAAAAAAAACATTTATATTGTATGCACTACCAAGCGAAATTAATTCTTCCGACACTATTGGTACCTTCAAAACTTAAGACATTAAAAAAACATACAATCAAGTTTTGACATCTGTATTGAATTGTTTTCAGTTTATATATAGACCTTATTTTCACACATACTTGAATATTATTTATTGATGAAATAGATTTTTCTGTAATCCTTTTGTATTTGTATGTTTTTGTCTGTAAACATCGAGACTATTTGTAAATGAGCGTTTAATTATTAAGATTTTAAGTCAGTTTTCTACTATATCAATACGTTTTTCTTCTTTGTTCTCTCTCGCTTTTTTTAGAAAAAACGGTCAATGAAAAAGAGTCAATTAATGCTTTTTTCGGTTTAGTTACTTAATATTTAGTGTTATTTTCATTTAAACGTTTTAACAAGGCTTAATATCAGTTTGCCAGAAACCATATTTATAAATACACAATCCTTTTCCCAGTTGTCTTAACCTGCAATTCCCTATTTTTCTATTTTTCCTCTGTCTTTTCGTTTTTATTTTGTCCTAGTAACAGGCTTCTAGTAGTAAATCTTGTTAAAGCTATCATCTCTAATGCTCTGAAGATTTTATACATTTGTACTATGAAAGCACAGCAATTATTTTAAGATAGAGGTACTTACGTGTCTTTTAAAGTCTTGAAGCTCTTCATCTAAATACAAAAGAACAGAGTCAACTAAGTAGAATACAGAAAACATTGATAAAGTATTAATCACTGAAAGTAATGAGCCATTAATCACTAGAAATATTGTCACTAGAATGCGTATCTACGGCTTTTAAACTTGCCGAACGCCGACATTTTGAGCAACTGAAGAACCAGCGAGAAGAGACGGACTGGAAGCGAGAATATATAGTCCACTTTGACATTGCGTCATTTGGGAATATGATGCTAAAACTACTCAAAAGGAATCATTAAAACGTAAAAAAAACACAGTCGTTATTCATAGATAGATTCATAGATAATCAAACAGCCTCATCTCCAAAAAGGAAATATTGCAATTATTCAGTCAGAGCTGTGATCTTTGTAAAACAGTGGTGAGGGCCCGAAATGAAAGGAGTAAAATTGGAATTATTCAGTCAGAGCTGTGATCTTTGTAAAACAGTGCCGAGGCCCCGAAATGAAAGGAGCATATACAGCCTACTGAATTTCAGCTTCTGACAGACAACACAACACAAATGATCGGGAAATGTTGGGGAAATGTGTAAGATTGGCGGTGCGAGCTGTGCTTTTACTCTTTAGAGTAGGTGGAATGTGCATGTAGGTAATTGAAACTGGTGTCTTTTATTATACATAGAGTAAGCTCAACCTGCTAACAAATTGTTCGGATATCATCTTATTTTTACCAAAAGTAATTTTAAAAACAGATGGAAGCATAAGGGTTTTTTTACCGATATGCACGAATAAAAAGAGCCGGTTTAATATTCACCTTGTGTGGTTCTCGCAAATCCGCATAAAGTAATTCATAGTAGCTAGCGAACTCTAATTTCATCGTATTCCTTTTGCAGGTATTCTCTATCTTATAGAATAAGAAATGGTATCAAATGTCTTACTGTTTTATGAGAACCTCTAACGTTTTAAAACGTTAAATATAGAATTGAATTATTTTAATGACAAACGTGATCATTAGAGAAAAATGAGATCAATCCATTACGTCACGTTTTAGTGTTGTTATGGTGATTTCGTATCATTTCATTCATTTGAAAGTCTACAGAATGACACATTAAGTAGTACAATGTAATTCATTTGAAATTATGCTGATTTGTATTATTGACAAAATGTTGGTTACAAGGCCATCAACGATCAGTTGCCAACTATATAGTTCTTTGTTTTCACTGTTTTTTCAGACTAAAGCGAAAGCTGAATTAGGAAACTCTCGGTTTGTTTTTCAAAAAATACAACTTTACAAATCGATGTATAATTATTAAAAAAGGCTTTATTAAAAAAAGTTATATCTATATGAATCGTTTGGTGTTACTTTAATTGTCATTAGCGCGAGAATGAACCAAAAAAATAAACCGGCCAAAAATTCATATATTTTTTGGCTTCAAGTTTCAAAATTATATGTACGATGCTTGTGGTAGATGCATTTATCAAAAGATGAATACTAACTTACCTATGCTGCTGATTTCGTCCAGAAAGATAGAAAAGGTCTACGTCTGTAAAATAGTGTTGATATCAGTATTTTATTGTCGAATGAAACGGAGGTTTTCTTTGCTAAAGCCATGTGACATCAACGTCGATGTTCTGAACTTCACAACGACAGTAAGCGATGATAATTAGTTGAAAAAACGAAGTAGTTCGAACTTAAAAGCATATAAAACACACTTATGTCAACAAGTGGACCCAATACAATTATATCAAAGAGAATATTACAACTGATTTCAAGTCGTTAAGGTATCTAGAGAGGAAGCCAGTGACAGGATTCTACTTATTATCGCTGCGGTAAATGTTAATCACTGGGCAAAAATATGTTTGCTTTTCTCATGTATTTCACTTGCTCCTTAATGAAAACCATTTCACTAAAACAAACAATGTTATTTCTAAGGTTTGTTTCTGTTTGCTTACTTTTACAATCTTCATTTCGATTGGAGAAGCGTTTTTTTTACAACGACATATACTCACCTTGATGGTATCTCTGTACTAGTTTTCTTGTTTGGTTATTTCTTTGTTTGCAATCGATAACACAGCAAGCAGTCTCCTGTATACAATGCTAAATCTACCAAACATTTATAATGGATTTTTTCCTCCGACATTATAAAAATCCCATTAATACTAGCGCATTAAATATGCAGTTCCACCGTCTATATTTTATTAGATGATTGACTCGCTATGATTTACTCTGCGAACAGCGTCAGTTTTCTCCCTCGCCAAAAACCGAATTCAAAAAGAAACTAAACCGCACGTAAAACAAAATCAAAGTAAAAACGCACGCACGTGAATGTGGGCGTAGATCTCTGATCTTGATATGGTGTAAAACCTGTGATCTCAAAAATGTGTTCAAAAACAAGTAGTAGATGTGAAGCTTATCAGTAGGTTTACATGACCACAATATATGATATCTTTGTGGAATTATAAGTGTTACTTTTATAGTGTTTTTGAATCCATGCATCCTTAAAACAGCTTTATTTGAACACATCTTATCGATCTAATTGATCTGCTAATGGCAGAGTCAACGTCGTCCCCAGGGCCACTCTGTTCAACCGCGAAAAACAGCAAACAGAGTGGCCTTGGGGACGAGGTTGTGGCAGAGTAACTCATCTGTTTTTTTTTAGTTTTCTTAATTCGCTAGAAAACCTAACAACAGACGTTCTTCTAGTTTGCAAGTGTCTACGGTTCGAAAGAGATCAACATATGCAATGATTTAAGGGTCCTGACTATTTTAGAAAAACATATAAGAATAACACAAGGAGTCTTCGAAAATTATGCTTCAACCGGTCAAAACCCTCATTTTTTGAGCGGGACTATATATTTTTCTCCAATTTTTCTGCAAGATTTCGCAAAAAATATTTCTTTTGGCGAGTTTTGAAAAACTCCTGATGACTTTTCAACATAACACGCAATGGTAAGTGGTTTAGGGTTTCACTTTTCCAAGCAATTTTAAGTCAAAGACGAAAACAAAACTGTAAATTTTGACAAAATAACAAAACATATACAATTCATTTTCACATATTTGTGTTAAATAATGTCTGTTCCTGTAAAAACTATCTAAATAGCTTTGATAGTTTTTGAGTAATAATTTTTTTTGTGAAAAATGCATTTTTCGCCATTTGTTCTTCAAAAATGTCAAAACATGGTTCCGTTCAAAACAGTTTATCTCAAAAACGGGCGCGTGACCATATACTTTCTCTAAATTCTCTATAAAACATCTTTCTAAGAAAAAATCGTAATGATCTTTTGCTTAAGCAATCAGGACCCTTAATTTTATCTTCATCTGATATCAAAGACAAGGTTCTCTAAAAGTACTTACACTACAGTCGCCACGTTGTCAAAAAAAACTTACCCTCACCTCCCCAATTACAAATTGATTATACTCTCTTTCAACTTGCTTGTTGCTACACAAAAGGTGTTCTTAAAATAAAGAATAATTTTCATTTAATCATTTATAAAGCGATATAAACCAGTATATTGTTGTTCTTTTTTTTCACTTGTTTTTTTTATGTTTGTTGATAAAAATTAAAGTTATAAATGCGACGTTTCGGTGTCGATCTGACACCATTAACAAGCGAAGTGAATCTAAAGAATGTAAAAATCATATTTAAAACAACAAGATGAAAATTAGCAAAAGGTTAGACAAAGAGCTTAGCCCTTAGGGACGGACCATTTGAAAAGTGAAAGGAGAGGTGGGGAAAAACAAAAAAGAAATCCAAACAAAGTTACAAGCACAACTTGGCAGAAAAAAAAAACATACAAACCCAAACATCCGAACCAAGAGATTAAAAAATAAATAAATAAATAGGGGGTTTGACCCAAGAAAAGAAAAAAACTTGCATAATAGACAAGCCGAAAAAAAGTATATGTTTGAAACCTCCCCACCCCTCACTTTTTTTTGGACTTTTTGTGCAAAAGTGTTAATTTGCACTTCAGATCGACACCGAAAACTCTTTTATTTTTATCAACACTGAATACCAAAAACAGTCTTCTCATAGTTACTAACTATGATCTCTTAAGTTTTTATGTTTCTATAGGAAAATATATTGGGCTTCCTGTGATCAGAAAATGGAGACAGACTGGATTTGAAGAAAGTTGACAGGCAAACCGCCAAAGCCGGAAGTTATATCTATCCCAGAATATTTTGCAAATATAACTCGCGGAAATGCGATTTCCGGCGTTCTGAGAAGCATTGAGAACACAAAAAGCATCAAATATTTACATTTACAAATAAGGTTTCTACAAATACCAAAATGGCGGAAGAATTATTGGGGGGATACAGCCCCTCAGTCCCCCCTCTCGCGCGGCCCCTGGCAAAACATCTTTCTTTTACTAGAAAACGCAGGTAAATAATGAGATTAGAACAAACTATATACTAGAAAATAAAATAAAAACTATTTAGTAGCTGTTTGTTATAAAACAATACTATTTCTTTTGTCTGGGAATTGTGCAGTTACTGTACAGAAAATTTCAGATTTTTTTTTTTTTTTTTTGTGAGAGATAATTTTTGATTTACATTTAGCTATTTCATATTCTAATCTTTCATAATAATTAATCATTTGACGAAAATCTACTATTTGTTAGTATTTAGTTTTTAGGGCCCTTCCGAAGAAAGACTCGAGTTTTAACAAAGCCTTTCTAGGCCTTTCTTTGTTCAGTCACCAATATAGCAGGCATGCGCACTTGCAAAACGAAACAGGAAGCCCGGTCGTCTATCTACCAAGAGAAAATGAGCTAAGAGAATCTATCCCCCATACTTAGCTTTTTTGTGCGCATCATCAGCACCGTTAATTCTATTTATTGCGGCAGGTTTATGGAAAATGATGACTGGGTTTTTAACATGATTTGTTGACTGTCATTGAATTTGATAGATAATTTTATAATTCGAGTTGCTGAATGTTGAAATTTTCGTAGTCTGCATTTTACCGGTCTGCACTTTGCAGTCTGCATTTTAGACTTTTACACACGCCAGGTCTAAAATACAGACTGGAAAGGTACAGACCGGTAAAATGCAGACTGCGAAAAATTCAACATTCAGCAACTCGAATTAGGGAATTATCTATCAAATTCAATGACAGTCAACAAATCATGATAAAAAAATATGCATTTTCCAAGTCTGCATTTTAGACCTACCGCTATTTATTGCCGCCGAGTTATTTTAAGAACGGGACGTAATTGGTTATATAGTGTTGTATATCTACTGTAATTAGTCTATAATCAACATAACTATAGTGTTGTATATCTACTGTAATTAGTCTATAATCAACATAACTATAGTGTTGTATATCTACTATAGTCTATAATTAACATAACTATAGTGTTGTATATCTACTGTCATTAGTCTATAATCAACATAACTATAGTGTTGTATATCTACTGTAATTAACATAACTATAGTGTTGTATATCTACTGTAATTAGTCTATAATCAACATAACTATAGTGTTGTATATCTACTGTAATTAACATAACTATAGTGTTGTATATCTACTGTAATCAACATAACTATAGTGTTGTATATCTACTATAGTCTATAATTAACATAACTATAGTGTTGTATATCTACTGTAATTAGTCTATAATTAACATAACTATAGTGTTGTATATCTACTATAGTCTATAATCAACATAACTATAGTGTTGTATATCTACTATAATTAGTCTATAATCAACATAACTATAGTGTTGTATATCTACTATAGTCTATAATCAACATAACTATAGTGTTGTATATCTACTGTAGTCTATAATCAACATAACTATAGTGTTGTATATCTACTATAGTCTATAATCAACATAACTATAGTGTTGTATATCTACTATAATTAGTCTATAATCAACATAACTATAGTGTTGTATATCTACTATAATTAGTCTATAATTAACATAACTATAGTGTTGTATATCTACTGTAATTAGTCTATAATCAACATAACTATAGTGTTGTATATCTACTGTAATTAGTCTATAATCAACATAACTATAGTGTTGTATATCTACTGTAATTAGTCTATAATTAACATAACTATAGTGTTGTATATCTACTGTAATTAGTCTATAATCAACATAACTATAGTGTTGTATATCTACTGTAATTAGTCTATAATCAACATAACTATAGTGTTGTATATCTACTATAGTCTATAATTAACATAACTATAGTGTTGTATATCTACTATAGTCTATAATCAACATAACTATAGTGTTGTATATCTACTGTAATTAGTCTATAATCAACATAACTATAGTGTTGTATATCTACTGTAATTAGTCTATAATCAACATAACTATAGTGTTGTATATCTACTGTAATTAGTCTATAATTAACATAACTATAGTGTTGTATATCTACTGTAATTAACATAACTATAGTGTTGTATATCTACTATAGTCTATAATTAACATAACTATAGTGTTGTATATCTACTATAGTCTATAATCAACATAACTATAGTGTTGTATATCTACTATAATTAGTCTATAATTAACATAACTATAGTGTTGTATATCTACTGTAATTAGTCTATAATCAACATAACTATAGTGTTGTATATCTACTGTAGTCTATAATTAACATAACTATAGTGTTGTATATCTACTGTAATTAGTCTATAATCAACATAACTATAGTGTTGTATATCTACTGTAATTAGTCTATAATCAACATAACTATAGTGTTGTATATCTACTGTAATTAGTCTATAATCAACATAACTATAGTGTTGTATATCTACTATAATTAGTCTATAATTAACATAACTATAGTGTTGTATATCTACTATAGTCTATAATTAACATAACTATAGTGTTGTATATCTACTATAGTCTATAATCAACATAACTATAGTGTTGTATATCTACTGTAATTAGTCTATAATCAACATAACTATAGTGTTGTATATCTACTATAGTCTATAATCAACATAACTATAGTGTTGTATATCTACTATAGTCTATAATTAACATAACTATAGTGTTGTATATCTACTGTAGTCTATAATCAACATAACTATAGTGTTGTATATCTACTGTAATTAGTCTATAATCAACATAACTATAGTGTTGTATATCTACTATAATTAGTCTATAATCAACATAACTATAGTGTTGTATATCTACTATAGTCTATAATTAACATAACTATAGTGTTGTATATCTACTGTAATTAGTCTATAATCAACATAACTATAGTGTTGTATATCTACTATAGTCTATAATTAACATAACTATAGTGTTGTATATCTACTGTAGTCTATAATTAACATAACTATAGTGTTGTATATCTACTATAATTAGTCTATAATTAACATAACTATAGTGTTGTATATCTACTGTAATTAGTCTATAATCAACATAACTATAGTGTTGTATATCTACTATAATTAGTCTATAATTAACATAACTATAGTGTTGTATATCTACTATAATTAGTCTATAATTAACATAACTATAGTGTTGTATATCTACTATAGTCTATAATTAACATAACTATAGTGTTGTATATCTACTATAGTCTATAATTAACATAACTATAGTGTTGTATATCTACTATAATTAGTCTATAATCAACATAACTATAGTGTTGTATATCTACTGTAATTAGTCTATAATTAACATAACTATAGTGTTGTATATCTACTGTAATTAATCTATAATTAACATAACTATAGTGTTGTATATCTACTGTAATTAACATAACTATAGTGTTGTATATCTACTATAGTCTATAATCAACATAACTATAGTGTTGTATATCTACTGTAATTAGTCTATAATTAACATAACTATAGTGTTGTATATCTACTATAGTCTATAATCAACATAACTATAGTGTTGTATATCTACTGTAATTAGTCTATAATCAACATAACTATAGTGTTGTATATCTACTGTAATTAGTCTATAATCAACATAACTATAGTGTTGTATATCTACTATAGTCTATAATTAACATAACTATAGTGTTGTATATCTACTGTAATTAGTCTATAATCAACATAACTATAGTGTTGTATATCTACTGTAATTAGTCTATAATTAACATAACTATAGTGTTGTATATCTACTGTAATTAATCTATAATTAACATAACTATAGTGTTGTATATCTACTGTAATTAGTCTATAATCAACATAACTATAGTGTTGTATATCTACTATAGTCTATAATCAACATAACTATAGTGTTGTATATCTACTATAGTCTATAATTAACATAACTATAGTGTTGTATATCTACTGTAATTAGTCTATAATCAACATAACTATAGTGTTGTATATCTACTGTAATTAGTCTATAATCAACATAACTATAGTGTTGTATATCTACTATAGTCTATAATCAACATAACTATAGTGTTGTATATCTACTATAGTCTATAATTAACATAACTATAGTGTTGTATATCTACTGTAATTAGTCTATAATCAACATAACTATAGTGTTGTATATCTACTGTAATTAGTCTATAATCAACATAACTATAGTGTTGTATATCTACTATAATTAGTCTATAATTAACATAACTATAGTGTTGTATATCTACTGTAATTAACATAACTATAGTGTTGTATATCTACTATAGTCTATAATTAGCATAACTATAGTGTTGTATATCTACTATAATTAGTCTATAATTAACATAACTATAGTGTTGTATATCTACTATAGTCTATAATTAACATAACTATAGTGTTGTATATCTACTGTAATTAGTCTATAATTAACATAACTATAGTGTTGTATATCTACTATAGTCTATAATTAACATAACTATAGTGTTGTATATCTACTGTAATTAGTCTATAATCAACATAACTATAGTGTTGTATATCTACTGTAATTAGTCTATAATTAACATAACTATAGTGTTGTATATCTACTATAGTCTATAATTAGCATAACTATAGTGTTGTATATCTACTATAGTCTATAATTAACATAACTATAGTGTTGTATATCTACTGTAATTAACATAACTATAGTGTTGTATATCTACTGTAATTAGTCTATAATTAACATAACTATAGTGTTGTATATCTACTGTAATTAACATAACTATAGTGTTGTATATCTACTGTAATTAGTCTATAATCAACATAACTATAGTGTTGTATATCTACTATAATTAGTCTATAATCAACATAACTATAGTGTTGTATATCTACTATAGTCTATAATTAACATAACTATAGTGTTGTATATCTACTGTAATTAGTCTATAATTAACATAACTATAGTGTTGTATATCTACTATAGTCTATAATTAACATAACTATAGTGTTGTATATCTACTGTAATTAGTCTATAATCAACATAACTATAGTGTTGTATATCTACTGTAATTAGTCTATAATTAACATAACTATAGTGTTGTATATTTACTGTAATTAGTCTATAATCAACATAACTATAGTGTTGTATATCTACTATAATTAGTCTATAATCAACATAACTATAGTGTTGTATATCTACTGTAATTAGTCTATAATCAACATAACTATAGTGTTGTATATCTACTATAATTAGTCTATAATCAACATAACTATAGTGTTGTATATCTACTATAGTCTATAATTAACATAACTATAGTGTTGTATATCTACTGTAATTAACATAACTATAGTGTTGTATATCTACTGTAATTAGTCTATAATCAACATAACTATAGTGTTGTATATCTACTATAGTCTATAATCAACATAACTATAGTGTTGTATATCTACTGTAATTAGTCTATAATCAACATAACTATAGTGTTGTATATCTACTATAGTCTATAATTAACATAACTATAGTGTTGTATATCTACTGTAATTAGTCTATAATCAACATAACTATAGTGTTGTATATCTACTATAATTAGTCTATAATTAGCATAACTATAGTGTTGTATATCTACTGTAATTAACATAACTATAGTGTTGTATATCTACTGTAATTAGTCTATAATTAACATAACTATAGTGTTGTATATCTACTGTAATTAGTCTATAATCAACATAACTATAGTGTTGTATATCTACTATAATTAGTCTATAATTAACATAACTATAGTGTTGTATATCTACTGTAATTAACATAACTATAGTGTTGTATATCTACTGTAATTAGTCTATAATTAACATAACTATAGTGTTGTATATCTACTGTAATTAGTCTATAATCAACATAACTATAGTGTTGTATATCTACTATAGTCTATAATCAACATAACTATAGTGTTGTATATCTACTGTAATTAGTCTATAATCAACATAACTATAGTGTTGTATATCTACTGTAATTAGTCTATAATCAACATAACTATAGTGTTGTATATCTACTATAGTCTATAATTAACATAACTATAGTGTTGTATATCTACTATAATTAGTCTATAATTAGCATAACTATAGTGTTGTATATCTACTGTAATTAACATAACTATAGTGTTGTATATCTACTATAGTCTATAATCAACATAACTATAGTGTTGTATATCTACTGTAATTAGTCTATAATTAACATAACTATAGTGTTGTATATCTACTGTAATTAGTCTATAATCAACATAACTATAGTGTTGTATATCTACTGTAATTAGTCTATAATCAACATAACTATAGTGTTGTATATCTACTATAGTCTATAATCAACATAACTATAGTGTTGTATATCTACTGTAATTAGTCTATAATCAACATAACTATAGTGTTGTATATCTACTGTAATTAGTCTATAATCAACATAACTATAGTGTTGTATATCTACTATAGTCTATAATTAACATAACTATAGTGTTGTATATCTACTGTAATTAGTCTATAATCAACATAACTATAGTGTTGTATATCTACTATAATTAGTCTATAATCAACATAACTATAGTGTTGTATATCTACTATAGTCTATAATTAACATAACTATAGTGTTGTATATCTACTATAGTCTATAATTAACATAACTATAGTGTTGTATATCTACTGTAATTAGTCTATAATCAACATAACTATAGTGTTGTATATCTACTATAATTAGTCTATAATCAACATAACTATAGTGTTGTATATCTACTATAGTCTATAATTAACATAACTATAGTGTTGTATATCTACTGTAATTAACATAACTATAGTGTTGTATATCTACTGTAATTAGTCTATAATTAACATAACTATAGTGTTGTATATCTACTGTAATTAGTCTATAATCAACATAACTATAGTGTTGTATATCTACTGTAATTAGTCTATAATCAACATAACTATAGTGTTGTATATCTACTATAGTCTATAATCAACATAACTATAGTGTTGTATATCTACTATAATTAGTCTATAATCAACATAACTATAGTGTTGTATATCTACTATAGTCTATAATTAACATAACTATAGTGTTGTATATCTACTATAATTAGTCTATAATCAAGATAACTATAGTGTTGTATATCTACTGTAATTAGTCTATAATCAACATAACTATAGTGTTGTATATCTACTGTAATTAGTCTATAATCAACATAACTATAGTGTTGTGTATCTACTATAATTAGTCTATAATCAACATAACTATAGTGTTGTATATCTACTATAGTCTATAATTAACATAACTATAGTGTTGTATATCTACTATAATTAGTCTATAATCAACATAACTATAGTGTTGTATATCTACTATAGTCTATAATTAACATAACTATAGTGTTGTATATCTACTGTAATTAGTCTATAATCAACATAACTATAGTGTTGTATATCTACTGTAATTAGTCTATAATCAACATAACTATAGTGTTGTATATCTACTATAATTAGTCTATAATCAACATAACTATAGTGTTGTATATCTACTATAGTCTATAATTAACATAACTATAGTGTTGTATATCTACTGTAATTAACATAACTATAGTGTTGTATATCTACTGTAATTAGTCTATAATTAACATAACTATAGTGTTGTATATCTACTGTAATTAGTCTATAATCAACATAACTATAGTGTTGTATATCTACTGTAATTAGTCTATAATCAACATAACTATAGTGTTGTATATCTACTATAATTAGTCTATAATCAACATAACTATAGTGTTGTATATCTACTATAGTCTATAATTAACATAACTATAGTGTTGTATATCTACTATAATTAGTCTATAATCAAGATAACTATAGTGTTGTATATCTACTGTAATTAGTCTATAATCAACATAACTATAGTGTTGTATATCTACTGTAATTAGTCTATAATCAACATAACTATAGTGTTGTGTATCTACTATAATTAGTCTATAATCAACATAACTATAGTGTTGTATATCTACTATAGTCTATAATTAACATAACTATAGTGTTGTATATCTACTATAATTAGTCTATAATCAACATAACTATAGTGTTGTATATCTACTATAGTCTATAATTAACATAACTATAGTGTTGTATATCTACTGTAATTAGTCTATAATCAACATAACTATAGTGTTGTATATCTACTGTAATTAGTCTATAATCAACATAACTATAGTGTTGTATATCTACTATAATTAGTCTATAATCAACATAACTATAGTGTTGTATATCTACTGTAATTAGTCTATAATTAACATAACTATAGTGTTGTATATCTACTGTAATTAGTCTATAATCAACATAACTATAGTGTTGTATATCTACTGTAGTCTATAATTAACATAACTATAGTGTTGTATATCTACTGTAATTAGTCTATAATTAACATAACTATAGTGTTGTATATCTACTGTAATTAGTCTATAATCAACATAACTATAGTGTTGTATATCTACTGTAATTAGTCTATAATCAACATAACTATAGTGTTGTATATCTACTATAGTCTATAATTAACATAACTATAGTGTTGTATATCTACTATAATTAGTCTATAATCAAGATAACTATAGTGTTGTATATTTACTGTAATTAGTCTATAATCAACATAACTATAGTGTTGTATATCTACTGTAATTAGTCTATAATCAACATAACTATAGTGTTGTATATCTACTGTAATTAGTCTATAATCAACATAACTATAGTGTTGTATATCTACTGTAATTAGTCTATAATCAACATAACTATAGTGTTGTATATCTACTGTAATTAACATAACTATAGTGTTGTATATCTACTGTAATTAGTCTATAATCAACATAACTATAGTGTTGTATATCTACTATAGTCTATAATTAACATAACTATAGTGTTGTATATCTACTGTAATTAGTCTATAATTAACATAACTATAGTGTTGTATATCTACTATAGTCTATAATTAACATAACTATAGTGTTGTATATCTACTATAGTCTATAATTAACATAACTATAGTGTTGTATATCTACTGTAGTCTATAATTAACATAACTATAGTGTTGTATATCTACTATAATTAGTCTATAATCAACATAACTATAGTGTTGTATATCTACTATAATTAGTCTATAATCAACATAACTATAGTGTTGTGTATCTACTATAATTAGTCTATAATCAACATAACTATAGTGTTGTATATCTACTATAGTCTATAATTAACATAACTATAGTGTTGTATATCTACTATAATTAGTCTATAATTAACATAACTATAGTGTTGTATATCTACTATAATTAGTCTATAATCAACATAACTATAGTGTTGTATATCTACTGTAGTCTATAATTAACATAACTATAGTGTTGTATATCTACTGTAGTCTATAATTAACATAACTATAGTGTTGTATATCTACTGTAATTAGTCTATAATCAACATAACTATAGTGTTGTATATCTACTGTAATTAGTCTATAATCAACATAACTATAGTGTTGTATATCTACTGTAATTAACATAACTATAGTGTTGTATATCTACTGTAATTAGTCTATAATTAACATAACTATAGTGTTGTATATCTACTATAATTAGTCTATAATCAACATAACTATAGTGTTGTATATCTACTATAGTCTATAATTAACATAACTATAGTGTTGTATATCTACTATAATTAGTCTATAATCAACATAACTATAGTGTTGTATATCTACTATAGTCTATAATTAACATAACTATAGTGTTGTATATCTACTGTAATTAGTCTATAATTAACATAACTATAGTGTTGTATATCTACTGTAATTAGTCTATAATTAACATAACTATAGTGTTGTATATCTACTGTAATTAACATAACTATAGTGTTGTATATCTACTGTAATTAGTCTATAATTAACATAACTATAGTGTTGTATATCTACTGTAATTAGTCTATAATCAACATAACTATAGTGTTGTATATCTACTGTAGTCTATAATTAACATAACTATAGTGTTGTATATCTACTGTAATTAGTCTATAATTAACATAACTATAGTGTTGTATATCTACTGTAATTAACATAACTATAGTGTTGTATATCTACTATAATTAGTCTATAATCAACATAACTATAGTGTTGTATATCTACTATAGTCTATAATTAACATAACTATAGTGTTGTATATCTACTGTAATTAGTCTATAATTAACATAACTATAGTGTTGTATATCTACTGTAATTAACATAACTATAGTGTTGTATATCTACTGTAATTAGTCTATAATCAACATAACTATAGTGTTGTATATCTACTGTAATTAACATAACTATAGTGTTGTATATCTACTGTAATTAGTCTATAATCAACATAACTATAGTGTTGTATATCTACTGTAATTAACATAACTATAGTGTTGTATATCTACTATAATTAGTCTATAATTAACATAACTATAGTGTTGTATATCTACTATAGTCTATAATTAACATAACTATAGTGTTGTATATCTACTGTAATTAGTCTGTAATTAACATAACTATAGTGTTGTATATCTACTATAATTAGTCTATAATTAACATAACTATAGTGTTGTATATCTACTATAGTCTATAATTAACATAACTATAGTGTTGTATATCTACTATAGTCTATAATTAACATAACTATAGTGTTGTATATCTACTGTAGTCTATAATTAACATAACTATAGTGTTGTATATCTACTGTAATTAGTCTATAATCAACATAACTATAGTGTTGTATATTTACTGTAATTAGTCTATAATCAACATAACTATAGTGTTGTATATCTACTATAGTCTATAATTAACATAACTATAGTGTTGTATATCTACTGTAATTAGTCTATAATCAACATAACTATAGTGTTGTATATCTACTATAGTCTATAATTAACATAACTATAGTGTTGTATATCTACTGTAATTAGTCTATAATTAACATAACTATAGTGTTGTATATCTACTGTAATTAACATAACTATAGTGTTGTATATCTACTATAGTCTATAATCAACATAACTATAGTGTTGTATATCTACTATAGTCTATAATCAACATAACTATAGTGTTGTATATCTACTGTAATTAGTCTATAATCAACATAACTATAGTGTTGTATATCTACTGTAATTAGTCTATAATCAACATAACTATAGTGTTGTATATCTACTGTAATTAATCTATAATCAACATAACTATAGTGTTGTATATCTACTGTAATTAGTCTATAATCAACATAACTATAGTGTTGTATATCTACTGTAATTAGTCTATAATCAACATAACTATAGTGTTGTATATCTACTGTAATTAGTCTATAATCAACATAACTATAGTGTTGTATATCTACTGTAATTAGTCTATAATCAACATAACTATAGTGTTGTATATCTACTATAGTCTATAATTAACATAACTATAGTGTTGTATATCTACTGTAATTAGTCTATAATTAACATAACTATAGTGTTGTATATCTACTGTAATTAGTCTATAATCAACATAACTATAGTGTTGTATATCTACTATAGTCTATAATTAACATAACTATAGTGTTGTATATCTACTGTAATTAGTCTATAATCAACATAACTATAGTGTTGTATATCTACTATAATTAGTCTATAATCAACATAACTATAGTGTTGTATATCTACTGTAATTAGTCTATAATTAACATAACTATAGTGTTGTATATCTACTGTAATTAGTCTATAATCAACATAACTATAGTGTTGTATATCTACTGTAATTAGTCTATAATCAACATAACTATAGTGTTGTATATCTACTGTAGTCTATAATTAACATAACTATAGTGTTGTATATCTACTGTAATTAGTCTATAATTAACATAACTATAGTGTTGTATATCTACTGTAATTAGTCTATAATCAACATAACTATAGTGTTGTATATCTACTGTAATTAGTCTATAATCAACATAACTATAGTGTTGTATATCTACTGTAATTAGTCTATAATTAACATAACTATAGTGTTGTATATCTACTATAGTCTATAATTAACATAACTATAGTGTTGTATATCTACTGTAATTAGTCTATAATTAACATAACTATAGTGTTGTATATCTACTGTAGTCTATAATTAACATAACTATAGTGTTGTATATCTACTGTAATTAGTCTATAATTAACATAACTATAGTGTTGTATATCTACTGTAATTAGTCTATAATTAACATAACTATAGTGCTGTATATCTACTGTAATTAGTCTATAATCAACATAACTATAGTGTTGTATATCTACTATAGTCTATAATCAACATAACTATAGTGTTGTATATCTACTGTAATTAATCTATAATCAACATAACTATAGTGTTGTATATCTACTGTAATTAGTCTATAATCAACATAACTATAGTGTTGTATATCTACTGTAATTAGTCTATAATCAACATAACTATAGTGTTGTATATCTACTATAGTCTATAATTAACATAACTATAGTGTTGTATATCTACTGTAATTAACATAACTATAGTGTTGTATATCTACTGTAATTAGTCTATAATCAACATAACTATAGTGTTGTATATCTACTGTAATTAGTCTATAATCAACATAACTATAGTGTTGTATATCTACTGTAATTAGTCTATAATCAACATAACTATAGTGTTGTATATCTACTATAATTAGTCTATAATCAACATAACTATAGTGTTGTATATCTACTGTAATTAGTCTATAATTAACATAACTATAGTGTTGTATATCTACTATAGTCTATAATCAACATAACTATAGTGTTGTATATCTACTATAATTAGTCTATAATCAAGATAACTATAGTGTTGTATATCTACTGTAATTAGTCTATAATCAACATAACTATAGTGTTGTATATCTACTGTAATTAGTCTATAATCAACATAACTATAGTGTTGTATATCTACTATAGTCTATAATTAACATAACTATAGTGTTGTATATCTACTGTAATTAGTCTATAATCAACATAACTATAGTGTTGTATATCTACTGTAATTAGTCTATAATCAACATAACTATAGTGTTGTATATCTACTATAGTCTATAATTAACATAACTATAGTGTTGTATATCTACTGTAATTAGTCTATAATTAACATAACTATAGTGTTGTATATCTACTGTAATTAGTCTATAATCAACATAACTATAGTGTTGTATATCTACTATAATTAGTCTATAATTAACATAACTATAGTGTTGTATATCTACTATAATCAACATAACTATAGTGTTGTATATCTACTGTAATTAGTCTATAATTAACATAACTATAGTGTTGTATATCTACTGTAATCAACATAACTATAGTGTTGTATATCTACTGTAATTAGTCTATAATCAACATAACTATAGTGTTGTATATCTACTGTAATTAGTCTATAATTAACATAACTATAGTGTTGTATATCTACTGTAATTAGTCTATAATCAACATAACTATAGTGTTGTATATCTACTGTAGTCTATAATTAACATAACTATAGTGTTGTATATCTACTATAATTAGTCTATAATCAACATAACTATAGTGTTGTATATCTACTATAATTAACATAACTATAGTGTTGTATATCTACTATAGTCTATAATCAACATAACTATAGTGTTGTATATCTACTATAATCAACATAACTATAGTGTTGTATATCTACTATAATTAGTCTATAATCAACATAACTATAGTGTTGTATATCTACTGTAGTCTATAATCAACATAACTATAGTGTTGTATATCTACTGTAATTAGTCTATAATCAACATAACTATGGTGTTGTATATCTACTGTAATTAGTCTATAATCAACATAACTATAGTGTTGTATATCTACTATAATTAGTCTATAATCAACATAACTATAGTGTTGTATATCTACTGTAATTAGTCTATAATCAACATAACTATGGTGTTGTATATCTACTGTAATTAGTCTATAATCAACATAACTATAGTGTTGTATATCTACTATAATTAGTCTATAATCAACATAACTATAGTGTTGTATATCTACTATAATTAGTCTATAATCAACATAACTATAGTGTTGTATATCTACTATAGTCTATAATTAACATAACTATAGTGTTGTATATCTACTGTAATTAGTCTATAATCAACATAACTATAGTGTTGTATATCTACTGTAATTAGTCTATAATCAAGATAACTATAGTGTTGTATATCTACTATAGTCTATAATTAACATAACTATAGTGTTGTATATCTACTGTAATTAGTCTATAATCAACATAACTATAGTGTTGTATATCTACTATAGTCTATAATTAGCATAACTATAGTGTTGTATATCTACTGTAATTAGTCTATAATCAACATAACTATAGTGTTGTATATCTACTGTAATTAGTCTATAATCAACATAACTATAGTGTTGTATATCTACTGTAATTAGTCTTTAATTAACATAACTATAGTGTTGTATATCTACTATAATTAGTCTATAATCAAGATAACTATAGTGTTGTATATCTACTATAGTCTATAATTAACATAACTATAGTGTTGTATATCTACTATAATTAGTCTATAATCAACATAACTATAGTGTTGTATATCTACTATAGTCTATAATTAACATAACTATAGTGTTGTATATCTACTGTAATTAGTCTATAATCAACATAACTATAGTGTTGTATATCTACTATAGTCTATAATCAACATAACTATAGTGTTGTATATCTACTGTAATTAGTCTATAATTAACATAACTATAGTGTTGTATATCTACTGTAATTAGTCTATAATCAACATAACTATAGTGTTGTATATCTACTGTAGTCTATAATTAACATAACTATAGTGTTGTATATCTACTATAGTCTATAATTAACATAACTATAGTGTTGTATATCTACTGTAATTAGTCTATAATCAACATAACTATAGTGTTGTATATCTACTATAGTCTATAATCAACATAACTATAGTGTTGTATATCTACTGTAATTAGTCTATAATCAACATAACTATAGTGTTGTATATCTACTGTAATTAGTCTATAATCAACATAACTATAGTGTTGTATATCTACTATAATTAGTCTATAATCAACATAACTATAGTGTTGTATATCTACTGTAATTAGTCTATAATCAACATAACTATAGTGTTGTATATCTACTGTAATTAGTCTATAATCAACATAACTATAGTGTTGTATATCTACTATAATTAGTCTATAATCAACATAACTATAGTGTTGTATATCTACTGTAATTAGTCTATAATCAACATAACTATAGTGTTGTATATCTACTATAGTCTATAATCAACATAACTATAGTGTTGTATATCTACTGTAATTAGTCTATAATCAACATAACTATAGTGTTGTATATCTACTGTAATTAACATAACTATAGTGTTGTATATCTACTGTAATTAACATAACTATAGTGTTGTATATCTACTGTAATTAGTCTATAATTAGCATAACTATAGTGTTGTATATCTACTGTAATTAACATAACTATAGTGTTGTATATCTACTATAATTAGTCTATAATCAACATAACTATAGTGTTGTATATCTACTATAGTCTATAATTAACATAACTATAGTGTTGTATATCTACTGTAATTAGTCTATAATCAACATAACTATAGTGTTGTATATCTACTGTAATTAGTCTATAATCAACATAACTATAGTGTTGTATATCTACTGTAATTAACATAACTATAGTGTTGTATATCTACTGTAATTAACATAACTATAGTGTTGTATATCTACTGTAATTAGTCTATAATTAGCATAACTATAGTGTTGTATATCTACTGTAATTAACATAACTATAGTGTTGTATATCTACTATAATTAGTCTATAATCAACATAACTATAGTGTTGTATATCTACTATAGTCTATAATTAACATAACTATAGTGTTGTATATCTACTGTAATTAGTCTATAATCAACATAACTATAGTGTTGTATATCTACTGTAATTAGTCTATAATCAACATAACTATAGTGTTGTATATCTACTGTAATTAACATAACTATAGTGTTGTATATCTACTGTAATTAACATAACTATAGTGTTGTATATCTACTGTAATTAGTCTATAATTAGCATAACTATAGTGTTGTATATCTACTGTAATTAACATAACTATAGTGTTGTATATCTACTGTAATTAGTCTATAATTAGCATAACTATAGTGTTGTATATCTACTGTAATTAGCATAACTATAGTGTTGTATATCTACTGTAATTAGTCTATAATCAACATAACTATAGTGTTGTATATCTACTGTAATTAACATAACTATAGTGTTGTATATCTACTGTAATTAACATAACTATAGTGTTGTATATCTACTGTAATTAGTCTATAATTAACATAACTATAGTGTTGTATATCTACTGTAATTAACATAACTATAGTGTTGTATATCTACTGTAATTAACATAACTATAGTGTTGTATATCTACTATAATTAGTCTATAATCAACATAACTATAGTGTTGTATATCTACTGTAATTAGTCTATAATCAACATAACTATAGTGTTGTATATCTACTGTAATTAGTCTATAATCAACATAACTATAGTGTTGTATATCTACTGTAATTAGTCTATAATCAACATAACTATAGTGTTGTATATCTACTATAATTAGTCTATAATCAACATAACTATAGTGTTGTATATCTACTGTAATTAGTCTATAATCAACATAACTATAGTGTAATTAGTGTAGGTCCACTGACCTGGGTTCGATTCCCAGACCGGCCGATCAGGTTGTGTCCTTAGGCAAGATACTTTACTCTCTTAGTGCGTCGTCTTCTCGGATAAGGACGTAAAGCCGGAGGTCCCGTCTGCCTTCACTCTGACTATGTTATAAGGTGGACGTAAAGGAACCGCTGAGGACGTAAACAAATGTCTGACCACCCTCAGTGTCTGTTTCAGCAACCAGAATTGAGCCGGACAGTTATTGGAGCCTAGCTCTGTTGTTGTTGTCTCACACATAAGTGTAAAAGTCGTAAAAGCCTTATAAATAAATAAATACATTAATTAATTAATTAATTAAATAATTAATTAAATGTACGGATTAAACGAAAATTTACAGCCAGGCAATCGACCAATCAGAAAAGAGCTTTTTTTTGTAGATGCGGTATTAACATAACTATATTGGTGTTTATCTACTGTAATTAATTTTATCTCGCAGCTGCGGCAAATATTCCCGCAAAACCACAGAGATGCGGCTCATTTAATAACTTGGCACCACTAATCCTCGTGGGATCGATGAACGCTTTCCTTTCAATAGACCTTCTTCCATTCAATCGTTTGACTGGCCACAAAACAATAGATTTCCATCGATAATGGAGTGTACTAGTCCATACATTTTCTATCTTTTATACACTTTAGCCTCGTTATAAACCTTTTTTTTTCTTTTGTGGCAAGTCAAGCGAATGGGAAGATCTATTAGGCTTTATTCGCGGCACACTTCTCACCTTTTGTTTTTTCATCCTTTTGTATTCTTTTGATTGCTCTCGTCTTGATCTCTCATTGGCTACTTTGTTTTTCACCGCCGTATTTAACTGATCAACTCATTCTATGCTTCTCTTTCTACTTACACCCACGAAAAAGTAACGTCCTATTTTCTCGAAAGTCGACGAGCATTTCATTGGTGAAGACACAAATGAGATTCTTATTTGATTACCACATACAATAACCAGGTGAGATTTTGCAATAATTAGAAACTCTATCCATTCTAGTAAAACAATCGGTCTGAGATAAAAAATAGTACTATTAAATTACAAAAAGTCACACCACTTATACAGCAATTTAACAGAAAAGGGGGAAGGGGATGGGCATCCAATCCCATTTCCCAATCAATTTTTTATTAAAGTTACAGATTAACCACAGGAAGCCCATGTTTTTAGGCTTAACTCAAATTTATTTCGATTTTCTCTTCTAGTCTTCTCACACGGAGTAAATTGTTGCAATTTATTCAATTCATTGTTTTAGCATTTAAAACTACAGAGAATGAACAAGGAATAGCCAAATCACACTCCCAACCCCATTTTTTTATTCCAATCCCAATGTAAAAATCGATCCCAATTCCCAACCTAATAAGAAAAAGGCATATCCAATTCCCAGCTTACCCCTTCATGACCTCTTCATAATATCGTGACAGAGAACAACACAGTATATTTTAAAGTTGTCTGATACCCATTAAAAGCCACCGGCTTTCTTTCAGACAACCTCGCAAAATAGTTTACATTGTTGGCAAATAAATGAATACTGAATTAAAGTACAACACCTTACAGTGCGGGAAATCAAACCATGAAAACTTGGCTTTTCGGTGATAAAGCTTAATTCAAAAGAAGCATGTAAAAAACAAGCTATCAACTAAGCCTAAGAAAGTTTACAACTAGTTATTATTATTTTTTTTTTCAAATAAGTTAATTAATATGCGTCTAAAGTTATCTGGTAATTTATTCCAATTGCTATGTGCGAAATTGAAAACACAGAACGCAGTCAGATAGTCAGGCGCCAGCAAAAGCAAAAGTACTTGAAAGTACTTGGTAGATAAAAGTAAAATTAGTAAAATGTAGCTAGTGTGGACTGCGTCGGTGTTTCTACTAAAAGACAGTTGAATATAAGATTGATTGTAATTTGAATCACTGTGAAGATTTGTTGAAAACGGACGTTTCGGACGTTAGTCCTTCTTTGGAGTAAGAAGACGCTGCGATATTTTCATGCACGATGAGCCAATGCAGTCGCTTGGGAATCGGGGAAAAATACAAGTCCTCTCTTAGTTCTGGTGACAAGTCTTGCAGCAGGGTTTTTGGATCATGTGGTGCAATTAGACCCCTATGCAATAACTTCTATTTCACGGTTATGGCGTGCACTCTACATTTTTTGGTGCGACAACCTGCAAACTTTAATTGCTTCTTGCTTTTAGATCATCTATACTGAATACGAATTATAAAGGACATGTCAACCATACATTTGATCATTGAAAATACGTATCTAAAAGCCTTCTCGTACGAGATGTTCGAATTATATAATAAAAAATAACATTGAAATTTTGCTCGCAGTCTTGCATAACATTGCCCAGGAATAAAATCTTAATCAAACCCAGCTCGATTGGCTGATCTGGTAATTACGTCATTATAACAAGGAAATTCATGAAGTCTCAACTTGTTCAGTGCTATAGAAAGACCACTTGGTAGTGTGACTGCAGCCGGTCGTCACGGCGAAAATACTCAGTCATGAGGTAAAACGTTACAAAACTTTTTTTGTTTTAATAATTTAGATTCTGTTTTTATCAGTAGAGTGCAAACACTAAATGTGTGCAACAGTTGTCACTATTTAGCAGTAGATAGCGCTAATTGAACAAAAGAAAACAATAGAATTAGCATAAAATAGCACTATTAGTGGTATTTATGTGGCACACTTTTAGTGCATGCACTCTAGCAGCAAAATCAACTATTTGAACAGTAAATTAAGAAAAGGTCAATGTCTTTTTTATGTGTAGAATGTTTTTCAAGTGTTTATTTGTTTCGAAGACTTTAACCCACTCTATTTTAAGCTAAATATTTCTTGTAACTCGACTGAATGTTACAACTCAGACTCACAGGCTGGCTGTATATTGCATAAGGTCGACTGCGTAGATTACTTCCCAGTGTGAGAAATAGATGAACCTGAATATTTAGTTACAATTAAGGACAGATGTTCGTTTGTTTCTTTGTTTAATTGTTTTGTTAGTTTATAGTTCGTCCGTTCGTTCGTTTGTTTGTTTTTCTGTTTGTTTGTTTATTTGGTTGGTTGGTTTCTTTGTTACTTTGTTTGTTTGTTTACTTCTCTGTTTGTTTATTTGTTTGTTTTTAATTGTTTGTTCGTTCGTTCGTTCGTTCGTTGTTGTTTTTTTATTTGTTCATTTACGGTTTTGATAAAAAATATCATTTCATTGTCTTAGATATCTCAGACATAAATAATGACATAGTTGAAATGTTATATTAAAACTATGGTGAAATGCTAAGAAACGTCCGTACTTTTAATAGCAAGCAAACACTTATCTCAGCTGGTAAACGACAGCTCTTTATTTAATTTATGATCACTCATATGACATCAAATGTTATATATATCGCACAAGATCATTCCATTTGAAACTCATTCGTTCGTTCGTACGTATACGTTAATTCTTAATTCGCTGGTTCGTTCCTACGATCTTTCGTTCGTTAGTTTGCTCTTCCGTTCGTTCGTTCATTCGTTCGATAGTTCGTCCGTTCGTTCAATTAATTGTTCGTTCGTTCGTTCGTTCGTTTATCCCACCACTGCATCGTGTACTCAGTTGTTGGTGGGATGTACGTCACAGTGTCAACAGATATAAACCTGCCAGTGGTAATGTTTTTAGAGTGTTCTTACCAAACGTTCTTGAAAAGCACTATAACAAACAGACGTTTCTTTATCTGGCGTGTTCTAAAAGCGTCGGATCTTAGTTAATTAAACAAAACTTTAAAATATTGAGGTGCCAGTTAATGCTTTATGAAATGTTTGGGATTAACAAATTGTTTCACCGAAAAAAAATATATACCCTAGAACTTAGGAAATTTTGGTGCAAGAGCAAAAATGTGCACAGAGGTATAATGGACCTGTAATAATGTCTTGCAAAATTCAGCGGCAACCATCTCGCATTTATAAGCCAATCAGGTTTACACTTTAGACGACACAAGATATCAACTTTGTGTACTTATCGGTCAATCAAATTGCAAATACTTGGTTTGCTAACAAATCGGACGTGGTCCCGGCTGCTTTAGCAGCACTGTAAGGTTTTTTCTTTACGTATACTCTCTCGTTGGCTATGCCCCGGGGCTATGCCGTGATAGAAGCAGTGGCGGATCTAGGATTTTTTTAAGGAGGGGGACCAATGGGAATTTTATAACTATTTTCGTCAATATATCCCTTTTTGAATTCGCATTAGCATATTCTAGTACTTCACTCAAAATGTATTGGGTTGATAACATTTATTTTATTTCAGTAAATGAAATGAGAAAAAATTAAACTTAAAAATGAAAGTTAAAAGAAGTAAAAAAATTATTACATTTTTTGGGGGAGGGGACAAGTCACCCCAGCCTCCCCTCCCTCGATCCGCCCCAGAGAAGTGGTGTTCGTTCAGTATCTCAGCAAAATCTAGGGGCTTGCTATTGAGCTATGACTCACGCGGTTGCGAGCTAAAAAGCATACAACGTTTGCAAAGCTATCGATGGAAAACTGACAGCTAAAATTTTCATTCTAAATAAAAAATTCGATCTTATCGTGTTGTCAAGCGGATATTTACATTCTCAACTATCAAGGCACAAAATTGACGTCTGGATTAAAATTATAGTATTGACGTTAAAAGTTGACACTAACGCAAGTTAGGGAAGGTCGACTTCGGACTAACCTGGGAAAAAAGAACAATCTGATGATGTTCTTTATAAACGGAACTTGACTTTGAGAAAAAGAAATTTGAAAAAAAAGTATCCACTCCAAGTTCAATTTGGTCAGATATTTCATTTGAAATGATTCATTTTCACCAGAAATTAAAAACGACTGTAACTTTTCTTTGGTATACTTTTTGGCAGCAAGATCGTAAAGAAAAAAATATTGAATCCTTTTAAAACAAATGTCTTTATTCTGAATACTTAAGTGCTAAAAATGGTATCAAGTGCCAAAATTCATGACATTTTGTTAATTGATCAAACTCTATCCAGGACAAATGAAAGCATATCATTGTAAGTGAAGATCAAACTCAAAAACAAGGCAATGTCTGTCAAAAATCGTCCAAAATTTATGTCAAAGATATCGATTACAGGACCCACAACAGCGTGTCCACGAGTTGACGTATGAAATTATATGCTTATCAAGTTTATATTTTATTCATTTCTCTTCTAGGCTAAATGTAGACATCCTGGCTTGATATTCGCGATTTAGAAAGCCAGTAAAGCTGACCTGCGATGTCTGGAGAGGTTATATATTAAAAGGTGAGAAACTCACGCACTATACGCTGTTTTGTAGCGCTGTTCAGGCTTCTTATGAAAGTTTGACGATTGAAAATTTCGAATTATTTTATTCCGCGCTGACAAATAGGCGAACTGAGTAATATAGTTAATAAACAACATTATTAGAATAATTGGAATAAGTCATACCATGTATAGCTAAAAAGCAGAACACTCAAAGAACTATCAAGTCAAAACAGAGCGGTTTAAAGCAGTTTTTATAAATAGATTAGCTTTTTTACAATCTATGCATTTTCTTGTTCTTTTCGACCTTTGTAAAACATCTTTTCAGGTGTAAATACAAATGTGTATTTTATTTATATAACACATTATTTATTATTATTGTTATTTTATTATTATCAACATCATTCTATAAAAATGTATTTTCCCGGGATTTATTGCTATTGCAATTATTTGAAAAAAATATTTAAAAAATAAAAAAAATTGGCAGATGGCGACTTCACTTTTAATTTTATTTTTTTTTTACTTCTGGCTATTTCGTTTTTATTTTAATTAAAAATTCTATAACAAAAAAGCATAAGATTGACTTTACAATATATGTGTGCATGATAATGGTATCTATCAGTGAAATAAAACGATAATAACTACAATAATTTGTACTATTTCTCAGTATTTTTTAACTGCCACTTCGATCATATTTGAAGTCGTTTTTTAGACATCCCAATGTTGATGTATTTTTGAAAAATAAATATCATATCAATTCGAAACAAGTTTGATATGAAAAACACTTGTTGTATACATAGGAAAATATAAAGTATAGAAAATAATCAGGCCTGAAAAAGCATTTTAGATAAGTTCGACATGTGACGTCACTTTCTCAACGAGTTAGCTTTGCGTTACATAGGCACCACAGCCCCCCAAGCTGATAGGGGATAGAATATTTAAAAAATTACCGAAGACTACATTTCACGATAAGTCTTTAATTTTCTCAACGAGTTAGCTTTGCGTTGCATAGCCGACCACATTCCCCCCTCCCCCACCCCCAAGCTGAGGGGGATAGATAAAAAACTACCGAAGACTACATTTCACGATAAGTCTTTAATTTTGAAAAAACAATGTAGTCTTCGGTTATTTATTAAATATTGTATCCCCTATCAGCTTGGGGAGAGGGGGGTCTGTGAGCCGATTTACTACCTACCGATGTACTTTCTCACTTTGTTTCAAGTTATCAAGAAGTTTCCAACTTTATCCAACTTAAGTAGTTGCTGATGGCAAGTCATGTTACTTTAGTATGCAATGTTACAACACAAGATAAATCAATGTAAAGAATTAAGATGAAAAAGGGTAATGTTTATGGGTAGCGGATACAAATAGGCATAATTAGATTGCACTGAACTAAGAGAATTCCAGTTTCTGGGGACGACAATAACGCTCCAAACGAACATGGTATATAAAGATAAAGTGACAACATGATTAGCCAAATATTATGGCTTTGGTATGGTTTCCTGCATGCCGTTGCGCGCAAGAGAATATGATCCGTATATTCAAATCATGCCATGTTACATCCTATTTTGGAAATATCAAGTTGAAAGAAAAAAATAAAATGTGCATTTTTGCATTAATTCTGGTCAGTATTAGTATTTTATTCAGCATATATAATATCGGAGACTCTGTTTTACGAAATCTCATGGATTCGATCGTGGATAGAGGGTCCTGATAAACGTAGAGGACGTCAATTGAGAATATGCGATTAAAATATATACATAAAGATGACTTCTTCATATAAAGAATTCTTCACTGTACGTTGAAAATAGCGAATACAGTTCAATACAAATCGCTTGTACGTGCTTGTCAACTGAATGATTTCTCGTGAATCTGTTGTTCGTTATAAATCAATATCAACAAAAACAAGCGTACAAATGCCAATTGGTTCCGCTTTCTCCAGTTGTTCCGTTCCGAAACTTTGGGTACTGGAGCCGAAACTTGCCGGGAAACAAACTGTATACCTATGTGCATTATTAATCAATTCAACAAAAAAAAAGTTAATAATTGAGTTTCCTAGCCAGATTCTTGACTTTTATCCATATATTCCTACAACTTGTGGTTGATTTCTCCTACGACTTTGACCACGACAAGGATTGTACAATTGACTAAATAAGGATTATCATATTATGGAAGTGACCAACTGAAAATGACTAAATTAACCGCTGGTAAATAATAAATAACCTATCTAAACGTTGTTTTGTTTGTTACACGTTTCTTTCTGTGTTGATTATAGATTTAATATTGCTTTAGGTGCTCAGGGTGTTGTGAAATCAAATGGTCGGTGCTGGAGGGGTGTTTAAATTTTAAAATCAAATAACGCGAAAAACGTTTATCAGGGCGTAACCAAGGGGATGCACAGGGTTCACGTGCACCCCCCAGAAAAGCAATAGGTCCGCTCAAAACTATAATTTATTCATAAAACCAGCTTTAAACAAGAATACCATTGGTTGAGTTAAAAGAATCTTTATGTGGTATAGAATTTTACACAACACGTTTTTGCGCAGAATCTTATTAAATTTTATTAACTATTAAATTTTCGTAACTTTCAACTAATTGTAACTAACTGTAAATGTTGTCTTGTGTGCTTGAGGCTGAAATTTCCTTTTTATTTCCTTCCTTGAGTGCTTTTGGATGTCAGTAATACAGAACAGTTTCGACAAATCTTCCGCGTTTATTTAAGCCCGCGATTGTCAGTTCTTGGTTCGTCAAGCCCAAGAATCTGCATCTCTATGTGTTTGGCTGGGTTTGATTCTCAAATCAGTCGAGGTGATATGCCAGGATGATAAGTGAGCTTTGTTGGCCGGTTTTCTTCCATGTCACAATGGGTTTTCTAAGGCTCCAGGTTGTCTGTATTACCTTTTTCAGTAAATAATTAAAATCTCAGTCATTTGGGGTAAAGAGTGCAGTGAACTGACATCAAGAAAAGCTACTAGGTGGATACACAATATTTGTTTCTATTCTCCAATAAGAAGAGATTCAGGAATCCATAAATTATGGAAATATAGAAAAATGTATCAGGGTTGTTTCCTATTGCGCAGAAAAACATGATCTCTGATTCACACATGGTCACATGACCTTTTAATACTTAGTACTTTTAAAATTGAATCTATAATTTAAAAAATCATCAAAAGTAGCAAGCCAGTCGGCTGTACAATCTCTTGTAAATCTACGCCATTCAAAATTTTCTTCATATCTTTAGTTGTAGTTGTAGTTGTTGTTGTTGTTGTTTTTTTTTTTTTTTTGAAAATAATTTTGAGAGAAATATTATTCTGGTATACTCTCTTGAAATTTTGGTTTCAATTTGCGCTGTTTTGAATTTTCATTATTATTGTTTTTATTTATTTTCATTTTTTTTTAGAATTTTTTATTTCACGTGACCAGGTTCTGGAAAGAACATAATTTAGAAGAGAAAACATTTTAAATAATACATATCGTAACGACTCGACTGCTTTACACGTACACGTACACGCATCGATAACGAGTTAAATATCTTAGAATTGCTTATTATTCATGATTTTTAAACTAAAAATTTTAATATATACCCTTTAAAAAAACATCTGTAGGTCGGTATCCATAGATACTGTCTGCTTTTACTTCAAATGCACTTTTTTACTGAAAAGAACAACTCTTTATTTCTCGCAGTTCAAAAGTACATTATTGACACAAATCGTTTTTGTTCCAGCTAAATTTCTTCCTTTCTATTCCTAACTAATATATTAATTACACTTTCTAATTCATAACGTATATATTTATTGTATTTTTAGTACATATTTATTGAAATATTATCCTAATTTTTTTTCGCCTTGCTTCTCCGTTTTGTATCTATGTAAATTTGTAATTAGGATGAGCTCTGTTCTTGGGCAAACATATTGTAAAAAATACGTTTAAATAAAAACAAAATTTTTAATGTGAATGATGTCATGCTTCTGAGTCATAATTATGAAATTATATTTCTTTTTGGTATTTCAGTTTGTCTTAGTTCAGTTACTTGTATATCATTCTACTGTAAAGACAATTATATGAATGAAAAGATAAAAGCTAGTAAGAAAACTAGGTGGATGAAAAATTGACAAAAAAATCAGAAAGCTTTGAGTAAGGAAGAAAATTAATTCATCAGTATGTTAATGCATCATGCACCAAATAATTCCCAAGCTTTTCCCGTCATTTCGCGTGAATATATAAAACATAGTGCAAACTAAAAATATTTATTTTTTGCAATAAATGGAAGAACTCTGAATTTCTCGCAAGAACCCATTATTCAACTACTTTATTCTAATATATAACGTTGGATTTATTATTAACATTATTATTATTATTATTATTATTATTATTATTATTATTATTATTATTATTATTATTATTATTATTATTATTATTGTTATTGTTATTATTATCATTATTATTATTATCATCATCATCATCATCATCATTATTATTATTATTATTATTATTATTATTATTATTATTATTATTATTATTATTATTATTATTATTATTATTATTATTATTATTATTATTATTATTATTAAATCTGTATTCGTTTTCGCCCTTGTCAACTTTAGTAAAACCTGATTTCCACTGCGTTTAAAGAGCATATTTGCATAGAAGGAAGCGCGAGCAGAATAAAAATTATAACAGAAAAAAATTGTTACATAGATATAATATTGATAAAGAAATAGCCTTCTCGTTAGCTCAATTACAGAACAGGATTCTCAAGGTTCTACGCGAATTAAAAAGTTGACAAAATGGTTAGATTTAAAATGATTTTTGTTCAAAAATGTCGTTTTTTACTATCGGATCTTTATCTGAGGTTTGTCTCACACAGAGTTTAGTAATGGAAAAAACTGGATAAGGTATATTACATGGGCCAGCGACTAAATTATCATGACTCCTGTCAAATGATCACAAATCTGTAGTTACGTTTTAAGTTTTGAGGTGTAAGCAAACTAAATCGCATCTAATTTAATAAAATGCGAAAACAAAAACAGTGGTGTTGGAGTATTTCCCTCGTGTTATATTGTCTACTTGCGTTCAGAACGTATCTTATTTCTATTCCTGTTATATTCTGTTTTTCTATCATAGGTGGCGGAGCCAGAAGGCTTGAGGGGCTTCAGCTCCACATCTAAAATTATAGGAGGTTTGGAGGCAAAAAGGGTTTTTTTTTCGACTATAGAATAAATGGAAAAATTCAATAACAGATCTGTAGCTTCATTTGACACAATAAATGCCAACATATGATGTAATTGTTTGACATGTCAGCCCAGTGTATTAGCAATCCAACAATCGAAAATGTCAAATCCAATAGCACATTGTCAGAGGATGAGATAGTAAAAGAAATTGTTAAGCTTATCACGGAAATTCATGAATGATTTAGACAACTGCGATGTGGGTGTGACATTGGAATTGTTATAAGCCGTACTCGACACTTTTTTCAGTTTGAACCGTTTGTGAAGCCTTCCACAATTCCATTGTCACCATGAATAAACTCTGAGAAACCCACAAACTGCTAAGGCTTTATTTGGCTTTCCCTGTTTCTTCAGCACCATTTGAACGGACCTTTTCCTCTCTTCGACGGTTGAAGACATATTTTCAAAGAACGATAAAACAAGAACATTATTGCTTTTTCAGCACACTGTCACTGGAAGTCATTTACCGACAGTAAAGTAACAATATGTTAATGCGTTTTGGAAACTGTTTCCAAAAATGACCCCTCCCCAAAAAAACACACACACACATTTCAAAGTGCTCCGCCGCCTCTGCCTATATTTCTTCTCTTCTCTTCTCTTCTCTTCTCTTCTCTTCTCTTCTCTTCTCTTCTCTTCTCTTCTCTTCTCTTCTCTTCTCTTCTCTTCTCTTCTCTTCTCTTCTCTTCTCTTCTCTTCTCTTCTCTTCTCTTCTCTTCTCTTCTCTTCTCTTCTCTTCTCTTCTCTTCTCTTCTCTTCTCTTCTCTTTTGACTATCAAGGCAAAATAATCTAATTGAATGGTTCTGGTTTTGCTGCTCTTTCCATAAGAAGCGAAAAACTCATCTAATCTAATTGATTGCATACGATCATCCATTTTTCATCAGAACAAAATGAAATACTGCTCACAAATTAACCAATTCATTACTGACGTCTTTTGGCATTCTAGTTTTCAATACATTTAAAAGTCCAATTGTTGTGCAGATTGTTTGCCCTATATACGTTTACCTTCAAATGTATATATAGATTCAATGAATTCTCAAAAATTCAATGCTCGCCTTTAGAGGCAAAAGTGTAACTGTCATTCATGCTTTTTAATTGACGTTGGCCGTTTATTAAGATCCGTTTGTCGTCGTTAAAAGATCGTTTTTAACTGTTTAATTAGCGCTTTAAGTACATATCTATGAAGAGAACATTAAAAAGTCTGCTAGCACCGTACGATGATTGGTCAGTAGTAAAATAAACGTGCAGTAGCTTCAAAGGTCTTACATATAAGCGTAAGATAAGTCATTAAATAGTTAACGTCAAACGCTACGAAATGAAAACGTCGTCAAACGATGATGCCCTATTCAAACAGAACATAACTGTCCATGTTTATGTAATCTTTGACTGTCATCTATATTCAACTGATTGAGGAATACCAACCAAGACGTTTTTTTATACAGAAGACGTTGAATAGGCCAGAAAAAGCTAACGACTTTTGGGCTGGGCACTACAAACGTGCTTTATAAAGGTAAATAAATAATCTCGTGTGACTAATGTGATCCACCGATTTACATCTATACATAGTATGGGAATGATTTCAGAATTCCCGTTTGATTTCAGAGAAAAGTCGTTTTATCAAAACTGAGATGAATTAATAAAATATAATCATAGAATATTTTTTTAAATGGAATTGATTGTAAAATGGCTATATCGTAAGAAAAAAATGCCATCACTCCTGAAAATCACTTAATATAATTTTGTTGGTTCTCTTACCAATTGCATTAATTGTAACTGAAACGGTGTTTTCAACTATCAATTTCTATCGATCTGTGTGCATTAGATGTTTTAATCGAAGTATTGAAGTATTATATGAAGTGGATGAGTTTAATGACAATATTCCTACGCTAAAAACGCTAAACATTTTCGGTTCTGTATGTTTGGACCGTTAAAGTGAATAGGTACGGACATCTTTGAAAACACAAGATTCAATGTAATTTTGATGTATGGACAAATCTAATTACCTTAATTTAAATCATTTCGTAAATGGTTTTGAGAAAACATTTAGTCGGTAGGCATAAAAGGATAGTAGCTTATTTTTGACCCATTACATTGTTTGTTTGTTTGTTTGTTTGTTTGTTTGTTTGTTTGTTTGTTTGTTTGTTTGTTTGTTTGTTTGTTTGTTTGTTTGTTTGTTTGTTTGTTTGTTTGTTTGTTTGTTTGTTTGTTTGTTTGTTTGTTTGTTTGTTTGTTTGTTTGTTTGTTTGTTTGTTTGTTTGTTTGTTTGTTTGTTTGTTTGTTTGTTTGTTTGTTTGTTTGTTTGTTTGTTTGTTTGTTTGTTTGTTTGTTTGTTTGTTTGTTTGTTTGTTTGTTTGTTTGTTTGTTTGTTTGTTTGTTTGTTTGTTTGTTTGTTTGTTTGTTTGTTTGTTTGTTTGTTTGTTTGTTTGTTTGTTTGTTTGTTTGTTTGTTTGTTTGTTTGTTTGTTTGTTTGTTTGTTTGTTTGTTTGTTTGTTATTGACCCAGCATACCTGGGGCCTTT